>JAIUCV010000248.1:0-600000 GCA_026724425.1 Erythrophleum ivorense | reverse complement strand
TTGCTTCATTCTCATCAATAGAGTCTTGCAATTTCATCAGAATTTCCTCGCCGTGCTTCTTGGACATGGTCAGTTGATGTTGAAGTTCCTGCAGCTTGTTTTCATACTGTTCTTTGATGAAAATGATTCTCAAGGACTCCTGCTGTGGAGTTAGCGGGGCTCGATACTCCGCCTTTTCACGGGCAAGAGTGCATTCAGCTTCAGCATTGTCCTTAAGCTCTTTCAAATGGATGGACAAGCTTTTGAACTCTTCTGTTTTTAGAATCTGCTCAGAGAGCTTTTGAGTGAGGTCACCGCATCTATTTTTCAGTGTTTCAAGCTCGCTTGCACCTTTTCCACACAGCTCATTTAGTTTATCTTTTAGTACCTCGACTGTTATTTCCGCCTCAGCCTTTAACACCATCAAATTTTCGATTTCTTCTTCATGCTCAACCAACAAAGATTTCAATTCATCATCCTCATGAGCACATAAGCTTCTCTCAGAGTAACTTCTTTCTCCATCCTCATCCCTAGCTGTGTACTTTTCCATCTCAACTGACATTTCATCATTTCTATCGGTAAGAGCTCTACTTTTAGCCGTGGAAGACTCTAGCTCAGACTTCAAGACTTCAAGACTACTCAAGAGCTGACTGTTTTCTTCCATATACCGCGTTTCATTGAGTAGACAGTGGTTGAGGGCAGATTCCACATCAGTGTGCCTCTTTTGAAACTCAAGATAGCTCTTAGAGCAGCAGCTAAGTTGCTCTCCGAGGTCACTGATACAGGTCTCAGACTGGATTTTTGTAAAAACAAGCTGAACATCTGCAACTAATAGACATTGAAGCAGTTCTTCAATTAAAGAAGACTCTCGATGAGCAGTCCTAACATACTCCGAACTTTGAAAAGACTTTTCAGATTCCAGCTCAGCTACCATCTTCTCCAAAAGTTTCACTTGAGATTTCTGCAAATCAAAGTTCTCCAACAGCAACTGCTTTTCATCTAACTCAGAAGCGAGTTCTTCAATTCTGGTGTCTAATTTGTTTCTCAAACTTCTCTCAGCTTTCAGTTTTGATTTTACGGAGTCGAGATCTGTCAATAGCTTTAGATTATCATCCATATACTGAGCTTCAATATTACGAGAGCCATTGAGTGTAGTCAATACCTCAAAATGTTCTTTGTGGTGCTCCTCCGCATAAGTCTCCCACTCACTTCTTGTGTAAACAATCTGGATATCTGCTGCTACTGAAAATTCCATCATTTCAAGTAAATGAGATTCCAGATCCGAAATGTATGATGAATCACGATTCACGCTTCTCAGAGATGTTTCATATCTTGACAAAAGATGAGCCTGAGTTGTCTTCTCCAGCTCCAGATCGGAAACCATTTGCTTGAGACGGACCAACTCAGAGCTTTGCTCATCAAAGCTCAGCAATTTGGAGCTTTTTGCAATCAACTCAGACGTAAGATCTTGCATTTTATTTTCTAATTCCTGCCTTGAGCTTCTTTCAAGTCTCAAGTCTTGGTCAAATGTTGTCCTTAAATTCTCAAGCTCACGCACAAGACCCAAAATTTCCTGAGATTTATCCAGAAGAGAAACCAGAAAACCTTTTTTCTCCTCAGCCAGATCTTCCACAAGCAGCTTGGTTCTTTCATGTTCAACAGCTACAGAGCTCAATTCTGAAATCTCTTCACCAAGCGCCTCATTCTTAGCCACAAGTTGATGAATTTCATTCTCAAAAGAATCAAGACGAGAAACAAACTCCATGTGGCAGCTATCATAGTTTTGTTCAGCTTCAGTAATAACCTTCGTTTTGTCCATGATAGACTCAGTTTCCAACTGAAGTTTCTGGAGGAGGGCAGTGGAAGCTTCTAGTTCAGAGGCCAAACATTGTACATCATTCTCATGCTTCTGCTTGAGCTCCATAATGTCAGACTCTACAGCCCTTAAATAAAACTCGTTATTGGATTTTTCCTGAAACAGATCTTGATTCTCTGTCATCAGCACAAAACTTTTTTCACATATCTTACACAGAAAATTATCAAGCTGCTCTGTTAAATCACTGGACTCCAAATCAAGATCCATTCCTCCTTCCCACAGAGGCAACGAAATTAGTTTTTCATTGTAGCAGCCTAATGTGCTCATCAACTTATCTTTCAGACTACTGAAGTTCTTCTGCAGATTTCCATTTGCAGTAGCCAGATCATCAAACTTACCTCTCAGAGCATCAAACTCAGCCTGCATGGTAGCAAACCGTGTCTGAAGATGAACTTTTTCCAGCGCTTCTTTCTCCATGAGCTCTGCGAGCTCTTTTTTCTCACAAATGCATGTCTCATAACTGGTTTTCCAGTTCTTGGATTCCAACTCTATAGATTCCAGTTCATCAATCTTCTGCAGGAGGATGAGGTTTTCGTGAGTGATATTCTGCAAATTTGCCTCTAAACTTTGATTCTGCAAAGCTACAGCATTCCATATGGCCTTCTCCTCATTTAGGGAGCATACCTCGTCTAAAGTAATATCCAGCCTCTGCTTCAACATTTCCTTGGCCTCTGTCGAAAGTTCCAGTTGCCATCCAAGTTCATCAATTTTCGCCTTCATCATCCTCGTGTCAACACTTGCTTCAAGAAAAGTTTCCCGTAGAATGTTCGAGAATACTTCAAGATATAAGTTCCTTGAGTGCATCTCATAGAGTTCTTCTTCAACTTTTTTATATAAGCCTTCTTGCACATGAAGAGATCTCTTCAAATTTTCAAGAAGAATATCACCCTTTAAGGAACGTTCCTTCATCCCTTTTTTCTCATTCTGAAACTGTGTGACTTTTACATCACGAGTGTCCTGTTTCTCGGGCTTTGGCTCATCTGCCGGCTGAGTGCATTCGTGAAAGCTTTGTGGAGGGTCTGGAAAAGCTTGCTTAATGAGGTTCTCATTGGTCTCAAACATAGATACAACCTGGGAGGAAAGCAATTCAAGATCCTTCTGCAAATGGTTGACGGCAATAGAATAATTTAAACGGGCCCTTTTAAGTGCCGCCTCTGCAGCCATAGCTCGTTTATCCAGTTCTTCATTCAAAGAATCCAAAGTCTTCTTCTCCTCAGAGAATCTTAGTGTTTGCTCATTCATACCATGGCGCAACGTTTCCATCTCAGCCTTCGCGCCAGAGATACTATAGATGCACGTGGAATGTTCAGTCCTCAGATTCTGCAACTCTACTAGCAACTGCCTTTGAGTTTCCTCAAGCTCCTGGACCAGAGACTCGTAGTAGCATTCCATCTGATCCATTTTCTTGGTAAGGCTATCACGTTCAGCTTTAGACTCGTCCAGTCCTCGTACAAGCTCGAGTATTTTATCTCTCATGGCATTTGCAGAATCTGCTGAATTGGGTTCACGAGAAGTAAGATCAGGCATACCAAGATACTGAAGTGGATCAAGTTCTGGTTGATAAATATCAGTGTCCAGCTCAGAACCTGATACAAACTGCTCTGCTCTTGACACGCCTCTCTCTTTCTTATCAGCCGTGATGATTTTCTCAGATGGTTCTGTGCCAATCTGCCTTTTAAAATCAAGTAGAACTCCGAGCAGAGACTCAAAGTCTGTGAGGAACAATCTTAAGTCCCTGTCATGGTAGCCATAGCAAACTTTGTTTTGAATCTCTCTTATGTTATCCTCTACAACTGAAAGCCCCTGAAGCCATCTTACTTGTAGATTGTGGGAAGCATTATCTTGGTCTTTGCTATTACATAGAACGTGTGTTTTGACGTTACGCAAGCGCTCCATCTCTTCTTTTAGTTTTGAGCACTCTGATTTCAGCACAGATACTTCTCTGATCAACTGATCCCCAGAACCAATCTCTGAAATAAGTATTTGAGAAAAATCTTGAGCTTTGGAACCTATATCGTCTGCATGGCACTGCAGCGAGCTCACTTCAATCTTAATCTCATTAATGGATGATTCCATGTCTTCCACGAATCCTTTAAGCTTAATGTTTTCTTCTATTGCATTTCCCATATCGCTACTCTTGCCAAGATAGTCTGAACCCCAGCCATGTTGATGCCACTCGCGACCGTCTTTCTCTGTCTGAGGGCTCTGAGCAAGCCCACTCATGTCTCCAGAAACCATACTTTTGAGGCTGTCAATTTCATTTGTGCTGGATATATCATGCCTCTCTGCATTTAGGCTTTCTGACGTGTTTGAAGAGACATCGAATCCCAATGCTGAATCAACAGCTTCTTCCGCTGAAGGATCATCTCGGAACCTCTCTTTGAAACTCCCTTTTATATGTGTCTGCAAAAGGGTATAGACAATATAAGTAGTGTCAACACCCTCACATACAAATTAACCAACTAATGTTAGCAGCATATTGTGCATTCATATAAGTTGGGGTAAGAAACCTGAAAGGACACGTTCGTGGAGCTTTTAAGGAAAAAAAAGACCAAACCTTATCAACATGACTAAGACTCTCATCAGAAGGTGAAGTTCTGGAACGAGAAGATTCGTCAGGACTGCTTTGATCAGGGGTCGCTGATGGTCCTCTATCCCTGAGTTCTCTCTGCTGCTCAAACTCTCTGAAACCAGTTTTTGAAGTAAGCAGCTGTACAGTGACCTGAAAAAACAAAAAAAAGAGCAAAAAGTTGAGGAACCAATCTCTGAGCTTAAGAAGGACATGAGAAACATAGAAAAGAAAACAAAATAGTCCATACATGTAAGACAGCTCCTGAATCACAACCTTGCAAGGGCAATACCACAGCAAAAGGCTTCAAGGCATCAGCATATTCAGCAAGGTTGATGATGGCCTCTCCAAGGATGCTAGATCTAGAAGTACCCTGATCTCATAAAGAAAGCATAAATTAAAATCCGAAATAACAAGTCAGAAAAAGGGAAGAAAATAGAATGATACCATACCATAGCAACAACAATCTTATAGAGTTTTTCGTCATATTGCTTGGTCCTTGTATCCTGAAGCAGCCTTGTGGTTTCATAGATAGGATCTCCCCACTTGCAAGTCCCATTTCTCACAAGCGCCTTCGTTGTCTTTGCAGTAGCTTTTACAGAGTCAGCGGGAATGAAAGATATGAATAGTTTGTCCCATCCCGCTTGTGGAACCTTTTAAACAAATGCATCATTCCAGATGAGTAACGATTTGCAGATTTTTATTAAAGGACGCATCTTTGTGTTTCTGTTATTTTTTACTTACATGAGTAGCTTGAAACTGCAACCGAAAGACCACTTTGACTTTGGCTTTCTCTAGCTTCCATTTTGCCAATCTCGACATTTACTCAAAACAAAAAATTCAAAAACAGCTTCACCTGCAATACCTCAATTTTTATTATTCTTGTGCCCATCTTCATATATATGTTTCAAGTCTAAAAAGTGCAACACTGCTGCTAGCTAATCCTCAGATCCAAGCACACCTAAACTAAAATCCACTTGAAACACCGATCCGATTTCAAGTAAGCATGCTTAAGCTAATTCCGATAATTTCCACTATCTATTATTTTACAGTAAAAATGCTAAGAACACTACTCAGTATGACTCGTTGACCAGATTTAGTAGTTCAAAGAGAAGAAGATACCCAAAAATCGGGAGCAAATTACGCAGTTTGACGCAAAAAAAGGAAAGTTGAATTCTTGAATTTTTGGTAGTGAAGATTAGGAAACAAGAAGAAAAAAAAAAAGAAGCTTGGTTGGTTGTGCATTAATGGTGAGGTGGATCACCTCTGTCCGGATCTGAAGGGTGCTTATGTCGGAAGCAAGCAATGACGCCGACCAATGACGAATCTTTCAACCACTTACTTCTTCTTCTTCTTCTCCTGCTTTTCTTTCCACTGAAATCTCCGCAGATAATAATTAAAAAAAAAGTCGGCTGAATTTCAAATCGGGCTAGACTAAATAACTAGGGGAATTAGCTGCATTACGGATCTAAAGATTGGGTTAATCGAGATTTCAAGCAGGGATTAGAGATTTGAGTTGGGAGATGATTAGGTTAGGTTGATTAATGGTGACAAATGTTGGTGATTTGGTGAAATTTCAGAGAGAGAGAGAGAGAGAGAGAGAGTAACAGTGTGTGTTGGGGTTTTTAAGTATAAGACAAGGATTAATTAAGAAACAGAGACATCCCGCCAAAGCCCTATTATATTATTCCTAATCATTCCGTTTCCTTATATTAATTATTTGTGTTTTATTTAATACGGAGTATATCATATGGTCCCATTTTTTTTTTTTCCTATAGAAGAAAATGGAGATTTATTATGTCGGACTATATTTGTGTTTTTTTTTTGGGAGCTGATACCGATTCGAATTTGAATTGAATTTTACATATATCTGTAAATTTCAAATAGATGATCATCTATTAACTAATCATATCTTGACAATTTCAATTGCTATATCACTAATTACAAACCATGGTCTGCTTAACTAGATAAATTTTGGGATTCATTATAATTTTGAGTAGACATGGTTTGTGATTAGTGATATAGCAATTGAAATTGTCATTTGATTTGACTATGGAATTGTGGTGTGTGAATAGTAGAAAGTGAAACAAATAAGTGTAATGGTGGTGTGGCCCCGAAATCCAAACGGCGATCGATAATGGAGCAGCACGTGGGTTTGGAGCGGTCTCTTTTTCTCCCGGTCACAGCTAAGCTATTTCCGCTTTAGCACGTGACCATTCATCCTTATCACGTGTCTCATCGTTGCACGTGGCGCTGATCTGAGACTATTCTGACTTTCTGAGTTATGTACGCAACGCACGTCTGATTATAATGGGCTCTTTTGGGCTTAGACCCAAAGTATATTAAACTGGAAATTGTCCATAACATTTTTCTGTAAAAAGAGTTGCCTTAAATTTACTTACCTTTAGGATTGACTGACGACTAATCTTAACTTTTTACTGTTTTATGGAGTAATAAAAACACTCTCTTAAAACAAGAGTTTTTTTTTTTTTTTTTTGTTATATATAGTTGAAGACGACGCTAGTTTGCGGTATGTTAAAGCATTTAAAAAATTATTTCTAAGTAATTAAGTGGGGTTACTTGGAGATGGATTTTAGAGAATTTTAAAATTTTTAAGAATCTATTGTTATTGGTTTATGAATTCTGATAATTTTACTAAAATATATTGTTATTGGTTTGATGATTTTTAAATTCCATACAGAATCCATTGTTATTCAAAAGTTTGTGTTTTAATGATTTCATGAATCCATTAAAATCCTCGTTATTGGGAGATGGATTTTAAACAAATTAACTCATAAAACAAAACTTTCAAAATACTACATATATAACCCTTAGATTTTCAAAGTCCACTACAATAAAATATTTTGATTAATTTTCTAAATTTACATACTCTTTTCAAATCAAACAAAAAATCTTTAAAATCCACACAAATTCTACTTCCAATAACCCCCAAGTTTGTAGTACATATATGGTACCGAAAACGCTAAATAGATAGATTCTTCAATCCAGGAATCAAAAGAACAAACGCATTATCATTATTCTTTCTTTCTGATTTTCTAATGTACTTAAACATAAAGTATGTGTAATGGCGATCGACAGATACATAAATAATGATACCGACCCACTCACACCCAAATTGCCAATGGGCACCGGTGATATATAAATTAAATATTTATAGTTTATGGATTTTTTTTTTTTTGTTAGACATTGTATTTTGTTCCTTCGAAAATTATCTATTAATTAAAAAATGGAGTATTTTTTTTTTTTTTTGAAAAACACAAAATACTCTCATATCTTTTTTTTTGGTCAAGAATATTGTCATATCTTATACGATAATATTATTATTAAATACCAAATGTCTGCTAAACCGTTTGGAAAAACATAAAAAAATTAACGTTTAAAAGTTATAGGATTGAATGACAATTGAAACATAACTATACAATATGCTCAGATCTCGAATTTAGAGTAATGTACAATTTTCAATCCAAGTTTTTTAAGAAAAAAACATAATACGAGTAACTCTGATTTTATTTGTGTAAATAGAAATAACTGGCTAATTTCTAAACCTGATAAAAATATAGGCGACGTAAGAAAGATATATATATATATTATGCACTAGCTAACTTATATGATTTGATGGTATATCCAATATATATATATATTGTAAAACTGGTATATCCAATATTGAAATTAATATATATATATATATATATTTTTTTTTTTAGTTATGCATATGATTTTAAAACCTACCAATCAATCTACATTTCTATGATAAGAATATTTGCAATATGTCGAATAATATGAGCAGGTGTTTTACATATATAGGATTAACAAAAAAACTGATATGATTTGTTTTTGTTGTAATAATAAAAGCTAAGATGTTTTTTTATAGTTTTTGTATAGGTTAATACTATTTGGGTATCGTCTAGAAACTGTTGGTTTTTTTTTTTCCTTCTTTCTAGTAGTTGCCTGCATCTCTGACTCTAACATGACTCATTAGATGCTTACACTAATTTAATCAACCTAATTCTCTAATTACTAGTTAAATCGCTAGTGTATAGTGTTCCTCTATACTATAAGGCCAGTTTGTTTGTCACTTTTTATGAATTACGAACAATAGCCATGAGACGGACTACGTTCATTTCCTCAATAATCGCAATTCGCCCCTGTAATATTATAACTAAAACAAAAAAGAGTGCGATTTTTAATGCTTTTTCGTCTTTGTGACGTCAGTTGATTACATATGTCTCTCAGATAATAATAATAGTACGTCTACTTTTTTTGCAATATATAGTGTAGTATACTCAAAGTGGATGTAATCATATCCGGATCTATCGTGGATTGGCATCAAATCCATTTTTTCTTTTGTTAATCGTATGACTACCGTTTTAAGTTTTTATTCTAATGAGAGATTATCGTATATGTTGTCTGATAATTATTTACTAGTTTTAACAATCAAACAAAAACAAAAAATCATTTGCTTTGTAATGTCTGATATATTTCTTTGGTCAACTTTCTAGTGGCTATATGAACATGATATTGTTGCCGAATCATATCGTCGCTCATTTCTAAAACGATTCATCGGTCATCCATCGTCTATATTTTAAAAATCAGTTGTCTAGCGATTAGTCGTGACGGTTTTAGAACAACCAATTTTAAGGAAAACATTAATTGGAATATCGATTAGTCTGTCAAGTATCGTTCAGTACCGTTAATCATGTGACCAAATGTGTTTAGTCAAATAAGACATCTATAAAAATAAATAGCCCATCATCGTATTAATTTAATATTTGTTAGTTCTGCAGGGGTGGGCACGGAGCGGATATCCGGGATTTTGAAAGTATCCGCGATCCGCTCCGCTCCATCCAGATATTTGGTTTTGTGATCCGTATCCGCTCCGTTGCTAACCGGATATCCGATCATCGGATATCTGTGAAATTAGAATATTTTACCGGATATCCGATCCGCTTCGTAAATATTAAAAAAAAAATATATTTTTAATTTTTTTTTCAGAAAAATCAAATTTAAACACAAAAAATTACAATTTTAATAAAAAAAAAATATTTAGTTTTGATTTTTAAAAATTTTAGTGTTTAAATAGTCAATTTTATGAATATAAATTTATAAAACATATATGTAGATATAATAATTATCCAATTTATATATGTAACTTTTTACATACATAGACATATATACGTATAATAATATATAGATATGTATGTGTAACAGATCAGAGCGGATATCCGGCTTTAATTTTTTTAGTATTTGTGATTTGCTTCGTTTTTAACGGATTTTGATTTTTAGTATTTGCTTTGATTCAAAGAGTTACAGTTATCCAGTTTTTTTGAATCGAATCGAAACGAATAACGGATCGAAGCAAATATAACGGATAATTTGCCCAGCCTACTTCTGCCGACAAAAATTCATAGTTCTTTCTTTTTTAGGTTTTGGTTAATATTGCACTAAAATTTAAACTTTACAGATGTTTGTTAATTTGTTTGATGGAATGATAACAAAAGGTTTTCCAATATAATCTCATAGTTTCACTGGTCCACTATATATAGTATTATAATTATTTAATTTAATAATCTAACCTTGTAAGTACTCCATTTAAACACAAAGGACGACTCCATTTTAAATCTCGAACTCTTTTATTTGCTTCAGTCGATTCATTGGCACCGATCAACAAAGACACTGTAACATAATAACATCTTTCGCTTTAACTAAAGCTGTTTTTCAGTGTCTCTGCTCGGGATAGTGTACGAATTATCCTGGAGACACTACTAGAAATGAAAGCAAACAATAACATTAACATTTTAGATTCGCCACTATACAATGTACGTATAACAAGTGGGAAACAGAGGATATAAATTCAACAAAACTGGACCCACAAATTTATCTATATAATCATCCCAACCCCTCTCCCTAAATTCCAAAACAACACTCATATTTCACCAAATTCTTTTACATTTTATAATCTCTTTTCATAATCAAAGTTATATTTTCTCCAAAAATTCTTGAATTTTCCCTGTGATTTTTCAAGATTACTCGAACATGTCGCTAGACGGATCAGGACTCGGAGGGATGGCTATGGCGGAGGCTTACACGGCCAGGAAGTTTCACAGAGAGAGCATGAAGATTTTAACGGCAAACGCAGCCACTGCCGCCGGAGGAGTCGAAGAGAACGGTGGAGGATATAGCCGGTGGTTTTTCGGAAAGCGGAGCACCAAGAAAAACTCGGCTAAAGTTTGTGATCTTATAACTATAGGATAAGAAGCGCTAAGATGGTCACATACATAATTAATCAAATTAATCTAAGGAATAAAATCTATCCTTTTGGTTTTACTGTATTGTTTGCTTTATGTTTGATCTCTCGTGTGATTTCATTTATGATTTGTTTTTGTGTTTGTCAACAGAAGAGTCTTAAGAGTGGATGTTTTGTAAAGCTACGAGATTTTCTTAAAATTATATAGCTAGCTAGTCGGTGGTTTTTTAATGACGAAGAAAAAAAATATGTACTCAAATGATCAAATACCAATTTTAAAGCAAAAAAGCAAAAATTATTATAGGGTATTTGGATAAGAAAATGTATCGAGTATATTATCTTAATTAACTACTCCTAAAACGTACGTTAATATTATGTAATTTAAACCTAGCACTAGCTCAGCTGTCGTATTATCTGGTCATGAGGCCATCCAAAGGTAATATCGGTGAGATTCCAGGTTTGAGTTTGAATATCGACGATGAGAAAATAATTGAAATATCTGTTTAGAATTTTGTTTCAACTCTCGCTCAAAGAAATTATGAGTCTAGGTCTGAAACTTCTCGGTAAGAAATAAAAAAGACCAGTAATTTTCTCTTTTCAAAACGTTCGAAAAACAATTTCCAGACGTATTTCACGTTAGCCAACGAATAAGAAGCAAATATAACTAACGATAATTCGGAGCCAAGTGAAGTTGTTACTGAACATAAAAAGTTTAGGAGCAAAATATATATAGAAAATAAATTAAGGGTTGGAGTTATAATCTATGCTAATTTATTCTCAGACCAGCATCTCTTCTTCCCGTGGCAAATCAAGAGGATCACGTATTTACCTGTTTTAGGCTTAGATAAGCTTCGTATCTAATCTATCCATATGATATCATAACAACATCAGAAGTTGATGCAATAGCCAAATGTGGCGGACAAAATGATATTTTGTGGAATTTATACAAACATTATTTTTTTTTTTGGTACAAACATTAGATTGATTGAAATAACTGGAAAAGTAGAAAATTAGTTGGCAGACTAAAAGACAAATTGTTTAAGAATCTCTACCAAATTTTTGTTTTCCTTAGAAAGTAGAAACTAGATGGTCTAATCATATAAATTGAAATACTAACTACTTGAAATTTCTGATCAAGTGATTCTATATGGTGTGAATATATACTTTTTAAACAACCAAATAATTATTTGGAATCGGGTTATTGTAGCTAGACACCCAATCTAGGGTTTGATACTCATAGCATAGAAATTCTTGGTACACGAAGGTTAGACCATGCTTACTACGAGCATCGATATCTAGGCTTTGATACTCACAGCATACAAATTATTGGTACACGAATTTTGAATGTTAGACCATGCTACTACAAGCATCGGTTTTGTAATGGAATTTTCATCTTATTGGGTTTACATAGTCAATACAAAACACTTTTATGCATATAGGCCTACAATAATGTCTTAAATTCAATAGTTCTTGAAAATAAGGTTATGATTATTCGGTTTCAGCAAGAACTGCTTACACTAGGCCTGACACTCAGCATCGACCTCCTCAACATAATCTCTATGAGATGACGTGCCTAGGAATCGGCAACTTTTCACTAAACTTGCCTTTCTCATGTACATTTACTTGCTAGTTGCCGTGAGAATATCAGCAAATATTGTGGGGCCTTACGAACATAGGCCCAACTTCACTCTGGCACTTAAAACAGCTCCATATCTCGTTGTTAACTTGTTATTTATGAAAAACATATGTATTTTTTTTTTTTTTTTTTGTTAGTGCACACTCATCGAAATCGTGAAATTATGAATAGTAGTATATATTTTAGCTTCATTTGGTATTTGAAAGCTAAGTGGATCTTCATGCCAAAAACCCTAATATTGCAGTAAACTAAGGTAAACGTTATTCTAGAAGAATACAGATTCATATACTTTGCTACTTTTTCCTTCTTGCTTGTCATCGACCAACATGAAACTCATTATGAGGACTGAAAACTATTTAGAAATCTGTAATAAAGCAAAACCAAAAGTAAATAGATAAGATAAACACACACACACACAGGGATGCTTGTCTCTGTCGAAACACAGATTTTATTAGACAAGTGGTGCCAGACTAATTAAAGAATCAATCTTTGAATAGGCAAAAAAGCGAAAAAATTAATAGAAAATATTATCTCTTAGAGTTGAGTAGGTCATTAAAGGCCCAATTATTACTCACTAAGCGAAGGAGTGGTACTTAAAGTTAAAGATGCCACTGCACAAGCATAACATCAACATTAGAGATCCTCCAAAAACAAATGAAAATTACTAAAGTACTAATCTTCCACACTTTCCATTAAGTGCGAACTAATTTTTAGGAAACGTTAAATTGATAACAAATAAAGTTGAGATTTAAATTTTTTTAACAAATATTATAATTTTTTAAAAAATTGATTTGTTTTTGTTGACAAAAATGATATAGTTTTAATGTAAATTTGTCAACTAAAGTTTTGCCAAATAAATTTTATTTTTCCAACTAAAAAAACCACTGAAGAAGATACATACTTATTATGTGAGATTCAGATTCTATAACTGTGTCTGTGTTATACTTTAAAAAACGAATAATTAAACCAAAGTTGTGTTATTAAAAAAAAAAAACCAAAGTTGTGGAGCCGGCCGGAATATTCCCATCGAGCAGTAGACGTGTCGGCCGCCGATGAGAATCCAGCTCATCACCTGTGTGGTGACGCCATCTCACGCGTATTTTAGACAGACAGGCGCATGGTAATGTCAAACTTTTGTTTTGGGCATTAAAAGACTTCGACTTTTTCACTCTCGATTTGTTTTCTCCCGGTGCTTTTGTCGTTCATCGTTCGTTTACTTCAACTTGCTTATTATTCTACGCTCATGGACAAATCAAAACAAAGAGATAAAAGTATCAAAACAATTTTTTTATTAAAAAAGAAAGAAAAATATCTCTGCTTTTTCTTCTTCTTCCTCTCTTTCAATGATGTGTACGCTTCACCTCTAAGTTTTGACCAAAGTTTTTCGTCATTTCTGTTGAACGGGAATATACCCCAGAACGCGTTTCAACTAGAGAGATTCACTGATTCATCTCTCGAGTTCTTGATGAATTTCTCTGCTCATCGATGGAGGTTTGTTTGGTTGCTTCTCTGCGTTTGTTTTGGTTCAAATTTTGATGGGTATTGCTGTATTTGGCTAGTTTTCTTCAAAAGTCTCAATCTTTATGGAGTTTGGCTTTATTATTGTTAAAAGTTTCGACCTTTATAGCTTAAACTTAAACTACAATTCGAGAAACTGATGAAGAATTTTTACTGTGTATGGTTGTGTTAGTGAGCAATGTAAATTTAGGGATATTGATTGGATCTATATCTATTGAATAGTGATCTTAAAAAAACTCTGTTTCTTCTTCTCTGTTTCTGCTTATTGTGCCTTGATTCTGTGATAACTGATTTACAGATGATGAGCTCTTCTTCTTCTACACAAGTCGTATCATTCAGAGAGATGTATGAACCATTCCAACAGTTATCCGGTTGGGAAAATGCTTTCAGCAATATCACTAGTAATCAGAATAACAATCAGAGTTCTTCCACAATTCTTGAGGTGGATGCTAGAGCAGAAGCAGATGGTAACAACAATAAGGTGAGACTATCTGATTCATGTTTAAGATTGATTTTTTTAGGTGTTACTTGTTTCTAATAGTGATCGAATATGCGCAGGCAAATCATACTTCTTTGTATAACTCTGTTGAAGCAGAACCTTCTAGTAACAATGATCAAGACGAAGACCAGATCAATGATAAGGTAAACAAGCTGATCATCTTCTCTGGAAAGAAGACTTTAGCATTTTTTGTTTATATGAATGATGAGATTTGAGTTTTTTTTTAGCATTTTAGGCTATTGATCCTTTTTTGATTCAAAAACCTTATAAAGCTCTCCTTCTACATTGTAATCTTTAAAGGAAGAGACACGGCGTGATGACATGAATTGTTGTTATTCATTCTGTATGTGCACAGATGAAACGGCGTCTGGCTCAGAACAGAGAGGCTGCTCGCAAAAGTCGTTTGAGAAAGAAGGTAAGAAATGTCCATTGCTGGATTTTTTCTTGTGGTATTGGAAGGAAACAAAAAGAAGCTTATACAAGAGTTATGTTCTGTGACTTTAGGCTCATGTCCAACAGTTAGAAGAAAGCCGGTTAAAGTTATCTCAGCTCGAGCAAGAACTTGTAAGAGCTAGGCAACAGGTGAGCTCAAGCTTCTTCTTTTTTGGTTTTAGGCTTTGTGTTCATATAATTACACTCATACTGATTCAGTGATTTTATTTTTTGGTTTCAGGGATTATGCGTACGCAATTCATCAGATAGTAGTTATCTAGGACCAGCTGGGACTGTGAACACAGGTTGGTGTTTGTTTGGCATTGTTTCATTCATCTCTTAATCCTCAGTCTATTAAAAAGAAGTAATTTTTCTCAATGAATCTTTTTTTTTCAGGGATTGCTGCATTTGAGATGGAACACACACACTGGCTAGAAGAGCAAAACAAGAGAGTTAGTGAGATTCGAACAGCGCTCCAAGCTCATGTAAGCGACATCGAGCTCAAAATGCTGGTAGACATTTGCTTGAGCCACTACGCGAATCTCTTCCGCATGAAAGCTGATGCTGCAAAGGCTGATGTGTTCTTCTTGATATCGGGAATGTGGCGAACTTCAACTGAACGCTTCTTCCAGTGGATTGGAGGTTTCCGCCCATCCGAGCTGTTAAATGTAAGACCTTCTCTTTATTAACCTTTACATGTTAACAGTCTTCACTAGTCAGAAGACAAATCTCAATGTTCCTATTGTTGTTTGCAGGTTGTGATGCCATACATTGAGCCTTTAACTGATCAGCAAATCTTGGAGGTGAGAAACCTCCAACAGTCGTCTCAGCAAGCAGAGGAGGCTCTTTCTCAAGGCCTAGATAAACTTCAGCAAAGTTTGGTCGAAAGCATATCAACTCAAATCAAAGTTGTTGACTCCGTGAATTTTGGAGCTCAAATGGGATCAGCCATGGAGAATCTTCAAGCATTGGAGGGTTTTGCGAACCAGGTAATGCTTCTGCAGTCTCAAATGGTCTTGAATCCAATATTTTTCATTTTCATAGAACTCCTTGCAAAAACCAAGAAAGTTTGTGTCTTTTTGTTCTGTCTTCATAAAAGCATTGAAACCCTCTCATGTCTCTCTATGGAACAGGCGGATCATCTGAGGCAGCAGAGTCTGCAACAAATGAGTAAGATCTTGACGACAAGACAGGCTGCTCGAGGCTTGCTCGCTTTAGGAGAGTACTTCCACAGGCTTCGTGCTCTTAGTTCTCTATGGGCAGCTCGTCCAAGAGAACATACTTAACAAGTTAGGAGACAAAAACAAAAGAGAAGAGAAGCACAAGGAAGAAGGGTAAGCCTCAAATGATGTTAGCTAGAGACTTTGTTTATCTGTGAGAGAAAGTGTTTGGAGATGTAGAGTGATGGATTCTCCATTTAGACCATCATCTTCCTCATTGATGTTTTGGTTTTTTGCTTAATGAAGTTCTTCAGATAAATGGATAAAAACAAAGATGTAAATTTGGGTGGAACACATGTAATGTATTTGATAAATAAGGCTCTTTATATTTGTATAAATATATAGGGTTACTGATTATGCTTATTCATCTCTTTTCTTCTCCATGGTACTTTTGGGAATAAATGATTGTCAAAACACTAAGATTATTGTTTTTTCAAATCTTTGTATCAACATTGTCATGTTCATCCTTAAGAAGCTGAGCAATAGGGAATCAAGACCGGTTCAAAGAGTAAACCGGGAAGAGAAGAGAAACAGACCAATGGTGAGGAATTAGCAAATTACAGAGACTGTCTCAGGATCATTCAGGCTGATCTATTCACTCTCCCAAAGCTTCTTTCTTCTTCAGCATCTCCAGGTATGTCTTCATGATCTTCTTGTCTAATTTGTAATAGACTTCCATTTTCTTCAAAGGTCTCATATCAAGATCAATGAAATGCACCTGTCACAACGTAGTGAGACGCAAGAAACTCAAGGAAAGCAAAGATTAAGAGTATATGAAGGTTAAAAAAAGAAGAAAAGACTTACCTTGTAATCAAATTCTTGCTTTGCTGATTCAAGATTCAGATTACTGTGAGAAGAAGATCTTGAGATCCCATCCTCTGTTGATCTAAAGCTTATCATTACACTACAATCCTTTGCAGTGGCGGATATCAGAAAATCTTTCAAAACATTCACTTTTTCATCCACCGGAATCGAATGCATGAAACTAAACTGATTTGTCAAGGCACTCTTCTCCAACTCTCTGCACACTTTACATGGCTTCTCAACTAAGTCGTAGTAGACGTGAATCGCTCCTTCGATATTATACTTGTCGAGCTTTTGAACGTCTAGAAGCTGATCAAAAACTCCAGATGCGTAAACAGTTTCTGCAACAAGCTCTATGAAATGATTTGCACGCAGGCCGTCTTCGGTTCTGATGATATCTTTGAGTAGATGATCAAATTCTTGTTCAGTCTTTGTGGTTGTTTTGCTGATGCCACCACCTAATCCTCCAAACACAAGAGAACCATTCAAGAACACTCGGAAATTGTTCTGAGGAGTCGCGTAGAGAGCTCTTATCGCTTTGTGTATTCTGTCTTTGGATCCAGAGAAAAGGTCCAATGGATCATATTCACTGATCTCTGAGATCTGCATAAACACAAATCTTAACGTGTTGGATTGTTGAATCGTAAGGAGGTTTCAGAGGGATGTTAAGAGAAGAAGTTACCTCGTTTTCTTTAAGCTTTAGAACTTGATGCATCTGGAAACGAGTTATGCTCTTCTTGATGACATTTTCTTCTGCTATGAAGCTTGAAGATGGAAGAAATCCACATTTAGGCTACTTCATCAGAGTCAAACATGGCAATGTATATTAGCCGAGGAAAAAAAAACATTTAATCGCTATAAAAAGTAAAAGAAAAGAACAAGATAATGATCAAGAACAACACCTTTATTTCAACACTTAAGCATGGTTTATCCTCAACATGACCTGAAAACAGAGGAGATCATTAACACAACCATCTATAAAACTAAAAAACCATATCTTAAAATCCATGTACAGCTTATAAGCTCACAATAAATGATTTCTTTGTAGTAAAACAGAACAATGTAAAAAAAAAAAAAGAGTCTCATCAAAAGGTTGAGTATACAAATTTGGAGTTACCGTGAGCGAAAAGCGTCAAATCATCCATCAGAAGCACAGAATTGCGGTTAGTATCGACACTGGCTGCATGAGCTCGCCAAGAAGGTCGCTGAGATGTGACAATGCTCTCAACAGACTCAAGAAACTCATTTGCTACAAGAAGACGCATCTGCAAAAAAAAAAGATTGTAATATAAGATGTCAAGACACAAACAAAACTCTTTTGAAACATCCCAAAATGTAATTATTTTTTCCATATCAGGACGCAAGAAAAAGGAATTTTAGAGGAAAACATACTCCAGCATTGGCATGTTTATGACCCAACAAAGGTGTCATGACATGTTTGACAAACAAAAACTCGACAATCTCTTTGTTCTGGCAAGATACAAGATCCTTAAACTCTCCCCAAATGAGCTTTTCATTTTCACTTGTCTCTCCATTTTCTTGTTTCCCTTCCTTTGGCATTTTCTGTATTCTCATAATCTTTCCCAACTTCACACATAACATACACCCAAAAACAGAGAAACAATGTTTAACAAGAAAAAAACAGCGAAAAAAATGTTTAATACTTCTTTTTACAATCTCAAGACGATCAAGAGATTCAAAAAAAAAATATTAAAATGAAAGATCGAAGAGACTAACGAAAGTGGGAGAAGATCCAGTGTAAGCGAGAACCAAATTAACAGCTCCTTCACCTCTATACGACCAATCAAATGCATCCTTTGGTTCCAAAACAATCTCCATCTGAATCGAAACAAAAGCTCACTTTTTTTTTTCCACATTCAACAAAATACGTAACTTTCTAGCGCAATGATCAAATCGAAAACGAGCTATATGCACCTTTGATTTTGAAAACAATGTAAGCCGACTTGCAAGAAGATATTTTCTTCACCAGGATTTCAGCGTATAACGATGTTACAGGATTATTGGATCAACGATCTAATAATAACCAGAGGACTTTTCAATTCTTTTAGGGGCGGATATCATGATCCAGGGTAATTTATTTTATAATAATTATTTATTATTAATTAATCTCAGTTGTAATAAGATTTCATAGTGATTTTAAAAGTTTAAAATAATTTTAACATATAATTGACATTTTTTATCTTTTAAGTCGGTGAAATTTTGAAACCTATAACAATTTTGCATAATTTAACCATTTTATTTTTTATTTTCTTTAAAAATAAATATTTATAATTATAAAATTTGATCCGGATCGGATCTGTAGATCCGATTTTTTCACGGATATCCTATATTCGGATATCCAGAATTTTCGGATCCGATAGCAAATTCACGGATCCGGATCTCCTAGAAAAGCAAGATATCCAACCCGTCCCAAGGCCTAGAAAAGAACAGAACACATTAAAATCTTCATCGGGAAGCTCTCTCTTTCAAATCTTAGGTGTACTTTACATTTTTCTCCACTGATTAGCTTCTTTTTTTTCTTTCGAAATATGAATTTTTTTTTTCTTTTTTACCACTAACTAAAATGAAATTAGTAATTATTTACTTTTACACATATACTGATCAAAGTGATGTCGTTTCTCTTACATGGACTAATGTAATCTCTACAAGAAATCGAAATCAATTTTTTTTTTTAATATAGAAAATCTAGTATAATTTCTTTCTGAAATGCATATTACACGATGTTGAACCTTTTCGAATGCACAATTATAGCCTTTAATTATCAGTTTATTACAAATCTAAAGCTATTGATTATTGAATCAAGTTAATATATATATATCATTTAAACAAAACTTGCCTCCAATGTTAGGAAATCATGCATTAATGCTTATCATAAACGCTAAAGATAAACGTACGTTGACTAGTTGTTTTCAACTTTTACCTCAAAAAGAAGATTTGTTTTAAAAATATTACCCCTTAATAAGATTTCCAAATCATGAGCACAATTGAATGCATAAAAATGACCTTGTAAAACATATTCTATAAATTGGAACCGTTTATCTTAAACTATCAATTTAAAGCAAAACAAAACACATATACAAAGATGAAATTTCTCTCTTGCTTTCTTATCGTTTTGTTGTGCATCAGGTTGAGTAACGCGATTTGGGAGAAAGACTCGGTACATTTCAAAAATTCTCTTGGTCCGAACAACATTCTCAAGATTGATTGTGTGTCAGACCAAGATGACTTAGGCTTACATCAATTAAGTCCTGGACAAACGTTAGACTTTAGTTTTAGGGAAAGTGTTTTGAAGACCAAAGTCGATTGTCAGCTATGGCAGGGAATTCGTGTTGGATTTTATGCAAGTTTTAGAGCATATGAAGGCGGTGGTGTCATTGTTCATTATGGTAAAGAGAATTTTTGGGATGCTAGAGAAGATGGAATTTATTTCACACATGGAAAAGAAACGCCTAAATTAGAGTATAAGTGGACAACAAGTACCAATATTTAATACTTTAAATGTAGCGAAAGTTAAATCACTTGTTGTTTTAACCCCAGCTAATTCTACTTTTCCATCTTTAAGTTTTTGTAAGGATTATTTATTTAATAAAATATATATTGCCATTGCATTTGTTATGTATGTGACTATTGGCGGATGTAAAATTGTGTTTCTTAAGAACATAAAAAAGACTTAAAATAATCTTATATATAATATGAGAGTTTTCTCTCCTTTAGAGTATCCACACCAGCAAGAAAAGAAATAACCAACATTTAAACTAAAATTAATGAACAATTAGTTTACACACTTTAGTATTATTATATTTTACTAAAATCAAATTTATTCTTTACCAAAAAGCCTAATATTTATTTTAAAATATAAAATAATGAAGATACAAACTAAGAAAATTAATAGAGATTATATTATTATAAATTTTAAAAGACAAATTTTCATGTAATTAAACTTATATAGAAATGACTAGAAATAAAGAAATAATTAACACGTTTTAAATAGTAAATTGATTTTATAAGAGTTATGTTTCTTATGTTTATACATGCTTATTTTGTTTTTGGAAAATTAAAATAGTTATATTTCTATTCAATTAGTTTTGTTGTTAATGGTTTTATGTTAAAATACGTCAGCACGTTCGGGTGTATAAACCTAGTATATATAACTGAAGAGTTTTTGCTCCATCTAAACTATCCACATGAGCAGTCTCATCAAAAGGTTGAGTATACAAATTTGGAGTTACCGTGAGCGAAAAGCGTCAAATCATCCATCAGAAGCACAGAATTGCGGTTAGTATCGACACTGGCTGCATGAGCTCGCCAAGAAGGTCGCTGAGATGTGACAATGCTCTCAACAGACTCAAGAAACTCCTTTGCTACAAGAAGACGCATCTGCAAAAAAAAAAGATTGTAATATAAGATGTCAAGACACAAACAAAACTCTTTTGAAACATCCCAAAATGTAATTATTTTTTCCATCTCAGGACGCAAGAAAAAGGAATTTTAGAGGAAAACATACTCCAGCATTGGCATGTTTATGACCCAACAAAGGTGTCATGACATGTTTGACAAACAAAAACTCGACAAACTCGACAATCTCTTTGTATGACGTGATTTTGGGGATGGACTGGTTATCTCTATACCGAGTTCATCTGGATTGCTACAGAGGTAGAGTGGTGTTTGAGCAGGATGCAGGGAAGTTGGTTTATCAGGGAGTGAGACCGACTTCGGGGAGTATAGTGATCTCAGCTATTCAGGCAGAGCAGTTGTTAGAGCGGGGCTGCGAAGCTTATTTGGCGACGATCACTATGACAGAGTCCAGTGGTGAGGTGAGTCTGCAGGATATTCAGGTTGTCCAGGATTTCGAGGATGTATTTCGGTCGCTGAAGGGATTGCCACCATCTCGGTCAGATCCTTTCACGATTGATTTAGAGCCCGGGACAGCTCCGATATCGAAGACACCTTACAGGATGGCTCCAGCAGAGATGGCAGAGCTGAAGAAGCAGCTAGAGGACCTTTTGAGTAAAGGGTTCATCAGACCTAGTGTGTCGCCATGGGGAGCGCCAGTGTTGTTCGTTAAGAAGAAGGATGGTAGTTTTCGGTTGTGCATTGATTACCGGGGACTTAACCGAGTCACTGTGAAGAACAGGTACCCACTTCCGAGGATCGATGAGTTGTTGGATCAGTTGAGAGGGGCTACTTGGTTCTCTAAGATTGACTTGGCATCGGGTTATCATCAGATTCCGATAGATGAGGCAGATGTTCGGAAGACAGCTTTTCGGACGAGGTATGGGCATTTCGAGTTTGTGGTCATGCCTTTTGGTTTGACTAATGCGCCGGCAGCGTTTATGAGATTGATGAACGACGTGTTCAGGGAGTTTTTGGACGTGTTTGTCATTATTTTCATTGATGACATTTTGGTGTATTCGAGGAGTCCAGAGGAGCATGCGACTCATTTGAGGCTTGTGTTGGAGAAGCTTCGAGAGCAGAAGCTGTTTGCTAAGTTGAGCAAGTGCAGCTTTTGGCAGAGGGAGATGGGTTTTCTTGGCCATATTGTTTCTGCAGAGGGAGTTTCTGTGGATCCGGCTAAGATTGAGGCTATTAGAGATTGGCCTAGACCGAGTAGTGCTACCGAGATCAGGAGTTTTCTGGGTTTAGCAGGCTACTACAGGAGGTTCGTCAAGGGGTTTGCGAGTATGTCTCAGCCGATGACGAGGTTGACTGGCAAGGATGTGCCGTTTGTGTGGTCGCAGGAGTGCGAGGAGAGCTTTGGGAAGCTCAAGGAGATGTTGACTAGTACACCAGTTTTGGCATTACCCGACCCGGGGAAGCCATATGTTGTGTACACAGATGCTTCAGGTGTTGGACTTGGTGGTGTTTTGATGCAGGAGGGCAGAGTGATTGCCTATGCTTCGAGGCAGTTGCAGGGCAGTGAGCGCAACCGTCCTACACATGATCTTGAGTTGGGAGCAGTGGTTTTTGCACTCAAGATTTGGAGGTCTTATTTGTATGGTGGCAGAGTGCAGATCTTTACAGATCACAAGAGTCTACAGCATATTTTCACTCAGCCTTTGCTGAATGCGAGACAGACGCGTTGGGTGGAATTTCTGGCAGACTATGACTTGGATATTGTTTATCATCCAGGCAAGGCCAATTTGGTGGCAGATGCTTTGAGTCGACGGAGGGTTGATTCAGATAGAGAGCGTGGTGTTGAGTCCTTGGTCAGCGAGATTAGTACATTGCGTCTTTGTGCTATTTCAGAGGAGCCTTTGGGTTTAGAGGCAGCTGATCAGGCAGATTTACTCAGCAGGATCAGAGTGGCGCAGCAGAGCGATCAGGGTTTGATTGATGCTTCGCAGGTGTCTGGTTCTGAGTATCAGGTCTCTTCGAATGGGACTATCTTAGTTCGTGGGCGAGTTTGTGTGCCCAAGGATGAGGAGTTGAGGCAGGAGGTTTTGAGAGAGGCTCATTCGAGCAAGTTTTCGATTCATCCGGGTGCGACCAAGATGTACCGTGACCTCAAACGGTATTATCATTGGGTTGGGATGAAGAGGGATGTGGCAGATTGGGTTGCGAGGTGCAACACTTGTTCTTTGGTCAAGGCAGAGCATCAGGTGCCTAGTGGTCTTTTGCAGAGTTTACCCATTCCAGAGTGGAAGTGGGATATGATCACTATGGACTTTGTTGTGGGATTACCTATCTCACGGACTTTTGATGCGATTTGGGTCATTGTGGATCGCTTGACCAAGTCAGCACATTTCTTGGCCATCAAGAAGACAGATGGAGCAGCTGTTTTGGCTAGGAAGTTTGTGCGGGAGATTGTGAGGCTGCATGGAGTGCCAGCCAGTATTGTGTCGGATAGAGATCCGAGGTTTGCTTCAGAGTTTTGGAGGGCATTTCAGACTGAGATGGGCACTAAGGTGCATTTGAGTACAGCGTATCATCCGCAGACAGACGGACAGTCAGAGAGGACTATTCAGACTTTGGAGGATCTGCTTAGGATGTGTGTACTGGATTGGGGTGGTCATTGGGCTGATCATCTGTGTTTGGCAGAGTTTGCCTACAACAACAGTTTTCAGTCTAGCATTGGTATGGCTCCTTATGAGGCTTTGTATGGGAGGCCATGTAGGACACCCCTATGCTGGACCCAAGTGGGGGAGCGCAGCATGTTCGGAGCTAGTTTTGTTCAGGAGACGACGGAGAAGATTCGTGTCTTGAGGCTGAACATGAAGGAGGCTCAGGATAGACAGAGGAGTTATGCAGATAGGCGGCGACGTGAGCTTGAGTTTCAGGTGGGAGATAGAGTTTATCTCAAGATGGCTATGTTGAGGGGCCCTAACAGGTCCATAGCAGAGAACAAGCTCAGTCCGCGTTTTATGGGTCCGTTTCCAGTGGTGGAGCGAGTTGGGCCAGTGGCTTATCGGTTGGAGTTGCCACCGATTATGAGCGCCTTTCATAAGGTGTTTCATGTTTCGATGTTGAGGAGGTGTTTGCGTCCTTCAGAGGAGGTTGTGGTTGAGATTCCAGAGGATCTCCAGCCAGATATGACAGTTCCGGCAGTTCCTGTGAGGGTTCTTGAGAGGAGAGTCAAGGTTCTGCGGAACAAGAGGGTGCCATTGTTGAGAGTCTTGTGGGACTGTAGTGGCACAGAGGAGCAGACTTGGGAGCCAGAGGCAAAGATGAAGCTGAAGTTCGGAAAGTGGTTCGACAAGCAGGCTGTGGAGTGATTCATCTTTGTGGTTCTAGTCTTGTTGTTGGTTTTGTTGTTGTTGGTTTTGGACTTATGTATTTTCGTTCTGTTGTACGATATACATTTTTGGAGTTATATGAGATGGAGTTTTGCCTCATATTTTTGGTTTATGTTGGGATGTTACAAGTTTTGACCAGTCGGGTCATTTGAGATTCTAGTCATATGTTGGTACGCGTTTTAGATTTATTACTCGTTTGGGTGGACCTTGGGTCTACGTTTTGGGAGCATTGTGCTCGGCAGACTTGTATTGGGGGTCGCTACCTCGGTATAAGTGGTTTTAGTGGCTTCGGTCACGTTTGGTTGTGACAGGGATCACATTTTGGTTGTGACAGGGATCACATTTGGGTTGTGGCTTCGGGTCACGTTTTGGTTTGGTGACAGAGGTCACATTTTGGTACTGGACCGTGAGTCGCAGTACGGATGTCATGACTGCGGTTATGGCATTGAGAGTAATAATATCTTGGAAACATGCGTATAACATAGGGCTAAAATTTGAGTTTTGAGGTCTTGGAGAGACGTTTGTGTTGGGATTCGAGGACGAATCCATTTTAGTGGGGGAGAATTGTAACATCCGTGAACCAGAAAGTTGTTTTGGAAGTGGTGTTGGACGATGCTAGGGGTTCGGGAGTAGTTGGCACATGCTCTTAGAGGTGTGAATTGAGGATTGGCTGTGCATGTTCTTGTTTGATTGTTGTGCAGTCGGTCTAAGGTTCAAGCATCGCGAAGAAAGTGTGTTAAATTCTTCTGAACGACTAGTATCGATCGACACCCGAAGGGTGTCGATCGACACCGGTTATCGGGTTTGATTTCCGGTTTAAGTCGATCGATTTGCAATTGGGTTGGTTTTGGTCGATGGGTGTCGACCGACACCAAGGGAGGGTGTCGATCGACACCGGTTATCTGGAAATCGACCGGTTTGATTTAAGTCGGCTGGTTTTGTTCGGTTTTGGGCTAGGAAAGCCCTAGGTCGCGATTTAAAAGTCTCCAGCCGCGTGAGAAGCTCAGTTCTCGAGAAAGAAAGGTTCCAGAGAGGCTGAGGTGATTTCCAGAGAGTTTTTGGAGTTTGGAGACTCGTCTTGTTGCTGTTCTTCGTTGTTCTATCTCTTCTCCATCTTTCCAATCCGTTTCTAAGGTGAGTGCGTGACTGTAGGTCCGTCAAGAGTTAGGGATTGTGTGATTTCGGATTTATGATGTGTTCTTGAGATTGCTATGTTGAATTTCGTGTTTTGGTAGCATTGGGGCATTGAAAACCCCTTAGATTTGGTGTTATTGCGATTTGGAATGCGTTTTTCGTAGCTTCTGGTTTCTGGGCGTCGAGCCGGTGTCGAGCGACACTCTGTGAGTGTCGATCGACACTCGGGAGGCTGGCGTCGATCGACACCATTCAGGTGTCGGTCGACACCGACCTGGGTGTCAGGAAACGTGGGTGTTTCCTGACAGGGAATGTTTATATTATTGAGTATTGTTGAGCATTGTTGTTGTTATTGATTGTTGTGATATTTTGTCTGGTGTTTGGCGTAATTGGCCTGTAGGCAGGATGATCCACTCACTAAGTATTTATGATAATACTTACGCAACTCTATTCCAATGTGTTGCAGGTAACAGTAATGTTCTTCCGCGGAAAGAGACCGAGAGAAGAGGCTGAAGAGGAATTTAGGATGTTGGTTTTAAGAATTATTTTATGGATGATTAGAAATGAACCTTTTCTAGGATGTTAGTTTATTTTTAATAATGTAGCAAACCTGGTGTTTAGGTTGCTTATTCGTTTTATTGGTTTTATTGGTTATTTGTTGAACGGCTTTTATGATTTAATATTATTGATTTCTTTCTGAGAATTTCCGCATTGATAATTATTATAATCATTTATAAAAAAAAAAAGCTTGGTTGTTTCACAAGATCCTTAAACTCTCCCCAAATGAGCTTTTCATTTTCACTTGTCTCTCCATTTTCTTGTTTCCCTTCCTTTGGCATTTTCTGTATTCTCATAATCTTTCCCAACTTCACACATAACATACACCCAAAAACAGAGAAACAATGTTTAACAAGAAAAAAACAGCGAAAAAAATGTTTAATACTTCTTTTTACAATCTCAAGACGATCAAGAGATTCAAAAAAAAAATATTAAAATGAAAGATCGAAGAGACTAACGAAAGTGGGAGAAGATCCAGTGTAAGCGAGAACCAAATTAACAGCTCCTTCACCTCTATACGACCAATCAAATGCATCCTTTGGTTCCAAAACAATCTCCATCTGAATCGAAACAAAAGCTCACTTTTTTTTTTCCACATTCAACAAAATACGTAACTTTCTAGCGCAATGATCAAATCGAAAACGAGCTATATGCACCTTTGATTTTGAAAACAATGTAAGCCGACTTGCAAGAAGATATTTTCTTCACCAGGATTTCAGCGTATAACGATGTTACAGGATTATTGGATCAACGATCTAATAATAACCAGAGGACTTTTCAATTCTTTTAGGGGCGGATATCATGATCCAGGGTAATTTATTTTATAATAATTATTTATTATTAATTAATCTCAGTTGTAATAAGATTTCATAGTGATTTTAAAAGTTTAAAATAATTTTAACATATAATTGACATTTTTTATCTTTTAAGTCGGTGAAATTTTGAAACCTATAACAATTTTGCATAATTTAACCATTTTATTTTTTATTTTCTTTAAAAATAAATATTTATAATTATAAAATTTGATCCGGATCGGATCTGTAGATCCGATTTTTTCACGGATATCCTATATTCGGATATCCAGAATTTTCGGATCCGATAGCAAATTCACGGATCCGGATCTCCTAGAAAAGCAAGATATCCAACCCGTCCCAAGGCCTAGAAAAGAACAGAACACATTAAAATCTTCATCGGGAAGCTCTCTCTTTCAAATCTTAGGTGTACTTTACATTTTTCTCCACTGATTAGCTTCTTTTTTTTCTTTCGAAATATGAATTTTTTTTTTCTTTTTTACCACTAACTAAAATGAAATTAGTAATTATTTACTTTTACACATATACTGATCAAAGTGATGTCGTTTCTCTTACATGGACTAATGTAATCTCTACAAGAAATCGAAATCAATTTTTTTTTTTAATATAGAAAATCTAGTATAATTTCTTTCTGAAATGCATATTACACGATGTTGAACCTTTTCGAATGCACAATTATAGCCTTTAATTATCAGTTTATTACAAATCTAAAGCTATTGATTATTGAATCAAGTTAATATATATATATCATTTAAACAAAACTTGCCTCCAATGTTAGGAAATCATGCATTAATGCTTATCATAAACGCTAAAGATAAACGTACGTTGACTAGTTGTTTTCAACTTTTACCTCAAAAAAAAAGATTTGTTTTAAAAACATTACCCCTTAATAAGATTTCCAAATCATGAGCACAATTGAATGCATAAAAATGACCTTGTAAAACATATTCTATAAATTGGAACCGTTTATCTTAAACTATCAATTTAAAGCAAAACAAAACACATATACAAAGATGAAATTTCTCTCTTGCTTTCTTATCGTTTTGTTGTGCATCAGGTTGAGTAACGCGATTTGGGAGAAAGACTCGGTACATTTCAAAAATTCTCTTGGTCCGAACAACATTCTCAAGATTGATTGTGTGTCAGACCAAGATGACTTAGGCTTACATCAATTAAGTCCTGGACAAACGTTAGACTTTAGTTTTAGGGAAAGTGTTTTGAAGACTAAAGTCGATTGTCAGCTATGGCAGGGAATTCGTGTTGGATTTTATGCAAGTTTTAGAGCATATGAAGGCGGTGGTGTCATTGTTCATTATGGTAAAGAGAATTTTTGGGATGCTAGAGAAGATGGAATTTATTTCACACATGGAAAAGAAACGCCTAAATTAGAGTATAAGTGGACAACAAGTACCAATATTTAATACTTTAAATGTAGCGAAAGTTAAATCACTTGTTGTTTTAACCCCAGCTAATTCTACTTTTCCATCTTTAAGTTTTTGTAAGGATTATTTATTTAATAAAATATATATTGCCATTGCATTTGTTGTGTATGTGACTATTGGCGGATGTAAAATTGTGTTTCTCAAGAACATAAAAAAGACTTAAAATAATCTTATATAGAAATGACTAGAAATAAAGAAATAATTAACACGTTTTAAATAGTAAATTGATTTTATAAGAGTTATGTTTCTTATGTTTATACATGCTTATTTTTTTTTTGGAAAATTAAAATAGTTATATTTCTATTCAATTAGTTTTGTTGTTAATGGTTTTATGTTAAAATACGTCAGCACGTTCGGGTGTATAAACCTAGTATATATAACTGAAGAGTTTTTGCTCCATCTAAACTATCCACATGAGCAGTCTCATCAAAAGGTTGAGTATACAAATTTGGAGTTACCGTGAGCGAAAAGCGTCAAATCATCCATCAGAAGCACAGAATTGCGGTTAGTATCGACACTGGCTGCATGAGCTCGCCAAGAAGGTCGCTGAGATGTGACAATGCTCTCAACAGACTCAAGAAACTCCTTTGCTACAAGAAGACGCATCTGCAAAAAAAAAAGATTGTAATATAAGATGTCAAGACACAAACAAAACTCTTTTGAAACATCCCAAAATGTAATTATTTTTTCCATATCAGGACGCAAGAAAAAGGAATTTTAGAGGAAAACATACTCCAGCATTGGCATGTTTATGACCCAACAAAGGTGTCATGACATGTTTGACAAACAAAAACTCGACAATCTCTTTGTTCTGGCAAGATACAAGATCCTTAAACTCTCCCCAAATGAGCTTTTCATTTTCACTTGTCTCTCCATTTTCTTGTTTCCCTTCCTTTGGCATTTTCTGTATTCTCATAATCTTTCCCAACTTCACACATAACATACACCCAAAAACAGAGAAACAATGTTTAACAAGAAAAAAACAGCGAAAAAAATGTTTAATACTTCTTTTTACAATCTCAAGACGATCAAGAGATTCAAAAAAAAAATATTAAAATGAAAGATCGAAGAGACTAACGAAAGTGGGAGAAGATCCAGTGTAAGCGAGAACCAAATTAACAGCTCCTTCACCTCTATACGACCAATCAAATGCATCCTTTGGTTCCAAAACAATCTCCATCTGAATCGAAACAAAAGCTCACTTTTTTTTTTCCACATTCAACAAAATACGTAACTTTCTAGCGCAATGATCAAATCGAAAACGAGCTATATGCACCTTTGATTTTGAAAACAATGTAAGCCGACTTGCAAGAAGATATTTTCTTCACCAGGATTTCAGCGTATAACGATGTTACAGGATTATTGGATCAACGATCTGGTTATCTTGATTCTCTTATTTACGGTTCACTATTTTATTTATGCATTAGCTTATCTCACAAACGGTTTAATTTACTTAAACCATTAGCTTATCTCACAATCGGTTTAATTTATGCAGAAAAGGTTTTACACTCTTGTAATATTTGTTGGAGCTCCTTAACCTCAACACTCTTTCTAGAAATATCCTCATCTATTTGGAGGTTCAAATGGAAGTGAAGGGTGTGTTGGATTTCATTGATTATGATTACAAGATATTTGAGTTTTCCTATGAGCTAAAGTTTTCAACGGTATGATATTTGTTACACTTTTCTTGATATGATCCTGTAGCCCCATTGTTTGCATGTTATTTAAAATTTCATAGGCCAGAGAAGTACCTTGTAGATTTGGAAACATGGGATAGAGCTGAAGAGGCTCTTAGAGAAGCTTTAAAAGATTTTGATAAGCCACGGCTTGTGTGTGTGCTACTTCCCAAACTTATTATTCAAAGAGTATGCATTCATTTCTATATAATGTGTGATGTTTTCTGCTGGAGAACAAAGGATACAAGGCATTTTATGGCCCAAAGATAGACATAACAGTTTCTGATGCAATGAAAAGTAAATTCCTGTGTGCTACTTTACAGCTTAGGCTCCTTAAACTCTTTTACTCTTTTCTTTCTTTCTTGCATGTCTTGCTGTAATTAAGAGTTTGGTTGTTGTTTGCTTCATATCATGATCCGCTTACTAATATTGTTTTGAAATGAAAACTATTGAATGATCAAAAACAACCTAAGAACCCAATATGAAATATCAAACATACATAAAACCATGACGTTCAAATAGAAAACAAACTGACAACCCAATATCAAATATCAAACATACGTAAAACCATGAGGTTCAAATAGAAAACAGAGAAGAAAATACTAATGGAAAAATTCCATGAGATACAACTAGAAAACAAACTGATAACCCAATATCAAATATCAAACATACGTAAAACCATGAGGTTCAAATAGAAAACAGAGAAGAAACTACAAATGGAAAAACTCCAAGAGATACAAATAGAAAACAGAGAAGGAACTACAAATGGATTTCTTCACTTTTTCTTTGTGGTGCAGCTACGAGAAAGGAGTACTCCGGTTGGAGGACTGGCCATCTCAATGAGACAATGCCCTACCAAAGTAGATGAGTAGTGAAGGAACCCAAAGTAAGCTTTGACTTTGAAAGTTCCTTCAACCTCATATACAATATTATTGTTCTCCACCTGTCTCTGAAGCTCAATCACTTCTTTTACAGGCAGACCATTGGGAAGAACAGCGATGAGAGGGATGGGCTCTAACCTTGTCTCGCTTTTTGTCAGTGAGAATGGTTGGATTTCTTGAGCCGCAATCACATATTTGTTGAACCACAGTGTAACCCTACCACTCTCCAGCTTCACTTCCATCTTCTTGTTGCGGTTTAGGAACCTTGCAACAATCTCCATGTCCACGTTGGAGCTGTGTAGGCTTGCATCTTCGATGTCAAACCTTGGAGTTCTTGGCCTGATCGCTAGAATGGCGATCATGGAGATGATGAGGAGAATGCTCATGACCATCACCACACCGGCAACACACCAAACCCAAGGCTTTGTCTTCATGATCATCGGCTGCTGAATCACTCTATCTCTGGGTGGTGTTTCTTCTGGTACTCTCTCTCCTTGTGGTGTTAGAGTGGTGCTCGGAGTGAACCACTCCGAAGGAGTTTCAGGAGGAGTATGTGACATGGTGTTCTCTCTCTCTCTTTCTCTTTCTCTCTCTCTCTCTCTCTCTCTCTCTCTCTCTGTTCTTCTTCTTAGTTTCTTAGTTTGCTGTATACATATAGGGAGAGCATTCGAACACTAGAACTTCATGGATTACTACAATAATCTCCCACAAAGTAAGATTCTTTTTTATCTAAATAGATATAATCTCCACTCACCTTAGTGCCTTAGGCTTGAGCTGTCACAAAATTATTAATCCTTTGGATACCACAAAGTTTCTTTCAAAATTACACTCTTTCACTTGTTGTTTCACACATTCTCTTAATGGAGAGAAAGAAATCAAGTCCACCACTATTAACATTTTAAGAAACCGATAATGGTGTGTTTGCTTTCACAATAGATTACTAATAATGTTTGAAATGAAAACTATTGGTTTCTTTTGTTTTCATTGTGACTCTGTTTATGTCATTGCATGTGAGATAAGTGGCTGGTAAGTTTGCTTGTTGTTTCACACATTCTCTTAATGGAGAGAAAGGAATCAAATCCACCACTATTAACATTTCAAGAAACCGATAATGGTGTGCTTGCTTTCTTACTAATAATATTTGAAATGAAAACTATTGGCTTCTTTGGTTTTCATTGTAACTATGTCTATTGTGAAACAAGTGGTTGGTAAGTTTGCTTGTTGTTTCACACATTCTCTTAATGGAGAGAAAGGAATCAAATCCACCACTATTAACATTTTAAGAAACTAATAATGGTGTGTTTGCTTTCATAGTAGCTTACGTACTAAGTAATAATGTGTGAAATGAAAACTAAAGTTTCTTTTTTTTTTTCCATTGTAACTCTGTTTCTGTCATTGTGGAGTAGGTGATTGTATTTTGTTTCAACTATAAGTTTGTAAAAACAAATATGCAAAGCTTTGAATTAACAGAAGATGACTCCATGTTACGATGCATAATTTGGATTTCTATAGGATGGTGAGTTATATCTAGATATATCAAGAAACTTGTGGAATATATTTAAGTTTCAAAATGTTTTTTAAGTAGCATATGTATTCACATGCTGATAGTTGACCATCAATGTAATGGCTTAGGCCTTAGGCTTTGTGTTATGTTTCAAAGTTTCAGCAACCATTTGTTACAATCCAAAATCACTATATGTCAAAATCTAGAAAATCTGGTTATAGATATTCAAAATAAATTATGACAATGGTAAGAAAAAGTGAAAAAAAAACATAGGGACAATACATATATAGGCTGATAATAGTAATTAGAAGACAAAATTAATATTAAATTAAGAAGAATAAATTGAAAACTGGGATTTTTAGTTGAATGTGGTGGAGAAATCATAATGGGACATTTCTTATTAGTTTTTAATAGGATATTGTTTTGGAACAATGTTAGTTCATCTTTTGATCTTATGGACACTATGGAATAATCGAAACTCTTTTCTATTTAAGAATATATTTTTCCAGCTAATAAGGTCGTTGATAAGGCTTAAGAGGATGGCAAACAGTTATTGTGATCCCATTGGAAAACAGAGCTAATTGAGGAAAGACAATAGGTTGTTGCTAGATCTTGGCAGGTTCCAGCAAATAAATGTTCTAGTGCGATATTAGATTTTTTTTTTGTCTCAGTTCTCAAAGACTCACTCAACCCAAGCAGTTACCAGGAGGATCGTGGATGGTAAAAATAATTCCAACGGCCAAGTCCTTTTTTCACAGTCGAAGATCTTATTCCCATGTAAATTCTTGTTTTTTTTTATAAAGATAAAAAATAGTTGGGAATGGGCATTGGGAGATATAGTGAGCTTACAGATTGAGAACATTACCTTTGCTAAACCTCTGTGGATGTGTGTGATTAAAACTCTTCATAAACCTAGAGATTGGCCAACTTTCATATGACATATTAATGAGCTTCTGTATCTGTACCCATTGTATTTTTATTGAATGGTTTAAAAATTTCATATATTTTACTAAATAGTTAAAAAAAAAAAAATGCAAAAATTCTCATAGTTCTCTTCTCGTAGTAATAATAGTCTTAGTAATTTTAAACAATCAACCTACGTGTACCGTACGTACTTATACAGGTACAGTTGTCCTTGGTTGGGCTTTGACCATAGTTTATGAACAATAATATATTTGTAAGGCGAAATCAGTTTATTATAATAATAACGTGATCCGTTTCAACAAGATACCCTCTCATTCCAAGAACCAATCAGATACGAAGAGAGCATTGTCTGTGAGTAGACATTACCTAGAGAGATTACGTAAGGAACTAGGTTTGAGTTTCTATATATATAGAAGTTTAACAAACTTGGGGAAGAAGAAAACAACAACATTTTTTGAAGTTACAGAGACACCAACCAGAGAGTCGAGCCTTTTTGATATTCAAATCTTCAAGAGAATTATTTAGAAAATCCTTTTGCAATAAGGATTGTTACGTAGAATCGAGTAAGGCTTTATGACTTCAACGAGTATGGCATGTAGTGAACCCTGTTTCGTTCCAAAAAATCTTGGATCACATCTCCAGATTGCATCGAAAGCTCTACATAATGCGCTTTTAACTGCGCTAGCACCGTCACAATCGCAGAAAAATCCCTCAGTTCTATAATAAACTGGACAGCATAGTTCCTGCATTTGCATTTGATCACAAAAAAAGAGAGTTATCTATAATAAATCTCTCTCTCAGAGGATAATCAAATTCGTGTGTTCATGAAATTGTTAATTTACCCATAAGGGAGCAAGGAAGAGACTGTTTGTATGTAGAGATTTCGGTTATCATCTTCTCTTGTTGCTGTCCATTGGAATAAGCAATAAAAAACAGTGTGTCAGTGACTAATTAACAATGTCCTTTTAGTTATTATGGCCTTTTTAACTGCGCTAGCACCGTCAGAATCATAGAAAAATCCCTCAGTTCTATAATAAATTGGACAGCATAGTTCCTGCATTTTGATCACGAAAAAAAAGAGTTATCTATATTGAATCTCACATTGATGTGTATTTCTCTCTCGCCAAGAAGGTTGCTGACAAAAAAGTTATCTAATTTTGACAAACATAACTAAAGAACTTAATATATTTACATATGGTTATTTCGGTCTAAATTTTTTTATTAAAAATTATTTGTGTATCAGAATTGAAGATAAGCGGTATGAGAAATGTTCGTGTTAGACCATCTGACTTTTTTTTGTGTGTGCAAATGACCATTTTAATAAACATTGTTATTTCAAAGAATTTTCCCCTAAAAATATATCGTAAATGATTTTAATGGATTATGTAATTTAAAATTGTATATAAATTGTATATGACCTTGTTATAAACTTTACAAGATGAGGCAAGTAGACATTGGAGGAAAATTTTGTTCTTAAAATCAAACCCAAAACTACGCTTGTATGTTGTAACCTACCCAAAAATAAGGATAATAATATAACGTCTACAAGATAGTAAAAATGTCAGTTGACATACACAAGTATTTGAAGACTATCATCTATATTTTGTACCGTGAGAAAAAAAAAACAAGGTTGTCGTTTTACATCAAATAACACTATGTTTAGACATTTCTTTATTTTTTTCACATGAAAAAAAAAAACATTATGAGTTTGCTTAGTTGAAAAATTTACAAATTGGGCATTTAACGTGTCTTGTTACGTTGAAGTTCGGCTGATCCTTAATGGTTTGATAAAAAAAAAGGTCAAAAAATGAAAAAAAAAAAAAAAAAAAACAAAAACAGAGATCTGGTGGGAAAGAACTAGGCCTGGGCAAATTATCCGTGATCTAATCCGTTATCCAATCTGATCCGTCCCGAAAATTTGGATACCCGGGGTGCCCAAAAAAAATTTTAGGGGCGGATATCATGATCCGGGGTAATTTATTTTATAATAATTATTTATTATTAATTAATCTCAGTTGTAATAAGATTTCATAGTGATTTTAAAAGTTTAAAATAATTTTAACATATAATTGACATTTTTTATCTTTTAAGTCGGTGAAATTTAGAAACCTATAACAATTTTGCATAATTTAACCATTTTATTTTTTATTTTCTTTAAAAATAAATATTTATAATTATAAAATTTGATCCGGATCGGATCTGTAGATCCGATTTTTCACGGATATCCTATATTCGGATATCCAGAATTTTCGGATCCGATAGCAAATTCACGGATCCGGATCTCCTAGAAAAGCAAGATATCCAACCCGTCCCAAGGCCTAGAAAAGAACAGAACACATTAAAATCTTCATCGGGAAGCTCTCTCTTTCAAATCTTAGGTGTACTTTACATTTTTCTCCACTGATTAGCTTCTTTTTTTTCTTTCGAAATATGAATTTTTTTTTTCTTTTTTACCACTAACTAAAATGAAATTAGTAATTATTTACTTTTACACATATACTGATCAAAGTGATGTCGTTTCTCTTACATGGACTAATGTAATCTCTACAAGAAATCGAAATCAATTTTTTTTTTTAATATAGAAAATCTAGTATAATTTCTTTCTGAAATGCATATTACACGATGTTGAACCTTTTCGAATGCACAATTATAGCCTTTAATTATCAGTTTATTACAAATCTAAAGCTATTGATTATTGAATCAAGTTAATATATATATATCATTTAAACAAAACTTGCCTCCAATGTTAGGAAATCATGCATTAATGCTTATCATAAACGCTAAAGATAAACGTACGTTGACTAGTTGTTTTCAACTTTTACCTCAAAAAAAAAGATTTGTTTTAAAAACATTACCCCTTAATAAGATTTCCAAATCATGAGCACAATTGAATGCATAAAAATGACCTTGTAAAACATATTCTATAAATTGGAACCGTTTATCTTAAACTATCAATTTAAAGCAAAACAAAACACATATACAAAGATGAAATTTCTCTCTTGCTTTCTTATCGTTTTGTTGTGCATCAGGTTGAGTAACGCGATTTGGGAGAAAGACTCGGTACATTTCAAAAATTCTCTTGGTCCGAACAACATTCTCAAGATTGATTGTGTGTCAGACCAAGATGACTTAGGCTTACATCAATTAAGTCCTGGACAAACGTTAGACTTTAGTTTTAGGGAAAGTGTTTTGAAGACTAAAGTCGATTGTCAGCTATGGCAGGGAATTCGTGTTGGATTTTATGCAAGTTTTAGAGCATATGAAGGCGGTGGTGTCATTGTTCATTATGGTAAAGAGAATTTTTGGGATGCTAGAGAAGATGGAATTTATTTCACACATGGAAAAGAAACGCCTAAATTAGAGTATAAGTGGACAACAAGTACCAATATTTAATACTTTAAATGTAGCGAAAGTTAAATCACTTGTTGTTTTAACCCCAGCTAATTCTACTTTTCCATCTTTAAGTTTGTGTAAGGATTATTTATTTAATAAAATATATATTGCCATTGCATTTGTTGTGTATGTGACTATTGGCGGATGTAAAATTGTGTTTCTCAAGAACATAAAAAAGACTTAAAATAATCTTATATATAATATGAGAGTTTTCTCTCCTTTAGAGTATCCACACCAGCAAGAAAAGAAATAACCAACATTTAAACTAAAATTAATGAACAATTAGTTTACACACTTTAGTATTATTATATTTTACTAAAATCAAATCTATTCTTTACCAAAAAGCCTAATATTTATTTTAAAATATAAAATAATGAAGATACAAACTAAGAAAATTAATAGAGATTATATTATTATAAATTTTAAAAGACAAATTTTCATGTAATTAAACTTATATAGAAATGACTAGAAATAAAGAAATAATTAACACGTTTTAAATAGTAAATTGATTTTATAAGAGTTATGTTTCTTATGTTTATACATGCTTATTTTGTTTTTGGAAAATTAAAATAGTTATATTTCTATTCAATTAGTTTTGTTGTTAATGGTTTTATGTTAAAATACGTCAGCACGTTCGGGTGTATAAACCTAGTATATATAACTGAAGAGTTTTTGCTCCATCTAAACTATCCACATGAGCAGTCTCATCAAAAGGTTGAGTATACAAATTTGGAGTTACCGTGAGCGAAAAGCGTCAAATCATCCATCAGAAGCACAGAATTGCGGTTAGTATCGACACTGGCTGCATGAGCTCGCCAAGAAGGTCGCTGAGATGTGACAATGCTCTCAACAGACTCAAGAAACTCCTTTGCTACAAGAAGACGCATCTGCAAAAAAAAAAGATTGTAATATAAGATGTCAAGACACAAACAAAACTCTTTTGAAACATCCCAAAATGTAATTATTTTTTCCATATCAGGACGCAAGAAAAAGGAATTTTAGAGGAAAACATACTCCAGCATTGGCATGTTTATGACCCAACAAAGGTGTCATGACATGTTTGACAAACAAAAACTCGACAATCTCTTTGTTCTGGCAAGATACAAGATCCTTAAACTCTCCCCAAATGAGCTTTTCATTTTCACTTGTCTCTCCATTTTCTTGTTTCCCTTCCTTTGGCATTTTCTGTATTCTCATAATCTTTCCCAACTTCACACATAACATACACCCAAAAACAGAGAAACAATGTGTAACAAGAAAAAAACAGCGAAAAATATGTTTAATACTTCTTTTTACAATCTCAAGACGATCAAGAGATTCAAAAAAAAAATATTAAAATGAAAGATCGAAGAGACTAACGAAAGTGGGAGAAGATCCAGTGTAAGCGAGAACCAAATTAACAGCTCCTTCACCTCTATACGACCAATCAAATGCATCCTTTGGTTCCAAAACAATCTCCATCTGAATCAAAACAAAAGCTCACTTTTTTTTTTCCACATTCAACAAAATACGTAACTTTCTAGCGCAATGATCAAATCGAAAACGAGCTATATGCACCTTTGATTTTGAAAACAATGTAAGCCGACTTGCAAGAAGATATTTTCTTCACCAGGATTTCAGCGTATAACGATGTTACAGGATTATTGGATCAACGATCTGGTTATCTTGATTCTCTTATTTACGGTTCACTATTTTATTTATGCATTAGCTTATCTCACAAACGGTTTAATTTACTTAAACCATTAGCTTATCTCACAATCGGTTTAATTTATGCAGAAAAGGTTTTACACTCTTGTAATATTTGTTGGAGCTCCTTAACCTCAACACTCTTTCTAGAAATATCCTCATCTATTTGGAGGTTCAAATGGAAGTGAAGGGTGTGTTGGATTTCATTGATTATGATTACAAGATATTTGAGTTTTCCTATGAGCTAAAGTTTTCAACGGTATGATATTTGTTACACTTTTCTTGATATGATCCTGTAGCCCCATTGTTTGCATGTTATTTAAAATTTCATAGGCCAGAGAAGTACCTTGTAGATTTGGAAACATGGGATAGAGCTGAAGAGGCTCTTAGAGAAGCTTTAAAAGATTTTGATAAGCCACGGCTTGTGTGTGTGCTACTTCCCAAACTTATTATTCAAAGAGTATGCATTCATTTCTATATAATGTGTGATGTTTTCTGCTGGAGAACAAAGGATACAAGGCATTTTATGGCCCAAAGATAGACATAACAGTTTCTGATGCAATGAAAAGTAAATTCCTGTGTGCTACTTTACAGCTTAGGCTCCTTAAACTCTTTTACTCTTTTCTTTCTTTCTTGCATGTCTTGCTGTAATTAAGAGTTTGGTTGTTGTTTGCTTCATATCATGATCCGCTTACTAATATTGTTTTGAAATGAAAACTATTGAATGATCAAAAACAACCTAAGAACCCAATATGAAATATCAAACATACATAAAACCATGACGTTCAAATAGAAAACAAACTGACAACCCAATATCAAATATCAAACATACGTAAAACCATGAGGTTCAAATAGAAAACAGAGAAGAAAATACTAATGGAAAAATTCCATGAGATACAACTAGAAAACAAACTGATAACCCAATATCAAATATCAAACATACGTAAAACCATGAGGTTCAAATAGAAAACAGAGAAGAAACTACAAATGGAAAAACTCCAAGAGATACAAATAGAAAACAGAGAAGGAACTACAAATGGATTTCTTCACTTTTTCTTTGTGGTGCAGCTACGAGAAAGGAGTACTCCGGTTGGAGGACTGGCCATCTCAATGAGACAATGCCCTACCAAAGTAGATGAGTAGTGAAGGAACCCAAAGTAAGCTTTGACTTTGAAAGTTCCTTCAACCTCATATACAATATTATTGTTCTCCACCTGTCTCTGAAGCTCAATCACTTCTTTTACAGGCAGACCATTGGGAAGAACAGCGATGAGAGGGATGGGCTCTAACCTTGTCTCGCTTTTTGTCAGTGAGAATGGTTGGATTTCTTGAGCCGCAATCACATATTTGTTGAACCACAGTGTAACCCTACCACTCTCCAGCTTCACTTCCATCTTCTTGTTGCGGTTTAGGAACCTTGCAACAATCTCCATGTCCACGTTGGAGCTGTGTAGGCTTGCATCTTCGATGTCAAACCTTGGAGTTCTTGGCCTGATCGCTAGAATGGCGATCATGGAGATGATGAGGAGAATGCTCATGACCATCACCACACCGGCAACACACCAAACCCAAGGCTTTGTCTTCATGATCATCGGCTGCTGAATCACTCTATCTCTGGGTGGTGTTTCTTCTGGTACTCTCTCTCCTTGTGGTGTTAGAGTGGTGCTCGGAGTGAACCACTCCGAAGGAGTTTCAGGAGGAGTATGTGACATGGTGTTCTCTCTCTCTCTTTCTCTTTCTCTCTCTCTCTCTCTCTCTCTCTCTCTCTGTTCTTCTTCTTAGTTTCTTAGTTTGCTGTATACATATAGGGAGAGCATTCGAACACTAGAACTTCATGGATTACTACAATAATCTCCCACAAAGTAAGATTCTTTTTTATCTAAATAGATATAATCTCCACTCACCTTAGTGCCTTAGGCTTGAGCTGTCACAAAATTATTAATCCTTTGGATACCACAAAGTTTCTTTCAAAATTACACTCTTTCACTTGTTGTTTCACACATTCTCTTAATGGAGAGAAAGAAATCAAGTCCACCACTATTAACATTTTAAGAAACCGATAATGGTGTGTTTGCTTTCACAATAGATTACTAATAATGTTTGAAATGAAAACTATTGGTTTCTTTTGTTTTCATTGTGACTCTGTTTATGTCATTGCATGTGAGATAAGTGGCTGGTAAGTTTGCTTGTTGTTTCACACATTCTCTTAATGGAGAGAAAGGAATCAAATCCACCACTATTAACATTTCAAGAAACCGATAATGGTGTGCTTGCTTTCTTACTAATAATATTTGAAATGAAAACTATTGGCTTCTTTGGTTTTCATTGTAACTATGTCTATTGTGAAACAAGTGGTTGGTAAGTTTGCTTGTTGTTTCACACATTCTCTTAATGGAGAGAAAGGAATCAAATCCACCACTATTAACATTTTAAGAAACTAATAATGGTGTGTTTGCTTTCATAGTAGCTTACGTACTAAGTAATAATGTGTGAAATGAAAACTAAAGTTTCTTTTTTTTTTTCCATTGTAACTCTGTTTCTGTCATTGTGGAGTAGGTGATTGTATTTTGTTTCAACTATAAGTTTGTAAAAACAAATATGCAAAGCTTTGAATTAACAGAAGATGACTCCATGTTACGATGCATAATTTGGATTTCTATAGGATGGTGAGTTATATCTAGATATATCAAGAAACTTGTGGAATATATTTAAGTTTCAAAATGTTTTTCAAGTAGCATATGTATTCACATGCTGATAGTTGACCATCAATGTAATGGCTTAGGCCTTAGGCCTTAGGCTTTGTGTTATGTTTCAAAGTTTCAGCAACCATTTGTTACAATCCAAAATCACATATGTCAAAATCTAGAAAATCTGGTTATAGATATTCAAAATAAATTATGACAATGGTAAGAAAAAGTGAAAAAAAAAACATAGGGACAATACATATATAGGCTGATAATAGTAATTAGGAGACAAAATTAATATTAAATTAAGAAGAATAAATTGAAAACTGGGATTTTTAGTTGAATGTGGTGGAGAAATCATAATGGGACATTTCTTATTAGTTTTTAATAGGATATTGTTTTGGAACAATGTTAGTTCATCTTTTGATCTTATGGACACTATGGAATAATCGAAACTCTTTTCTATTTAAGAATATATTTTTCCAGCTAATAAGGTCGTTGATAAGGCTTAAGAGGATGGCAAACAGTTATTGTGATCCCATTGGAAAACAGAGCTAATTGAGGAAAGACAATAGGTTGTTGCTAGATCTTGGCAGGTTCCAGCAAATAAATGTTCTAGTGCGATATTAGATTTTTTTTTTGTCTCAGTTCTCAAAGACTCACTCAACCCAAGCAGTTACCAGGAGGATCGTGGATGGTAAAAATAATTCCAACGGCCAAGTCCTTTTTTCACAGCCGAAGATCTTATTCCCATGTAAATTCTTGTTTTTTTTATAAAGATAAAAAATAGTTGGGAATGGGCATTGGGAGATATAGTGAGCTTACAGATTGAGAACATTACCTTTGCTAAACCTCTGTGGATGTGTGTGATTAAAACTCTTCATAAACCTAGAGATTGGCCAACTTTCATATGACATATTAATGAGCTTCTGTATCTGTACCCATTGTATTTTTATTGAATGGTTTAAAAATTTCATATATTTTACTAAATAGTTAAAAAAAAAAAAAAAAAAAAGCAAAAATTCTCATAGTTCTCTTCTCGTAGTAAGAATAGTCTTAGTAATTTTAAACAATCAACCTACGTGTACCGTACTTATACAGTTACAGTTATCCTTGGTTGGGCTTTGACCATAGTTTATGAACAATAATATATTTGTAAGGCGAAATCAGTTTATTATAATAATAACGTGATCCGTTTCAACAAGATACCCTCTCATTCCAAGAACCAATCAGATACGAAGAGAGCATTGTCTGTGAGTAGACATTACCTAGAGAGATTACGTAAGGAACTAGGTTTGAGTTTCTATATAGAAGTTTAACAAACTTGGGGAAGAAGAAACCAACAACATTTTTTGAAGTTACAGAGACACCAACCAGAGAGTAGAGCCTTTTTGATATTTAAATCTTCAAGAGAATTATTTAGAAAATCCTTTTGCAATAAGGATTGTTACGTAGAATCGAGTAAGGCTTTATGACTTCAACGAGTATGGCATGTAGTGAACCCTGTTTCGTTCCAAAAAATCTTGGATCACATCTCCAGATTGCATCGAAAGGTGTAGTGTGAGGTGTAGTGTCGGCAACCATGGTAATAAAAAATAGTTATGAGAAGTGTTTTTGCATTCTGAAATATCAACTATATTTTGTACCATGAAAAAGAACATTTTTGTCGTTTTATATCACACAACGAGCGATTGTCAAAAATTGAAATGTGTCAGCAAGAAAGATCACTCATTATTCATATTTTGTAGATAGGATTCTTCAAATGTCAACTCATATATATCTGGTTGGAGTTAGTACGTTAAGCAGAAGAGTGGTGGTGCCTTTGAAACAATTTTTTTTTTTAGTATTTTTTGTCGTCATTGATATTGAAAAATAAATACGATTACAACATAGAGAGGATCCAACTGATAAAACACAAAGAATCATCAAGGTGTCTTCAAAATGTGGATGCAGGAAACATTTTAATTGAAGTTTGAAGTAATTTGTGCTGCATTTTTGTAGAGATTTCGGTTATCATCTTCTCTTGTTGCTGTCCATTGGAATAAGCAATCAAAAAGAGTGTGTTAATGACTAATCAACAATGTCCTTTTAGTTATTATGGCCCTAAATGGTAGGAAAGTAGCTGAATTATTATAAACAAAATTATTCAAACAGGTGGGGAAAATTGTAGGATGCAACAGAAACATATATATTAAAAAGAAGCTTAAATATATTTCATTTTTAGACCCAAAAAAAAAATATTTTTCATTTTAATTTAGGTTTGAAAAATTTTATTCTTAAAATCAAACCCAAAACTACATTTGTAAGTTGTAACCGAGAAAAAATAAGGATAATACTATAACTGTAAATGCTATAATTTTAATGAACTCTGTAATTTAAAATTGTATATGACCTTCATATCTTGTAATACCTTTTATAAGACGTGGCAAGTAGACACTGGAGGAATTTTGGTTCTTAAACTCAAATCCAAAACTACTCCTGTAAGTTGTAACCAATCCAAAAATAAGGATAACACTAAAACTTCTACAAGATAGTGAAAATGTAACTTGGCGTTGGTGAATGTATCTTACAATATATATATTATTTTTAATTTGAAATACAAAACTATGTGAAGACTATCATCTATATTTTGTACCGTGAAAAGAACAAGGTTGTCGTTTTACATCAAATAACGAGCGATTGTCAAAGATTGAAAATGTGTCCGCAAGAATATCACTCATCATCATTCATATTTTGTTTAGACACAAGTTTGCTTAGTTGAGAAATTTACAGATTTACAGTATATTATGTTTAGTGATGTATCATTGGGCTTTTAACGGGTCTTGTTACGTTGTAGTTCCACTTACCCTTAATGGATTATTAAAAAAAAATAGCTCAAAAAAGAAGCAGAGATCAGGTGGTGAGAAAAGACATAACAGAAGAAAATACAATATCTTAAAATCTTCATTGGGAAGCTCTCTCATTCTAATCTTGGGTGTACTTTTCTGAGTACCTTTTGTTCTTCCCTTATTGGCTTCTTTTTTTTTTGGGTAATAGCATTGAATAACATAAAAATAAACCATAATTAATAAACTAACCATAGAAAAAAAAAAAATATTCTGTATATTTTCTGCAATATTTCCAATTCACTCCTTCGATTTTGAATTTTAAAAATTAGGGGAATTTTGAAGGGGTATTTCGAAAGTCCCGTAACAGTTCCATATCCCACAATCTGAAAGAAAATATTCAGAGTCGGTGGCGATAACTTAGAACCCTTCATCAGCCTTCTATCTCTCTCAAAACTCCACACCTCTCGAACCGATTGCGCATCTGTACCAAAATTGCCCACCCTTTTTCAACCTTCGATATCACAGATATCTCCGGCGGCGGATTTGTTACTGTATCGAGGTTAATAGGGTAATCGGAAAGAAAAAAAAAACCCAGAAGGTGGCGATAACTTACCCCGATTCATCACCAAATCTCTGAAAGCTCTTCTTCTCTTTGTCGATTGTTGATATCAACCACATCTCATAACCCATCTTCAACATACTCTATCATTCACATCACAGTCGGCGGAATTGTTCCTTTATCTAGGTTAGTGTCATTGTTAATGTGTTAACTTTCTTTGGAAAGAAGAGTAGATAGATTTGTGTCGGTTTACCATAAATCTGATATCTATCGCATTATTTCGCCGGCGAGTAATAGGTTTTGTTTCCAAATCTGTAATAGTTGATGATTTTGGACAGTTGTGTGAATTGGCTTAGATAGTATTGTTTGCGAAATGGGGTGAACAGTTTTGAAAGGATTATGTAAAAGTGGAGAATTTGCTATATTCCTTCAGTTATCTGACTATTCTATGTCGTATAGTATGGATTGTAGTTTGTATTTCATAATTTAACAGGTTCATAAACTGTAATACTAAAAGATTTTGGCCACTTCTGTGAATTGTATTTCATATTACTGTTTGAGGAATCGAGAAAATTGGTAATCAATTGTTGTCTTCAAAAACAACCCTGCGTTGTTGTCTTCGATATAGTGAAATTAGTGTAATGGTATGGATAGTTGATGTCTTCGCTATAGTGGAATTAGTGTAATGGCATGGATAGTCGAATGTTTTGTAGTAATGATCCGAGAAGTGTTAATTTGGATTTGGGGATATTGGTGTTCAAGGGTTTATATAAAAGTTGTAGAATTTCGATAATTCCTTGGCTGTCACATGATTCTTCGTGAAAGAAAGTTTTATTCACTGAATTGAAACATTTCATGTCTACGATATATATTCTTCAATACATTTAGCTGACTATTCTATCTAGGTTAGTGTCATTGTTAATGTTTTAACTTTCTTTGGCCACTTCTGTGAATTGTATTTCATATTACTGTTTGAGGAATCGAGAAAATTGGTAATCCATTGTTGTCTTCAAAAACAACCCTGCGTTGTTGTCTTCGATATAGTGAAATTAGTGTAATGGTATGGATAGTTGATGTCTTCGATATAGTGGAATTAGTGTAATGGTATGGATAGTCGAATGTTTTGTAGTAAAGATCCGAGAAGTGTTAATTTGGATTTGGGGATATTGGTGTTCTAGGGTTTATATAAAAGTTGTAGAATTTCGATAATTCCTTGGCTGTCACCTGATTCTTCGTGAAAGAAAGTTTTATTCACTGAATTGAAACATTTCATGTCTACGATATATATTCTTCAATACATTTAGCTGACTATTCTAACTAGGTTAGTGTCATTGTTAATGTTTTAACTTTCTTTGGAAAGAAGAATAGATATTTGTGACGGTTTTCTGTAAATTTGATATCTGTCGCATTATTTCGCCGGCGATTAATAGGTTTTGTTTCGAAATCTGTAATAGTTGATGATTTTGGATAGTTGTGTGAATTGGCTTACATAGTATTGTTTGCGAAATCGGGTGAACAGTTTTGAAGGGTTTATGTAAAAGTGGAGAATGTGCTATATTCCTTTACTATCATATGCCTCTGCGTGAAATAAACTGTAATTGCCTGAATTCAAACATTTAATGGGGACGCTATATTTTCTTCCCTACATTTATCTGACTATTCTATCTCGTATAGTATGAATTGTAGTTTGTATTTCATAATTTCACAGGTTCATAAATTTTGGCATATGTTAACATGGAAGAGGAAGTAATAAACTGTAATAGTTTAAGATTTTGGCCACTTCTGTGAATTGTATTAGATATTACTGTTTCAGAAATCGACAAAATTGGTAATCCATTGTTGTCTTCAAATACAACCCTGAGTTCTTGTCTTCGATATAGTGGAATTAGTGTAATGGCATGGATAGTTGATGTCTTCGATATAGTGGATTTAGTGTAATGTCATGGATAGTCGAATGTTTTGTAGTAATGATCCGAGGACTGTTAATTTGGATTTGGGGATATTGGTGTTGAAGGGTTTATATAGAAGTCGTAGAATTTCGATTATTCCTTGGATGTCACATGATTTTGCGTGAAAGAAAGTTTTATTCACTGAATTGAAACATTTCATGTCTACGATATATATTCTTCAATACATTTACCTGACGATTCTATCTCCTATAGTATGGATTGTATTTTGTATTTCATAATGTAACATGTTCCTCAATTTGTTGATAGGGTAACATGGAAGAGGAAGGATTGCCAAGCAGGATGTTCGAGACTGGATTTGAGCCAACCGGTCGTAAACGTGTTAATGCATACTTCACACTTCGGTGGGTTGAAAGTATTAAACCAGCGTTGGATGAAGAATATTTAGAGATGCTTCAGAACTCTCAGTTCAGTCGTTTGATGCAGATGGGGAAACACACCTTCTCTGTTTGCTTTGTTCATTACTTGTTGTCTAGGCAGTTACTAACGAACAAGAAGTATGAGTTATGGTGGCTGTTTGCAGGGAAGCCCATTCGGTATGGCGTTAATGAATTCGCTCTAGTCACTGGTCTTAATTGTGGTTCCCCTCCTTCAAAACCACCATCGAACAAAAGAAAACGAGTAACTGATAAAGAAGGGAGACGAACCCACACACCGGGTAAGGCATTCGGAAGGATGTGGACGGAACTTTTTGGTGACTTTAAGAAACCTACCCCTGCGTGGGTTCTGGATAAGTTGTTGATGGGTAGAAAGTACAAGGACGGTTTAACAAGATTTCGTCTAGCTCTCATTCTTCTGGTGGAGGGTCTGTTGTGTCCAACTAGTGGAACAATGTACATAAATCCAGAGGTTGTGGAGATGGTAAGTGATGTTGACACATTCTTGCAGTATCCGTGGGGAAGAAAGTCTTTTCTTCTGACGGTGCAGAGTGCTAAGTCTAGAACAGAAGCCCAATTAGTACAAGAAACTATCGCAATTCAGGGATTTCCTCACGCCATTGTTCTTCTGACGGCAGCATGTTGTCCAGATATTGTGAAAGCAACATCGAAAGTGGAGTTTACGGTTCCAATTTCGTGTTCGGTTGATGAGTTGGTTGGTTTAGTTGTTGAGCACTGCCGTTCTGTGAATATTGTAACAGCGAAAAATTTGGACCAACAGGGACAGGTGTATTTCACATCTCTTTCTAAATAGAAACCATATATGGCGATATTTATAGTATATGTTTATTTAAGTAGTATACATATACGAAGCTCTTATAGAATATGTAGCTTATTAACAGAATATGTCATAACCTAATGATGCTGTAATGTTGGGTATTTATGGACGTCTACTAATATATAGTATATCCTACACTTTTGTTCAGGCTTCTGTCCGATCCATACTAAGTAGTGAATGGGAGGATGGTCTTGAGGAAATACATTTTGAAGACGAAAAAGGTGATGAGGAAGTAGACCATATGCTGGCTTTAATTAATGAGGATTTCCCATTTGAACTTAATAGCTGGAGTGGTGGAGTGAAGGCATCTGAAGCTGAAGATGGTGGAGAAGATGATGATGTCAATGTCGCTACATCAACAGAGCAACCTCAGAGTAGAAGTCGTACAAGGGAACCAGTTTCCCCACATGGAAATAATGACAACCATGGCAGTTGCTCAGGTGGAGAGAATGGAATTGGTAACATGGAGAACATAATTTCGCGGGTGGCAGATGCGGTGGAGGTTCGGTCAAAGGCAGTTTTTGCAACATATGTTAACAGTATAAAAAAATATATTGACACAGTTGCTGAAAAACTTAAGACAGACATTGAGCGCTTTGTTTGTGCTGGAGTTCATCGAAATGACCCCTTAGATGAACCTTACAATGTCGACTTCAGCGACATTAATCGAACTTCGCTCCCAAGTCAAGCTACATCTACGCAAGAGAAAAGGGTCAAAAAGAAGGGAAGAAATGGTTCGGGAAGTAGTAGAAAACGTCCACGAGTCTCGAATTCAGGTTTGTTATGATGACGGCAGTGGTGCACTTATAATTCGTCATAAGAAAGAAGGTAAATGGTTTGTAGACTAACATATTGTTACATCTTATGTGAAGGTGGACGGGTATTACGGCCTCTTCCGGGAAGAACCACTCCAACCATTGTTCTGGTTGATGACAACGACGGTGAAGCAAACCTTCACAAGAAAGGCAACAGTGGGAGCTCCAGCGCACAGGTTGGAATGAGTATTTTTTTTTTATACCGTTGCTTAGTGTGTTTACGAGACTAATTTTCCCACACATTGGTCTTTCTTGCAGAATACTTCCTCTCACACTCAAGTATATAAATCCGTTGTCTGTGGACTTGGAAAATCAATAAGTATGGACGGCGGTGGTCATGATAAAAGCCCACCTTCCCCACCACAAAGTCATGCAGCAGCCGCTTTAGCTTCTTTGGCACAGGTTTATTAATTTTGATGTTACTTTCCTTATAATTTCAGTTCAAGGTTTGCGAAGCTAACATTTTATTATTAGGTGCAGCATGATGCCGGTACCTCTGATGCTTCTGTGAATGAAGATGACCTACCTCTTTCAATTCTACTCAAATCCTGCGAATCAATGCGTACAAAGAAGGACATAGTACCAGCTGAGCAACTTACTAAGGAGATGGAGGTTACTTCTTCGCACTTAAAAGAAACAACGGTTACTTCAGCAGAAGTAGGTGGGGCTACGATAGAATTTGAAGATTTGGAACTCGCTGGCGGGTTCCAACCCTTCAAACCTCCTCCAGAAGAGAAAGTGAGAGCTTTTCGGGAAACACTGACAGAAACATGGTTCGTAATCATTTAAAATTATGGTGTTGCATTTATTGGTCGTCCTTACAATCGTGACCAATATTTTTTTTTAGGAAGTTGGACTTAGGAAATGGTATGGAGGTGGACCCAGCAATGCTTCAGACTATATTCGAGCCAACCGTTGTTGTGGATCAAAAGGTATGTTCGAATATGCCCGCCCTGTGTATTGTTGTTGGGTTAATATGTGTATGTTTTTGTCTGGTAACAGTTTTATACTATATGTTGACAATACAGACTGTCGCTGTTGTCATCGAATGGATTCAGAAGCGAAATGATATTTCATCTTCCAAGTCGTATGTTTATTTGACTCCGCAATTCATGGAGTCACTGAAGGCAGAGTTTATGGATTTCAAAATGACTACAGAGAAGAGTAACTACTCTTTTCGTCCCGCATCATGTCTTCCGCAGCCAAACCGTCCTCCTTTGTCACATACACTTCAGAGTCTATATTGTCCCTTCAAGGTTAATGGAGAGCACTGGGTTGGTATAATTGTCGATATCAAAAGGTGGAAGCTGTTTGTCCTCGATTGTAACATGGCCTGCGTTACAGATGCCTTGCTTAATATGTATTTACAACCATTATCCGAAATGCTGCCGTTTCTGATATGCAGAGCTTTGGGACCCCTCAGAGGAATGTCTGAACCATTACCTCCTTTCTCCATTTCAAGAGTAGACATTGGTCTTATGTGTGAGGTCCCAGGTAAAATGAAACGTTATATTCGAATTCAAATATGAGTAGTTCCTGGCCGGCAATTCCGGTGACGGTGACTTCCTAGCTAATTATTTTTTTTAATTTTGCAGCTTTGTCTGCTGTAGCTTCACTTGTGCTTATGGAACTGCATGCGGCAAAGCTTATCCCCCAATGCGATAATATAAGTGAGAGCAACATCCGACTCTCTGCAATTAACTACGCCCTTCACGTTTGGGAATCATTCAAAAGTGCGGTGATTTAAATACTGGCCCGTGTTTGTATGCGTATGTACCATATAGTAGTAGATGAGTTGCTGTAGTATGGAATTCATTATGTCTTGACTCTTTCTAAGTTACTATTATTATGCATTATGGATTTCTTTTAATATGGGAGTGTTAGATTGACAATAATATTTCAACTCGTAGGGGTAAATTGGGGTTAGGGGGTTTGGGTTATCTCGTTAGGGTTGAGGGTTTACTGGTTTTTGGTTTAGGGTTTTATATTCGGTGTAGGCTTCTTGGTTTAGATTTAAATTGGAACGGTTTATATTTTGGTTTTTAGTTTATCGGGTATCGTAGGTGTAAGGGGTGGGGGTTAGTTTGGGGTTTGGGTTCTCGCGTTAGTGTTTAGGGTTTAGTGGTTTTGGGTTTAGGGATATATATTGGTTGAACGGTTAACCTGGAAAACGAAAGGGGTAAGGGGTGGGGTGTAGATTGGGGTTTAGGTTATCGCGTTATGGTTTAGGGTTTAGTTGTTATGGGTTTAGGGATAAATATTGTTTGAACGGTTAACCTGTATAACGAAAGGGGTAAGGGGGTGGGGTTAGATTGGGGTTTGGGTTCTCGCGTTAGGGTTTAGGGTTTAGCGGTTTTTGGTTAAGGGTTTTATATTGGTTGAACAGGTACCCTGTTAAACGAAAGGGTGAGGATTCAGTGCAGTATTTAGGGTTTAGGGTTTAGGGTTATATATTGGTTGAACGGTTAGCGTGATAAACGAAAGGGTTACTATTACGGGTTAATATTTAGGGTTTGGGTTATCTCGTTAGTATTTAGGGTTTAGTTGTATTGGGTTTAGGGTTTTATATTAGGGGTATGATTCATGGTTTAGTTTTAAATTGGAGCGGTTTATATTTTGGTTTTTAGTTGATCGGGTATCATAGGGGTAAGTGGGTGTGGGTTAGATTGGGGTTTGGGTTATGGTGTAAGGGTTTAGGGTTTACTGGTTTTGGGTTTAGGGTTTTATATGGGTTGACTTCTTACCCTGTTAAATGAAAGGGTTAGTATTACGGGTAACGGTTTAGGGTTTAGGGTTATTCTACATTTTAGTTTAGGGTTTATTGGTTTGAGTGTACTGTTTAGGTAGTGGACGACTGATTGAGATTTACCTTTGATCTGTTTCTGTTAAAGAATTGTGCGTTTTTGTGTATAAGTAACCCGCTTTATATGTTTTGAATATAAGGGATCTCATATATTTTGGTTCTATGGTCATATTATATTCTGCGTACGTCTCCATTACGGACCGTTACTTGTAATGTAAATAAATGCTTTATATTATAAAGTTGTATATAGTATAGTAAGATTGACACTATGGTATAGATAACCAATAATCGAGAAATTTTAAATAACCAGGCTGTGCATTTCTTATATCACAACAAAAGAGAGGGTTCTTACATGGCATATTCCTATATACATTGCTACCTTACCGAATAATACATTCAAGGAAGACATTTATACTTGAAACCAAAATACGTTGGTATATATCCATTGTAGGTGAATATACCCATGTATTTAAGTTTGGTTCATCTCCCTTAAAAAACAAAGCTTAGCACTTCACAACTCATCCGCTGTGGACCTCCTTAAACTGCCAGTTGCCCAAAAAACTTGCTTCCGCAACACCCTCTTACTCCCCTACTACTTCAACATTGTTTTATATCGGGTTCTTGCACGATGCCTTGTTATGGCCTTGTAGGCGACAACGAGTGCATCTCCTTCCAGACGTCTTACCATTCTGTATTCATTGTAAGTTTATCACTTATTAAGAGAATATGAAAAAAAATGTAATTAAAATTGTTAAAGACCTAGTACGCTAACCTTGAATTCTCCGCGAGATAAAATTCTCCTCTTCTTTGGCCTTCCTGGAGGCCGCTTCGTAAAGGGTGGCATAAGTTCACCTCTAAAATCACTCACAATCTCCCCATTCCCGACAGATGGGACTGGATAGATATTTCCTGTAAACCCAAGATTCCATGTCTCTGCATAGTATGCAGCAGAAACCAAAGAATCTGTTGGCATCTCTGCTGCTCCAGCTGCGGCTATTGCGTGTTTGCAAGGAATTCCAAGTTGCTGGAACTCCAAACACGAACATGTTCCGTCAAGCAGCTTCACGGTATGGCATCGCCCTTCTTGTTCTTGTACTTGGAACTCGAACTCACTGATCATCCGAACAGCCAGGTCATTTGATTCTTCAAATGTCTTGCTCACTAACTTCCTCACATACGGAGATAGAAGGCCTTCGTTCTTCATGGCTTTTGCCCTACGAATTGCAAACCAAGTCATCACGGACGTCCTGATGTACTCAAACATACATATCAGAGGATACTCGCGTGCTTCTTTCACAACTGCATTCCAGGACTCCGCGATGTTAGAGTCCATGATGTTGAAGCGCCGGCCTTTAAAATGAGCTCGGGTCCAATGTTCAAATCCTACAAATGGTAAAGGCGTTACTTTTTTTTCACTTTATAGTATGTATGAAATTAAAATAGTATAGAAAATGGAACAATTGTTTACCCATGTCAACAAGGTACGCTGCACATCCTGGGTTTAGCTTCTGGATTTCGATAAATTTCTTGTTGAATCCTTCAACAGTGAACTCTTTTGCAGCATCAGACATCAGTTTAGCAAGTCGCCTCGGCCTATAACTAGCACGAATATTTCTCCATAAATGTACAGTGCAAGCTACATGTTGTGAGTGAGGGTAGACCTGAAATTAAGGAGCATTCAAAATTTAACTTTTAATAAGTTCTCCGTTTGAGATGTTGCATCATAAAACAAATTTATCTTTTCTTGTACATGATAAGGGTTTCTTGTTTACAGTATCGACGGTTTCAAGAATATAATATTTTGAAATACATACCGTTGCTATTGACTTGTAAATGCTCGGATGGCGGTCGGAAACGAAAACCATGTCCATGCGTCATCGTTTTCACTGTCCACAACTGCAAAGGCTAGTGGGAAAATCTGAAAATTAGCGTCCTGTGTACACGCCGACAACAAACAACCGCCATACCGCCCTTTCAAACTGGTTCCATCGGTGACAATTACTTTTCGCATGAACGGATAACCTCGAATTGACGCACCATAAGAAACGAAACAATATTTAAATCTTGTTCCCCCTCAGGATTCTCCTCATGTTCAAGATAACACTGTGTTCCAGGGTTAGCGTTCTGGAGAAGCGCCAAGTAAGCCGGCAAAATTGCGTAGCTTCCCCTCATTGTTCCAAGTGCCCTATCCATTGCCATTTCCCGAGACCTCCATGCCTTCCAATATGAAATATTGACATGGTAATCATCTAACATGACCTTCCGTATGCCTGCTGGAGTTGGTCCCTTCTTAATTCCCACAAATTTAGTTTGCATTATCTCCCCTATCACTTGTGTTGTTGCTAAGCGGCTGTAGTTGCGCCTCTCATCAACATTGCAAGTGTGAACGAGATTAGCTGATCTTATTTGGAAGTTCCCGCTTCCGTCCAAGAGAACAGTATACACCCTCCACCCACAAGTTAGGGAGGCGCACTGCATAACCATGAACTGAGGCGTCGACCTTGTTGTTCGGAAATGGAACCTCCGGTTAATTGCGTGAATGACAATCTTAATTTTGCAATCTGTTTTTGATTTGAACACCCTCCCAATGTATAGCTTGTCACCTTCGTATGGTACGTCCGCCAATGCGGTATCAACATCTGCAACGAAAACAAACATCTACTATATTAGTTGACTTCTATGCATTTCGGTGCAACATCCTATTCTAATTTATTACTATACTGTTTAATGTTGGATACTATCATGTAAAATGTATATGCGTGACGTTACCATCCAGCTTTGTCTCATATACTGGTGGTGCATCACGGCCAAACAACGTTGGATCGGCACTGAAATCACTCAGGATCTTGTGCAGTGCTTCTTCAAATCGGCCCCAATTCTGTTTTTCTCCCAAAGGCATCTCCTCATCATATTCTTCCCCTTCTTCATCCGACTCTGAACTACCTTCTTCACATGTATGGGATTCCAGAAAGAGCCTGCGGCGAACACCCATACTAGGCGCTCCTTCAACAACTGGAGCTGTTCGATCCGGTTGTACAACAGGTACGACTGCATCATCATCGCTCTCTGATGAGGAGTCTTCCTCATACGCAATACCCTTCCCTTTATCATTAAGTGGTACAGCCGGAGTACCGAGTCGTATGACGGGTTCTGGTTCACGAAAAGAAATCCCATTGGATCTTCTTCTCCTTCCAACTCTGATGGGAATTGCTGTTTCGATTATTGGACGTTTGTCAGTTGAAGGGAACGTCATTGGGGATTCGGACATTGCAAACTCATGCCATTCCGCATTACCTTCTTCTCCAGAGTTAATGTGTTCCTCATCCTCAGCGTAAGTAACATCACTTGGTTTCCCACTGTTTTTGTTTCCGCCTGCTGCATCAGTTGTAATCCCGGATATGGACTTTGAAACTGTTACGCAGAGGTTGACCTCCTCGATGTGTCTTCTCATTTGAATAAAGACCTCAACTTCTTCATCGTCCGTTATGTACTGAGGTGTAGAACCATCGGCCTCGTCTATATGAAGCCATTGCGGGTACTGATAAGCAAGTTTGACCTTAATGTTAGGATCCAATATGTTGAGTCTGCATTTCACATTGGCAACCAAATCAGAGTAACTCAATCCCGACTGAAGGCGTAGTGTTCCGGTAACATGCACTGGATCCGGCTCAAATATCCAATTAGAAGTGTCTCCTCTTGTCCACGTTCCTAGTACCAGATCTACATCGTCTTGTGAAGTCATCTGCAACGATAGCGCGAAAACGTCCGGTTATTGTTCTTGTACGATAAATATAAATAAGCTGTTACAAATATTAACTTCTTTCCCATTGCTTTCATGCTGTTCTATAAATAGTTGTTCTATACTATCAATTACCACATCTGTCTAAATATGCTCAACATAAGTCAGTCTATGTGTTCGTAGTTACCTGCTGTATTAGCGATCTCGTTTTTACTGCGTCTTCTCCTTCGCTCACCATATTTTTTTTTTCAGTAAAATACAGTATGAAGAGTTCGCCTATGGTATATGCTCCTTTTAAACCTGATCTGGGCAGCCGTTCACCACACGATTACCACAGGAAGAAATAATATAATCGAGTTATTAAAATTTACTTAGCACCGAATTGTTATGCTATTGATTTGACATTAGTTTCTTGTGGCTGAAAATCGTTTCTGTTGTTACGAGCGACGTCGACATTTTGGTTTAGGGGGGAAATTTCCCGCTCAAGAGTAAGGGCTTCGAAGACGACAATTTTGGGGGGGGGGGGAAAATGCCGCTGATTTCAGGGTTATATTGGAGAACGAAAGTTTTCTCTTTGTTACCTGATTAATTTTCAAAATTGCATAGCTATATTCTTCATTTTCTCCCCAATGTTGTTATTAAGCAAATTGACCCTTTTTTTTTTCTTTCGAAAAGTGAAATGTTTTTTTTTTCTTACCACTAGCTAAAACGATTATTGCTATTTATTTACTTTTACACATATACTGATCAAAGTGACATCGTTTCTCTTACATGAACTAAAATAGAGGAAACAATATATATAAACTCAGATTCATTAATCATTAGCTTTAAAATTGTAATGAATCGTTAACTAAGGCTATAATTGTGCAGTCGGAAAGGTTCAACATCGTGTAATGCTTTTCACAAAGTACATAGAAAGTAGAACTTTCCCCAAATTAATTTTTTTTTTAAAGATGAATTTTCACAGTTTTCAATGCATATTTTATTAACTGATAATAATCACTTGTAACTTTCAAGAAAACTAATTAGAATTATTGAACTATCATTCGTTAAAAATCATAGAAAATTGTTAATCACGAAAACTAATACATTTATAGTTGAAATTTAATTTGTTTTTTTATTATGTGTGAAAAATTTATAAAATTCTTCTATCAAAAATAGAGGGAATATCATTTAAAGAAAATTTGCCTCCAAAGTTAGGGAATCATGTCATTAATGCATATCATAAACACTAACGGTGATAGTACGTTGACAATTTGTTTTCAACTTTTACCCCAAAAAGAAGATTTGTTTTATAAAAAAAATACCCTTTAATAAGATATGCAAATCATGAGCATAACTGAATGCATGAATATGACCTTGTAAAACATCTTCTATAAATTGGAGCCGTTTATATTATACCATTCATTTAAAGCGAAACAAAACACATATACAAAGATGAAATTTCTCTCTTGCTTGCTTATCATTTTGTTGTGCATTATGTCGAGTAACGCGATTTGGGAGAAAGACTCGGTGCATTTCAAAAACTCTCTTCGTCCGAACAACATTCTCAGGATTAATTGTGTGTCAGACCAAGATGTCTTAGGCTTTCATCAATTAAGTCCTGGACAAACGTTAGACTTTAGTTTTAGGGAAAGTGTTTTGAAGACCAAAGTCGATTGTGAGCTATGGCAGGGAATTCATTTTGGATTTTATGCAAGTTTTAGAGCATATGAAGGCGGTGGTGTCATTGTTCATTATGGTAAAGAGAATTTTTGGGATGCTAGAGAAGATGGAATTTATTTCACACATGGAAAAGAAACGCCTAAATTAGAGTACAAGTGGACAACAATTTAGAGTACCAATATTTAATCCTTTAAAGGTAGCGAAAGTTAAATCATTCTTGTTTTAACCCCAGCTAGTTCTACTTTTCCATCTTTAAGTTTTTGTAAGGATTACTTATTGAATAAAATATATATTGCCATTGCATTTGTTGTGTATGTGACTATTGGCGGATATAAAATTATGTTTCTTAAAAACAAAAAACATAAATTAAAGATTCAAAATAGTTTTATATATAATATGAGAATTTTCTCTCCCTTTAAAGTGTCCACACCAGCAAAAATTATTGCATTCTAAAAACATATATCTGTATAAAAGAAGCTTAAATATATTTCATTTTAATTTAGGTTTGAGTATTTGGATACCGTTTGGATTCAGACTGGTTTTTACGGGTTTTGAGTATTTTTAGTTTTAAGAGTTTAAGTCTGTAAGACTTATTCATTATTTTTCTTTTACGGTTTGGTTCCACTTGGGTTCTTGATAAGGAACTAGGTTTGAGTTTCTATATATATAAAGGTTTAACAAACTTGGGGAAGAAGAAAACAACAACATTTTTTGAAGTTACAGAGACACCAACCAGAGAGTAGAGCCTTTTTGATATTCAAATCTTCAAGATAATTCTTTAGAAAATCCTTTTGCAATAAGGATTGTTACGTAGAATCGAGTAAGGCTTTATGACTTCAATGAGTGTGGCATGTAGTGAACCTTTTCGAATGCACAATTATAGCCTTTAATTATCAGTTTATTACAAATCTAAAGCTATTGATTAGTGAATCAAGTTAATATATATATCATTTAAAGAAAACTTGCCTCCAATGTTAGGAAATCATGCATTAATGCTTATCATAAACGCTAAAGATGAACGTAAGTTGACTAGTTGTTTTCAACTTTTACCTCAAAAAGATTTGTTTTAAAAACATTCCCCCTTAATAAGATTTGCAAATCATGAGCACAATTGAATGCATAAAAATGACCTTATATAACATATTCTATAAATTGGAACTGTTTATCTTAAACTATCAATTTAAAGAAAAACAAAACACATACACTAAGATGGAATTTCCTTCTTACTTTCTTATCGTTTTGTTGTGCATCAGATCGAGTAACGCGATTTGGGAGAAAATTTCGGTACATTTTAAAAATTCTCTTCGTCCGAACAACATTCTCAAGATTGATTGTGTGTCAGACCAAGATGACTTAGGCTTTCATCTATTAAGTCCTGGACAAACGTTAGACTTTAGTTTTAGGAAAAGTGTTTTGAAAACCAAAGTCGATTGTGAGCTATGGCAGGGAATTCGTTTTGGATTTTATGCAAGTTTTAGAGCATATGAAGGCTGTGGTTTCATTGTTCATTATGGTAAAGAGAATTTTTGGGGATGCTAGAGAAGATGAAATTTATTTCACACATGGAAAAGAAACGCCTAAATTAGATTATAAGTGGACAACAATTTAAAGTACCAATATTTAATCCTTTAAATGTAGCGAAAGTTAAATCATTCTTGTTTTGACCCCAGCTAATTCTTAAAAACATAAACTAAAGACTTAAAATAATATTATATATAATATGAAAGTTTTCTCTCCTTGAGTATCCACACCAGCAAGAAAAGAAATAACCAACATCTATCTATCTTTTTTTTTTTTTTTTTTTGACAACAATTATCATGTATTATTAAGATTGGCCAAAGAGGCTAGCTTCATGAGCTAACCAGCTTGGAATCAAGGGGTTTACATGAGAGAAAATAGTTTCTCGTGCTCGTGCTCCTTTAGCGAGGCTATCGGCACGGACATTTTTGATGCGTGGAATAAAAGAAAGGGAGAAACGAGTAAAAGAAGAACGAAAGAAGTAAAATTCGTCTAATTCGGAAGCCAAAGAAGGCCAGTCTTCTTCGTCTTCAATTAGCTTGACTAGCTGCAAGCAATCTGTGGCAAAGTTGAGAGATGTAATGCTCAGTTGTAGTGCAGTTTTCATAGCCCAAATGAGAGCTGCAAATTCCGCATGGATAGGGGAGAGGACTTGGTGCGACGCTGCTGCACCGAACAATTGTTCCCCATTATCTAATTCAAGGACGAAACCGCACCCAATCAAATGACTATCAAAACTCCAAGAGGCGTCAGTTTGGCACCGTGGGAACATTATAACGGAATCTGGTTGTGTGTCTACGGAAGTTGGAGTAACGTCTTCCTCCACAGTGTTTTCTACCAATTGCGGCACAGTCCAAGTTTCAGATTCCGCACAAGCGAGCTGGAAAGTTTCCAGAGGTGTGATGTCTTTGTTGTTGAAAACTTTTTCATTCCTTGCTTTCCACAGGTACCAAAGGATCCATGGGAAGCGCATTATTATTTTTTTCGCCACTTTTTCTTCGTTTGCACGCCACAACAGGTGATCTATGTTTCTGTATAAAGCGTCACACGGGAAAGACCCCGGAGTAATTGGGAATTCGGATCTGTTCCATACTTGAAGCGCTGCGGGGCATTCGAACAGTAGATGGTTTACTGTTTATGGCTCATCGTTACAGCGTGGGCAACTTCGATCCATCCCGCAGTGTCGGTTAGCAAGGCCATTACGTACTGGGAGGCAACCGGTGATAGCTTGCCACATAAAGTGTTTGATATTTCTTGTCGTTTTCGTTGTCCATAATTTATTTTTTAGTCCATTAGTACTCGGTTCCGGAGTTTGATGGGGGCTCAAGTGTTCCTTCAGATTTCCGGCCACCAAATATCCGGATTTGACGGAGTATGCGCCTGACTTTGTATAGGCCCAGACGAGACCATCGGCCTGCATGGTTCTGTTCGGTTTGATGCAGTGTATCTTCATGATTTCTTCCTCCGTGAATAGATGCTTGAGCATCTCATCATTCCATACTTTCGTGCGATGATCTATCAAGTGGTATACCAGTAAATATGGATCCTTGTAGCCTCCTTTCCCAACTGGTGGCTTCGGGGGGATTGTCGGGAGCCATGCATCGCTCCAGACCGCCGTATTGGCTCCTGAACCAATGGACTTCCGAAGACCCGCTAGTTCTACTTTTCCATCTTTAAGTTTTTGTAAGGATTACTTATTGAATAAAATATATATTGCCATTGCATTTGTTGTGTATGTGACTATTGGCGGATATAAAATTATGTTTCTTAAAAACAAAAATATAAATTAAAGATTCAAAATAGTTTTATATATAATATGAGAATTTTCTCTCCCTTTAAAGTGTCCACACCAGCAAAAATTATTGCATTCTAAAAACATATATCTGTATAAAAGAAGCTTAAATATATTTCATTTTAATTTCGGTTTGAGTATTTGGATACCGTTTGGATTCAGACTGGTTTTTACGGGTTTTGAGTATTTTTAGTTTTAAGAGTTTAAGTCTGTAAGACTTATTCATTATTTTTCTTTTACGGTTTGGTTCCACTTGGGTTCTTGATAAGGAACTAGGTTTGAGTTTCTATATATATAAAGGTTTAACAAACTTGGGGAAGAAGAAAACAACAACATTTTTTGAAGTTACAGAGACACCAACCAGAGAGTAGAGCCTTTTTGATATTTAAATCTTCAAGAGAATTATTTAGAAAATCCTTTTGCAATAAGGATTGTTACGTAGAATCGAGTAAGGCTTTATGACTTCAACGAGTATGGCATGTAGTGAACCCTGTTTCGTTCCAAAAAATCTTGGATCACATCTCCAGATTGCATCGAAAGCTCTACATAATGCGCTTTTAACTGCGCTAGCACCGTCACAATCGTAGAAAAATCCCTCAGTTCCTGCATTTGCATTTGATCACAAAAAGAGAGTTATCTATAATAAATCTCTCTCTCAGAGGATAATCAAATTCGTGTGTTCATGAGATTGTTAATTTACCCATAAGGGAGCAAGGAAGAGACTGTTTGTACGTAGAGATTTCGGTTATCATCTTCTCTTGTTGCTGTCCATTGGAATAAGCAATAAAAAACAGTGTGTCAGTGACTAATTAACAATGTCCTTTTAGTTATTATGGGCCTTTTAACTGCGCTAGCACCGTCATAATCATAGAAAAATCCCTCAGTTCTATAATAAATTGGACAGCATAGTTCCTGCATTTTGATCACGAAAAAAAAGAGTTATCTATATTGAATCTCACATTGATGTGTATTTCTCTCTCGCCAAGAAGGTTGCTGACAAAAAAGTTATCTAATTTTGACAAATATAACTAAAGAACTTAATATATTTACATATGGTTATTTCGGTCTAAATTTTTTTATTAAAAATTATTTGTGTATCAGAATTGAAGATTAGCGGTATGAGAAATGTTCGTGTTAGACCATCTGACTTTTTTTTTGTGTGTGCAAATGACCATTTTAATAAACATTGTTATTTCAAAGAATTTTCCCCTAAAAATATATCGTAAATGATTTTAATGGATTATGTAATTTAAAATTGTATATAAATTGTATATGACCTTGTTATAAACTTTACAAGATGAGGCAAGTAGACATTGGAGGAAAATTTTGTTCTTAAAATTAAACCCAAAACTACGCTTGTATGTTGTAACCTACCAAAAAATAAGGATAATAATATAACGTCTACAAGATAGTAAAAATGTCAGTTAATATGATGTGCTTGTTGACATACACAAATATTTGAAGACTATCATCTATATTTTGTACCGTGAGAAAAAAAAACAAGGTTGTCGTTTTACATCAAATAACACTATGTTTAGACATTTCTTTATTTTTTTAACAAGAAAAAAAAAAACATTATGAGTTTGCTTAGCTGAGAAATTTACAAATTGGGCATTTAACGTGTCTTGTTACGTTGAAGTTCGGCTGATCCTTAATGGTTTGATAAAAAAAATGGTCAAAAAATGAAAAAAAAAAAAAAAAACAAAAACAAAAACAGAGATCTGGTGGGAAAGAACTAGGCCTGGGCAAATTATCCGTGATCTAATCCGTTATCCGATCTGATCCGTCCCGAAAATTTGGATACCCGGGGTGCCCAAAAAATTTTTTAGGGGCGGATATCATGATCCGGGGTAATTTATTTTATAATAATTATTTATTATTAATTAATCTCAGTTGTAATAAGATTTCATAGTGATTTTAAAAGTTTAAAATAATTTTAACATATAATTGACATTTTTTATCTTTTAAGTCGGTGAAATTTAGAAACCTATAACAATTTTGCATAATTTAACCATTTTATTTTTTATTTTCTTTTAAAATAAATATTTATAATTATAAAATTTGATCCGGATCGGATCTGTAGATCCGATTTTTTCACGGATATCCTATATTCGGATATCCAGAATTTTCGGATCCGATAACAAATTCACGGATCCGGATCTCCTAGAAAAGCAAGATATCCAACCCGTCCCAAGGCCTAGAAAAGAACAGAACACATTAAAATCTTCATCGGGAAGCTCTCTCTTTCAAATCTTAGGTGTACTTTACATTTTTCTCCACTGATTAGCTTCTTTTTTTTCTTTCGAAATATGAAATGTTTTTTTTTTCTTTTTTACCACTAACTAAAATGATTATTAGTAATTATTTACATTTTTTTACTTTTACTTTTTTTTTTTAATATAGAAAATCTAGTATAATTTCTTTCTGAAATGCATATTACACGATGTTGAACCTTTTCGAATGCACAATTATAGCCTTTAATTATCAGTTAATTACAAATCTAAAGCTATTGATTATTGAATCAAGTTAATATATATATCATTTAAAGAAAACTTGCCTCCAATGTTAGGAAATCATGCATTAATGCTTATCATTGTAACAGTCCGGCCCCACCGGCCCTACCGCCAGCCCGGCGCTGATGTGGGCTGCAGCCCAATATGAACGTACGTTGACTAGTTGTTTTCAACTTTTACCTCAAAAATAAGATTTGTTTTAAAAACATTACCCCTTAATAAGATTTCCAAATCATGAGCACAATTGAATGCATAAAAATGACCTTGTAAAACATATTCTATAAATTGGAACCGTTTATCTTAAACTATCAATTTAAAGCAAAATAAAACACATATACAAAGATGAAATTTCTCTCTTGCTTCCTTATCGTTTTGTTGTGCATCAGGTCGAGTAACGCGATTTGGGAGAAAGACTCGGTACATTTCAAAAATTCTCTTCGTCCGAACAACATTCTCAAGATTGATTGTGTGTCAGACCAAGATGTCTTAGGCTTTCATCAATTAAGTCCTGGACAAACGTTAGACTTTAGTTTTAGGGAAAGTGTTTTGAAGACCAAAGTCGATTGTGAGCTATGGCAGGGAATTCGTTTTGGATTTTATGCAAGTTTTAGAGCATATGAAGGCGGTGGTGTCATTGTTCATTATGGTAAAGAGAATTTTTGGGATGCTAGAGAAGATGGAATTTATTTCACACATGGAAAAGAAACGCCTAAATTAGAATATAAGTGGACATCAATTTAAAGTACCAATATTTAATCCTTTAAATGTAGCGAAAGTTAAATCATTCTTGTTTTAACCCCAGCTAATTCTACTTTTCCATCTTTAAGTTTTTGTAAGGATTATTTATTTAATAAAATATATATTGCCATTGCATTTGTTGTGTATGTGACTATTGGCGGATGTAAAATTGTGTTTCTTAAAAACATAAACTAAAGACTTAAAATAATCTTATATATAGTATGAGAGTTTTCTCTCACTTTAGAGTATTCACACCAGCAAGAAAAGAAATAACCAACATTTAACCTAAAATTAATGAACAATTAGTTTACACACTTTAGTATTAGTATATTTTACTAAAATCAAATCTATTCTTTACCAAAAAGCCTAATATTTATTTTAAAATATAAAATAATGAAGATACAAACTAAGAAAATTAATAGAGATTATATTATTATAAATTTTAAAAGACAAATTTTCATGTAATTAATGAAACAACCAAACTTTTTTTTTTCTTTTCAAGTGCGGAAATTCTCAATAAAAATAAATTCATTAAATAATTAATTCAAACAACCAAATTCAATTCCAGAATAATATTAAAAATATCTAGCAACCTAAACACCAGGTTTGCAATAAACAATAACTCAACAAATAAAAACAATTCCTATCATCCTCTCCTCGGCCCGATTCCGCGATCACACTTTCTTTCTACTTGCATCACATTAGGGAAAAAGAGATGCATAAGTATTTAATAAATACTTAGTGAGGCAATCACCCCGCCTACATGCCAATTACGCAGTTTTAACAATTTTCATTAATATTAATAATTACCACAATTATTAAATCCTTCATTTTAATTATTAAATAATTACCAAAATTAAATTATAATTTTTAAACACTTCAATAAATTTCACAATTATTTTAAAATCATTTAATTAATTAATTTCACAATTATTAATTAATTCTCGTATTAAACCATTTAAATTCAATTAAACCATGTTAAACCGGATTAAACCACTTAATCCAATTAACTTCTTACTTCGCCAGATAACCGGATTAAACCAGACGGTGTCGATCGACACACACTTTGTGTCGATCGACGCCTTGCCCGTTTGGTGTCGATCGACACCGATCCAGGAGATCGACGCCCAATTCGATTTTTGACACAAAAACACCCAAACACACAATTATCACAATATTCTCGATCTAAGCCACGATTATCATAAGAATAAACACGAAAATAACTTAAACTCAATCAATCGACAATTCACTTTCACAATCTAATTCTCTTGCGAGCCTACGGTCATGCACTCACCTTGATAACTGATTGAAAGGAATGAAGAGATGAAGAACAACAACCACAGCCTCTGAATCCTCAGAAATCACCCAGAAATCACCACTTTTCCTCTCTGCCTCTTTTTCCTTCTCAAAACTCAAAACTTGTGAAAAACAGGCGACTGCTCGCTTAAAAACTCGAGCCTAGGGCATTTCCCACAAAACCAGCCCAAACCAGACAACTCAAATCGAACCGAAATTCCAATTCGGACCGGTGTCGATCGACACCACACAAAAAAACACACTTCTTGGTTTACGGATGTTACAATTAAACTTATATAGAAATGACTAGAAATAAAGAAATAATCAACACGTTTTAAATAGTAAATAAAACAACATTCATTTTATAAGAGTTATGTTTCTTATGTTTATACATGCTTATTTTGTTTTTGGAAAATTAAAATAGTTATATTTCTAATCAATTAGTTTTGTTGTTAATGGTTTTATGTTAAAATACGTCTGCACGTTCGGGTGTATATGAAACAACCAAGCTTTTTTTTTATAATATTAAATATTATCAATGCGGAAATTCTCGAAAGAAATCAATAATATTAAATCATAATAAACCGTTCAACAAATAAACCAATAACCAATAACCAATAAAGAATAAGCAACCTAAAACTAACACCCTAAGAATTCCTTGTCAATCACAACAAAATAGCCAATATCAAATTCCTAATCTCATCATCCTCTTCTCTCGGTCTCTTTCCGCGGAAGAACATTGCTGTTACCTGCATCACATTGGAATAGAGATGCGTAAGTATTATCATAAATACTTAGTGAGTGGATCATCCTGCCTACAGGCCAAGTACGTCAAACACTAGACAATACAACAACAATAATCAACAACAAGAACAATGCTCAACAATAACAACTCCCTGTCAGGAAACACCCACGTTTCCTGACACCCAGGTCGGTGTCGATCGACGCCAGCCTTCTGAGTGTCGATCGACACCAGCTCGACGCCCAGACACCAACAACAACGAAACTCGCATAAACACACAAAATTCGTGGGATTCAATCCCCACATCGATCAAACAACAATATAACTCAACCATACTCAAGAACAACTCGAAAAACTCAATAACAATCTCAAAATCAAACAATCTCCAATGCTAACGGACCTACAGTCACGCACTCACCTTAGAACGGATTGAAAGGAAGGAATAGAAGATGAACAACAACCCAAAGCCTCAGATCAAGCCTCCAAACTTCACAAAACTCCAAAATCTCTTCTGAAAAGTTGTTGTCACGAAAAAGTGACTTCTCACGCGGCCACAAGGCTTTTATTCGCGACCTAGGGCTTCCCTTGCCCCAAACCGAACAAAACCAGCCGACTTGAATCAAACCGGTCGATTTCACCATAACCGGTGTCGATCGACACCCTTCCTTGGTGTCGGTCGACACCCATCGACCATACCAACTCAAACCACAAATCAAACGTGCAATCGACTTAAACCGGAATCGACCCTGATAACCGGTGTCGATCGATACTAGTCGTTCAGAAGGATTTAACAAACTTTCTTCGCGATGCTTGAATCTTAAACCGACTGCACAACAATCAAACAAGAACATGTACAGCCAATCCTCAATTCACACCTCTAAGAACATGTGTCAACTACTCCCGAACCCCTAGCATCGTCCAACACCACATCCAAAACAACTTTTTGGTTCGCGGATGTTACAGTATAAACCTAATATATACAACTGAAGAGTTTTTTCTCTATCTAAACTATCCACATGAGCAGTTTCCTATCCTCTAATGAACCCCACTATTTATAAATAAATCTTAGAAGTTTTCATAATGTGTTCGAAAACTAATTAACTTCTTAACTCTATAATAACCCTTTAACTACGATCACGTCAACTTGAAAATATTAAAATGATCCAAAATGGTCTCTGCCCTAACCAAATATTTGAAAGCCTTTCTTTCTTTTTTTTTTCCTCGAAAACATATATTTAACTTGAAGAAGTGTAATCACAATGTAATACATATATTTGAAAGCCTTACTATCCACCCAAAGAACCGCCATAATTATGTGAAAAAAATAATAAAAAATTGATCCCACTATTACACTAAAATCCATAATTAACAACAACAAATGTTATATTACCTCGCTAACTCAAAAAATGATTCCTATTACGAACCTTTTCAAAATCAAAAACCGTTACAATTTCATCATCTCTATTCTCCCCTTTCTCTTTTCAGTTCCATGATTTTAATGGCCACTCCTTCTATCGATGACCTATCTTATACAATTTCATCATCTTTGTTTTATCTTACGCATATATTGCATGTCTCTTCAAATCACCTGAACCTACGTTGGTGCGTGTACTATCTATATTTTTGTCATTTTTCCCGTGTTCATTTGATTTTGCATGGCGTGATGTTTGTTAAGAGGTTTATTACAAATCCAGATGTAGCGCATGTTGAATGAAGTTGACTGGCGACTTGACGAGGCAGGAAAGGACAGCCCAGAGAAAGGTAAGGAAATTAAAGCATCATCACTTATCTTCTTTCACATATGTGAGGTGTAGTGTCGGCAACCATGGTAATAAAAAATAGTTATGAGCTAGAAGTGTTTGTGCACTCTGAAATATCTACTATATTTTGTACCATGAGGTTCAAATAGAAAACAGAGAAGAAACTACAAGTGGAAAAACTCCAAGAGATACAAATAGAAAACAGAGAAGGAACTACAATTGGATTTCTTCACTTTTTCTTTCTTCAACGGTATGATATTTGTTACACTTTTCTTGATATGATCCTGTAGCCCCATTGTTTGCATGTTATTTAAAATTTCATAGGCCAGAGAAGTACCTTGTAGATTTGGAAACATGGGATAGAGCTGAAGAGGCTCTTAGAGAAGCTTTAAAAGATTTTGATAAGCCACGGCTTGTGTGTGTGCTACTTCCCAAACTTATTATTCAAAGAGTATGCATTCATTTCTATATAATGTGTGATGTTTTCTGCTGGAGAACAAAGGATACAAGGCATTTTATGGCCCAAAGATAGACATAACAGTTTCTGATGCAATGAAAAGTAAATTCCAGTGTGCTACTTTACAGCTTAGGCTCCTTAAACTCTTTTACTCTTTTCTTTCTTTCTTGCATGTCTTGCTGTAATTAAGAGTTTGGTTGTTGTTTGCTTCATATCATGATCCGCTTACTAATATTGTTTTGAAATGAAAACTATTGAATGATCAAAAACAACCTAAGAACCCAATATGAAATATCAAACATACATAAAACCATGACGTTCAAATAGAAAACAAACTGACAACCCAATATCAAATATCAAACATACGTAAAACCATGAGGTTCAAATAGAAAACAGAGAAGAAAATACTAATGGAAAAATTCCATGAGATACAACTAGAAAACAAACTGATAACCCAATATCAAATATCAAACATACGTAAAACCATGAGGTTCAAATAGAAAACAGAGAAGAAACTACAAATGGAAAAACTCCAAGAGATACAAATAGAAAACAGAGAAGGAACTACAAATGGATTTCTTCACTTTTTCTTTGTGGTGCAGCTACGAGAAAGGAGTACTCCGGTTGGAGGACTGGCCATCTCAATGAGACAATGCCCTACCAAAGTAGATGAGTAGTGAAGGAACCCAAAGTAAGCTTTGACTTTGAAAGTTCCTTCAACCTCATATACAATATTATTGTTCTCCACCTGTCTCTGAAGCTCAATCACTTCTTTTACAGGCAGACCATTGGGAAGAACAGCGATGAGAGGGATGGGCTCTAACCTTGTCTCGCTTTTTGTCAGTGAGAATGGTTGGATTTCTTGAGCCGCAATCACATATTTGTTGAACCACAGTGTAACCCTACCACTCTCCAGCTTCACTTCCATCTTCTTGTTGCGGTTTAGGAACCTTGCAACAATCTCCATGTCCACGTTGGAGCTGTGTAGGCTTGCATCTTCGATGTCAAACCTTGGAGTTCTTGGCCTGATCGCTAGAATGGCGATCATGGAGATGATGAGGAGAATGCTCATGACCATCACCACACCGGCAACACACCAAACCCAAGGCTTTGTCTTCATGATCATCGGCTGCTGAATCACTCTATCTCTGGGTGGTGTTTCTTCTGGTACTCTCTCTCCTTGTGGTGTTAGAGTGGTGCTCGGAGTGAACCACTCCGAAGGAGTTTCAGGAGGAGTATGTGACATGGTGTTCTCTCTCTCTCTTTCTCTTTCTCTCTCTCTCTCTCTCTCTCTCTCTCTGTTCTTCTTCTTAGTTTCTTAGTTTGCTGTATACATATAGGGAGAGCATTCGAACACTAGAACTTCATGGATTACTACAATAATCTCCCACAAAGTAAGATTCTTTTTTATCTAAATAGATATAATCTCCACTCACCTTAGTGCCTTAGGCTTGAGCTGTCACAAAATTATTAATCCTTTGGATACCACAAAGTTTCTTTCAAAATTACACTCTTTCACTTGTTGTTTCACACATTCTCTTAATGGAGAGAAAGAAATCAAGTCCACCACTATTAACATTTTAAGAAACCGATAATGGTGTGTTTGCTTTCACAATAGATTACTAATAATGTTTGAAATGAAAACTATTGGTTTCTTTTGTTTTCATTGTGACTCTGTTTATGTCATTGCATGTGAGATAAGTGGCTGGTAAGTTTGCTTGTTGTTTCACACATTCTCTTAATGGAGAGAAAGGAATCAAATCCACCACTATTAACATTTCAAGAAACCGATAATGGTGTGCTTGCTTTCTTACTAATAATATTTGAAATGAAAACTATTGGCTTCTTTGGTTTTCATTGTAACTATGTCTATTGTGAAACAAGTGGTTGGTAAGTTTGCTTGTTGTTTCACACATTCTCTTAATGGAGAGAAAGGAATCAAATCCACCACTATTAACATTTTAAGAAACTAATAATGGTGTGTTTGCTTTCATAGTAGCTTACGTACTAAGTAATAATGTGTGAAATGAAAACTAAAGTTTCTTTTTTTTTTTCCATTGTAACTCTGTTTCTGTCATTGTGGAGTAGGTGATTGTATTTTGTTTCAACTATAAGTTTGTAAAAACAAATATGCAAAGCTTTGAATTAACAGAAGATGACTCCATGTTACGATGCATAATTTGGATTTCTATAGGATGGTGAGTTATATCTAGATATATCAAGAAACTTGTGGAATATATTTAAGTTTCAAAATGTTTTTCAAGTAGCATATGTATTCACATGCTGATAGTTGACCATCAATGTAATGGCTTAGGCCTTAGGCCTTAGGCTTTGTGTTATGTTTCAAAGTTTCAGCAACCATTTGTTACAATCCAAAATCACATATGTCAAAATCTAGAAAATCTGGTTATAGATATTCAAAATAAATTATGACAATGGTAAGAAAAAGTGAAAAAAAAAACATAGGGACAATACATATATAGGCTGATAATAGTAATTAGGAGACAAAATTAATATTAAATTAAGAAGAATAAATTGAAAACTGGGATTTTTAGTTGAATGTGGTGGAGAAATCATAATGGGACATTTCTTATTAGTTTTTAATAGGATATTGTTTTGGAACAATGTTAGTTCATCTTTTGATCTTATGGACACTATGGAATAATCGAAACTCTTTTCTATTTAAGAATATATTTTTCCAGCTAATAAGGTCGTTGATAAGGCTTAAGAGGATGGCAAACAGTTATTGTGATCCCATTGGAAAACAGAGCTAATTGAGGAAAGACAATAGGTTGTTGCTAGATCTTGGCAGGTTCCAGCAAATAAATGTTCTAGTGCGATATTAGATTTTTTTTTTGTCTCAGTTCTCAAAGACTCACTCAACCCAAGCAGTTACCAGGAGGATCGTGGATGGTAAAAATAATTCCAACGGCCAAGTCCTTTTTTCACAGCCGAAGATCTTATTCCCATGTAAATTCTTGTTTTTTTTATAAAGATAAAAAATAGTTGGGAATGGGCATTGGGAGATATAGTGAGCTTACAGATTGAGAACATTACCTTTGCTAAACCTCTGTGGATGTGTGTGATTAAAACTCTTCATAAACCTAGAGATTGGCCAACTTTCATATGACATATTAATGAGCTTCTGTATCTGTACCCATTGTATTTTTATTGAATGGTTTAAAAATTTCATATATTTTACTAAATAGTTTAAAAAAAAAAAAAAAAAAGCAAAAATTCTCATAGTTCTCTTCTCGTAGTAAGAATAGTCTTAGTAATTTTAAACAATCAACCTACGTGTACCGTACTTATACAGTTACAGTTATCCTTGGTTGGGCTTTGACCATAGTTTATGAACAATAATATATTTGTAAGGCGAAATCAGTTTATTATAATAATAACGTGATCCGTTTCAACAAGATACCCTCTCATTCCAAGAACCAATCAGATACGAAGAGAGCATTGTCTGTGAGTAGACATTACCTAGAGAGATTACGTAAGGAACTAGGTTTGAGTTTCTATATAGAAGTTTAACAAACTTGGGGAAGAAGAAACCAACAACATTTTTTGAAGTTACAGAGACACCAACCAGAGAGTAGAGCCTTTTTGATATTTAAATCTTCAAGAGAATTATTTAGAAAATCCTTTTGCAATAAGGATTGTTACGTAGAATCGAGTAAGGCTTTATGACTTCAACGAGTATGGCATGTAGTGAACCCTGTTTCGTTCCAAAAAATCTTGGATCACATCTCCAGATTGCATCGAAAGGTGTAGTGTGAGGTGTAGTGTCGGCAACCATGGTAATAAAAAATAGTTATGAGAAGTGTTTGTGCATTCTGAAATATCAACTATATTTTGTACCATGAAAAAGAACATTTTTGTCGTTTTATATCACACAACGAGCGATTGTCAAAAATTGAAATGTGTCAGCAAGAAAGATCACTCATTATTCATATTTTGTAGATAGGATTCTTCAAATGTCAACTCATATATATCTGGTTGGAGTTAGTACGTTAAGCAGAAGAGTGGTGGTGCCTTTGAAACAATTTTTTTTTTTAGTATTTTTTGTCGTCATTGATATTGAAAAATAAATACGATTACAACATAGAGAGGATCCAACTGATAAAACACAAAGAATCATCAAGGTGTCTTCAAAATGTGGATGCAGGAAACATTTTAATTGAAGTTTGAAGTAATTTGTGCTGCATTTTTGTAGAGATTTCGGTTATCATCTTCTCTTGTTGCTGTCCATTGGAATAAGCAATCAAAAAGAGTGTGTTAATGACTAATCAACAATGTCCTTTTAGTTATTATGGCCCTAAATGGTAGGAAAGTAGCTGAATTATTATAAACAAAATTATTCAAACAGGTGGGGAAAATTGTAGGATGCAACAGAAACATATATATTAAAAAGAAGCTTAAATATATTTCATTTTTAGACCCAAAAAAAAAATATTTTTCATTTTAATTTAGGTTTGAAAAATTTTATTCTTAAAATCAAACCCAAAACTACATTTGTAAGTTGTAACCGAGAAAAAATAAGGATAATACTATAACTGTAAATGCTATAATTTTAATGAACTCTGTAATTTAAAATTGTATATGACCTTCATATCTTGTAATACCTTTTATAAGACGTGGCAAGTAGACACTGGAGGAATTTTGGTTCTTAAACTCAAATCCAAAACTACTCCTGTAAGTTGTAACCAATCCAAAAATAAGGATAACACTAAAACTTCTACAAGATAGTGAAAATGTAACTTGGCGTTGGTGAATGTATCTTACAATATATATATTATTTTTAATTTGAAATACAAAACTATGTGAAGACTATCATCTATATTTTGTACCGTGAAAAGAACAAGGTTGGCGTTTTACATCAAATAACGAGCGATTGTCAAAGATTGAAAATGTGTCCGCAAGAATATCACTCATCATCATTCATATTTTGTTTAGACACAAGTTTGCTTAGTTGAGAAATTTACAGATTTACAGTATATTATGTTTAGTGATGTATCATTGGGCTTTTAACGGGTCTTGTTACGTTGTAGTTCCACTTACCCTTAATGTATTATTAAAAAAAAATAGCTCAAAAAAGAAGCAGAGATCAGGTGGTGAGAAAAGACATAACAGAAGAAAATACAATATCTTAAAATCTTCATTGGGAAGCTCTCTCATTCTAATCTTGGGTGTACTTTTCTGAGTACCTTTTGTTCTTCCCTTATTGGCTTCTTTTTTTTTTGGGTAATAGCATTGAATAACATAAAAATAAACCATAATTAATAAACTAACCATAGAAAAAAAAAAAATATATTCTGTATATTTTCTGCAATATTTCCAATTCACTCCTTCGATTTTGAATTTTAAAAATTAGGGGAATTTTGAAGGGGTATTTCGAAAGTCCCGTAACAGTTCCATATCCCACAATCTGAAAGAAAATATTCAGAGTCGGTGGCGATAACTTAGAACCCTTCATCAGCCTTCTATCTCTCTCAAAACTCCACACCTCTCGAACCGATTGCGCATCTGTACCAAAATTGCCCACCCTTTTTCAACCTTCGATATCACAGATATCTCCGGCGGCGGATTTGTTACTGTATCGAGGTTAATAGGGTAATCGGAAAGAAAAAAAAAACCCAGAAGGTGGCGATAACTTACCCCGATTCATCACCAAATCTCTGAAAGCTCTTCTTCTCTCTGTCGATTGTTGATATCAACCACATCTCATAACCCATCTTCAACATACTCTATCATTCACATCACAGTCGGCGGAATTGTTCCTTTATCTAGGTTAGTGTCATTGTTAATGTGTTAACTTTCTTTGGAAAGAAGAGTAGATAGATTTGTGTCGGTTTACCATAAATCTGATATCTATCGCATTATTTCGCCGGCGAGTAATAGGTTTTGTTTCCAAATCTGTAATAGTTGATGATTTTGGACAGTTGTGTGAATTGGCTTAGATAGTATTGTTTGCGAAATGGGGTGAACAGTTTTGAAGGGATTATGTAAAAGTGGAGAATTTGCTATATTCCTTCAGTTATCTGACTATTCTATGTCGTATAGTATGGATTGTAGTTTGTATTTCATAATTTGACAGGTTCATAAACTGTAATACTAAAAGATTTTGGCCACTTCTGTGAATTGTATTTCATATTACTGTTTGAGGAATCGAGAAAATTGGTAATCAATTGTTGTCTTCAAAAACAACCCTGCGTTGTTGTCTTCGATATAGTGAAATTAGTGTAATGGTATGGATAGTTGATGTCTTCGCTATAGTGGAATTAGTGTAATGGCATGGATAGTCGAATGTTTTATAGTAATGATCCGAGAAGTGTTAATTTGGATTTGGGGATATTGGTGTTCAAGGGTTTATATAAAAGTTGTAGAATTTCGATAATTCCTTGGCTGTCACATGATTCTTCGTGAAAGAAAGTTTTATTCACTGAATTGAAACATTTCATGTCTACGATATATATTCTTCAATACATTTAGCTGACTATTCTATCTAGGTTAGTGTCATTGTTAATGTTTTAACTTTCTTTGGCCACTTCTGTGAATTGTATTTCATATTACTGTTTGAGGAATCGAGAAAATTGGTAATCCATTGTTGTCTTCAAAAACAACCCTGCGTTGTTGTCTTCGATATAGTGAAATTAGTGTAATGGTATGGATAGTTGATGTCTTCGATATAGTGGAATTAGTGTAATGGTATGGATAGTCGAATGTTTTGTAGTAAAGATCCGAGAAGTGTTAATTTGGATTTGGGGATATTGGTGTTCTAGGGTTTATATAAAAGTTGTAGAATTTCGATAATTCCTTGGCTGTCACCTGATTCTTCGTGAAAGAAAGTTTTATTCACTGAATTGAAACATTTCATGTCTACGATATATATTCTTCAATACATTTAGCTGACTATTCTAACTAGGTTAGTGTCATTGTTAATGTTTTAACTTTCTTTGGAAAGAAGAATAGATATTTGTGACGGTTTTCTGTAAATTTGATATCTGTCGCATTATTTCGCTGGCGATTAATAGGTTTTGTTTCGAAATCTGTAATAGTTGATGATTTTGGATAGTTGTGTGAATTGGCTTACATAGTATTGTTTGCGAAATCGGGTGAACAGTTTTGAAGGGTTTATGTAAAAGTGGAGAATTTGCTATATTCCTTTACTATCATATGCCTCTGCGTGAAATAAACTGTAATTGCCTGAATTCAAACATTTAATGGGGACGCTATATTTTCTTCCCTACATTTATCTGACTATTCTATCTCGTATAGTATGAATTGTAGTTTGTATTTCATAATTTCACAGGTTCATAAATTTTGGCATATGTTAACATGGAAGAGGAAGTAATAAACTGTAATAGTTTAAGATTTTGGCCACTTCTGTGAATTGTATTAGATATTACTGTTTCAGAAATCGACAAAATTGGTAATCCATTGTTGTCTTCAAATACAACCCTGAGTTCTTGTCTTCGATATAGTGGAATTAGTGTAATGGCATGGATAGTTGATGTCTTCGATATAGTGGATTTAGTGTAATGTCATGGATAGTCGAATGTTTTGTAGTAATGATCCGAGGACTGTTAATTTGGATTTGGGGATATTGGTGTTGAAGGGTTTATATAGAAGTCGTAGAATTTCGATTATTCCTTGGATGTCACATGATTTTGCGTGAAAGAAAGTTTTATTCACTGAATTGAAACATTTCATGTCTACGATATATATTCTTCAATACATTTACCTGACTATTCTATCTCCTATAGTATGGATTGTATTTTGTATTTCATAATGTAACATGTTCCTCAATTTGTTGATAGGGTAACATGGAAGAGGAAGGATTGCCAAGCAGGATGTTCGAGACTGGATTTGAGCCAACCGGTCGTAAACGTGTTAATGCATACTTCACACTTCGGTGGGTTGAAAGTATTAAACCAGCGTTGGATGAAGAATATTTAGAGATGCTTCAGAACTCTCAGTTCAGTCGTTTGATGCAGATGGGGAAACACACCTTCTCTGTTTGCTTTGTTCATTACTTGTTGTCTAGGCAGTTACTAACGAACAAGAAGTATGAGTTATGGTGGCTGTTTGCAGGGAAGCCCATTCGGTATGGCGTTAATGAATTCGCTCTAGTCACTGGTCTTAATTGTGGTTCCCCTCCTTCAAAACCACCATCGAACAAAAGAAAACGAGTAACTGATAAAGAAGGGAGACGAACCCACACACCGGGTAAGGCATTCGGAAGGATGTGGACGGAACTTTTTGGTGACTTTAAGAAACCTACCCCTGCGTGGGTTCTGGATAAGTTGTTGATGGGTAGAAAGTACAAGGACGGTTTAACAAGATTTCGTCTAGCTCTCATTCTTCTGGTGGAGGGTCTGTTGTGTCCAACTAGTGGAACAATGTACATAAATCCAGAGGTTGTGGAGATGGTAAGTGATGTTGACACATTCTTGCAGTATCCGTGGGGAAGAAAGTCTTTTCTTCTGACGGTGCAGAGTGCTAAGTCTAGAACAGAAGCCCAATTAGTACAAGAAACTATCGCAATTCAGGGATTTCCTCACGCCATTGTTCTTCTGACGGCAGCATGTTGTCCAGATATTGTGAAAGCAACATCGAAAGTGGAGTTTACGGTTCCAATTTCGTGTTCGGTTGATGAGTTGGTTGGTTTAGTTGTTGAGCACTGCCGTTCTGTGAATATTGTAACAGCGAAAAATTTGGACCAACAGGGACAGGTGTATTTCACATCTCTTTCTAAATAGAAACCATATATGGCGATATTTATAGTATATGTTTATTTAAGTAGTATACATATACGAAGCTCTTATAGAATATGTAGCTTATTAACAGAATATGTCATAACCTAATGATGCTGTAATGTTGGGTATTTATGGACGTCTACTAATATATAGTATATCCTACACTTTTGTTCAGGCTTCTGTCCGATCCATACTAAGTAGTAAATGGGAGGATGGTCTTGAGGAAATACATTTTGAAGACGAAAAAGGTGATGAGGAAGTAGACCATATGCTGGCTTTAATTAATGAGGATTTCCCATTTGAACTTAATAGCTGGAGTGGTGGAGTGAAGGCATCTGAAGCTGAAGATGGTGGAGAAGATGATGATGTCAATGTCGCTACATCAACAGAGCAACCTCAGAGTAGAAGTCGTACAAGGGAACCAGTTTCCCCACATGGAAATAATGACAACCATGGCAGTTGCTCAGGTGGAGAGAATGGAATTGGTAACATGGAGAACATAATTTCGCGGGTGGCAGATGCGGTGGAGGTTCGGTCAAAGGCAGTTTTTGCAACATATGTTAACAGTATAAAAAAATATATTGACACAGTTGCTGAAAAACTTAAGACAGACATTGAGCGCTTTGTTTGTGCTGGAGTTCATCGAAATGACCCCTTAGATGAACCTTACAATGTCGACTTCAGCGACATTAATCGAACTTCGCTCCCAAGTCAAGCTACATCTACGCAAGAGAAAAGGGTCAAAAAGAAGGGAAGAAATGGTTCGGGAAGTAGTAGAAAACGTCCACGAGTCTCGAATTCAGGTTTGTTATGATGACGGCAGTGGTGCACTTATAATTCGTCATAAGAAAGAAGGTAAATGGTTTGTAGACTAACATATTGTTACATCTTATGTGAAGGTGGACGGGTATTACGGCCTCTTCCGGGAAGAACCACTCCAACCATTGTTCTGGTTGATGACAACGACGGTGAAGCAAACCTTCACAAGAAAGGCAACAGTGGGAGCTCCAGCGCACAGGTTGGAATGAGTGTTTTTTTTTTATACCGTTGCTTAGTGTGTTTACGAGACTAATTTTCCCACACATTGGTCTTTCTTGCAGAATACTTCCTCTCACACTCAAGTATATAAATCCGTTGTCTGTGGACTTGGAAAATCAATAAGTATGGACGGCGGTGGTCATGATAAAAGCCCACCTTCCCCACCACAAAGTCATGCAGCAGCCGCTTTAGCTTCTTTGGCACAGGTTTATTAATTTTGATGTTACTTTCCTTATAATTTCAGTTCAAGGTTTGCGAAGCTAACATTTTATTATTAGGTGCAGCATGATGCCGGTACCTCTGATGCTTCTGTGAATGAAGATGACCTACCTCTTTCAATTCTACTCAAATCCTGCGAATCAATGCGTACAAAGAAGGACATAGTACCAGCTGAGCAACTTACTAAGGAGATGGAGGTTACTTCTTCGCACTTAAAAGAAACAACGGTTACTTCAGCAGAAGTAGGTGGGGCTACGATAGAATTTGAAGATTTGGAACTCGCTGGCGGGTTCCAACCCTTCAAACCTCCTCCAGAAGAGAAAGTGAGAGCTTTTCGGGAAACACTGACAGAAACATGGTTCGTAATCATTTAAAATTATGGTGTTGCATTTATTGGTCGTCCTTACAATCGTGACCAATATTTTTTTTTTGGAAGTTGGACTTAAGAAATGGTATGGAGGTGGACCCAGCAATGCTTCAGACTATATTCGAGCCAACCGTTGTTGTGGATCAAAAGGTATGTTCGAATATGCCCGCCCTGTGTATTGTTGTTGGGTTAATATGTGTAAGTTTTTGTCTGGTAACAGTTTTATACTATATGTTGACAATACAGACTGTCGCTGTTGTCATCGAATGGATTCACAAGCGAAATGATATTTCATCTTCCAAGTCGTATGTTTATTTGACTCCGCAATTCATGGAGTCACTGAAGGAAGAGTTTATGGATTTCAAAATGACTACAGAGAAGAGTAACTACTCTTTTCGTCCCGCATCATGTCTTCCTTAGCCAAACCGTCCTCCTTTGTCACATACACTTCAGAGTCTATATTGTCCCTTCAAGGTTAATGGAGAGCACTGGGTTGGTATAATTGTCGATATCAAAAGGTGGAAGCTGTTTGTCCTCGATTGTAACATGGCCTGCGTTACAGATGCCTTGCTTAATATGTATTTACAACCATTATCCGAAATGCTGCCGTTTCTGATATGCAGAGCTTTGGGACCCCTCAGAGGAATGTCTGAACCATTACCTCCTTTCTCCATTTCAAGAGTAGACATTGGTCTTATGTGTGAGGTCCCAGGTAAAATGAAACGTTATATTCGAATTCAAATATGAGTAGTTCCTGGCCGGCAATTCCGGTGACGGTGACTTCCTAGCTAATTATTTTTTTTAATTTTGCAGCTTTGTCTGCTGTAGCTTCACTTGTGCTTATGGAACTGCATGCGGCAAAGCTTATCCCCCAATGCGATAATATAAGTGAGAGCAACATCCGACTCTCTGCAATTAACTACGCCCTTCACGTTTGGGAATCATTCAAAAGTGCGGTGATTTAAATACTGGCCCGTGTTTGTATGTGTATGTACCATATAGTAGTAGATGAGTTGCTGTAGTATGGAATTCATTATGTCTTGACTCTTTCTAAGTTACTATTATTATGCATTATGGATTTCTTTTAATATGGGAGTGTTAGATTGACAATAATATTTCAACTCGTAGGGGTAAATTGGGGTTAGGGGGTTTGGGTTATCTCGTTAGGGTTGAGGGTTTACTGGTTTTTGGTTTAGGGTTTTATATTCGGTGTAGGCTTCTTGGTTTAGATTTAAATTGGAACGGTTTATATTTTGGTTTTTAGTTTATCGGGTATCATAGGTGTAAGGGGTGGGGGTTAGTTTGGGGTTTGGGTTCTCGCGTTAGTGTTTAGGGTTTAGTGGTTTTGGGTTTAGGGATATATATTGGTTGAACGGTTAACCTGGAAAACGAAAGGGGTAAGGGGTGGGGTGTAGATTGGGGTTTAGGTTATCGCGTTATGGTTTAGGGTTTAGTTGTTATGGGTTTAGGGATAAATATTGTTTGAACGGTTAACCTGTATAACGAAAGGGGTAAGGGGGTGGGGTTAGATTGGGGTTTGGGTTCTCGCGTTAGGGTTTAGGGTTTAGCGGTTTTTGGTTAAGGGTTTTATATTGGTTGAACAGGTACCCTGTTAAACGAAAGGGTGAGGATTCAGTGCAGTATTTAGGGTTTAGGGTTTAGGGTTATATATTGGTTGAACGGTTAGCGTGATAAACGAAAGGGTTACTATTACGGGTTAATATTTAGGGTTTGGGTTATCTCGTTAGTATTTAGGGTTTAGTTGTATTGGGTTTAGGGTTTTATATTAGGGGTATGATTCATGGTTTAGTTTTAAATTGGAGCGGTTTATATTTTGGTTTTTAGTTGATCGGGTATCATAGGGGTAAGTGGGTGTGGGTTAGATTGGGGTTTGGGTTATGGTGTAAGGGTTTAGGGTTTACTGGTTTTGGGTTTAGGGTTTTATATGGGTTGACTTCTTACCCTGTTAAATGAAAGGGTTAGTATTACGGGTAACGGTTTAGGGTTTAGGGTTATTCTACATTTTAGTTTAGGGTTTATTGGTTTGAGTGTACTGTTTAGGTAGTGGACGACTGATTGAGATTTACCTTTGATCTGTTTCTGTTAAAGAATTGTGCGTTTTTGAGTATAAGTAACCCGCTTTATATGTTTTGAATATAAGGGATCTCATATATTTTGGTTCTATGGTCATATTATATTCTGCGTACGTCTCCATTACGGACCGTTACTTGTAATGTAAATAAATGCTTTATATTATAAAGTTGTATATAGTATAGTAAGATTGACACTATGGTATAGATAACCAATAATCGAGAAATTTTAAATAACCAGGCTGTGCATTTCTTATATCACAACAAAAGAGAGGGTTCTTACATGGCATATTCCTATATACATTGCTACCTTACCGAATAATACATTCAAGGAAGACATTTATACTTGAAACCAAAATACGTTGGTATATATCCATTGTAGGTGAATATACCCATGTATTTAAGTTTGGTTCATCTCCCTTAAAAAACAAAGCTTAGCACTTCACAACTACATCCGCTGTGGACCTCCTTAAACTGCCAGTTGCCCAAAAAACTTTCTTCCGCAACACCCTCTTACTCCCCTACTACTTCAACATTGTTTTATATCGGGTTCTTGCACGATGCCTTGTTATGGCCTTGTAGGCGACAACGAGTGCATCTCCTTCCAGACGTCTTACCATTCTGTATTCATTGTAAGTTTATCACTTATTAAGAGAATATGAAAAAAAATGTAATTAAAATTGTTAAAGACCTAGTACGCTAACCTTGAATTCTCCGCGAGATAAAATTCTCCTCTTCTTTGGCCTTCCTGGAGGCCGCTTCGTAAAGGGTGGCATAAGTTCACCTCTAAAATCACTCACAATCTCCCCATTCCCGACAGATGGGACTGGATAGATATTTCCTGTAAACCCAAGATTCCATGTCTCTGCATAGTATGCAGCAGAAACCAAAGAATCTGTTGGCATCTCTGCTGCTCCAGCTGCGGCTATTGCGTGTTTGCAAGGAATTCCAAGTTGCTGGAACTCCAAACACGAACATGTTCCGTCAAGCAGCTTCACGGTATGGCATCGCCCTTCTTGTTCTTGTACTTGGAACTCGAACTCACTGATCATCCGAACAGCCAGGTCATTTGATTCTTCAAATGTCTTGCTCACTAACTTCCTCACATACGGAGATAGAAGGCCTTCGTTCTTCATGGCTTTTGCCCTACGAATTGCAAACCAAGTCATCACGGACGTCCTGATGTACTCAAACATACATATCAGAGGATACTCGCGTGCTTCTTTCACAACTGCATTCCAGGACTCCGCGATGTTAGAGTCCATGATGTTGAAGCGCCGGCCTTTAAAATGAGCTCGGGTCCAATGTTCAAATCCTACAAATGGTAAAGGCGTTACTTTTTTTTCACTTTATAGTATGTATGAAATTAAAATAGTATAGAAAATGGAACAATTGTTTACCCATGTCAACAAGGTACGCTGCACATCCTGGGTTTAGCTTCTGGATTTCGATAAATTTCTTGTTGAATCCTTCAACAGTGAACTCTTTTGCAGCATCAGACATCAGTTTAGCAAGTCGCCTCGGCCTATAACTAGCACGAATATTTCTCCATAAATGTACAGTGCAAGCTACATGTTGTGAGTGAGGGTAGACCTGAAATTAAGGAGCATTCAAAATTTAACTTTTAATAAGTTCTCCGTTTGAGATGTTGCATCATAAAACAAATTTATCTTTTCTTGTACATGATAAGGGTTTCTTGTTTACAGTATCGACGGTTTCAAGAATATAATATTTTGAAATACATACCGTTGCTATTGACTTGTAAATGCTCGGATGGCGGTCGGAAACGAAAACCATGTCCATGCGTCATCGTTTTCACTGTCCACAACTGCAAAGGCTAGTGGGAAAATCTGAAAATTAGCGTCCTGTGTACACGCCGACAACAAACAACCGCCATACCGCCCTTTCAAACTGGTTCCATCGGTGACAATTACTTTTCGCATGAACGGATAACCTCGAATTGACGCACCATAAGAAACGAAACAATATTTAAATCTTGTTCCCCCTCAGGATTCTCCTCATGTTCAAGATAACACTGTGTTCCAGGGTTAGCGTTCTGGAGAAGCGCCAAGTAAGCCGGCAAAATTGCGTAGCTTCCCCTCATTGTTCCAAGTGCCCTATCCATTGCCATTTCCCGAGACCTCCATGCCTTCCAATATGAAATATTGACATGGTAATCATCTAACATGACCTTCCGTATGCCTGCTGGAGTTGGTCCCTTCTTAATTCCCACAAATTTAGTTTGCATTATCTCCCCTATCACTTGTGTTGTTGCTAAGCGGCTGTAGTTGCGCCTCTCATCAACATTGCAAGTGTGAACGAGATTAGCTGATCTTATTTGGAAGTTCCCGCTTCCGTCCAAGAGAACAGTATACACCCTCCACCCACAAGTTAGGGAGGCGCACTGCATAACCATGAACTGAGGCGTCGACCTTGTTGTTCGGAAATGGAACCTCCGGTTAATTGCGTGAATGACAATCTTAATTTTGCAATCTGTTTTTGATTTGAACACCCTCCCAATGTATAGCTTGTCACCTTCGTATGGTACGTCCGCCAATGCGGTATCAACATCTGCAACGAAAACAAACATCTACTATATTAGTTGACTTCTATGCATTTCGGTGCAACATCCTATTCTAATTTATTACTATACTGTTTAATGTTGGATACTATCATGTAAAATGTATATGCGTGACGTTACCATCCAGCTTTGTCTCATATACTGGTGGTGCATCACGGCCAAACAACGTTGGATCGGCACTGAAATCACTCAGGATCTTGTGCAGTGCTTCTTCAAATCGGCCCCAATTCTGTTTTTCTCCCAAAGGCATCTCCTCATCATATTCTTCCCCTTCTTCATCCGACTCTGAACTACCTTCTTCACATGTATGGGATTCCAGAAAGAGCCTGCGGCGAACACCCATACTAGGCGCTCCTTCAACAACTGGAGCTGTTCGATCCGGTTGTACAACAGGTACGACTGCATCATCATCGCTCTCTGATGAGGAGTCTTCCTCATACGCAATACCCTTCCCTTTATCATTAAGTGGTACAGCCGGAGTACCGAGTCGTATGACGGGTTCTGGTTCACGAAAAGAAATCCCATTGGATCTTCTTCTCCTTCCAACTCTGATGGGAATTGCTGTTTCGATTATTGGACGTTTGTCAGTTGAAGGGAACGTCATTGGGGATTCGGACATTGCAAACTCATGCCATTCCGCATTACCTTCTTCTCCAGAGTTAATGTGTTCCTCATCCTCAGCGTAAGTAACATCACTTGGTTTCCCACTGTTTTTGTTTCCGCCTGCTGCATCAGTTGTAATCCCGGATATGGACTTTGAAACTGTTACGCAGAGGTTGACCTCCTCGATGTGTCTTCTCATTTGAATAAAGACCTCAACTTCTTCATCGTCCGTTATGTACTGAGGTGTAGAACCATCGGCCTCGTCTATATGAAGCCATTGCGGGTACTGATAAGCAAGTTTGACCTTAATGTTAGGATCCAATATGTTGAGTCTGCATTTCACATTGGCAACCAAATCAGAGTAACTCAATCCCGACTGAAGGCGTAGTGTTCCGGTAACATGCACTGGATCCGGCTCAAATATCCAATTAGAAGTGTCTCCTCTTGTCCACGTTCCTAGTACCAGATCTACATCGTCTTGTGAAGTCATCTGCAACGATAGCGCGAAAACGTCCGGTTATTGTTCTTGTACGATAAATATAAATAAGCTGTTACAAATATTAACTTCTTTCCCATTGCTTTCATGCTGTTCTATAAATAGTTGTTCTATACTATCAATTACCACATCTGTCTAAATATGCTCAACATAAGTCAGTCTATGTGTTCGTAGTTACCTGCTGTATTAGCGATCTCGTTTTTACTGCGTCTTCTCCTTCGCTCACCATATTTTTTTTTTCAGTAAAATACAGTATGAAGAGTTCGCCTATGGTATATGCTCCTTTTAAACCTGATCTGGGCAGCCGTTCACCACACGATTACCACATGAAGAAATAATATAATCGAGTTATTAAAATTTACTTAGCACCGAATTGTTATGCTATTGATTTGACATTAGTTTCTTGTGGCTGAAAATCGTTTCTGTTGTTACGAGCGACGTCGACATTTTGGTTTAGGGGGGAAATTTCCCGCTCAAGAGTAAGGGCTTCGAAGACGACAATTTTGGGGGGGAAAAAATGCCGCTGATTTCAGGGTTATATTGGAGAACGAAAGTTTTCTCTTTGTTACCTGATTAATTTTCAAAATTGCATAGCTATATTCTTCATTTTCTCCCCAATGTTGTTATTAAGCAAATTGACCCTTTTTTTTTCTTTCGAAAAGTGAAATGTTTTTTTTTTTCTTACCACTAGCTAAAACGATTATTGCTATTTATTTACTTTTACACATATACTGATCAAAGTGACATCGTTTCTCTTACATGAACTAAAATAGAGGAAACAATATATATAAACTCAGATTCATTAATCATTAGCTTTAAAATTGTAATGAATCGTTAACTAAGGCTATAATTGTGCAGTCGGAAAGGTTCAACATCGTGTAATGCTTTTCACAAAGTACATAGAAAGTAGAACTTTCCCCAAATTAATTTTTTTTTTAAAGATGAATTTTCACAGTTTTCAATGCATATTTTATTAACTGATAATAATCACTTGTAACTTTCAAGAAAACTAATTAGAATTATTGAACTATCATTCGTTAAAAATCATAGAAAATTGTTAATCACGAAAACTAATACATTTATAGTTGAAATTTAATTTGTTTTTTTATTATGTGTGAAAAATTTATAAAATTCTTCTATCAAAAATAGAGGGAATATCATTTAAAGAAAATTTGCCTCCAAAGTTAGGGAATCATGTCATTAATGCATATCATAAACACTAACGGTGATAGTACGTTGACAATTTGTTTTCAACTTTTACCCCAAAAAGAAGATTTGTTTTATAAAAAAAATACCCTTTAATAAGATATGCAAATCATGAGCATAACTGAATGCATGAATATGACCTTGTAAAACATCTTCTATAAATTGGAGCCGTTTATATTATACCATTCATTTAAAGCGAAACAAAACACATATACAAAGATGAAATTTCTCTCTTGCTTGCTTATCATTTTGTTGTGCATTATGTCGAGTAACGCGATTTGGGAGAAAGACTCGGTGCATTTCAAAAACTCTCTTCGTCCGAACAACATTCTCAGGATTAATTGTGTGTCAGACCAAGATGTCTTAGGCTTTCATCAATTAAGTCCTGGACAAACGTTAGACTTTAGTTTTAGGGAAAGTGTTTTGAAGACCAAAGTCGATTGTGAGCTATGGCAGGGAATTCATTTTGGATTTTATGCAAGTTTTAGAGCATATGAAGGCGGTGGTGTCATTGTTCATTATGGTAAAGAGAATTTTTGGGATGCTAGAGAAGATGGAATTTATTTCACACATGGAAAAGAAACGCCTAAATTAGAGTACAAGTGGACAACAATTTAGAGTACCAATATTTAATCCTTTAAAGGTAGCGAAAGTTAAATCATTCTTGTTTTAACCCCAGCTAGTTCTACTTTTCCATCTTTAAGTTTTTGTAAGGATTACTTATTGAATAAAATATATATTGCCATTGCATTTGTTGTGTATGTGACTATTGGCGGATATAAAATTATGTTTCTTAAAAACAAAAAACATAAATTAAAGATTCAAAATAGTTTTATATATAATATGAGAATTTTCTCTCCCTTTAAAGTGTCCACACCAGCAAAAATTATTGCATTCTAAAAACATATATCTGTATAAAAGAAGCTTAAATATATTTCATTTTAATTTAGGTTTGAGTATTTGGATACCGTTTGGATTCAGACTGGTTTTTACGGGTTTTGAGTATTTTTAGTTTTAAGAGTTTAAGTCTGTAAGACTTATTCATTATTTTTCTTTTACGGTTTGGTTCCACTTGGGTTCTTGATAAGGAACTAGGTTTGAGTTTCTATATATATAAAGGTTTAACAAACTTGGGGAAGAAGAAAACAACAACATTTTTTGAAGTTACAGAGACACCAACCAGAGAGTAGAGCCTTTTTGATATTCAAATCTTCAAGATAATTCTTTAGAAAATCCTTTTGCAATAAGGATTGTTACGTAGAATCGAGTAAGGCTTTATGACTTCAATGAGTGTGGCATGTAGTGAACCTTTTCGAATGCACAATTATAGCCTTTAATTATCAGTTTATTACAAATCTAAAGCTATTGATTAGTGAATCAAGTTAATATATATATCATTTAAAGAAAACTTGCCTCCAATGTTAGGAAATCATGCATTAATGCTTATCATAAACGCTAAAGATGAACGTAAGTTGACTAGTTGTTTTCAACTTTTACCTCAAAAAGATTTGTTTTAAAAACATTCCCCCTTAATAAGATTTGCAAATCATGAGCACAATTGAATGCATAAAAATGACCTTATATAACATATTCTATAAATTGGAACTGTTTATCTTAAACTATCAATTTAAAGAAAAACAAAACACATACACTAAGATGGAATTTCCTTCTTACTTTCTTATCGTTTTGTTGTGCATCAGATCGAGTAACGCGATTTGGGAGAAAATTTCGGTACATTTTAAAAATTCTCTTCGTCCGAACAACATTCTCAAGATTGATTGTGTGTCAGACCAAGATGACTTAGGCTTTCATCTATTAAGTCCTGGACAAACGTTAGACTTTAGTTTTAGGAAAAGTGTTTTGAAAACCAAAGTCGATTGTGAGCTATGGCAGGGAATTCGTTTTGGATTTTATGCAAGTTTTAGAGCATATGAAGGCTGTGGTTTCATTGTTCATTATGGTAAAGAGAATTTTTGGGGATGCTAGAGAAGATGAAATTTATTTCACACATGGAAAAGAAACGCCTAAATTAGATTATAAGTGGACAACAATTTAAAGTACCAATATTTAATCCTTTAAATGTAGCGAAAGTTAAATCATTCTTGTTTTGACCCCAGCTAATTCTTAAAAACATAAACTAAAGACTTAAAATAATATTATATATAATATGAAAGTTTTCTCTCCTTGAGTATCCACACCAGCAAGAAAAGAAATAACCAACATCTATCTATCTTTTTTTTTTTTTTTTTTTGACAACAATTATCATGTATTATTAAGATTGGCCAAAGAGGCTAGCTTCATGAGCTAACCAGCTTGGAATCAAGGGGTTTACATGAGAGAAAATAGTTTCTCGTGCTCGTGCTCCTTTAGCGAGGCTATCGGCACGGACATTTTTGATGCGTGGAATAAAAGAAAGGGAGAAACGAGTAAAAGAAGAACGAAAGAAGTAAAATTCGTCTAATTCGGAAGCCAAAGAAGGCCAGTCTTCTTCGTCTTCAATTAGCTTGACTAGCTGCAAGCAATCTGTGGCAAAGTTGAGAGATGTAATGCTCAGTTGTAGTGCAGTTTTCATAGCCCAAATGAGAGCTGCAAATTCCGCATGGATAGGGGAGAGGACTTGGTGCGACGCTGCTGCACCGAACAATTGTTCCCCATTATCTAATTCAAGGACGAAACCGCACCCAATCAAATGACTATCAAAACTCCAAGAGGCGTCAGTTTGGCACCGTGGGAACATTATAACGGAATCTGGTTGTGTGTCTACGGAAGTTGGAGTAACGTCTTCCTCCACAGTGTTTTCTACCAATTGCGGCACAGTCCAAGTTTCAGATTCCGCACAAGCGAGCTGGAAAGTTTCCAGAGGTGTGATGTCTTTGTTGTTGAAAACTTTTTCATTCCTTGCTTTCCACAGGTACCAAAGGATCCATGGGAAGCGCATTATTATTTTTTTCGCCACTTTTTCTTCGTTTGCACGCCACAACAGGTGATCTATGTTTCTGTATAAAGCGTCACACGGGAAAGACCCCGGAGTAATTGGGAATTCGGATCTGTTCCATACTTGAAGCGCTGCGGGGCATTCGAACAGTAGATGGTTTACTGTTTCTGGCTCATCGTTACAGCGTGGGCAACTTCGATCCATCCCGCAGTGTCGGTTAGCAAGGCCATTACGTACTGGGAGGCAACCGGTGATAGCTTGCCACATAAAGTGTTTGATATTTCTTGTCGTTTTCGTTGTCCATAATTTATTTTTTAGTCCATTAGTACTCGGTTCCGGAGTTTGATGGGGGCTCAAGTGTTCCTTCAGATTTCCGGCCACCAAATATCCGGATTTGACGGAGTATGCGCCTGACTTTGTATAGGCCCAGACGAGACCATCGGCCTGCATGGTTCTGTTCGGTTTGATGCAGTGTATCTTCATGATTTCTTCCTCCGTGAATAGATGCTTGAGCATCTCATCATTCCATACTTTCGTGCGATGATCTATCAAGTGGTATACCAGTAAATATGGATCCTTGTAGCCTCCTTTCCCAACTGGTGGCTTCGGGGGGATTGTCGGGAGCCATGCATCGCTCCAGACCGCCGTATTGGCTCCTGAACCAATGGACTTCCGAAGACCCGCTTTAAGTATATCTCGTGCCGCTACCATACTCGTCCAACCGAATGAAGGCGAGTTTACTTTGTTAACATCTAGGACGTTTGAGTGTGAGTATTAACGTCCTTTTAAGATGCGGGCGAGAAGTGAAGAAGGGTAGCGAATAAGTCGCCATAGTTGCTTCGCAAGTAGTGCGAGATTAAAAAAAATTAAGTCTCTAAAGCCTAAGCCGCCTTTTTCAAAAGGTAAACAGATCTTTTCCCAAGCAATCCAGTGTAAACCCCGGCTGTTTTGTTTCGTACTCCACCAGAAGTTTGAGATAGCGCTTTGGAGGTTTTTGATGATCCCAAGTGGAAGAAGAAAACAAGACATGACATATGTTGGCAATGCTTGGGCCACCGACTTGATGAGTACCTCTTTGCCCCCCTTGGAAAGGAGTTTAGCAGACCAAGAGTTTATGCGCTTACTCAGCCGATCTTGGATAAAACTGAAGACCTGTTTTTTCGATCCACATATACGTTCTGGTAACCCGAGATACATTCCCATGCCACCTTCCTTTGTAATGCCCAAGGTTTGTTTGAGTTCAGTACGAAGATCTTGTGATACCGTGTTTCCAAAGAAAATCGATGACTTGGATGTATTGAGTTGCTGTCCTGAGGCTTGGCCATATACATTTATGATTTTGATTAACTCAGCACACTGCTGGACATCTGCTTTACAGAAGAAGAGGCTATCATCTGCGAAGAGGAGATGGGATACAGATGGACAGTTACGTGCTATTTTGAGTCCCGTAATTCTACCTTCCTCTTCTGCACCCCGTAATTATGCTACTAGAGCTTCGGTCAAAATGATAAACAAAAAGGGGGACAGGGGGTCGCCTTGTCGAAGTCCCCTTGATGGTTTAATATGTCCTTTTGCCTCTCCATTAATGAGCACCTGATAGGAAACAGAGGAAACACATGATCTTATCCAAGAAACCCAACGTTCCGAGAATCCCATTTTGAGCATAAGAGCTTCAAGAAAGGACCATTCTACCCTATCGTATGCTTTGCTCATGTCCGTTTTAATGGCCACAAATTTAGACTTACAACTTGGATTTGTACGAAGAGCATGGAAGGCTTCTTGGGCGATCAGAATATTGTCTGTAATAAGACGTCTAGCCACAAAGGCTGATTGTGTCTCCGAGATTAAGTTTGGGAGAAATTTCTTAAGCCTTTTACAGAGAATCTTTAAGATGATCTTGTAGCTTACATTACATAGAGTTATTGGTCGAAACTCAGTCATGTCTTGTGGTCTCTCTGTTTTTGGAATGAGGCAGATGTTTGTTTGGTTTAACCGGACGTCAAAGGTTCCAGAGGAGAAGAAATCCTTCACCATCGTAATAACATCCTTAGCCGTAATCTCCCAAAATTTTTGATAGAAGAGACTCGTCATCCCATCAGGACCAGGGGCTTTATCTGGATTTATATCCTATATAGCCTGTTTTATTTCCTCATTGGAGGGAGCTTTTGTCAGATAGAGATTCATATCTGGGGTAACTTTCGCGGAAACGTACCGGAGGGCTTCATCGAAATTGTTAGATCGTGGTGAGGAGAAGAGATTTTGGAAGTAGTTTGTCGCCACACTTTCTATGTCATCCTCCGTTTCTGCCCAAGTGCCATCGCCCTTTTTTAGCTTTGTGATGCGATTACGTGCTCTTCTCTGTTTTGCAGTAGCGTGAAAAAATTTAGTATTTCTATCGCCTTCCTTTAGCCAAGTGATCCGGCTCTTTTGCTTCCAATATAGTTCTTCTTCTCTGAAAGCCGCACATAGATCCCACTTAAATTTGAGAACCTCCTCGCTAGACATATTAACGTGGGCTTGAGATTGGTCTAAAGATTTTTTAATTTCTTCAATTTTCTTGAGGGAGTTAGATTGATTTGTTTTTTTCCACTTCGATATGGCTCGACGACATGCTTGGACCTTGGTATGGATATCTCCCAGGTCCGAGGTATCCTCAGAGCCCCACCCCTCCGCTATTGATGTTTTCAGCCCCTCTTTCCCCAGCCATCGCTTATCAAATTTAAAGCTTCGTTTTACATTAGCGGGTTTTGATAATATTTTGGCTAAGATTGGCCGGTGGTCTGAACCCCATAGTTTTAAGTACTCCACATTTGGGTGGGAAAATTCGTGGTGCCAGTCTTCATTTCCAACCGCTCTATCAAGTCTGCATTGGACTTTTCCGCAGCTTCTATAGCCCACCCATGACAAAGAATTACCCTTAAAGGGGAAATCGATCATCCCGCAATTATCAAGCATACGTCGAAAAGAAAGGAAGGATGAGTCTGGTCTTTTACGGCCTCCTTTCTATTCCCAATTCCCGATCATCTCGTTAAAATCACCTATCATTAGCCAAGCCCCTTGTCGATGCTGGCTGATTTGATCTAAACGATCCCAGAACATTTCTCGGCCATCAGAGACCGGATCGCCATATACAAAGGATATGAAGACAGTTTTGCCTTCAATTTTTGCCTCGATATCGATCATACGTTTGTCGGCGGAGATAATTTTTACATCAAGGTAATCAAAATAAAAAAGAGCTAGTCCTCCGCTTATACCTTCCGGTTCCACGGTGAACAATTTATTATAACCAAATGAAAACTGAAAATCTTGCAAAAAAGAATAGTTGTTTTTTGTTTCTGAAAGAAAAAGAAAAGACGGTAAAAAATAACGGTGCAGTTCCTCCAAATGCTTCTTCGTCAAATAAGCTCCAGCACCTTGACAGTTCCATGCAATTGTATTCATATCTTCTTACTGGGTGGTTTATGGGACACCACCGAACCTAAGACAATAGAAGATTTCGTGCTTAAAACAGAAGGTAACACCTCATGACGAGGGAGGCGAGAAGAAACCAAAGTTTTTGACGACTTACCCCTTGTCGTTTTCTTCTTTGGCGATGGTTTAAGACGGAGTGTTTGCAGTTTCCTTGATGCATGAACGCCTTTCCCGTCGGGGCTTGTCGCTTGTTTCTTCTTTTGCCCATGTGTTGTTTTGGCGGAGGCTTTCTTTAACCTTTTAGGAGTCGCAACTTCTGGCTCCCCAGCAGGCTCGTCAAAATCTCTTTCCTGCAAAACGATCGGAGAAAGTTGAGAAATAGCTTCAATTTGTTCGGCATCAGAGGCTAACTCGTCCCCCAGAAGGTCGTCATTTTCCAACATATCCGCATCCATGACGGTATCAGCTAGCTCATTGATCATGTTATCAATCTGTGCCTCTGTTAATTCTGTTACTAATTCTCCTTCTTCCGTGTCAGCTAAGAGCTCCTCCTCTAGGGGGCTGAGCGGATGGTTCTCAATCTTGTCAAGGGATTGATGAATAGTCATATTTGCTAAACTCTGGGCAGGTTGACCCAAAATCTATCTATCTATATATATAAAGTTGATGCTTCTATCTTCTGGTGCTGTCAAGTCAGCAATTAGAATTTCTAAAAAAACTGACACGTCAGCGCAAACAGCTTTCTCTCCATTTGCTCTCCCACGTCTCTTTAAGACTTATGTTTATCTTTTAATCATAATAACTATCATTTATTAAAATAATAGATTCAAATAGAATTTGACATTTTTTATAAAAAAAATAGTTTACATATTGATCTAAACAAATTCTAAATTCATAATTTTAGTTTTATCAAATTGGCTTAAATAGTTTAATAAAAATAATAAAATATATATCTTTAATGGATAATTCCAAAATTTAAAATGAATATACGAGAATACATGTATAAAACGTAAGAAATATTATAGGGTGAACATGGATGGCGGAACGGGAAGAAAAAGAACTGGACGAAAATGAATGGGACGGGATGGAACAAGACAAGAAGTATAACGCCCTGACCGCCCATCCCGGTGAGTCACCCACGCCCTCTCTTGGCCCATGGGCCCCGCCCTGTCCGACGGTCAGTTTGTTATTTTTGAGAGGCTCTACCGACTTATTTACTATCCCTGCAATCAATACCCGACCCTTTCCCGTGTTTTGACCTCACTCACACGGTTCCGCAGACCACTTCCCGGAAGGTCACCCATCCTTCCACTACTCCAGCTCAAGCACGCTTAACTCTGGAGTTACTTATGGGCATTTGACCGAAAAGGTAAGTGCACTTTGTTGACATAGGTAGCCAAATCAATTCTCTTAAGCCTCTCCACAAACCGAGATGTTACAAGAAGGAACAGGACAAAACATAACGAAAATGAATGGGACGGGGCGGAAAGAGACGAGAAGAAACATGACGAGGCATAACGGAAAATAATGAACGGGATGAGGCAAAAGGGGATGGGAATGAATGGGATGGGGCGGAACTAGTCGGGATGAAACAGGACGAGGCAGAACGGAAAGAAAATGAATGGAACGGGGCGGAACGAGACGAGAAGAAACAAGACGAGGCATAACGGAAAGGAAATTAACGAGACGAGGCAAAATGGGATGGAAATGAATGGGCCGATGCGGAATGGGACAGGACGGAACGAGACGGAAAGAAATGGGACTAATGGAACGAGATATCAATAGTAACAATGTAAAATTCCGCGCGAAGCGCGAATCACCTCTAGTTTAAACTAAAATTAATGAACAATTAGTTTACACACTTTTGTATTATTATATTTTACTAAAATCAAATCTATTCTTTACCAAAAAGCCTAATATTTATTTTAAAATATAAAATAATGAAGATGTAAACTAAGAAAATTAATAGAGATTATATTATTAAAAATAATTTAAAAAAAATTTCATGTAACATGAAAATAAAAAATATATAGAAATGACTAGAAATAAAGAAATAATTAACACATTTAATAGTAAATAAACATCATTGATTTTCTAAGAGTTATGTTTCTTATGTTTATACATGCTTATTTTGTTTTTGGAAAATTAAAATAATTATATTTTTATTCAATTATTTTTGTTGTTAATGGTTTTATGTTAAAATACTGTTAATCAGGATGTCAATCACGATGTCAAGTTGTTTGTCAAGCATCACAAAGCACATAACTGTTGAGGACTAAGGAAGCTAAGGTCACGTGATGCATTGTGGAATAGAGCCGTTATGAGATGTCTTCCTCATTTAGATTAAGGATAAAATATCTTGATTAGTTTACTATTATCTTTTATCCTTAAATAGTCTTGTATTATTATTATTATTCTTGAAAAGTAAGAAGAGAGAATTATTCTCATCTCTCTATTCTCTCCATACAACTCTCGATAATCTCTCTCACAGACTTACCAACTCTCTCAATCTCTTAAATCTCATCAAATCTTTCATGGTATCAGAGCGGGTTCCTTCCGGATTCTACAAATCTCAGTCCTTATTCTTTCAATCTTGTTCATCTTGTTCTTGATTTTCTGGGTTTGAACAGTTACAAAAACCTAATTTCTTCATCCTTCAATTCTCTGTGTTGTTCACTCTTTACGGACTGAAACTGATCCCTCTGCCTCTCATCTGGTGATTCTTGTCTCTTACAATCTCCTCACCGGAATTCGGCAGCTGGGAACATCTATTGGACCGTTGGATTTTAGAGTGTTCCTTCAAGATCTATGGCGAACTCCAAGCTAGTGACTCTTCCTGTTACTCTCAAGGGCAGTGAGAACTATCTGCTCTGGGCTCGAACCACTAAGGCTGTGCTATGTGGGAGAGGCGCGTGGAAACACATTGAGCCTCAACCTCAGGGAGACAAATCTCTCTCTGAAGCCGCCGAGACAAAGAGATATCAAGAAGATCAAGCTGTGCTGGCTATTTTACAAAGCTCCCTTGATGTATCAGTCCTAGAAGCTTACTCCTACTGTGAAGAAGCAAAGGGACTATGGGACACTCTCAAAAACGTTTTTGGTAATGTTACAATCCTCACAAGAGTCTTTGAAGTTAAAAGAGCTATCAACAATCTATCTCAAGAAGATATGGAATTCAACAAGTTCTTTGGGAAGTTTAGATCTCTATGGGTTGAGCTGGAGATGCTTAGACCAGCCACTCTTGAAGCTTCCATCCTAAATGAAAGAAGAGAACAAGATAAAGTCTTTGCCTTGCTCATGGTCCTGCACCCGGCCTACAACGACCTCATCAAGCACATACTAAGATCCGACAAGCTCCCAAGCCTTGATGAAGTGTGTTCTCAGATTCAGAAGGAACAAGGATCTCTTGGTCTTCTCAATACGAAAGGTGGACAGCTAGTAATGGCAAACAAAGTTGAGCTCAAGACAGAACATGGATTCGCAAATAAGAGCAACTATAGACCTTATGGAGATAGACCTTATATCATGTGCGATCACTGCAAGAAGCCAGGTCACTCCAAAGACAAGTGCTTCATTCTCCATCCTCATCTCTTCCGATCAAACTCAACCTACGGCTCTAACAAGAGGCGAGACTGGAAAGACTGGAGAGGACCACCTAAAGCCCAGATTGCAGCTGGAGAGAGTCAAGAAAGAGGAGGCACTACTCAAAGGCAGAACAATGGTGAAGGAGTTGCCCTGGCCGCTTCCTCTGAGTTTGTGAGGAAGGCCGACTTGGATGCTCTCATCAAAACCCTGAAGGAGTCTGGTAACTCTATTACATCCTATAGCTATCATGCATCTAGCTCATTGAACTCTAATCAACTAGTAAAGACTTCCAAACCTCTCATTGTTGATTCTGGTGCAAGCCATCATATGATTAGTGATGCTAAGTTGATTAGTAATCTTAAACCAGCTCTAGGATATGTGGTGATTGCAAATGGTGATAGAATTCCCATTAAAGGAATAGGGGACTTGCGCTTATTTGATAAAGAATCCAAAGCTCTTTACATGCCAAGCTTTACTTCCAATTTGTTATATGTCAAAAGAACTACTTCTGATCTAAATTGTTATGCTATCTTTGGGCCTAATGATGTTTATTTTCAGGATATTGAGACAAGTGAAATGCTTGGAAAAGGGAAAGCCAAGAATGATCTCTATGTTCTAGAAAACACTAAGAGATCTTTACCATTATCTTGTTCTTTTACTTCTGCCATTCCTGTTATTACTAATGCTATGGATACAATGTGGCATGCTAGATTAGGCCATCCTCATTCGAGAGCTTTGAAACTGATGTTGCCTAACATTTCTTTTGACAATGATGTATGTGAAGCGTGTATCCTTGGCAAACATTGTAGAATTGTCTTTCCAAACTCATCTACTGTCTATGAGAAATGTTTTGACTTAATCCACTATGATGTTTGGACTTCACCATGCTTATCTCGAGAAAATCACAAATATTTTGTTACATTTATAGATGAAAAGTCGAAATATACTTGGCTTACTCTCTTGCCGTCAAAGGATAGAGTTTTAGAAGCTTTCATAAATTTTCAAAGCTATGTTACTAACCATTATAATGCCAAGATTAAGACCTTAAGATCAGATAACGGTGGAGAGTATACTAGCAAAGCATTCAAGGAATTTCTAGACAAGAATGGCATAGTCCATCAAACGAGTTGCCCATATACTCTACAACAAAATGGGGTAGCTGAGAGGAAGAATAGACATCTCATGGAAGTAGCTAGATCAATGATGTTCCACACAAGTGTTCCCAAACGTTTCTGGGGAGATGCAGTAGTAACTGCATGCTATCTCATCAACAGAATTCCAACCAAGATCTTAAATGATCTCTCCCCGTTCCAGGTATTTAACCAAACTGAACCTTCCATTGATCACTTACGAGTGTTTGGGTGTGTGCTTTGTATTGATTCCAGGGGAACAAAGGAACAAGCTTGATGCTAAGAGTACAAAGGGAATGTTTATTGGTTATTCCATAAGCCAAAAGGGTTACAAATGCTACATTCCTGAGACAAAGAGAGTGTTAGTCTCGCATGATGTCAAGTTCATAGAATCTAAGGGATACTATGAGGAGAAGAACTGGGAAGAACTCAAGGATCTATCTCAGTCATCATCCGATCGTGCAGCTACTCTACGTGTTTTACTGGAAAATCTTAGAGATGGAGTTTCCCAAAAGCAAATACCAACTCATCATGTAACATCCGCGAACCATAAAGTTGTTTTAGAAGTGGTATCGGACGACATTAGGGATTTGGGAGTAGTTTACATATGCTCCTTGAGGTGTGAATTGAGGATTGATTGTACATGTTCTTGTTTGATTGTTGTACAGTCGGTTTAAGGTTCGAAGGAAATGTGTAAAAAGCTCTTGAGTACCTAGTGTCGATCGACACCAAAGGGGTGTGTCGATCGACACTGGCTATCGTGAGCGATTCCGGGTTTAGTCGATCGAATTGAAGTTGGTTTGGTTTGGTCGATGGGTGTCGACCGACACCAAGGAAGGGTGTCGATCGACACCGGTTATTGGAAATTCAGCCGGTTTGATTTAAGTTGTCGGTTTAGTCCGGTTAAGGGAACGAAACCCTAAAAACGAGTTTAAAAGAGTGCAGCCGTCTGTTTTTGACACAATTTTCGAGGCTGGAGTTTCCAGAGAGAAAAAAGGCGATTTTTGGGAGAAGTCGAAAACACTGTTCATCGGTTACTGTTCATCGCCAGAGTCACTGTTCATCGGTTACTGTTCATCGTCGGAGTTACTGTTCATCGCACACTGTTCATCGCCGGAGTTACTGTTCATCGCCGCGTACTATTCATTGTTTTTCCTCTTTTCCCTTTGTTCAATCGGTTGTCGAGGTGAGTGCATGACCGTAGGCTCGCAAATAGTGGAAATTGTGAAAGTGAATTGTTGATTGATGAGTTTATGTGTTTTTCTATCTCCTTCTCCTTCCTTTCAATCCGTTTTAAGGTGAGTGCGTGACTGTAGGTCCGTGATGTCTCTGCATTTTACATCATTTAGGAGCATATTCCATCTAGTTTCACCCCCATATTAGCTCATATCTTTAGCATTTTAGTGTAGATCTCTTGCATTGTACAAACACATGGCATTTAGGACTTGCATTGCATTAGTTGTGCATTTGGGAGTTGTATCAGGTGTTTTGGAGCTGAAGAGGGGGAGAAACGGAGTGAAGATGGAAAAGGAGTGAAGTCTGGGCGCAAACAGGATGAGAAACAGGTTGAGAACCTGTTTGCCGACGAAAAGCTGAGCATTGACCAAAGGAAGGGAGTTGACCCGCGTTTTACCTGATCTGTTTCGAGCTGTACGAATTGGGAAGGAGAAATGGTCAACTTAAATGAGTTGACTGAGGGTTTCTACTTCCTCCTACTATTTAAGACATAAAGACCTAAAAAATGGGGCATCTTGGAATCTCTTTGGAAAAATAGATCTAGACTTTCCCTTTTGAGAATTTTCTTTGTATTCACAATTTGCTTTGGATTTTAATCAAGTTTATCTTATTTCCTTTTGCAATAATCTCATCTTAGCTTAATCTCTTTTATTCCTCACTTGCTATTCACGATTGGGTATCCTTTCCTCCATAGGATTTGGTGTTCTTGATATGAATAGTGAGTGAGCATCTTGGGTCTTGAGGGATGAGATAGATTAGAAGAAATTGGGGTTTGATTGAGTGTCTAGAGGGTTTTAATCCTTCCAAAGGGTCCTTCTTTGCTGGGTTTGCTTAAGGCTAGACCTTCTTTGATCACTTAGATCTAGATCCAAGGCTTTTCTCACCACGGGAGTGGGTGAAAAGTTGGACCGACCAGCAAAGAGATGAGCTTGTCCTTCACACGGGAGTGGTTGTTTGGAGAGCTCATCGGACTAAGGGAGTTGGCGTTTAAGGCTGGCTTGCGTCGTCCAGCTAACGGGAGTTAGATCCTTGGGCTGACGCTAGCTTAGTGGTTCTCACCACGGGAGTGGGCTAACCTTTCTCCTTGAACTCCCTTCCTAGGACTTAGCTTTGATTGAGTATTTCTAGACATTTTATTGAACCCTAAGGACTTGTAATCGATTGTCTCATCCCAAGACTCCCTCTTTATCAATAAGTTTACATCTTTCATCTAGTTAAACATCTATTGCATATTGCTTCTTGAATTGCATTCATTCCAGTTTGCATTTCACAGTTTTCTTCGCATTTACGTTTTTGTTCTAAGTTCACTTGTTACATTTAAAACCATTGCTCTTGACTTGATCATTTCTTGCATTCGAAATTGTTTTCAACTAGCTCCATTATGGATTGACTCTCAAGACCACAATGACATGAGTGGGATTGTTAATTGAACACGCAAAAATCTTGTTTCAATTTGGCGCCGTTGCCATTTGGAGTTTTAAGTTTGAGCATTTTTGATTTGGATAATTTTCAAGATCAAGTTTTTCATTATTACTTTCCATTACCATATAAGTATTTGCTGTTTGGGAGCTGCTTTCTCTGTTTTGCAGGTTTAAACATCAAATACACTTTCTATATCTGCTGTTTGGGAGCTGCTTTTCCTTCTTTTGCAGGTTTATGCAAACACGTTCTCGCGGTCGTAGTAATCTGTTCAGTCCAAGTGATCTAGAGAAAGCGGGATAAGCGAGCAAGAGACCGAGCTGAACAGCCGCTGAGAGCTGAACAGCAGTTAGACAGCACACCACCACAGTTTCCGCAGATGGCAGACCCACCAGGGGTGCACGCACCGCCTCAGGCGGCACATCAGGCCGCAAACCAGCAAAATGCCAGAGCGCATCCCGTTCATCCTCCACGAGTTGCTCGACAAATCGGCGCTGGAGATACTCCGAATTCTCACCTTAACCGCCACGGAATTACCCCACCACCTGTCCCCAATAACAACTTTGAAATCAAGACCAGCTTGATCTCTTTGGTGGAGAATTCGCAATTTCACGGAATACGGGATGAGGATCCGTTGAAGCACCTTGACAAGTTCAACCGACTCTGTTCCTTGCAGAAAATAAATGGCGTCTCCGAAGATGGCTTCAAGTTACGGCTTTTCCCTTTCTCTTTGGGCGGCAAAGCACTAGCTTGGGAGACATCCTTACCTGAAGGTTCGGTTACTACTTGGGACCAATGCAAGCGAGCTTTTCTGGCTAAGTTCTTTCCAACGTCACGGACAGCGCAGTTGAGGAACGAAATATCGGGTTTCACACAGCTGAGCAGCGAGACTTTCAGTGAGGCGTATGAGCGATTCAAGGGCTATCAGATGCAATGTCCGCACCACTGTTTCTCAAAGGAGAATTTGCTGAGTACTTTGTACCGAGGAGTGTTACCGAAGTATCGTATGCTGTTGGATACGGCCAGCAATGGTTACTTCATGGGCCAAGACGTTCATGACGGTTTGTTTCTGGTTGAAAATATTGCCACAAGTGATGGCAATTACAATGAGGAGTATGACAGATCTGCTAGAGGCAGTTCACTTACCGAGGAGAAGCTCCAGAGAGAGATAAAGACGCTCAACGATAAGTTCGACAAGATGATCAGCGGTCAGCAGAAGCACGTGCACTTTATTTGCGAGGATGATGTGCTCGAAGAGGGGGAGGAAACACAGGTTGAAGAGGTGAGCTACATCAACAATCAAGGTGGATACCAAAAGGGGTTCATCAATTACAAAAACAACCCGAACCTTTCCTACCGCTCTACCAACGTGAAAACCCACAAGACCAGGTCTATCCACCGCAGAAAGCTCAGCCACAAGCCGGACAGCAGGTGGTTTACTACAAAAAAAATTTTCCGCCAAAAACCTTTGCTGCACCGCAACAAGTTTCCACTCAAGCTCAAGTTGGGAGCCATTCAAGTCAGGATTCCGACATGAAACAGATGTTGCAGCAGCTTCTCCAAGGGCAAATCAGCGGAGCAAGTGATCTCCACATCAGATTGGCAGAGATACACAATAAAGTTGATAGTGCACATCACGAAATGACTACTTCGCAGCATGAAATGACACGGAAGTTAGAGGAACTAAGCTCCAAAGTCAGGCACTTAGAATCTCAGAGCAGCAGCAGCTCAAAAGGGATACTACCTGGAAAACCGATTTCAAACCCGAAAGCGTTTTGCGGTGCGATTCTCTCTCCTCACGATTGTGTGGCTGGAAAAGATGAGAATGAGAGAGCTATAGACGAGATCTCTAGGCTTCTCTATGGTTCAAGTGTTACGCTTTCAGGGGATGAGAGGACACCTCATGCAGAACCACGAAGTGCCAAGAAGGAGGTAGTCTCACAGCTGGTTGAAAGAGAGGAAACCACAAAGGTTGAGCCTCCTCCTTACAAACCTGAGCTTCCATTTCCTGGGAGATTCCTTACTAAAGCTCAAAAGAAGGTAGTCTCCACGTTTAGGAATGATATGAGCGAGATTGGTGTTCATCTACCCATCATGGGGAATATGCAAGCAGCTCATCTCCAAATGAAGCTCATTAAGGACATTCTTGCAAACAAGGGGAGAGTGGCTGCTCTTCTGGAATTCTCTACACCTCCAGCTCCACCCCTTCTCACGCCAACCTCTATTCCTAAGCTTGAGATTCAAGGGAAGTTCACATTGCCTTGCACTCTTGGAGATTTGACGCTTGATGATGCTCTTGTAGATTCTGGAGCAAGTGTGAATCTCATATCACTTGCTATGGTCAAGCGGCTTGGTATAAAGAGTTTGACGTCTCCTAGCTCTTCTATCATGCTTGGGGATGCCTCTACTAAGTCTCCACTTGGTCTCCTCAAAGATTATCCTTTGAAAATTGGTGGATGCAAGGTTCCAATTGACCTCACTGTTTTGGAAATGGTTGATGAAAAAGAAGTACCATTGATCCTTGGAACACCCTTCCTTACAACTGTTGGGGCCTCAATTGACTTTCACGAGAAGCTCGTGACTCTCCACCATGTCAACAACAAAGTCTCTTACCCAATGAAGATCTCATCTACTAGTTATTGTGGGACACTAACCATTGGAAAGCCAAGCATCAAGGAAAACCAAGTTGAGCGTGATAAGGTTGTGCATCTGCTTGATGATTTGGGGAAGATATTCTGGATGGAGAGTGTCTGATTGACATGTTCAGTGAGCACATGGGACGTGCTCAAAAGGAGGAGGTGTGTAGAGGCACAAAGGCCATTCTTGGGAAAAAGGCAAAGGTGAAGGAACCTCAACCCCACTATCTTGATCCACCTCTATACTCTCTTAAGCTGTCTCCACTGAAGCTTAAAGATGGAGAATTTGAGTTCAAGATGAAGCGTAAAGGAAAACCTAGCATGTTCTCAACCGCCAAGACCATCTTAAGCGCTAAGCCTCACGGTGATCCTACAAAGCTCAAAGATCTCCAAGCTCACGTTATGACTGTCTCTGTTGAAAGCGTGCAGCCCTTCACCATTCACTAGCATGAGCTAAGGAAAGTCAAGCTAGAGACTTAAAACAAGCTCACTTGGGAGGAAGTCCCATGATTATCCTTTTGTATATATTGCTTTTCATTTTGAATAATGTGGCGTCTTTGCTGTTTAAAGTTCATGTTTTGGTTAGTTTATATAGTATGGAGAAAGGGAGACCAACCGCAAGCAGAAAGTTTGTATAAATCAAGTCAAAATCACCAAGGGTTGATTAGCTGAGAAAAGAGCTCAAACGGGTTGTCAAACAGGTTTCCTCCACCGGATCAACCTGTTTCGGCGCCCAGTCCATCCAAGGCGACTTGGACAATGACATGGTGAGGAACGAGGAAACAGTCTCAGCGAGAACCAGACGCAAGAGGAAAGCTGCCCGATCCCCGACTCCGGATTCAACGTCCAATGAACTTGAGGAAGTATCCTCACCACCCTCCACGAGCGAATGAGAGGTACAACTCTTTTACCATTGTGTATACCGTTTCTTTTATTTCTCATATGCATTTCATACTTGTGTTTTGATTGATCTCTTCTACAAGCTTTTATTTGCACAAGGGACTGTGCAATTTAAGTTTGGGGGAGGGGTCAATAGCATTTGACCTTGTGTTCTATTTTCTTATTTTCAATTTTTCATCCTTGAGTCTCATGCACATTTCATCTAAGGCATAGAAAATACCAAAAAAATTGAAAATTTTTCGAAAATTGCATGACACCAAAAGACTTATCATTTGCATTTACATAGTAGGATTGAGTCTAGATGCATTTCACTTAGTTACTTGCACTTGCATAGGGAGCAATGATAAGCATTTTCTTAAAAAGTGAAGCTTTTCGAAGAGATTTCAATGTCCCTGTGGTTAATTATCTGGTGCATGTATTGAGTTTGAAGTTAAGATAGAACCACATTTGGAATGCACTTGATGATATCATGACTTGGTTGAAGCATTGCTTTGAATTGACCTCTCACTTTGCCTATCGAAACCTAATTCGGATAACTTAAATATCATTCTCTTGCATTGAAAGTTTTTGCTCATGGATCTTGTTTCCCTTGGACACTCTTTATTCATTTTTCATCCCTCTTTGTGTGTCTGAGTTTGCTTGAAAACCCTCCCGTTGCCGAACCTTTCCTTTAAGCCCAAGATTTTACCGAGTGTAGTGAGGCCTTTTTCCGATTGAGCTAAGCAAAAGGTGTTGAGTCTTGACCGACAGAGTTTGAGCTTCCATGTAGAACTAGCTCACGGTTTTTGAGCTAGAATAGGCTTAGGATTGGGTGCTTGGGAGTTTGTGAAAGAGGGAATGAGTTTTTGATTAGATCTTGAGGGGGACGAGAGATTGGAACAATAAAAAGAAAAGAAAAGAAAGAGGAGAGTGAAAAAGAGTGGTGGCTGTTAGTGAAATTTTCAAAATTAGGCAAGAAAAAGAAGAAAGAAAGCAAATCAAAGCCTAGAAAAAGAAAAGCCTTAAGCCACAAAGAGTTCAAAAAGTCTAAATCCTCTGTTTTGAAAAGAAAAGTTCATCCTCCTTTAAGTCCTAGTTTATAACCCTCTCAAGGTCCAGAAATTAGAAAAAGAGTGTTCTTTGGGTTCAATTGAGTTTCGTTCTCTAGTGAAAAAGGGTAGATAGGATCGTTGGGTGTTTTGGGTTTCTCGGCTCAGTTTTGGGTAGATGGAAGTTCAACTTTGTATCATCCTTGGACTTGACTCTTAGCTTTTTGCCCAAGCTCGATCCGTCTTTGAGAGATCCCTGTTTTGAAATTGAGAAAACAACCTTGGAGAAACCACTCTTATCTCCTAAAAAGCCTAGTCCCCTAACCAAATGAGCAATTTCTGAAGTGCATGGGTTTATGATTCACGGTTTGTGTTAATTGAATGTCAAAAAGTGAGAGTGATATGAATGCATGCGTAGGTTGAGTCTGATGTCGTTTCGTTGCTTTTGATTGTGGCTGAAGTTGTTGAAATAGGACAAACTCATATTGCACCTTATAATTCTGCACATGTTCATTGACCTTTCTTCCTCTCGCCTCACTGTTTAAGAATTTTGAGCTTCCGCCTGCATCATCGACCCTCTCGGATTTGTTTTCCTTGCTTGAGGGCAAGCAAGATTCAAGTTTGGGGGAAGTTGATGTCTCTGCATTTTACATCATTTAGGAGCATATTCCATCTAGTTTCACCCCCATATTACCTCATATCTTTAGCATTTTAGTGTAGATCTCTTGCATTGTACAAACACATGGCATTTAGGACTTGCATTGCATTAGTTGTGCATTTGGGAGTTGTATCAGGTGTTTTAGAGCTGAAGAGGGGGAGACACGGAGTGAAGATGGAAAAGGAGTGAAGTCTGGGCGCAAACAGGATGAGAAACAGGTTGAGAACCTGTTTGCCGACGAAAAGCTGAGCATTGACCAAAGGAAGGGAGTTGACCCGCGTTTTACCTGATCTGTTTCGAGCTGTGCGAATTGGGAAGGAGAAATGGTCAACTTAAATGAGTTGACTGAGGGTTTCTACTTCCTCCTACTATTTAAGACATAAAGACCTAAAAAATGGGGCATCTTGGAATCTCTTTGGAAAAATAGATCTAGACTTTCCCTTTTGAGAATTTTCTTTGTATTCACAATTTGCTTTGGATTTTAATCAAGTTTATCTTATTTCCGTTTGCAATAATCTCATCTTAGCTTAATCTCTTTTATTCCTCACTTGCTATTCACGATTGGGTATCCTTTCCTCCATAGGATTTGGTGTTCTTGATATGAATAGTGAGTGAGCATCTTGGGTCTTGAGGGATGAGATAGATTAGAAGAAATTGGGGTTTGATTGAGTGTCTAGAGGGTTTTAATCCTTCCAAAGGGTCCTTCTTTGCTGGGTTTGCTTAAGGCTAGACCTTCTTTGATCACTTAGATCTAGATCCAAGGCTTTTCTCACCACGGGAGTGGGTGAAAAGTTGGACCGACCAGCAAAGAGATGAGCTTGTCCTTCACACGGGAGTGGTTGTTTGGAGAGCTCATCGGACTAAGGGAGTTGGCGTTTAAGGCTGGCTTGCGTCGTCCAGCTAACGGGAGTTAGATCCTTGGGCTGACGCTAGCTTAGGGGTTCTCATCACGGGAGTGGGCTAACCTTTCTCCTTGAACTCCCTTCCTAGGACTTAGCTTTGATTGAGTATTTCTAGACATTTTATTGAACCCTAAGGACTTGTAATCGATTGTCTCATCCCAAGACTCCCTTTTTATCAATAAGTTTACATCTTTCATCTAGTTAAACATCTATTGCATATTGCTTCTTGAATTGCATTCATTCCAGTTTGCATTTCACAGTTTTCTTCGCATTTACGTTTTTGTTCTAAGTTCACTTGTTACATTTAAAACCACTGCTCTTGACTTGATCATTTCTTGCATTCGAAATTGTTTTCAACTAGCTCCATTATGGATTGACTCTCAAGACCACAATGACATGAGTGGGATTGTTAATTGAACACGCAAAAATCCTGTTTCAGTCCGTTAGTATTGGAGATTGTTTGATTTTGAGATTGTTATTGAGTTTTTCGAGTTGTTCTTGAGTAGGGTTGAGTTATTTTGTTGTTTGATCGATGTGGGGGTTGAATCCCACGATTTTATATGTTTTGTGAGATTTTCGTTGATGTTGGTGTCTGGGCGTCGAGCTGGTGTCGACCGACACTCAATGAGTGTCGATCGACACTCAGGAGGCTGGCGTCGATCGACACCGACCTGGGTGTCAGGAAACGTGGGTGTTTCCTGACAGGGAAGGTTTATATTGTTGATATTTGTTGAGCATTGTTATTGTTGTTGATTATGGTGATGTATTGTCTAGTGTTTGACGTAATTGGCATGTAGGCAGGATGATCCACTCACTAAGTATTTATGATAATACTTACGCATCTCTATTCCAATGTGATGCAGGTAACAGCAATGTTCTTCCGCGGAAAGAGACCGAGAGAAGAGGATGATGAGATTAGGAATTTGATTTTGGCTCTTCTATTGTGGTTGACCAGGAATTCGTGATATTTAGGGTGTTAGACTTTATTTTAATAATGTAGCAAACCTGGTGTTTAGGTTGCTTATTCGTTATTGGTTTATTGGTTATTGGTTATTTGTTGAACGGTTATTTATGATTTAATATTATTGATTTCTTTTGAGAACTTCCGCATTGATAATATTTAATAATAAAAAAAAAAAGCTTGGTTGTTTCACATCCTATAAATCAAACTGTCTCGGATGATGAGTCTCAAGATCAAGGAACTTCTCATGATGCGACAGTTATCCCTGAACTGAATGATGATGAAACACTCTCAAATGGAGAACAAGACGAACCTCGGGATTCAGTTGAAGGGCAACCAGCTCCTCCAGAGGCGCCACCGGTTCTGAGAAGGAGTCAAAGAATTAGAAAAGACCCAGCCAAGTGTTGTAATACTCGAGTCTACTACAACAGCAATGCAGTAGCCCATCCCATTCAAGCTACGTGCTCCCTTGCCTTTATTCCACAAGCTCATCAAGCATACATAAATGCTCTAGATAATGGAGCCATACCACAATCATACGAAGAAGCCATGGAACTCACGGTGTGGATCAATGCTGTTGATGATGAAACTCAAGCCATGGAAAGAAATCACACTTGGGATGAAACTGATTTGCCTAAAGGGAAGAAAGTTGTGACCTCAAAGTGGGTCTTTACCATCAAGTATCTCAGCACTGGCGAGATAGAACGTCACAAAGCCCGATTAGTAGCTCGGGGTTTCACGCAAACCTATGGCCAAGACTATTTTGACACATTTGCACCGGTTGCTAAGCTCCACACAGTCCGAGTTGTCCTCGCCTTAGCAGCCAATCTGGATTGGGATCTGTGGCAAATGGATGTGAAGAATGCCTTTCTACAAGGAGATCTTGATGAAGAGGTCTATATGGTTCCACCTCCGGGCATTACTGTTACTCCTGGAAAAGTTCTGAGGTTGAGGAAAGCTATCTATGGTCTAAAGCAGTCTCCGAGGGCTTGGTATCAAAAGTTGAGTACTACTCTTCGTGATAGAGGCTTTAGGATATCAGATCTGATCATACCCTCTTCACTCTCCAAAGCCAAGAAGGTATCATAGTTGTTCTTATCTATGTAGATGACATAATCATCTCTGGGAACAACAAGGTTGGAATACAAGACACTAAAGCTTTCTTACATTCTGTTTTTGATATCAAAGACCTCGGTGAACTAAAGTACTTTCTAGGGATTGAAGTGTGTCGTTCTACTGATGGCCTCTTCTTGTCCCAATGAAAGTACACTCTTGATCTTTTGCGTGAAACAGGAAACTTAGAGGCTAAACCGGCTCTCACACCTTTGGAGGATTCATATAAAGCTAACCAACAGGGGGAGAATGACACAAAGACTAATCGCTCATTTCATGATGCTCCACTCTATAGAAAAATTGTTGGTAAGCTTATATACCTTACTCTGACTAGACCTGACTTATGCTTTGCTGTGAATCAGGCTAGTCAGTACATGCAAGCACCAATGGAGTCTCATTGGAAAATAGTGAACCGGACCTTGAGATACATCCGGGGAACATCGGATCAAGGGATTTGGATGGGATGCAATGGAAGCACAGAGCTTGTAGGCTATTGTGATGCTGATTATGCTGGTGATAGAAGCGACAGAAGATCCACCACCGGCTATTGCACATTCATAGGAGGCAATTTAGTCACTTGGAAGAGCAAGAAGCAGAAGGTGGTGTCTTGCTCAAGCTGTGAAGCCGAATACAGAGCCATGAGGAGACTTACAGCCGAGCTCATGTGGCTCAAGATGCTACTCAAAGATTTGGGAATTGAGACTCCAAGACCGATCACTATGCACTGCGACAACCAAGCAGCAATACACATTGCCTCCAACTCAGTATTTCATGAGAGGACCAAACACATAGAAGTAGATTGCCACAAAGTTAGAGAGCAAATGCAGCTAGGATTCATTCTACCTTGCTACACCAAAAGCTCAGACCAGTTGGCAGATATCTTCACTAAGGCTGCAAGCTTGAAGACTTGCGAGTTCATGTATAAGAAGCTGGGATTGCTCAGCCTTTCCAGACCATGATTCCCTAGCAATGAGGCTCATACTCGTTTTCCCTAAGCAAAGTTTTCTCCCATGTGGTTTTCTTTGCTTAGGTTTTTAATGAGGTGAACCTCTATGCTTCCAAGCTAAACCTTCATCATTTACGGTTTAGCTTGAGGGGGAGTGTTAATCAGGATGTCAATCAGGATGTCAAGTTGTTTGTCAAGCATCACAAAGCACATAACTGTTGAGGACTAAGGAAGCTAAGGTCACGTGATGCATTGTGGAATAGAGCCGTTATGAGATGTCTTCCTCATTTAGATTAAGGATAAAATATCTTGATTAGTTTACTATGATCTTTTATCCTTAAATAGTCTTGTATTATTATTCTTGAAAAGTAAGAAGAGAGAATTATTCTCATCTCTCTATTCTCTCCATACAACTCTCGATAATCTCTCTCACAGACTTACCAACTCTCTCAATCTCTTAAATCTCATCAAATCTTTCAAATACGCCCCTGCACGTTCGGGTGTATAAACCTTGTATATATAACTGGAGAGTTTTTGCTTCATCTAAACTATCCACATGAGCAGTTTCCCCTATCCTCTAATGAACCCCACTATTTATAAATAAATCTTGAAGTTTTCATAATGTGTTCGAAAACTAATTAACTTCTTAACTCTATAATAACCCTTTAACTACGATCACGTCAACTTGACAATATTAAAATGATCCAAAATGGTCTCTGCCCAAACCAAATATTTGAAAGCCTTTCTTTTCTTTTTTTTTCCTCGAAAACATATATTTAACTTGAAGAAGTGTAATCACAATGTAATAATACATATATTTGAAAGCCTTACTATCCACCCAAAGAACCGCCATAATTATGTGAAAAAAATAATTAAAAATTGATCCCACTATTACACTAAAATCCATAATTAACAACAACAAATGTTATATTACCTCGCTAACTCAAAAAATGATTCCTATTACGAACATTTTAAAAATCAAGAACCGTTACAATATTTCATCATCTCTATTCTCCCCTTTCTCCTTCCAGTTCCATGATTTTAATGGCCAATCCTGCTATCGATGGCCTATCTTATACAAGTACCTCTTTGTTTTATCTTACCCATCATGTCTCCTCAAATGACCTGAACCTACCTTTTCATGCAAAATATATTTTTTTTTTGGGACATTTTTGCATTGGGTTTCCTAGTTTCAAATCAGATTCCCAATTTTCATCTCTATTTCTACAATGGGCATGGTAGACAAACCACTGTTCTGCATTGGATCATGTTGATAAATTATATCAGTTTGGGAAGCGCGTCGGTAAATTATATCAGTTCACTAATAAATATACATTGGTGCGTGTACTGTATATATTTTTGTTATTTTTCCCGTGTTCATTTGATTTTGCATCGCGTGATGTTTGTTAAGAGGTTTATTACAAATCCAGATGTAGCGCATGTTGAATGAAGTTGACTGGCCACTTGACGAGGCAGGACATTAAGGACAGCCCAAGAGAAAGGTAAGGAAGTTAAAGCATCATCACTTATCTTCTTTCACATATGTGAGGTGTAGTGTCTGCAACCATGGTAATAAAAAATAGTTATGAGAAGTGTTTGTGCACTCTGAAATATCGATGCTTCAAGGGAAATATGTTCCCCCCGATTTTATCTGTACAACTTTAAGATGTCCTTCATTTTGTCATAATTTTATTGAGAAAACGGTCAATTAAATGCTGAACTTACACATTTTTGCCAAAACAAATACGAACTCTTTATTAAGCCAAAAAAATCACCAAATTGGGTTGACCTAGCCAATTAGAATACCAATTTAGTCAACCAAATTTGGAGATTAATGAGTGTTAAACGCCGTTTACTGTTCACGTTAAAACAAAAAAAGGTTGATCCTGAAACAAATGAAAACACTAAAAATCCCAATTCTCTTTCTCAAATCCCTAATTTCTTTTCAGCAATTCAATTTTTCTGGTTTCTTCTCTCTTCTCTAAGTCTCGTTCTTTTTTTTTATCTCTATCACTTTGTTTCTCCACATCTTAAATTTCAGAGGTGATGATGAAAAGGATAAAGTTAACACCACGGCGAGGCAGAAAACGTGACGTTGCTGAGGAAGATGATATCGACAAAGATGGGCGTGAGCCAATACCTGGAGATGACTGTGAGGCTATTGTTGATGATGTTGGTGATGAGGTAACAGATGATAACGAGGAGCATGGTGTAGCTGTTCGAGAAGTAATTGTTGAAGACCAAGCTTTATCAAATTACTTTGGAGATATTGCGAGCAATGACAATGAGGAGAATGATGACAATGGAGATGATATATGGAACGATGATACAATACCGGATCCTCTATCATCAGACGATGAGGAAGAGGAAGCAGAAAGGGAATCTCGTGAGGATACAATACCACCGGATGAAATTCTAGCGTTAGGCAAGACCTTTGGTTGTGCTTATGAGTTCAAGCAAGCGCTTATTAGGTACTCTCTGAAAACTAGATATGATATTAAGTTATACATGTCTTCACAAAACAAGCTTGGTGCGGTTTGCTCTGACACAGAGTATGACTGTCAATGGAGATGTTATTGCTCCTACGAGAAGAGCAAACACAAGATGCAGATTAAGGTGTATGTGAATGAGCACATATGTGTCAGGTCTGGTTACTCAAAGATGCTAAAGAGTTCATCAATTGCTGAATTGTTTAGCGAAAGGCTGAGATTGAATCCCAAACTTACGGCAAAGGAGATGGCTGAAGAAATCAAGAGGAACTATAATTTAATTGTTACTGATGAGCAATGTCGGAAAGCAAAGACAAAAATTACAAAGGAAAGAAGAGCTAGCCACGAATCACATTTTTCTCGAATTTGGGATTACGAAGCAGAGATCCTTCGGAAGAATCCAGGCACCATTACGGAGATTCAGACTATTCCAGGACCAACACCAGGAAGCAAGCAAAGGTTTGATCGTATGTATGTTTGCTTTGAAGCACAACGAGTAGCTTGGAAAACTACATGTAGACCTATCATAGGACTAGATGGTGCTTTTCTTAAATGGGATGTCAAAGGCCAATTGATAGCTGCGGTTGGAAGAGATGGAGATAACAGAATTGTTCCTATTGCATGGGCAGTAGTAGAGATAGAAAACGATGTTAATTGGCTTTGGTTTGTGGATCATCTTAAACAAGATTTAGGCCTTGGTGATGGCAGCAACATAACAATCATATCAGATAAGCATAAGGTAAATTTGATTAAGTGTTAAGTTTACCATATTCTTTTTTGCTTATATATGATTCATATTTATAGGCTTTGAATTTATTTGCAGGGTTTGGTGAAAGCTGTTCACAATGAGCTTCCACAAGCTGAACACCGTATGTGTGCTCGACATATTCTAGGAAACTGGAAAAGAGATAGTGGCGATCCAGAGTTAGAGCGGCTATTCTGGAAAATAGCACGCAGTTACACACAAGGAGATTATGCAGATAATATGGCAGCATTGATGAGTTACAGCAAAGGTGCATATGATTCTCTACAAAAGACCAATCCTCCTACGTGGTCTTGGGCCTTCTTTAAGGTTGGTTCATGCTGCAATGATAACTTGAATAATCTAAATGAGTCTTTCAATAGAACCATCCGTGAAGCTAGGAGAAAACCATTACTTGAGTTGTTTGAGGAGATTAGGAGACAATGTATGGTGCGTACTGCTAAGAGATCTATTATTGCAAATAGGCTCAAAACTAGATTCACAAAGAGAGCACATGCTGAAATTGAAAAGGCTATAGAGATGTCTAAGGAATGCATAAGGTATATGTCCACTGATGATTTGCATGAGATAGACGATCATAATTGTGGATATAGTGTAGATATGCGTTTGAAAACGTGTGGCTGCGGGAGGTGGCAGTTAAATGGAATTCCATGTCATCATGCTGCTTGTGTTATCATAGCAAAAAAACAGAAGGTTGATGATTATGTCTCGGAATATTTCACAACTCGAATGTGGCGCCAAACATATGAGCATAGTATTAGACCTGTGGAAGGTATGAAGCTGTGGTCGAGATTAAATAGGTTGCCTGTCTTACCACCACCAAATAGACTAGGAAACCGTGGTAGACCAAGTAACTACGCTAGGCGTAAAAGCATTAACGAAGCTGCCTCTTCATCTAAGAAGACCAAGTTAACTCGGGAGAAGCGTATCATGACATGCTCGAACTGTAGGGAAGAAGGACATAATAAGTTATCATGTTCAGAACCTTCTGTTGAGCCTGAAGCTAAAAGACCAAGGGGTAGACCAAAGAAAGATCAGGTTATTTCTTCCCTAGAGTTTATATGCACATTCTGTTTTGCTTCCACTACTAGTTAGAGTTTTAGAGTTTTTTTAAAACACTGAAATAGTTGTTTAAATATTATACATTACTTGGTCTGTAGGAAGGACAATCGCATGGAAAATCACACGGAGGAGCAGAAGTTGGATCACAAGGATAATTCAGACGATGATTGAATGTTTTTTATGTCATATTGAACTTTCAGACTTTGTTGCTTTTGGTTTTTTATGTAATCGTCTAGAAACAGGCGAACAAACTGCAACCTAGAGTAGTCTTAGTTTGTGGTTGTCTTTGCTTTACGTTTATTTTCTTTGCATATATCCTTTATTGAGTTCATGTATGTCACTTATGGTTTTTCTTATGTAATGCAAGACCTTTTCCTTACGTTCATTGATCATTGAAAATTTGAATTGAATATTCCTGTAGTGAGTTTCTTTGTTCCTATGTGCTTATCAGGTTGGTGTTATGAAGAGATGAGTTCCTTAAGATGGTGACCTATAACACAGAAAGCAGACATAAGAAGACACATAGGCATTAAATTGAGATAGAGAGTCATGAGAGAGACATAAGACATAGAGACGTTAAGTTCTTCCTTTTCGTCATTGCCTGAAACTGCAGATTTGGAGAAGAGAAGGAAGAGAATTAGAGAACGAGAGAACGAGAATTGGAGAAGAGAAAGAAACCAGCAAAATCCGAGATGGAGAAGAGATGAATTGAAATTAGGGGTTTGAAAGGGATAATTGGAATTTTTTTATGTTTTCACCTATATCAGAAAACGAGGTCGTGTCCATTTAACGTCTACAATAAACGGAGGTAACGCTAATTAAAGGAGAGAAAGCGATGACTAAATTGGTATTCCAATTAGCTAGGTCAATACAAGTTTGTGATTTGTTTTGCTTAATGAAGAGTTCGTATTTGTTTTGGCAAAAATGATTAAGTTCAGCATTTAAATGACCGTTTTCTCTAATTTTATTATTTTTTATAATAAGAGCCTCTTGTGACTTGTAGATACTTCATATCTTTTAAAGATGAGGCAATTATGAAAACATGAAAAACAAAATAAAAGAAGAGATAAAGAAGGGCGACTCTAAAGGCGATTCCAAAGGCGATTCTCTTCCTCCTTGATTTCTGAACGTTAAGACGGCGGATCGAGATCTGGCATCACTACACCTTCCTCACGACGTAGAAAAATACTTTCAGGCCTACGGATTGTTCACAGGTGTGGTAAAAGATCTCTCTTTCTGGATTGCTTGTGGTTTAGGGTATCGGAAGCTTCTAGCGATTGCTAAGTTTGGATGTCTGGTTTCTGGCATCACTACACCTTCCTCACGACGTAGAAAAATACTTTCAGGCCTACGGATTGTTCATAGGTGTGGTAAAAGATCTCTCTTTCTGGATTGCTTGTGGTTTAGGGTATCGGAAGCTTCTAGCAATTGCTAAGTTTGGATGTCTGGTTTCTGGCATCACTACACCTTCCTCACGACGTAGAAAAATACTTTCAGGCCTACGGATTGTTCACAGGTGTGGTAAAAGATCTCTCTTTCTGGATTGCTTGGGGTTTAGGGTATCGAAAGCTTCTAGCGATTGCTAAGTTTGGATGTCTGGTTTCTGGCATCACTACACCTTCCTCACGACGTAGAAAAATACTTTCAGGCCTACGGATTGTTCACAGGTGTGGTAAAAGATCCCTCTTTCTGGATTGCTTGTGGTTTAGGGTATCGGAAGCTTCTAGCGATTGCTAAGTTTGGATGTCTGGTTTCTGGCATCCTACACCTTCCTCACGACGTAGAAAAATACTTTCAGGCCTACGGATTGTTCACAGGTGTGGTAAAAGATCTCTCTTTCTGGATTGCTTGTGGTTTAGGGTATCGGAAGCTTCTAGCGATTGCTAAGTTTGGATGTCTGGTTTCTGGCATCACTACACCTTCCTCACGACGTAGAAAAATACTTTCAGGCGTACGGATTGTTCACAGGTGTGTTAAAAGATCTCTCTTTCTGGATTGCTTGTGGTTTAGGGTATCGGAAGCTTCTAGCGATTGCTAAGTTTGGATGTCTGGTTTCTGGCATCCTACACCTTCCTCACGACGTAGAAAAATACTTTCAGGCCTACGGATTGTTCACAGGTGTGGTAAAAGATCTCTCTTTCTGGATTGCTTGTGGTTTAGGGTATCGGAAGCTTCTAGCGATTGCTAAGTTTGGATGTCTGGTTTCTGGCATCACTACACCTTCCTCACGACGTAGAAAAATACTTTCAGGCCTACGGATTGTTCACAGGTGTGGTAAAAGATCTCTCTTTCTGGATTGCTTGTGGTTTAGGGTATCGGAAGCTTCTAGCGATTGCTAAGTTTGGATCGGTGTTTATTCTAGCGTTTTGCTAGGGTTAAGATGGATGATAATTCAGACCTACTACGCTCGTGTCTGGTTATTATAGAGAGGGTTGAAGGTCTAGATTGAGGCTGGTGTTGACGGAAGTATATCTAGATCTAATTGGTTTCTGTGTGGTACAAATCTCCGGAACGTTTTTCCGTGTTATAGGATCTCTCCTGCTTTTATTAACTCTCCGACGAGATGAGCAATCATATTGGTAATGGCCGTCAAAGTGGATCCTCGAATTTGACTCACCGTAGATTAAACTTGGTGGATGATGTTATTAAACAACCAGCGTGTGATTGGGAGAATGTTCCATAAAGAAGGACGAAGTATGGATGCAGTTATTGGACTAGTTCCAAAGCAAAAGAAGAAGACATGACGAAGGTGTTAAGGAAACGCCCGTGGCATTTCAACAGATGGAATAAGCAACTCAGAGCTGAACAAAATGTAACTCCGTTTAACATTGGCCAAAACTATACAACGAAACCTTATAAATCACGGTTTAAAGAGCCAAGAGATAATCGTCTACGTAGGGTCAATAGTGACAGATATCTTATCAATATCGTAACGATTATCAGACGTATGATACTGCTTCTAAAGACAACCGCCAGGCTTGGATAGACAAGAGTCGGGATACAGAGGAAAGGAAGTATGGCAACGGATTGAACGGCCGCATATAACAGAGATGTTCCTAAAAGAGATATCTCTAGTCAAGAACGCTACCACCCATATCAGAGCGATCGAGATACAAATACAACTTTAAATGTTGAAAGACGTGATTCCCACAACATGGGGAGTCCAAAGCATCCACCCGGATATGGTGACAACTCTCAACTAGAAACATGGGCTCACATGCGGCCCTTTCCGATTCTGAAGAAGAGAATTTACGTAAGCTAAAGGGGAAAGGTCATGTAACACAACTATCAAAAGCAGAGAAAAGAGAGAAAGGGATCTACTCATGGGAAGGAGATTAGGAACCCTCTCTATCTGTGAACCTCGTGATATCAATCCTATTATTTTAGAGAAAACAGTTATGGCATCGTAAGAGACGGAGCTAACGCAAAGAGTTGTGGATAGTGTGTCAGATACCAAGGATGGAGAATACACTAAAGCGGAGATAGACAAAATGGTATCAGAGATAGAAGAGTCGTTCATGGATGACCAAATGATAGATCTTTTGGGAGACGAGATGGAACATGGGGTTGAACAGATTGAAGCCATATCTCAACTCTCCCCTGATATTTCTTTCCCTCGTGCTTCTGGTAAACAAACACTAGTTCATACGGCAAAGAATCTACGTCCGCACAACCGGCTTTATGTCACCAGAAAAAAAGCTGCTGCCAGTCCTATCCCAAAACGTACGCTCGCTTCCAAACAACTGCAAGGTCTACGTATCAAAGCGTCACCAAAAAAGAAATCAGGAACAAGTAAGCCATATGTTCCGCTCATCTCGTCTCAACAAATCCCTCGTACTGAGGTGTTTCCTTCTGCTCTAAGCAATAAATCTTTTTCTATTGTGTCAGGGTGGTGTCCCAGAAACCACCCAGTAAGAAGATATCAAGACAATTGCATGGAATTGTCAGGATGCAGGAGCTGATCTTACCAAATACCACTTACACGAGCTGCACCTTCTTTTAAATTTCTTTCTGAAACAAAAAACAATTTTACTTTTATGCAGTCTCTTCAGAACTCTTTGTTTATGATAAGTTGTTCACTGTAGAGCCAAAGCGGCGAAGCGGTGGATTAGCTCTTTTCTATTTTGATTGTTATTCTATTATTTTCTTGTCCTCCTCAAATCGTATGATCGATATCGAAGCAGTTATTGAGGGGAAGAAAGTCTTCATGACTTTTGTCTATGGTGTTCCGGTTAAAGAGTACCGAGAAAAAGTTTGGGATTGCTTACCCCAGTTAAGCGTACACAGGAAAGGAAACTGGTTTATGATCGGAGACTTCAACGAGATTATCGGAAATCATGAGAAACGTGGTGGTCGTAAACGTGCGGAGTCCTCATTTTTGGACTTTCGCAACATGCTTAATAACTGTGGTATGGTCGACTTTCCATACAAAGGTAATCCACTCTCTTGGGTAGGATATCGAGCTTCTGGAAAAGTTCAATGTAGGTTGGATAGAGCCATAGGCAACGAAGATTGGCATCAATCCTTTTCCCACACCGATGTGGAGTATTTGAAACTTTGGGGCTCTGATCATCGACCGATGCTAGCTAGAATACAATCTAGAGTATCCAGGATACAACAAAATTTTCGCTTTGATAAACGATAGCTGGGGAAAGAGGGTTTCAAAGACACTATAAAGGCTGGATGGAACACAAATCCTGAAACCAATCTCGGCGATGTGCATCACAAAACTCATATGTGTCGTCGAGCTATAGCCGTATGGAAACGGACAAATAAATCTAACTCTGCACAGAAGATAGAGGCCATTAAAGACTAACTCGAGCATGCACAGACTGATGACAATGTCTCCAATGTGGAAGTTCTGAATTTAAAGAGTAATATTTGCATGGCATATCGTGAAGAAGAGCTCTATTGGAAACAGAAAAGCAGGGTAATTTGGTTAAAAGAAGGAGACCGCAACACAAAGTTTTTCCATGCTTCAACTAAGCAAAGAAGAGCCCGTAATCGAATCACGAAGCTTAAACACCCAGACGGTACTTGGGCTGAGAGTGAAGACGGTATTGTACATACAGCCACGAGATATTTTCAGCATCTTTTTACGACATCAAATCCACAAAACTTTGATGATGCTCTCCGGTATGTTACCGAGAAAGTTATTCCAGAAATGAATGCCTCTTTGACCAAGATACCGTCAAAAGATGAAATCAAAAAGCAATATCAGATATGAATCAGGATAAAGCCCCAGGACCGGACGAAATGACCAGTTTATTCTATAAACAGTTTTGGGAGGTAACGGCTAAATATATTATTTGTATTGTTCGAGAGTTTTTCAAAGTCAACAGGTTAGATGCTCGATTAAACCAAACAAATATTTGTTTGATTCCAAAGACGGAGAGACCACGAGATATGACGGAGTTCCGACCTAAAAGCTTGCGTAGTGTAAGTTACAAAACTATATCAAAAATATTGTGCAACAGGTTAAAGAGATGCCTCCCGAAAATAATCTTGGAGACACAATCAGCCTTTGTGGATAGACGGCTTATTACAGATAATATCTTAATCGTACAGGAAGCCTTTCATGCTCTACGCACTAATTCAATGTGTAAGGCAAAATTTGTCGCGATCAAAACTGATATGAGCAAAGTGTATGATCGGGTGGAATGGAACTTTCTGGAGGCCCTTATGCTTACACTTGGTTTTGCAGCTACATGGGTTACATGGATAAAAACGTGTATCACATCAGTGTCATATCAAGTTTTTATTAACAGTGAGGCCAAAGGAAAAATAACCCCAACTCGGGGACTCCGTCAAGGTGATCCACTATCTCCATTCCTCTTCATTATCTTAACCGAAGCTCTTATAGCTCAACTAAAGGGTGGCGAAGATGCTGGAAAAATAACTGGTCTAAATATAGCAAGAGCATGTCCCACAATTTCCCATCTTCTCTTTGCAGACGACAACTTATTTTTCTGCAAAGCCGATGTCCTGCAATGTGCAGAGTTAAGGAGAATAATTAGATGGTATAGCCTCGGGTCAACAGCTAAATACCACAAAATCTTCCATCTTTTTTGGTAGAAAGGTCCCCCAAGACTTGACGAATCTTCTAAAAAATACCTTGGGTATTCATAAGGAAGGTGGTATGGGAACTTACCTAGGCTTACCGGAAAAGATAAGTGGTTCAAAGCAACAAGTATTTGCTTTTGTGCGAGATAGACTCAGTATGCGTATTAATTCATGGTCGGCAAAACTCTTATCTAAGGGAGGAAAAGAGGTTATACTCAAGATATGTTGCTCAGGCTCTTCCGAAGTATGTTATGTCGTGTTTCTTACTCCCACAAGGAATCATCAAAAAACTCCACAGTGCTATTTCTAATTTTGGTGGAGTAACAAGCAAAACTGTTGGGGTCTTCACTAGATAGCTTGGGAAAAACTCTGCATCCCCTTTGAAAAAGGTGGCTTAGGATTTCGTGACCTAAAACTCTTCAACCTCGCTCTCCTTGCAAAGCAAATGTGGAGACTGGTTCACTTTCCGTCATCCCTCTTGGCGAGAATATTAAAAGGAAGATACTATCGTAACAAATCTCCTTTTTTGGTGGAAAGATAAAATGCACCATCATATGGCTGGTCTAGTATCTTAGTTGCGAAAGAACTCTTGATAACAGGTCTTCGGCGAACAATAGGTACGGGGGAGAATACTTTTTGTCTGGAGCGACCCGTGGTTACCGTTAAGCCCACCAAGACCACCAACTGATTGTGGCCTACCACATGATCCTTTACTCCTGGTCTCTCAGCTCCTAAACCCCATATCAAAATAACTGATACTGGATAAGCTTACTGATTTGTTCAATGTGGAAGATATAAATCTCGCCCTCAGTCTGAAGCCGAGTTGTCTAAACAGAGAAGATAGCTTCTGCTGGAGCCTTACCAAATTGGGTTTGTACTCGGTAAAGACTGGTTACCTTTTGGCTACACAATTAAAGGAGAAGCTGGGCCCCCAGCCAATGAACCAACCAAGCTTTGATGGACTCAAGAGTAAAACATGAGCCCTAAATATAACGCGGAAGCTCAAACATTTTTTTTGGCAAGCCTTAGCCAGAATCACACCAGTATGTAGTCGCTTGGCGGATCGTCATTGTGGAGTTGACCGGATCTTTCCTAGATGTGGTTTAGAGGAAGAAACAATTAACCATCTTCTCTTCAAATGTCCACCGGCAGTGCAAACGTGGTCTTTGTCTTCTATAGCGACATTTCCGGGAATATTCCCGTGTAAAGCTCTGGTCTCTAACTTAGATTACCTCCTAGGACGAGCAAAAGAGTCAGGCACCATGGATAAAGACTTGGCGAGCTTTCCTTGGATAGCTTGGTTCATTTGGAAAGCACGAAACGATAAAGTCTGGAAATGACGTCGACCCCAGGGATACCCTTCATATGGCAATGGCTGAAACAAAGTCATGGTTCGATGCACAGGCGATTTCAAAAGCTATAGACGAAGGGTCACATGCTGTTGAGTCCCCTCCATATGCCGTTAATGCAACGGTAATAGTCCCATGATGCCAAGTAGATGCATCATGGGTCTATGGAAAACATTTTTTGGAGGTGGATTCGCTTTGGATAACGAACAAGGGTCAACCATGTATGGTATGTTCGCAAATCCACAAGTTATCTCGCCGTTACATGCAGAATTTCATACCTTACTATGGGCGATGAAGACAGCTAGACAGTTGGGATATACCTCAATGAGGATTGAATCGAACTGCCTACAGCTGATCAAGCTAATTGAAGAAGAAGAAGAATGGCAATCTTTGGCCTCAAAGTTGGATGATTTCAATCTTTCACGTTTTTTTTTCAAAAAATTTCTTTAGTTTTCATTAAACATACTTTGAATGTCCATGCCGATGCTCTGTCCAAAGAAGCACGAGTACGAGGTTGTTTTTTTTCCCATGTAAACACTTTTGCTCTGAATCGTATGGCTCGTTCAAGCCATACCATTGAGTGCTTTCTAATAATACATGGAGTTTTACGGCGAAAAAAAAAATGAGGCAATTAGAGGTTACTTGTTGAAATTTGTTCTTAAAATCAAACCCAAAACTGCACTTGTAAGTTGTAAGTTGTAACTTGTAACCATCTCAAATAAGGATAATATTATATAACTTTATAATTTTTTGAAATTTTCTTAAATCTTTTTTATTTATTAAAGATCATTTCATGCTGCTTGTTTCAAAAAACAACTTGTATATTTTGGTAAGATATATAATCCAGAATCTCTGTTTCTGTTATTGTGAATATCTACTGACAAAAGTTACACAAGTACGTACATAAGATGATTTACCAATTCAAGAAACCTCCGGTGACTGTGTTGATATTCCCGGGCAAATTGAAATTAAGATTTTATACATTTTCAAATAATGAAGAAGACCAGGTAAAAAAGAGTGGTAAAAGAAGACCGGTTAAAGAGTGTAAACCGGGTGTAAAAAGAAGACAAGAGATCAGGTGGTGGAAAAGACCAATGATGAGGGAACTGAGAAAAGACTGAACAGAAGACAGTGTCTTAAAATCAGTCTTCTTCATCGGGAAACTCATCTTTCTATCTTAGCTGTACTTACATTTTTCTCCGTACCTTTTATTCCCCCTTATTGGCTTCTTTTTTCTTTCGAAATATTTATAGATTATTTTTTATATACAAACTATTATATATTTACTTCTACATATACTATCACTTCTTCCTCAATTTGACGACGCCGTTTCTCTTACAGGGATTTATGTCTATTAGACAAATTCGACTTTTTGAAGTGATAAATAGAAGAAAATCTTTTTAAAATAAATAAAAATAGATAGAAGAAATCGCTGGATTTAAGGTATGAGTCAATTCAAAATCAATTTCCTTTATCTATAATTCTCTTCAAAAATGAACAACAATCTTAGCTGTTAGCACCATATGGTATATCGAATATTAGCTGTTATATTACTCTTCCCTTTTTCAAATTTTTGTTCTTTATCATATTCTTTTTTTCCATAAAATAATTGAAACAAGGTAATTTGCTCTTGGCGAGGCTCGATTTTAAAACATATTCTCAAAAAATTAAGTGCATCTCATTTTCCATAATATCAATACCCGACTTTATCAAAAAATCTATTATAATATTTTAAGGTTACTTTTTTTCACATTACATGAAAAGCTGACATGTATCTCTCTAATTTGATGACATGTGTCCTTTTTAATACTTTTTAAATTATAATTTATTTTCTTCTCTTTCTTTTTGGATTTACATTACCTTTAACATATAGAATTTTATTCAAATAAAACACTCAATTTTTTATTCAACATTATTAGAAAAAATTATATATGTACTTAACAAAAACTAATTATTAAAAATCGTATAAAAATTAGTTTTAAATAAATTTGAAAAAAGTTTAACTATACAATCAACAAAAAAAAATTAATATTTTACTCAACATTATTAGAAAAAAACATATATGTACTCTAACAGAAACTAAATTTAAAAAAACCATATCAAAAATATTCTAAAAATTTAACTAGAAAATCAACAAGAAAACATATAAATCATGTGTAAAATATACTTTCAAAATATTAGAAAGAAGTCGACCATTACGAGTTCTTGCCATTATTGAGGAACACCACAGTTGAGTTTGGTAAGGTATGTGCGAGCTCTTTTTCCGCCTATTATTTGCCTTTGTATATCGTATTCTGTTTTTGATTCATATTTATTTAAGGAAAGTGTGCATCATAAAAATTAGAATGGATATACCCATGTATATAAAATCAATGAGATTATTATTGTTATTATTTGCATTCCTAAATGAATCCAATGATTTGATTCATTGCATGTAATTTTCAATCTCACAATTATTCATTATAATTTTTTTTTGTCTACTAACATATAGAATTTTATTCAAATAAAACACTCAATTTTTTATTCAACATTATTAAAAAAAAAATTATATATGTACTTAACAAAAACTAATTATTAAAAATCGTATAAAAATTAGTTTTAAATAAATTTGAAAAAAGTTTAACTATACAATCAACAAAAAAAAATTAATATTTTACTCAACATTATTAGAAAAAAACATATATGTACTCTAACAGAAACTAAATTTAAAAAACCCATATCAAAAATATTCTAAAAATTTAACTAGAAAATCAAAAAGAAAACATATAAATCATGTGTAAAATATACTTTCAAAATATTTATTTGTTTTGATTTTTTTTTAAATCACTTACCTACATAAATATGTACATTAACTACACATTTAATAGAAAACCTGTAAATCATGTATAAAATGTAACTTCCAAAATATTTATTTGTTTTGATTTTTTTTTTTACTTACCTACATTAATATGTACATTAACTACACATTTACTCATACTAAAATTTATTTGATTAGAAAATTAAAAAATATTGGGATTAAATGTGATTACATGTTCCACCTCACCAAACCAATCCCTATGTATACATATAATTGTTTTTTGTCTACTAACAAATATATTTTTGTTCAATTAAAACACTTAATATTTTATGCAACATTAATTAGAAAAAACTATATATGTACTTTAACAAAAACTAATTATTAAAAATCATATCAAAATTTGAAATTTTTTCTCAATATTTTACTTAATATTATTCAAAAATATATATATATATGTACTTTAACAGAAACTACATTTTAAAAAACCATATCAAAATTTTTGAAGTTTTTTTGGGTTTTCGGGTTTTGGGTTTTTCGGGTTTAAGATATAAAAACCGTTTCGGGTTTTTTCAAATTTTGGTTCGGGCTCGGTTCATTTTTTTCGGGCGGCGGGTTCGGGTTTCGGGTAAAAGTCTCAGGCCTAAGAAAACCTGTAAATCATGTTTAAAATGTAACTTTCAAAACATTTATTTGTTTTGATTTTTTTTTTTAATCACTTACCTACATTAATGTTTAAATTAACTACGCATTTACTCGTACTAAAATTTATTTGATTAGAAAATAAAAACATTATTTGTACCACCGATCAAATAATACAATGAAATAATTCAAACTTCAAATATTCTCTTCGATAACTATACTATCATCTTGAGACGACACCGCACGATGTCTATAAGTTTTTTCAAAATTGTGGATCTCAACCCAAATTCATCAAGAAGATTAGATATCAACCGAGTAATCAAAGACCTATAAACAATGCAAAACAAGCTATGAAATAATAAACAAGAAATAGTTATAACCTTCAATACAATAATCTTTACACAATTTTTCTAACAACAGTTGTTAAGTGTTTCAAATTATCCTCCAGATTTCGTAAAACTTCATTACAAAATGATTAAATTTCACTATAACATTTCTAATTTTCAATGATATACAATTAGCATATAATATTTAATTCAATCATATCAAATTGAAAGATTGTTAAAAAAATATATGGTCGAACAAAAAAAAAACCTACCACGTAGTAAATTTAAATGCATAATTTTGACAAGCATAAAATACTAATAATAAAAAATAATTTTTTCAAAAATTCATAGGAACGAGTTTCCGCGCAACGCGCGGACTTCTCCCTAGTAAAATAATATTTATACCCGGCCAGAGAAATTCAAACTGAACAAAAAAAAAAAAAAGTTCCTCCCTCACGTACTACCAAAACTATTAACCGAATATAAAAAGTTTAAATATCCTACAAAAACCCTCAAAGGACATAAGTTACACTCTCTGAAGATTACAAACAAGAATTAAACAACCTTTTTTAAAGTCAAAAACCTCTGATGCTTATATAAATTAAGCCGGTAGTTTCTTCTTATAACTTTCTACCATGACAATGTTTGCCTTCCACAAGAAAAAAAGAAGGTAATAAGGACTAATCATGATAAGGTTTCAACTAAGAACTGGTCTTATCTCTCGAACTCTCATATCAACAAAACAAGACTTCAAACACTTTCCTCTCGGCGATCCTCCTCCTCCGACCATTCCTCCACTCTCCACCACCGTCTCCTCCGCTACCGCCGCTAATATAACCTTCCTATATCCATCTTCACTACCACCATGCACATTGCCCTTATCATCATCATAATTATGGATAACACCATCATCATTATTAGTGGCAGAAATAACAACACTCTTATCAACATTATCCGCCAGATCATCCAACTCATCTCCCACCTCGTGATGATCATCATCATCATCACACTCAAGCTCATCATCAGAAGCATCATCATCCTCATCAGATTCATAATGAGAGGGCTCTTGAGGAAGTTCGAATAGGTCGTCGTCTAGAGGAACAAGGTGGAGAGTGAGACGACCATTGGATCTATGCGCACGGAAATACTCGTGATGACGAACTTTCTCTTCTCTCAGAATTAGCCTCCCGTCGCTCGTCACTACACGCTTCATAACCCACGGCATGTGCGGGAGAAGATTCTCAGTCTGAGCAAGCAAAGGTATCGGCGGAGGAAACTCACGCGCCGCCGCAGCTCTCGCTTCTCTCTCCTCTCTCCTCCTTCCTCCGTAACGAAACCGGCTGACTGAAGGCTCGGACACGGAGACGACTTCGTTTTCTTCGTCGGCGGAGAGGACGTCGAAGCAGCTCTCGGTGCCGATGTAGTCTCCCACGGCGGAGGAAGAAGAGGATGATGACGTGGTGCGGGAAAGCATGGATGACGTCTTTAAAGGTGAGGTTTGGTCGGAATTGATGGAAATAGACTGATCAGAAGAAGAAGCAGCCATGGATGATGATGATGAGTCGGAGGAAGAAGAGGCTCTCTCCATATTCTTGATTTAAAAACAAAAAAACAAAACCCAACCAAATGAAATTAATTTTTTTTCCTTGTGGGTTTTGTTTTTATTTATTTTTATTTGGATGTTAGAATTGCATGGAGAGCTTTTAAATAGAGAGACAGCTAAGCGAAGTTGGTGACGTCATGAAAGGGATGGTCTCTGTTATATTATTGAGAATCTGTGACATTTAATGTTTCTTCTTTTCTTCCTGTGAATGGGAAAAATAAGGAAATGTTATTAGACCAAAATAGACCCAAATCAAACTTTTTGCTAACGGATTCGAATATGTCATCATTACCAAATTATATAAACTAAAGTGCCTGATCGGTACAGCCGCCTCTAGAAGTTTCTTAGAATTTCATACAATACTTATCTATTTTGAGTACAGTGCATGTATCCTTAACACCTTTCTTTTATCCAATGAATATAATTCCTCTTCTAACAATATACCCAAAAAATGCATATACTATACTTCAATCTATTATCATAATTATACCGCTACCGCTAGCTATAACTCCAACCAATTTCCATGGAAAAAATAACTTTAACTAATACTTGATTAGATACAAAGATGATGCAGAAATTAATTAAGGTCTTTCCAACCGCACAAATTGTACAAATACAAAAAAAAAGGGCTTAGAAACAAACAACTGAAGTTGTTGGATATAGGAATATAGATGTGCGTGAACGCATAGTGTTAATCCATATATATATTGGGTATTCTCTGTGAAACAATTAGTTACTGCTTCATTTTATTGAAAGAATCATTAATAAAAAATGGACAAAGAAAAAAAGTTAACTGAAAGATCACTAGCATGAAGCTGTAATCTTCAAAACGCCTATGTATTTAGAATTGATTTAAAATACAAATAAAAGGGAGACTAAAAACAGCCAAAATCTGTTCCCAAAGTTTTTATAAACGTTATGATAAAAGAAAAAGGCAACTTCGATTTCATGGAAGCTACACGTTTTTGATTCTCACCTCATCAAGCCTCTATTTTGTTTTCTTTTTACTAATTATTTTTTCTCAATGATATAACCAGAATCTGTCGTCTATTCTTGAACGCAAAAAAGCAACTACGATTCACGAAATAAACAAGTTGTTGACAGATTACTTTGATAATTAATTATATTAGTGAAATAAAGAAAATCATAAACGTAATGGTCAAATCGAACAACCTACACGTACCTTAATTCTATCAAAAAGAAATTAAAAAACGAAGCCGACTTCCACGAAGATCTTGCTTTCCAGAATTCAAACAACGATTTAAACCCAAATTCTAAGAAAAAAAATATAAACAAACACGAACATTGTAATGTGTTGTACCGAGGAATCAACATTAAAATATAAAAACGAATTATTGGGATTAATATCAAAATCATGCCCTAATCAGATTTCAGATGAATCGTCGTGAATCACCGATCAAATAGAATAGTCAGATTGAATGTATAGGTTAAAATGATCAATGAGATACTACGGTATAAGAGAGAGAATTGGATCGAATAATTAAATTACCTGTTTACATGGATGACCAAACGAGTTTTCTTCTCTAAAGGTTAAAGGACGAACGTTACGCGAACTTTTGTTCTCTTATACACGCACTCACAACGAAGCAGAAGAGACTTTAATTCGTCGAAACGGAATCGATACGATATTGTACTATTATCAATTAACTCGATTTTTTAAATCTTTTGGGATTAAGGAAAGATAATCAATAAATAATAATTGCAATCTAAAAAGAAAGAAAGAAGAAAATGCTTAAACTTAGGCGTTTAACCAAGTCTTTCCTCTCTCGCCTGCTGTAAATCCTTAACCTTTCCTAATTTTTGGGGTTAAGGATAACACCTTTACCTACTTTACAGCGTGTAACAAAAAATTTAGAAATTTATTATTCACTTTTTTTCCTTATCCAAAGGATATTCAGTGATAGCCACAGCGACAAGATTTATCCGGATAAAATAATCACAAAAGATAACTATTTTTGGAAACTGCAATATATCGAAATTCTTAAAAATATTTTAGCATTGAGTAACATCCGATTTTAATAGTACTTTAAATCTCAAATGGATAACACTGAATATATACAAATGAAATATCATATCCATAATGTAAAATCAACATTTAAATAATAACAATGGATTATGTTTTGGATTTATATATTTTTTTAAAGCCATTGATTGATTAACACGCATCACAAGAGATTACAGAAACCTAACCATTCCTATATTAGTTGTCTGTTTACTAAAGGTTAGCTTAAATTTAACTATATGAAAAAGAATTGAGTTTAGGGAGAAACTCAGAAACACAATGGTTCTGAGCTAATAAAATAATTATTGTCGGTATATCAAATCCAGATTCTGAGAAAGCTCGAAGACGCGAATAGAAAATCGGACAAAAGTTCTTTTAAAGATGTTTTTTAAAAAAACTAAAATTCACAGTTAAAATCACTGTTACTGATCAGCACCAGGAAGAGTCTTAATGAAGTCTGAATCACCTGAAACGAGATAAATTGGCCACATCAGCATTATGTACCAATGCAATATCAATTTTTTTTTTTTTTTGGTTACTTAGTATATAAATTTTTTTGGTTACTTAGTATATATATCTCTTTGCCTTGCGACTTGTTCCGAGGTCCTAATGCCGGAATGTTTTCTTCTCCTATTGTTTGGGAGTTGTTCAACATTTCACCTTCCTCCGTTGGCACGGAGAGATCGTTTTCACCTTCCTCCCTCTTTAGGGAGAGAACTTTCCCGCCTTGCTCTCTTTCGATGAAAGAGTTCTATCTTCCGGATCCAAATCCGGTACATTCTGTCAATTTAGTAACCGTATTGTTCTCTTGTGTAGCGGCTCATACGGGGCCAAAAGAGACAACTGAGCTCATCTTGGTGATGCTTAGAGGTGAAGATTGGCCTTCAAAGTCACAATCCAAAGTGACTATCTTACAACAATCCGGCTTTGCCGTGAAGTGTTTATCGACGCATTCGAGCTTTGCCTCTTTTCTGCTGTCAAACTCCTTTGGAGTTCTATCTAGTTTAATTGTTCTTATGCTTTGTTGTAATTTTCAAAGAGGATGTTTCGTTCCCTCAGTTTAATTAATGGAAGTAAGTGGTTGACAAAAAAAAAAAAAAAAAAAAAAAAGAGAAGTCGGTGAAGAAACAAATAAATTTTAAACTGGTGAAATTGATTATGTATTCAATAGTTTACTTATCAGGATGGACAATACTAAGGCACGACACACGGAACCGAAGTCCTTGCCACAAGCTGTATCAAGATCAACATTATCTGAAAGTGAAACATTTTTAAGATTTTTTAGCATAAAGTCAAATGTGATGAGATGAGCTCTCTCAAGATATTTTCTCTTGGTGGATAATAGAAAGTTTTTTTTGTTGTGAATAGAATAAGCAATTTAATCTCAACTAGTTCTTTTGATCATTCCCAAAGCAGTTTAGTCAAACGCTACGAAATCCAGAACACAAAAACAAAAGAGATAATATATAATTATATATAATCATCAAACTTGCTATTTTGAGTATATGAAGGAGTGAAATAAGTGGACCTATCCTTTTGAGTTTTCCTCCTAAAAATTGAGTGAAAAAGCATCACGTAGCTAAAAGTAATCAACTTCTAACGCATACAAGTCTACTTCCAACAGAGCATGTGAGATCATCGAAATCAAACCTAAAATATGTCATTGGATTTAACGAGGGGAGATAGGAACAGGTTCTTGTCATATACTTTCAATCTTCTTAAACTATAATTTTTTTCGTTTAACCACAAACTCTACTTGATAAGATATTTGTTTTTTTTTAAATGCCCAAAAAGAACATATTTACCAAACGCTTCAGACATTCTTCAACCTACATCATGAAGATCATGAACTATAAGTCATTTGACCAAAAAAAAAGAACTATAAGTCTATAAATAACGAAAATTTGATAAAACGTAGACAACAAGAACTTTGTTTTTGTAACAAACAGATACATCTTAGCTTAAAAATTGTAGTCATAAATTCTTTTATTCTAATTTTCTCGGCCAACTATAGTCAAACACCTAGTAATATTAATATTCTATAAATCTCTATGTGATCGAACATATGTCTATTTAATGAGCAATGAAGTGAGCAAGTTCATATTGCTGTATACTGTTTTTTTTTCCATTCGTAATTTAACCAGTCTTTTGTAGCAGTGGCGGAGGTAGAAATCATTTTTACAGGGGTCATAATACAAAAATTCCATGATAATGGGTGCATTTAGAGGATTGGAGATAAATTTGTAGGGGTCAAACACTAATTTTAACCAAATGTTTTATCAAATTCAATCAAAATACCACTAAAATACAACTTCTCTCATGCACACAACACGGATATATTTGTTCAGTACAAGCTTGTTTTTTACCAGCAACTCACGCATACGCATCACCAAATGTGAATCCGGATAGAGAAATAAAGACAACACTATTACACAAAACCACTACATTACATACTATATAGTCTCTCTGATTGGATTACATGATTTAGAGTGATGGTCTTGAAATACTTGTCCCCAATAGAAAACCATATTGAGTACTCCTCAAACATGCAAACTATGTTGTCCTGCAAACAAAGAAAAATAATATACAAAAGATTACAATGTAATTTTTGGTTATCATATGTTGCATACGGTTCCTAAATTACTTGAGAAAAAATGTATGAAAGAATTACCTTTTCAATAGACTTAATCAGAAGAGCCTCAAATGAGGATCAATGGGTAATCCAACACCAGCGTATAATGGATCGTATATTGTATTTTTAATTGACCTGAAACCAGAAGTATATGTATAAGCAATGCTCCTAAAGCTTTTGTTTTGTTTATTTAAGATTTGAACTTGAGATTCTAAAGACAACCAGATTTTACCAGACTAGGGCCAATTATTCTGTATGAGTTCATAAGAATATGTAACACCTAATGTTGATTACTAATTAATAGTGGAAATGTACATACCTCTCTTCATTGGGATTAGCTGCACTTGGACGCATATTCCCATCTTGCCAAAAAGAAACCATCGACGAATTTGGTACAGAACTTTCTTGAACCGGGGGCATCATCCTCTGCAAGAATTTATTAAATTAATTGACACTCTTTGATTTGAAGAGATAAATTATTTTGTATGTGAGAATGCATGTTTGTACCCTTAGTTTAGACGATGGACTTTCATTTTCAAGTTGATCATAACAACTGCGTTGTCTAAAAACTCCACTCTGCAACAGTAGACCCGAAATTTGATATTATCACTAGTATGTGCTAGAAAAGGAAAAAAATAATACATAGTCGCATTCATTCTTCAAGTGGTTGTTTTGCTCTTTAAAAAAAAAAAAAAAAAAGACAAGTTAGATTTGGTCTAATGATGAGATGAAAACACTTCACCTGCTGGATCATTGTGTTTGTGTATGGATTTTGACGCTGATTGTAGAGATTTGGGTTCAAAGACGGCATTGCTGTAACAGGTTGCTTTCCCTTATCTTGTGTACCATAATGTCTAAATTGAAAAAAAGATTTGAAAAATGAGTATTTACACGTAATGCATGAAGCTGACTGTAATTATATTATGCATGTTTTAGTAAAAGAGAAGATGTTTGTGCTAGAAGGGAAATTTATTACCTCGGAGAGGTTAAGCTCGTTTGAGTTGTAGGTACCAAAGGCATAGCAATTGGATTTTTCCTTGGCCTGATAAATTTTAGAATGATATATTATCATCTATTCTCTTCAAACATTAGATCACAAAAAAAGGCTAAAGCAAATATATGTTCGGTAAGACAGTGATGTTACCTTCCACGGGCTCGACGTGTAGGTTTTGATGAGCTTGACTTTTGGAAATTATAAGAAACTGGGTCAGATTGATATGACGTATGCGTATGTGGTGAACCTAATATTGGTGAGTAATGATCTGACCTGCGAACATTCAAGAAACTCTACAAGTGTAAGTTAATCAAATTTTAAAGTGCATACAAAAAAAAAAAAAAAAAAAAAAAAAAATATTATAGATACTTATTCAGGATATGGGGGTTTGAAATCATGGGAAGACGATTCTCTGGATTCGAAGCCGACTCATAAGGAATCTGCTGTTGATTGCTTAACAAAGGCCCCCTAAAATAATTTGGACAAAGATCAAACACAATGAAGTCTAACAAAAAATGCGGATAGTTTAATATATAAAAAAACAGTAATAAGTAGTTTTCTTACACATATGGTGGAATAGACATGTTAGGAAGTTCTGGTTGTTGCATCTGATCATTTTGATGAATATTCTTGAGTTGTTGAAATAGCAAGTCCTGATCATACTCCTCCTGAAACCTGCATCGATTGATAATTGTATTAATACTAATTAATTCTAAACCTTTGCAAATATTTGAAGAGAAAAGATGTTATAAGTTGAATATATACAAAGAAGGACGAAAGTGATGATCTTGACGGCCATAAATAGGATTGAGATTTGTAAGTCCATTAGTTCTCTCCACTTCTTGTACATTACTCCCCATCTGAATCATCAAAATATTGATTAAACTGAGTGCGTAAGCATAACATATCTAAATGACGTATATATGAATATAAATTCGTACCATTGTTGGAACATATGGTTCTCTATAGAAATTAGGAACTGTTTGCGACACTTGAGGTTGATGGTAACTTTGGCTTAAAGGTGCATGTTGTAAACCAATTGATTGTAGTCCAGTCGTCATCATCTTATTGGTCGAGGATACAAAACAGTTTTCACTGTAGACACTTTCTCTTTGGACATTGCGGGATGCATATGATGGCTGCATATTTATGATATTAGTGTAAGATCCTTCCAACAATAACAAAAAACAGTGGAAGAAGTATCATTAACTAAGTAATGTGCATAAATACCATGTTAGGAAAAGTTTCCGCTGCATTGAAATAACTAGAATAATCGCCTTCGTGACGGAAGCTTTGATTTTGCGTTACTGCCTCGTGGCCAAAGCTTGAAGTTCTTGTTATTGCCTCTTGATGACCAGTGAGAGAATTCTCTACTAGTGATGAGGGATATACATCATTTGTGGCAGCAGAGACAGGTCCCAATCCAACAGATTCATTATGTTCATTATTGTCTGAAACCACCAACGAAGGATTCTCCTGACAATCCTATATAAGTCAACGCAAAAGCCATATATGATGAAATGAAGATATAGATTATAGATGTGTGGAGTAAAAATAAAATTTAGTAGTATGGAAACATGATTTGATTCCATTTCCTACCAAGTCTTTTTTATTTTGCGTTGGGTTTTTTTTATAAGCACTATGCAAAGTTTTAGATAAGAAAAAAAGGAGAAATTTTATTGGTTCCAAAAGCATGTCTGATCCGTGACATAAGTCACATAAACCGTCGCTACTAGTTTAATATCCTCAGATTTCTAAACTTCCAAAAAAGACTACAAATCTAATATCGTTTTGGACTGGTGTCCAAAAAGGCTAACATATATGTGTTGAGATACAACTAAATATTTTTTAGCAGTATTTTGTATGCATGCATTTTTATCATTGATACACTGTCGTTTTTTATTTACCAATACATGTAAGAGAATAAGAGATAGATAAAAAGATTAAAGAATGTGCATCACATATTGACGCTAATAAACGACAATTAACTTTGAAAGAAAAAGAAAAAGAAAAACAAGAGATAGATGGAGAAGTATACCGTGAGAGCACTACAAGTTTCTGACCCGTCCAGGAAGAAGAGGGAATTGGTGTCGAACGGAAATTCAAGATTCTCGCTTGAAGCCATTCTCAACAACCCTGCAATTTTCGCAATCAAGTCAATATATATTGTAAATTGCCAACTGAAAAGGTACTTCTGTGAAAACATATTATTTTCTGTCTGTGCATATTGACACTGCCGTGTCGATGAAAAATACTAACTATATAGAATTTCTTTTAAGTAGTCGACTTTTTTCCTTTTCTACAACAAAAGTACATTCTTAGTTGCGGCATAAATAAAGTAGTACAAAACTAATAAAAATCTAAGTACGGACAAAAGGAACATTAAAAGAACAAAAGCCTTTATACAATAGTTGTAGTCAAATCATAAAAAGAATAAAATCAAGTTTTGAATCGTATATAGAGTAGTACGACTAAGAGGTACGAACAAAAAAAAACGTTTTCAGAAAGAAAAAAAAAGAACATTGAAAGAACAAAAACCTTTATAATGTTCCGACATTAAACCGACAGAAAAATGATCAGAAAACAAAACTTGGCCAAGTGAGATAGGAGAAATGAAAAACTATAAGCCAACACAAATTATTTGGAAGTTGATTCTTTCATTTGTGTGTTACATGTGAGAATTGCCTTTATTTTTTCTGTGATAGATTAATATTCCGTTAATTTTTAATTAATATAAATTGGAAGATTGTCTTCTTAATCAACCAAATTTTCTTAGATTTATTGAGATCTATCAAGATCTACCAAAAATAAGAGAAAAAGACAAAAGCTATATACCATTAATCAATCAACAACTATCCTAATTGTATGCTGCATTAAACAAATAAATGAAAATTTTTGCATTAATATTTGATAAGAAAAGGTTTGATAAAGATGATTTAGTTAAGCTTCAATTTTTTTTAAGAATAAGGATAAAACCTTGAAATAGAGGACGTGAGTATAACTATGAGAATATGTGCTTATGGTATCAATAAAATAGATATGAGACAAATAAAATATACCTTTTCTTCAAGAAAAAAATGCAGTCTGAAATGGTCAAACGAAAAGAAGAGATTTTGAAACCCAGAAAATAAAATTATATCAGAAATGGATGAGGGTGAATATACATAGTGAGAAGAATGCCTTTATATAATATAAATTATTATTTTGGAAATGTTATATATAAATTAAGTGTTGATTGTTTAGGCTTTTCTAATATATATTCCATTTGCGTTTAGGAATTTGCTTGTATATGTGATTATCTTTTTTTGTTAAAGATATATGTGATTATCTTAATCTGTTGCTTTTATTTGTGATTACATGTGATTGTTTGTTGTGTGTGCAACACCTGTGATTGCTTTTCAAAAAGAAAAATATTGAAATACAAACGAACATGATATATATACTTTTGTAGTCACAAACGAACATGATATATTGAAACCATCATACTTTTAATAAGAATAGCTTAATATAGCTCAACTTGGAAATCTTTATTTTTACATTTGCTAATAGAAATACAAGATTTTCATATTAATTTTTCTATATTTAACTATAAGATTTTACTCATTAACTTTAATATTATAGCAACACAAAACTAACAGTCATACTTTTAATAAGAAAAACTAAATATAGTTCAACTTAGATAATTGTTTCTTTTTCATTTACTGGTGCAAAATCTAGATTTTAAATGAAATATCCCAAATTTTAGTATTATATTTTTCAAATTTATTTAATATGTTTACTTATAAATTGATTTCTATGATACTTTTCCTTTAATGTTCATAATTGAGATAATTATATCCATTCGTAAACGAGCATATGAAAAAAAAAATTAAATGAGTTTTGAAAAAATGTAGCTTCTAAGAAATTCAAAAAATTATTTTTTAAATTATTTTTTTCTTTCTGATATATAAAACAATACGAAAAGGTGGACCTCCATCAGAACCGAAGTGGTGTCAAAATCTTAAGGAACTGAAAAAAAAAAAATCATCAATTATTAGTATTACTCTAGTCCGAAGTAGACACTTTTCTTTGAGTTTTATGAAAGTGGGACCAAATCTACTGTTACCATTTTCTGTCAACTAGATTCCGCCAAGTCAATGATCTCGTGTCATCATTACACTACATGAAAGTAGGAGGACAAAATCTATAACTTTTTGTTTTTGACAATTTTAATCATTTCAGAGCAAACTTATTTTTATTAATAGGAAATTCTTCAATTCTAGTAAAAATTTTTTTACAGTTATGGTAAATTATCCTTGTCTAATAATTTATAGCTATAAATAATAATTTTGTTTAGAAAAGCTAATCGTATTGCGGATAGATTAGCGAACTATGCGTTTTCATTGTCGTTGGGTTTTCATTCTTTTAGCTTCATTCCATATATTGTTAATCTGATTTACATAGAGGACTCGAGTGGGAATTCAATCCCACGTCAGGTCAGATTGTAATTTTTTTTCTTAATATTTGAATAAAATGGGGATCATCCCTTTTCTTTGACCAAAAAAAAAACTAGAAACAATAACTATTTTTGGTAGTAAAAAAATTCAAAAAGGAAACTGATGATAATTATTTATTTTATATGACAGTTGTTATTTTCTTAACAAGTAATTTTTGACCAAAATATACTCATAACAATTATATATTTTATATTGACAGTTGTTGTTTTCCTAACAAATTAATTTTGACCAAAATATGCATTTCTCATAGGGAGTAGTTTGTCTTTCCATATGTTTGCGATTTACCATGAGTTATCAAAAAAATAAAAATAAACTTTTGACCAAAATATAATGATATTTTTTTATGAATAAATTTCGAAACATATATTTTTAAAAAACTTTGTATTACATTTTTTGTGGATCATATATAATATGAACCTTTTAAAAATTATTAATGTGTGGTTTGAAATGGCAGGAGAAAATTAGGAAATGACTAAACATAAATTTGAGTGGACAAAAAGACGAAATTTTGAGCGGAGAACAAAAATGTTTAGTAGTATCGTATAACTTTTTCAAAATTATGATATATTTAGAACAAAAACTTGTTTTATGGTATTTTTTATTGACAAAAAACTGGTATACAAATAGCCGGATTTTTCTTTTTCAAACATCATCTCATATCAGATGAACAATCAAAAATAAAGTAGTAATAAATAATACATGTAATAATTTTTTGACGTTATTGGCTACTGAGCTGGGGAACCTTTGTTTCATAGTCGGCAACTTCATGGTCAGCCACTGCCTCCGTCGTCACCGCCGGGATTTCACTTTGCTGACCTGGCATCATTTCCTCTATGCTGGGACCCACACCTCCATGCTGGGGTTGACAAAAAAAACCTCAATATTATATTACTACGTACTGCTACTACTACTAATGTAATAAATTGTTTTACTATAATTAAAAAATAAACCTGGTGCATAGAAGCGAACAAGCCCGGAGATGAATACGCCTGAGCCCACTCTGAGAACATTTCGCCGTTATGATTCGTCACGTGGCATTCATTCATGTTGTTTTGGTTCGAACTTGAGCTACTTCCTTGCAACAATGGTTCATACATTGCCGATGATAATTCTCTGCCAGTTTTAAATTAATTTAACCCAAAAAATGCTAAACCATTCTTGCTAAAAAAGAACCAATTAAGTCTAATTGTCTAAATGCTTTGATTTGAAAGTGGGAAAAAAAAAAGAATTACTTGAGGAAGCTTAGGAAAACTATGAGTAGTACCTGAGTTGATTGGAATGGGCAGCGGATGCATCAAACAGATGGGCTTGAGTGGGCCCATTTTCAGGCAACCAACCTTCAACAACGTCGTTTACAAAAGCACCTCCGATGCTTTGTTGCATAGTAGATGCCTCATACGAAGATAAATGGCTGCTCATGAGATGTTCTCGACGTTGGACAACATTTGTTAGAGTGTCGAGAAGTTGCTTCTCACAAACTTCATAATCCTCCATTCTCGTGAATCTTACTGGATCCGGTTCGTATCTCCTGCTTATATATAGTAGGTTATACAAAGAGATATATCATGATTTTAATTAAACATGTTTTAAATTATAACATAGAAGAATGTTTAATTTCGAACAAAGACCTTAGTTCTTCCTCTACCATTTGGAGTTGTTGTTGTAACCGACAAACTTCTTGCTCAAGTTCCTAGATTTTTCGATTACATAAGATCATGAATCGGTTAAACTACGTAGAGATAAATATATCATATATTTCAATGTGCTATTATTTAAAAATTAATCACCTCGACTTCGGAGTTGATAGCTGTAGGGCTTTCCAAATATATGGAAAAATAAAAGTTTAGTATATTGTTAGATTCGTATTGGAGAGAGAGTTATGTTGGTGAATATATGAAATTATAAAATCGATTATAAAGACAAAACTGAAGGAAGTTTCGGACTTCGGGGCTTGAAGAGCGATGTCATTTTCAGCTTTGAGTTGCTGCAGGATTCTTAGTAGATACTGTCACGTAATAACATTACTCTAAATTAGTAGATAAATAAAAATAAATTAACATTTTGAGAAACGAACTAAACACTAGGATCGTCGAACCTCTTTGCTTTGAATATCTCTGCAAAATAAAGGAAGAGGTAAAAAAGGTGAAATAATTAGTCTTTTAATATAATTATTATACCCAAATGATAGTGTTATGTAACAAAAATAAATAAAAAATTTTGTGATACATACGAGCGTCTACTCTGGTCGGGAAAGCTTATAGCACTGAAAAAAAAATAACAACAAATCAATAACCAAAATTCTAAAGCAAATGAAAGCAAATTAGTGTTAGCTTACTTCTCTCGTTCTTGATTAGGAAGATTGATAAATCTTGTAAAAACGTCTTCGACCCTGTAAAGATGATATATATATATATATATGAAATCTTTTTCATCTTTCATCTATAAATAAATTTCTATAAAAAGATGATAATAGATTTACAAAAAAAGGTTTATGTATCCAAACCCAAGAAAAGTAGCAATATAAAATGTTGTTAATGATCAAAAGGCGTAAATGATAATACCGAGTTTTGCCGGAGAAGAGACTAAGGCGATTAGAAGGAGAGAACATGATAAGAGCAATGTCGATATCACAGAGAATCGACAATTCATAAGCTTTCTTTATCAAACCATTTCTACGTTTTGAGAACGTTACTTGTCGATTCGTCGTGTTCTCTATCCTCTTGATCTCCAGTTTCACCCGACCCATATTGACAAAGCAAGAAGAGATTTCCTCTTCATCCAACAATCGAGTTTGATTATAATTCTGATAAGTAATCTCTCAAAACTTCCAAAAAAAAAAAAAAAGAGTTTGTTGAAAGAAAATTGTGTTAATATACGATAGGTGGAAGAAAATGCGTATAGTTAGGCTATTTCGGAGGAATTAAAAATAGATTATGGTTGACTAAGTTCCCTTCTCTGGCCTTGTTTCGTTGTAAATCCTTAAGCCTTTCGCTTTGGAGATTTCTTAAGCTTGCTTTTTCCACAAAATTATTTGGACAGACCCCGGACTTTAATTTAGACTAGTGATTATCATGCTTTCTTAAACGTTGAAGTATCTTATCACAAATTAGTATCAATGTACCACCAACTCAAGATTAGTTTATGTCCAACCAAAAATGAAAATATGATCAAATATCCAGTAAACATTATCCAACTGATTTTCTGATTAACATAAGTAGAAGAACAAAAGAGAAACAGAGTTGGATCACATATCACACCCACGAAGCGTCTATGATTATGTCTGAATCACCTGAAAACACACATAAATTGACAAGATCAGAGGTAATGCCTGAGAGAAACACAAAACTGATTTCATCAGATGAGCACAAATCGATCACCTAAAATCTCTTATGGTAAGATACTATCAGATGGAATGAATCTGTACCTCTGAGAAGAAGAAGAAGAAAGAATCAATGGTGAGGAGTGTCGTCAAAAACCCAAGGCTCGTGCAAGAAAAGCTCTCGGCCGTTCATTAGGACACGGCCTGATGCTATGTCTTCTTCTCGTTTCCTTGCTGCTTCTGCCTTTTTAGCTGACAACTCAGCGTCCTTACAAGACAGTAACAATCACAGGTTTGAGAAGCTTCTGAACAAACTTGTATCTAACAAACACGATTCTGAAGCAGAAACACGAAAAATTACATATGAAATGCAACCAACCAATGGTGTGATTCTGATTCCTAATTACCATTTCAAAGTTTGTGAAATCAGATTAGCTGTTACACTTCAGATTCGGTTTCGCCTAATTTCATATCTTTTTTGATAAAATCAGCTCTCGATCATTCACAAGAGATAGAGAAAGCGAGCTCTACTCCTAGAAACACATACTCTGTTAATTCCAGTAAATTAGTCGATTCTGCTGGAAATCAAAATCTAGGGTTCATCGATTCGATAATCGACTTTTGCAAGGGAGAGATACAGAGACAAAAAAAAAAAAAAAGAGATACCTTTTGGCGCTTCCACGCGAGGAATTGATTTTTCGTAAGTGCGATCTCCGTAGGTTTGTTGTCGATGGCTTGACGAATCTCTCCATCTTCTGCACCCATCGTTCTTTCAATTTCCAAAACAAAAATCGAAATTTCTCTCTTTTGATCTCTTTTTATTTGATAGATTTCGCGAAAATAATGTTCTTTAAACGACATCGTATTTACGACGCTACGTCGTCGTATTGTCGGTAGACGTTTTTATTTAAAAAACAAAAAAAATATGAGCAATATTATGTGGCATGTACGATACGAGATCATATGTTCTCTGCCTTCTATTTGTAATGTTCAAATCAAAATTGAACGGAAGTGGTTTGATGTTACTGGTACCTACTTATATATCAAAATCAATGGACTCTCTTCAAGATCCTGAAATGTTTCAATGACTCTATGGATCATCGTGTACTGATCGAAACACACTATCTAATTATGCCCCCTAGTCAGATTATTCTTACTTCTTTAGCTTTGCTGTTATAGTATCAGTATCAATTGTTTCCTCTAACGGGGCCTGATTACGTGTGCTTTTAAAATAGTTCAACAGAGAAAATGATGGCTCACTTAAAACTCTGCCTTATTATTCGTTAACCCACTATTTTAATCGTTAAAGAAACCTTACAATATGAAACAAAAAGAATAATACTAATATTTAAAATGATAAATATGCGGCTGCCCGTGAACCAATAAAGAGAGAGCCATTAGATTAGAACACATCAAACTGAAAGTTAAAACTCCAGCCTTCTCGCATATCTTTTTTGACTTTTTTTTATTTGTATCACCAATAACAAAATGACTTGTGTCATCTTCAGTAAATTTCGGATCTAACCTCTTTGAATCTGATACTGTAACTTGTAACTGTATCGTCACAATTTTTCTTTTTATTTCATCTTTAAAAACAAAAACAAACAAAAAGGAATTGAAAACATTGAAGCTTTGTTTTCTTATTCATTTTGGATAAGTGTTTGTTTATTTTCTCTTTAATATTTGAATACTCCCTTAAGGAAAACCCAGATCTGTTTTAATCTTCACTTTCAAAAAGTATCTGTAAAAATATTTTTTCTTTCCTCATTTTGTTTAACCACAATCGGAAAAACAACATAATTTTCCACAACTCTTAAATTAGGGTTTTCTCATTAATACATTGGTTGGAGAGGTGATCAACTTGTTCAGTGAACCTGGACAGGATCTTGGTTCCTCTGCATTTGTTGTTTTAGTTTTATAACAAAGGCATTCTATAAAATCTGCCGTTTCCATATTTATTTTCCTTATCAAAAATTTGGACACAAAAGAAATTAAATACCCGCATGGAAGAACGGTGGAGAAAAAATAGAGGCTAAGATCAAAGATCGAATTCGTCTCTGTGTATATTTTCCAGGTATATATGTAATGCTTTCACCTTCCACTTTCAATGGTTTTGCTCTTCCTATTGATCTTTAATATTATTATATAGTTATATTCGTGGGCATATATACTATTATAAATTCCCTTTCTAATCAGTTTTAATAACAAGATGTGTTTCTCTTATCACTAAAACAAAAAAAAAACGTTCAATAATCTGGACCATCCCCGAAAAAAACCTCTCAACTCAAAAAGCGCCGCCTCACTCAGATCTCGATCTGCCTCCTCGGTGACTGGCGCTCCTCGCCGTCGCCGGGGAGGGCTCCTCTCCCTTTCTTTTTCTTCGGTCTCTCCTCGTCTCTGCTTTGTACAGCCTTCAGCAGGGAGTTTTGTTCGGAGAACTCGAGCCCGACGGTGGTGGTTTCTCCCGGCGAGGTGGTCTTCTAGGGCCTGAGTGTGGCTAGTCCGCTCTCTCCCTGGCGCAGAGCTTCTGTTCTTCGCCGTCATCGGTGCTCACGGTGGAGGATCTCCCGGATCTGGTTGTTGAAGCATGTATGAATCCACGGAGGTCGTGGCCCTGGCTTTGACAGTCTGGGTGGGTCACTTCGCTTGAGTTAGTCGGATTTTGGCCACCATCTTCGCTTGGTTCTCCCTTCGGCTTGACGGGACTTAGGGGTGGTGGCTTTCTCGCGGTAAATCGGAGGAGGCGGCTCTCTTTTGGCGTCTCATCTGTCAAAGGAAAATTCTGAGGCCGAGCTCTGTCGGTGCAGTGATTTCCGGTTTATCGTTTGCCTTTGCCATCGTTGGCTCCTCTACTCCCTCAGCCGTCGTATGGTGTTGTGTCTTCTTCTTGACTCAGCTCGGTTATTCCGGGTGAGTATCAGTCGGGCGTTTCTGTCCGTTTTAGGCTTAGGACCGGAGCAGTGAAAGCCGAAGGGCCAAAACTTTTCTGAAAATGCGCTTTCGGCGTTGAAGCTATTAGGACAAGTGCTACATTCAGATCTTAAGGGACTAATAGTTGGGCTTGGGATTGAATTTCAGGATAGGATTGGGTTTCTTTCGATTTAGTAATTGCTTCTGTGTCATCGGGTTTTAATTTAGGTGGTTTAAGAGATGGTTTCACTCTGAGTCGCGGAGTGAATCTCATCTTGTCGTGGTTAAAAAATACAGTGATTTCGGTTGGATAGCGCTGGATCCATCCTAGTGATTCAGGGTGTTATTAGACAGAATCATTGTATTTGGTTAAAGTCTGCTGCGGTCTATTGACTTGTGATGTACGACTTGTATTGTTTGAATCGGTTAATGAAATATTTGATGTTGGAAAAAAAAAAAAAAAGATGTGTTTCTCTTTTTCCTTTCTAAAGTAACAGGCATTTTATTAAATTTGGCCATCATGTTGATATTAGTAAAATCACCCCACAATTGCTCGTCTAAAGTTATTCTAAGCGACATTTATAGCATAAAAATTAATTAATCGTCTGGTCTGGGAAGTTTAGCAAAAGTTCTGCGGCACCGTACATGCGCATTAATATTAGTATAATCACCCAATAATTGTTAGTCTAGAGTGATTCTTTTTTTTTTTCTTTTCTTAACTCATTTCTAAAGTGATTCTAAGACGACCTATGTAGCATAAGAATTTTATCAAAACTAATTACTCGTCTGGTTTAGGAAGTCTGGCACCAGTTACGATGGTAAAGTTTTGCGGCATCTAATACGAACTTATTAGTGGAAACTCTTATATTTGGGATACTCATGGCTTTTTTTTTGTTTTTGGCAACTAGGGCCACTTGAGAGTCTTCTGATGAAAACCAAAAAAAAGTCTTCTTTGATTCTTTCTTTCTTAATTAACGGTCTCTATACTATGAGAAAATTTATGGGTTTTATATTACTTATTTTTTTGGCAAGAAAGTTTAACATTTGTATAAATAAGTTTCTTCAGAGTTTGCTACAAAACACACATAGCAATGTCGGCCAGAGCTCACCCTGTGGATGGTGAAGGAGAGCTTTCGCCGGCGGGCATATCTTCCCCGCGGCAAACAAATACACCGTTTGTTCACAAAGTTGAAGTTCCTCCGAAGCAAAACCTGTTCAATGAGTTCATGTACACTTTCAAAGAAACTTTCTTCCACGATGATCCTCTAAGGCATTTCAAGGACCAGTCAATGTCCATGAAGCTCATGCTCGGTCTCCAGTCAGTCTTCCCGGTTTTCGAATGGGGACGAAACTATAATCTCAAAAAATTTCGTGGCGATCTTATCGCTGGTTTAACCATAGCTAGTCTCTGTATTCCTCAGGTAATTAAACACTTGTCTCACAAGTTACTTCCACAAGAATCATTTATATAAATATGTTTCCAAATTAGCTATATATAGAGTATCATTCATATTTCAGGATATTGGATATGCAAAGCTCGCGAGTCTCGACCCTAAGTACGGTCTATGTAAGTCAACTGATCTCGTTTTGATGTTCCTAAGAAGTCTTGATTATGTTGTTTTTCGCAACTGTGTTTACAATTCACAATAATAAAAAATGAAATGGAATTAATTTTAATTATTTTGGTGGTTTTTTTTTCTTTTTAATTCTTGAAAAGATTCAAGTTTTGTGCCTCCGTTGGTGTACGCATGTATGGGAAGTTCGAGGGATATAGCGATAGGACCCGTAGCAGTGGTTTCACTCCTTTTAGGCACTCTTCTTCGAGCCGAGATCGACCCCAACACAAACCCTAATGAATATCTCCGCCTAGCCTTTACCGCCACGTTCTTCGCCGGTGTCACTCAAGCAACACTCGGATGCTTGAGGTAAATCACTAATCCCAACATCACATATCAACAATGCTCCTAAGTTTAGAGATTCTTCTTCTTCTTCTTGACCTAAAACTTCTAAAACTTTTTTGTTCAGATTGGGTTTCTTGATCGATTTCTTATCCCACGCGGCGGTCGTAGGCTTCATGGGAGGAGCAGCCATCACCATCGCTCTTCAACAGCTTAAAGGATTCCTTGGAATTAAAAAATTCACCAAGAAAACCGATATCATCGCCGTTCTTCGCTCCGTATTCAGCTCAGCTCATCACGGAGTAAGAGTAACTCAAAATCACTCCGTTTTTAATTAGTTTATCGTTTCAATCTTTAACCTCACCGTATGGTATCATATTCTTGCAGTGGAACTGGCAGACAATACTCATTAGTGCATCGTTCTTGATCTTCCTTCTCATCTCTAAGTTCATCGTAAGTCATCGAACCATCAATCGAAATTTCTCATCGGTTTTCTGTTCTCCTGTTCTGATCTCATCTCTTGGTATGAACAGGGGAAAAAGAACAAGAAACTGTTTTGGATTCCGGCGGTCGCGCCGTTACTGTCTGTCATCATTTCAACCTTCTTCGTATACATTACCCGAGCCGACAAGAACGGAGTTCAAATCGTAAGCACGTAACCTAAAATGCTCTGTTTGTCTTTTCTATTCAACAAAACCTAAAGTTACTTCCGTCTTAAGTTACTCCACTTTGTGTTGTCTTAATTCGGTTCTTTTAGGTGAAACATCTTGACAAAGGCCTAAACCCTTCTTCTTTGAGTCTTATATACTTCTCCGGCGATTACCTTCTTAAGGGCTTCCGCATCGGTGTTGTCTCAGGCATGGTTGCCTTAACGGTATATAACATGTAAACGTAGCAAAGACAAATCTTCCAAATGATTGATTCTCATTTGAACCTAAAAAAAACCTGATTTGTTTAACAGGAAGCTGTAGCGATCGGAAGAACATTTGCAGCAATGAAAGACTACCAAATAGACGGTAACAAAGAGATGGTTGCATTAGGAGCAATGAACGTGATCGGCTCAATGACTTCTTGCTATGTAGCCACCGGGTCGTTCTCAAGATCCGCGGTTAACTTCATGGCCGGATGTCACACTACGGTCTCCAACATCATAATGTCCATCGTTGTCCTCTTGACGCTTCTCTTCCTCACTCCTCTTTTCAAATACACACCAAACGCGATTCTTGCAGCGATCATCATCAACGCCGTGATTCCTTTGATCGACGTTAACGCCGCCGTTTTGATTTTCAAGATCGATAAGCTCGATTTTGTTGCTTGTATGGGAGCTTTCTTTGGTGTCATCTTTGTATCCGTTGAGATCGGTCTTCTCGTTGCCGTACGCCTCAAGGAAACAACGATATATGTGTGGATTACGATATTTAAGTTGCATCTTTCTTGGTTGATCATGTTTTGTGTGGATGTTTTTATAGGTGGGCATATCTTTTGCTAAGATACTCTTGCAAGTTACAAGACCTAGGACCGCGATTCTTGGAAAGATTCCTGGGACTTCAGTTTACCGGAATATTCATCAGTATCCTGAAGCGACTAGGATTCCCGGAGTTTTGACAATCCGTGTTGATTCCGCTATTTACTTCTCCAACTCCAACTACGTTAGAGAAAGGTAAGAAGTCTAGTCCAATCATGAAAACAAGTTTGCAAGAAATCAATTTCAAGATCACCTTATTGTCTTGTTCTTGAAATGTGTAGGATTCAAAGGTGGTTGACAGATGAAGAAGAGAAGGTGAAGGCTGTGAGCTTACCTAGGATCCAGTTTCTGATCATCGAAATGTCACGTACTGAACTAACTCTATTTCCTCTTTTCTTACACAAAAAAAAAAATTAAAATAGTTACTTCTTGACATACATAGATCAGAAGGCGCGTGAATAATGTTTGAGTGGTACGTTTTTCAGCTGTCACTGACATTGATACAAGCGGTATTAACGCCTTAGAAGACTTATACAAGTCTCTCCAGAAGAGAGACATTCAGGTACACACCATAATCCAAAGCTAAATATCAGAAAAGATTAGAGAGAAGATATAAATTTTAATTGATCTTTTTTTTCTCTCTGTGTCGTGTGCAAAAACAGTTGGTTCTAGCGAATCCTGGACCGGTGGTCATAGATAAGTTACACGTGTCTAACTTCGCAGACATGTTGGGACACGACAAAATCTTTCTGACGGTAGCTGAAGCAGTGGATTCTTGCTGTCCGAAACTCTCTGACGTGGTCTGAAATTAAAAGGAAGAAGAATCTTGATGATGATCGCAGAAAAAACTAAGTGTTATGCTGTATTATTGTATAGTTTGGTCGTCGGTGACTGTCTTTTATGTGTGACATAGAGGTCAAGTGTAAAGTTGACCTATATGCTGACCTCATTTGGAGACTTTTTAACCAGCGTCAAATATACTCCTATCATTTTATGTTACGTTTTAACATATCGAAATTGAATCAAATATTCAATGTGGTGCCATTTACACTCGAGTGACTTTCTCACTTATAATTTACAGAAAGAGTGACTTTCTGTCAAAGGTGGACTTTCACATTGTGAGTTTACACTACTGTCCTTATTTTCTTGCGATCAATTTTTTTTTGAGTAATTGACCTATCTCCTCTTTTACCTTCTTCCCTTCCAACAAATACATACCCATTTCTGCAAACTCTGCTATATACACTTCTCCGATCCTGTCATGTCACGAACAATCTCAAAATATACAATTGATTTTTCCTTCTCTCCACAATACAATCGAACCACCATGGAAAGTACTTTTTCCTTATCCAATCGACTGCTTCGTTATGCTATGGTTCAGAGTTTCATATGACTATCCAACTAAATTTGATTATTCCAATTAAAGAATCGACTTAATTAATACTCAAAAGCTGAAATTGGGTTTTAGATTTGATAACCCAACTCTTCCTCTTATTGTAATTATTTGTCTTCTCCTTCGTGCATCCCAGAAAATTTAGGTTTCGTATCAATGAATCAGTCTTTCTCTATAAAGATATTAAATTTGTGTTGGCTTTTAATTTTATGGTTGAAATTGAAGAACCCATGTTCCATTTATTCACGAGATGGCATTTTGGAATCTGGGTTTTCTATATGTTAGTGTGTTTGTGGACAAATGTTTGTGGATGAAATTCTCATGGATAGTTCCATATGGATACCAATCAATTGAAAACGTTTTTATGAGTTAGTAAATTGGGCAGATTTCGTCCACACATGTCTGTCCACCATTATAGATCCACTTTCCTTATCCATTTTCTACATTTTATAGACCAAATAATTTGTTAGATGATCCAAAGTACATTGTACACAGAAGATGGGTTCCATCTAAAATGTACTGCTTAAAGAGTTGTCCACAACGTGCCATCCACGCAGTAAATTGTACAAAAACAATCCACATACCCAAATAAATTCGCAGATCCAAATCCATAAAGCCTCAATAGAAAAGAAAATTTTGCCACCAAAAATCATAAACTTTCTGTTTCTCACTATCAAATCATCCACTATTTTATATCCATATAGATATATCCACACACTATGTAGAAGAGTGGCTAGAGATTCACTCAATTTGGTTTTGTGTGGATAAGAAATGGATGCATAATGCAAAAGAAGAAAAATGGAAGAAAGTTGGTTTTGGATTGGATTCTTTGTTAATGGCGGCTAAAGAAGAACCGAAGAAGACGAAAGAAGAAGAAAAGAAAATTAGCTGAATAGGGGGTTAATTTTTTACCCAAACATTCACTACAGAACAAAAAAAGTGCACCTAAATCAAAATGTCACTCTTTCTAGTTACACATCAAGAAAAAGTGCACCTAAATCCAATAACAAATCCCCCTAGTTACACATCAAGAAATCAATATCCATATATTTGATAATACAAAAATCTATCCCTCAAACGCCATGTTTCCATATGGACAGTAGCGAATGGATAAGAAAATATACAAACTCTTTCCACAAACATTTGATATTACAAAAGTCTATTCCTAAAACGCCATGTTTCCATATGGACAGTAGCGAATGGATAAGAAAATACACAAATTCTTTCCACAAGTTGCAAATCAAGAAGTCAATGCATAAATCTGAAAAAAAAAAACAAAAAACAACTTCTTGTATATTGCATTATGTCCACGAGGCTGTGTATCCATATAGAATCCATCTAGCTTTTAAATTTCCATAACATCTAGTTTTTAAATGTCCATATATATTTACTCGCAGGAATGTTCCATGGGATTGTGTCCATATGAGCGTGTCCATACTCATATATTCATATGGATATCTAACACCTACACCTATATGCTATATCCATACCCACGGTTTTGATCTTGCACTTTCTATGCTACTCTAGTTTTCATGAAAGACGCTTCATGGTATAAATCCTAGTTTCTTCTTTCTTTTAAAACAACTGATTGAAATTGATTTTTTCAGTCTTTCCAGAACTCAAGTACAAGCTAAAAAGGAGAGAACGCTTGCCACCTGAAGCCGTGGACATGATATGGTGCACAATGAGTCTTGTAAAAAAGTGCATCATAAGTCAAAAGTGACAAACATCGACAATGAAACAAAGATTTTGCGATTTTTGGGAAAGGAATGTTCCATGGGACTGTGTCCATATGAGCGTGTCCATACTCCTATATCCATATGGAAATCTAACACCTACACCTATATGCTATATCCATACCACTATTTTTTATCTTGCACTGTCCACTTGGATACAAGACAATTATTCGATGGATCATATGCGATTTTGTTGTATGTAGATAATTCTATAAGTGCCTCATTTGTTAGTTTGTTTATTGCAAGTTCAACATCAATCAATAGAAAGTTCCATGAGACGATATCCATTTGATTATGTCCACACATCATATCCATATGGATATATAAGCATTTGTAACTCACACATAAGGGTAATTTAGGATTAAAAAAAAATGAACAGTTGTAAAAGTGCCTTTTAATGAAAGGAAAAACAATAAGTGCCTTTCATTGAAAGGAAAGACAAAAAAGTGCCTCTTTATGTAAATCACTCATCATCCGTGAGTGAGAGATGATTTTATGAATTATAGTCTAGTTTACATATATATATATATATATATATATATATTTTAAAAATTTAGTCTGACAAAACCTTTTATCAGAAAAAAAAACATTGATTTTCTAATTGAATAAATAATGAGTAATAACTAATAGCACTCAATACCAACGAATAAAGTGGATTTTCTGACAACCACTGTTTCAATTTTTATTACCTATTTAGCCTCATCATGTCTTTCTCTCTCTTCGATTTTCCGGGGAAGAAGTAATCGGGACAAATCAAGAAGAAAGAAGAAAAAGTATAAGAAAGAGGATGGTGGAGAATCAAAACCACCTCCAGAAAAGGACCAGAGTCGCACCATCGAAATTTAGAAGGAGAAGATCAGCGGTGTCAGGGTCGTTGATTATCGGCACCGGAGACACCGTCAGATTCGACATTGACAGTGTCTCATGTGTCGCTGCTTTCCCAACTTCGGAGCTTGGAATTGTGGAGTCTTTGGTCTATCATGTCCCTTCGTCGCCATGTAGTCTCCTCCTTCACCAGGTAACACCATTAATTGCGGTATACACACACTTTTCTTCGCCGAAACACACAAATATTTTTTTAATCGGAACAGTTTAATTGGCGATGATGGTGATGGTGGAAGTGGTGGTATTTTTGTAAATTTTGGTGGAAGTGGTGTTGGTATTCCGATGAGATTCTTGTTTGGTTTAGATTTAAGGTATAATTTTATGTAACTCGTTATTGTTATTGTTATCAGTATTAATCAATATAATTTGATATTAATTTATTTACCATGTTAAGTGAACTATTATGATGTTAACTGATCTATCACAATATTTTTATTGAAACAACCAACACTTTTTTTTTTTTTTTACTTAAACAAATCTAGCGGAAGTCTTAAAATCATTAAATAAATAAATCAACCATTCCAACAATGAAATCAATAATCAAATAAATCAAATGAATCAAATATCAATAGTTCTAACAACTTAAGCAAAAGGAAAAGAACATAAATCCTATCATCCCCTTCTTCGGCCTTGATTCCGCGTTTAGACATTTCTACCACCTGCATCACAGGAAAGGAGATGCGTAAGTATTATCATAAATACTTAGTGAAGCGATCACTCTGCCCACGGGCCAATTACGCAATTTCCAGATAATTAAAGTCTTTTAAATAATTTCCACAATTATTAAATATTTTTCCATCATTAAATTAATTTTAATTAATTATTAAATAATTCTCATAATTAAAATAATAATCTTAATTAATTATTAATCCGAAAATAATTAATTAAACCATTCCAAATACCAATTAAATTAATTAAAACCATTAAACCGGATTAAACCAATTTCAATTCAATTAAACCGTCATTCCAATTCAAATCGGATTAAATCAGACAGAACCGGTGGTGTCGATCGACACTCGGTCGTCTGATCGAATCCGAGTGCACAGATCGGCACTAAACACAGAATCACCACCAAATCATTCACACACACGATTCAACACATCTATTAGCACGAAAATCAACATATAACTCAAGAACAACAACTAGAAACAACAATCCATTCATCTAACATCCTAAATCCGGAAATCCCGAGCCCACAGTCACGCACTCACCTTGGATTTGGATTGAAAGGGAGGGAAGGGAGATGAACAGGGAAGAACAGCAATCACCAACTCACAAAACCTCACAATCTCCTCCAAAATCGCCTCTAGAAGTTCTCTGCCTCGAAATATGAGCTGCAAAACGCGGCCAGCCCTTTTTATTTCGAGTCTTAGGGTTTTCCAACCCAAACCACGCGAACCGAACAAAATAGAAACAAACCGGAAATTTGCGATCTGGCCGGTGTCGATCGACACCAGCCTTGGTGTCGCTCGACACCAGGCAAAAACTCCACTTCTTGGTTTACGGATGTTACAACTCTCCCCCACTAAACTGGATTCGTCCTCGAATCCTAACTCAAAACACGTCTCGCAAGACCAAAAATCCGACCTCGCAAGGTCACAACACTGGAGATCCTCAACTGATCCCCGAGACTCACACTCAATCTTATGCATACGCACGTTCCAAGACATTTTCCTCTTAACTCATTACCCAAACACTCAAATTGGGGCCACGGCCTCCCAAAAGAGTCTCAACCAAACCACTTGTATTGGGGCCACGGCCTCCGAAACAAGTCTGCAACCACCCAAACTGGGGCCACGGCCTCCCAGATGGGTCGCCAAAGCTTATACCGAAGCCACGGCACTCGGATAAGCTACTCACACTGAAGCCACGGCACTCAGGTAAGTCTGCCAGAGAACCAAAGTCTCCAAAACGTAATGAGTTATTCAGGACCGCAGCCCTTAGAGAAAAATTCTTAAAACGCTTGTAACAAAAGGATTAAAACGTCTCACGACCCAACTGGTCAACAAGTGTAACATCCAAGACAACATTAAATAACAAAGATAATGAGGCAAAACTCCATCTCATAAATCTCAAAAATGTATGTCTTACAACGTAAACCAAAACAACAACAACAAAAGCTCGCAAGCTAAACCAAAAACAAAGCCACAAAGACGAAAGAAGCTCACTCCACACTCTGCTTGTCGAACCACTTCCTGAACTTCAACTTCATCTTTGCCTCTGGCTCCCAAGTCTCCTCCTCAATACCGCCACAAGCCCACAAAACTCTCAATAACGGTATCCTCTTGTTCCGCAGAACCTTGACTCTCCTCTCAAGAATCCTCACAGGCACTGCCGGAACTGTCAAATCTGGCTGAAGATCCTCTGGAATCTGAGCCACTATCTCCTCAGAAGGATGAAGACACTTCCTCAGCATCGACACATGAAACACCTTGTGAAAGGCTCTCATAATCGGGGGTAACTCCAACCTGTACGCCAACGGTCCCACTCGCTCCACAACTGGAAACAGACCCATGAAACGCGGACTCAGCTTGTTCTCTGCGATGGATCTGTTAGGACCCCTCAACATCGCCATCTTGAGATACACTCTATCTCCAACCTGAAACTCAAGCTCTCGTCTGCGTCTATATGCGTAACTCTTCTGTCTATCCTGAGCTTCCTTCATGTTCAGTCGCACAACACGAACCTTCTCAGTCGTCTCCTGAACATAAGTAGCTCCATAAATGCTGCGCTCCCCCACTTGGGTCCAGCATAAGGGTGTCCTACATGGCCTCCCATACAAAGCCTCAAAAGGAGCCATGCCAATACTCGCCTGGAAGCTGTTGTTGTAAGCAAACTCAACCAAGCTCAAATGATCTGCCCAATGACCACCCCAATCTAGCACACACATCCTCAACAGATCCTCTAAAGTCTGAATCGTCTTCTCTGACTGCCCATCTGTCTGTGGATGATATGCTGTACTCATATGCACCTTAGTGCCCATCTCAGCCTGAAATGCCCTCCAAAACTCTGAGGCAAATCTCGGATCTCGGTCCGACACTATACTGGCTGGCACTCCATGCAGCCTCACAATCTCACACACGAACTTCCTAGCCAAAACAGCTGCTCCATCTGTTTTCTTGATGGTCAAGAAATGTGCTGACTTAGTCAACCGATCCACGATAACCCAAATAGCATCATGTGTCCTCGAGATAGGTAGCCCAACCACGAAATCCATCGTAATCATGTCCCACTTCCACTCTGGAATGGGTAAACTCTGTAAAAGACCACCTGGAACCTGATGCTCAGCCTTCACTAAGGCACAAGTGTTGCACCTCGCAACCCAATAAGCCACATCTTTCTTCATCCCAACCCAATGGTAGTACCTCTTGAGATCACGGTACATCTTGGTCGCTCCTGGATGAATCGAGAACTTGCTCGAATGGGCCTCTCTCAGAATCTGCTGTATCAACTCATCAACCTTGGGTACACAAACCCGACCACGAACCAGAATAGTCCCGTTCTCAGCAACCTGATACTCGGAACTCGGCACATGTGACGCATCAATCAAACTTTGATCACTCTGCTGCGCCACCCTGATCCGGCTCAACAAATCTGCCTGATCAACTGCCTCTAAACCCAAAGGCTCCTGAGAAATAGCACAAAGGCGCAAAGTGCTAATCTCGCCTACCAACGCCTCAACGTCCTGCTCTAAAGCCGAATCACACCTCCGTCGACTCAAAGCATCTGCCACTAGGTTAGCCTTGCCCGGATGATAGATGATCTCCAAGTCATAATCCGCTAAGAACTCAACCCAGCGCGTCTGTCTCGCATTCAGCATCGGCTGAGTAAAAATGTGCTTAAGACTCTTGTGGTCAGTGAAGATCTGAACTGAGGCACCATACAAATAAGACCTCCAGATCTTAAGCGCAAAGACCACCGCTCCCAACTCTAGATCATGGGTAGGACGGTTACGCTCGCTCCCCTGCCACTGTCTCGAAGCGTAAGCAATAACTCTGCCCTCCTGCATCAGCACACAACCCAGACCAACACCTGAAGCATCAGTGTACACAGCATAAGGCTTCCCTGGCTCGGGTAACGCCAAAACAGGTGTACTAGTCAAATACTCCTTGAGCTTCTCAAAGCTCTCCTCACACTCAGACGTCCACACAAAAGGAACATCCTTCCTAGTCAACTGCGTCATCGGCTGCGCCACACTCGCAAAACCCCTGACGAACCTCCTGTAATAACCTGCTAACCCAAGAAAGCTCCTGATCTCGGTAGCACTACTAGGTCTAGGCCAATCCCTGATGGCCTCTATCTTCGCCGGATCTACAGACACACCCTCCGCAGAAACAATATGTCCGAGAAAACCCATCTCTCGCTGCCAGAAACTGCACTTGCTCAACTTAGCATACAGCTTCTGCTCTCGAAGCTTCTCCAGAACCAACCTCAAATGAGTCTCATGCTCCTCAGGACTCCTCGAATAAACCAGAATATCGTCGATGAAGATGATGACAAACACATCCAAATACTCCCTGAATACGTCGTTCATCAACCTCATGAATGCCGCAGGCGCATTCGTCAAACCGAAGGGCATAACCACAAACTCAAAGTGCCCATAGCGTGTCCTGAAAGCAGTCTTGCGGATATCCGCCTCGTCTATCGGGATCTGATGGTAACCCGATGCCAAATCTATCTTGGAGAACCAAGTAGCACCCCTCAACTGATCCAACAACTCGTCAATCCTCGGGAGAGGGTACCTGTTCTTCACAGTAACTCGGTTCAGTCCCCGGTAATCAATACACAGCCGGAAACTCCCATCCTTCTTCTTCACAAACAGAACTGGTGCTCCCCACGGTGAAACACTCGGTCGAATGAACCCTTTGCTCAAAAGGTCCTCTAGCTGCTTCTTCAGCTCTGCCAACTCTGCTGGAGCCATCCTGTAAGGCGTCTTGGATATCGGCGCTGTCCCCGGCTCTAACTCAATCGTGAAAGGATCTGACCGCGAAGGTGGCAACCCCGTCAACGACTGAAAAACCTCTGGAAACTCTCGAACCACCCGAATATCCTCGAAAACCACCTCCCCACTGGACTCCGCCATAGAGATCGTCGCCAAATAGGCCTCACAGCCTCGCTCAATCAACTGCTCCGCCTGAATCGCCGAGATCACTATGCTCCCGGAAGTCGGTCTCACACCCTGAAACACTAACCTCCCGCCATCACGCTCAAAAACCACTCTGCCTCTGTAGCAATCCAGATGAACCCGGTAAAAAGATAACCAGTCCATCCCCAGAATGACGTCATATAACTCCACCGGACTAATCACCAAATCCGCTGGCATCGACCGCCCCGCAATCTGAATATCAACGCCTCTAGCACGGCCCGAAGTAGCCAGGAAACCACCTCCAGCCACCTTGACCAAGCCGGCACGCTCACCCGCGCTGCTCCGGATGCCACTACTCTCGGCCCACTCCGGAGTGATGAAGCAATTAGATGCTCCAGAATCGAATAAAACGTGTGACTGAACGCCACCGACTAACAAGGTCCCTACACATTTAAAACTATGAGACCCTGCTAATCCATCACAGGCAAAATATTGCAAACAAACTATAACCACAAATAACTTAGGGAATTTACGAAGTCTGAGTCAATAAATGTACCTGTGATCTGCCCGCCCTGACTCGACTGGCCAACCTCTGTAGAAGAGTAGACTCTCGGTCCCGCCCCCAACTGGCCCACTGGCTGAACCGCTGCCACCTGAGTCACTGGTCGAGCCGCTATCGGCTGAACTGCTGCCACTGTCAAACTCTGCATCTTGGGACACCTCGGCCTGATATGTCCCGGCTCTCCGCAATGGAAACACACCCTAGTATCCCTAGTATCCCGAGGCACCTCCTTCTTGGGACAACTGGACACTCGGTGCTCCAAACTGCCGCACCCGTAACACGAACCACGAGGAAAACGGCTGCCGGAAGAAACCTCCTCCCGACTCCTCTTCTGACCCTGTGCAGGCCTGCTGCCCCTGCCAGAACCAGAACCAACACTCGAACTACGGCGCTGCTGCGACTGCTGCTGCTGACTCCGAGGCTGGATAGCAGGAGCATCCGCAGACGGCACCACCACCGGACCAGCCTGCTCACGAAGGTCCTCCTCAATAGAAGCTGCCAGCTCCACTAGCTCAGCTCTCACGGTATAGTCTCGACCTCGGCACTGAGTCCTGATGCTCGGACGAAGTCCCTGAAGGAACCTCTGCATAACACTGCGCTCGCCGCCTATACCGGGACCAGTATGCACCACTAGCCTGCTAAACTCTGCGTCGTACTCCCGCACTGAACGGTCTCCCTGCGTCAAAGCGATAAACCGCAGATGAAGTCTATCTCGAGCCTCCTGAGGAAAGTACTTGGCGTCAAACTCCGCCACAAACTCGCCCCAAGTCCAGACAGCTCTCCTGCCCTGAACAGCCCGCCACCACAAATGTGCGTCACCACTCAGATAGTGGACCGCTAACTCCACCTGATACTGAACCGGACACCTGATCGACTGGAAGTTCCGCTCCACTCTCGACCTCCACTCATCGGCCATCTCCGGACCAACTCCGCCCTCGAAGAAAGGCGTCCCAATACGCTGCATCTGTCCCATCATCTCTAAATAGGACGGATGACCGACCACCGCAGCTCCCTGCTGCCCAACAAAAGCCGCACCCGGCTGACCAAGCACTGCAGCATCCTGCTGCCCAAACACTGGCGCACCCTGCGGTACACCGGCCATCGGAGGAACACCCGGAGTCTGCTGAGGAACCACTGGCGGAAAACGTGCCAGCAACTGTGTCAGTAACCCCACAACCAGGTCATCTCGACCCTGAGCCGGAGCCGCACCCCCACCTGGGGCCGCTCCAACCCCCGCGCCACCACCGACGCCCACACCGGCCTCACTCGCCGCTGAAATAGACTGGGTCACCGACGCAGTCGCCACACTCGGCGCAACACTCTCGCCCGAATCCTCTGGCTCGCCACGACCCCGACCTCCACGACCTCCACGACCTCTGCCACGGCCTCGACCGCGGCCTGCACCTCGGCCTCTACCTCTACCTCGAGCACCACCGTCCATCTCACTGTATGGAACAAAGAGGTGAGATACAAAACACGAAAACCAACAACACAAACAAAACTCACCGCGGAATCTCCTGAAGCCCGAAGAGGATGATGCTAAAACTATCAACCTAACACGTCCTAAAACCGTCTAGGCTCTGATACCAAAATGAAACAACCAACACTTTTTTTTTTTTTTTACTTAAACAAATCTAGCGGAAGTCTTAAAATCATTAAATGAATAAATCAACCAATCCAACAATGAAATCAATAATCAAATAAATCAAATGAATCAAATATCAATAGTTCTAACAACTTAAGCAAAATGAAAAGAACATAAATCCTATCATCCCCTTCTTCGGCCTTGATTCCGCGTTTAGACATTTCTACCACCTGCATCACAGGAAAGGAGATGCGTAAGTATTATCATAAATACTTAGTGAAGCGATCACTCTGCCCACGGGCCAATTACGCAATTTCCAGATAATTAAAGTCTTTTAAATAATTTCCACAATTATTAAATATTTTTCCATCATTAAATTAATTTTAATTAATTATTAAATAATTCTCATAATTAAAATAATAATCTTAATTAATTATTAATCCGAAAATAATTAATTAAACCATTCCAAATACCAATTAAATTAATTAAAACCATTAAACCGGATTAAACCAATTTCAATTCAATTAAACCGTCATTCCAATTCAAATCGGATTAAATCAGACAGAACCGGTGGTGTCGACCGACACCAAACTTGGTGTCGATCGACACTCGGTCGTCTGATCGAATCCGAGTGCACAGATCGGCACTAAACACAGAATCACCACCAAATCATTCACACACACGATTCAACACATCTATTAGCACGAAAATCAACATATAACTCAAGAACAACAACTAGAAACAACAATCCATTCATCTAACATCCTAAATCCGGAAATCCCGAGCCCACAGTCACGCACTCACCTTGGATTTGGATTGAAAGGGAGGGAAGGGAGATGAACAGGGAAGAACAGCAATCACCAACTCACAAAACCTCACAATCTCCTCCAAAATCGCCTCTAGAAGTTCTCTGCCTCGAAATATGAGCTGCAAAACGCGGCCAGCCCTTTTTATTTCGAGTCTTAGGGTTTTCCAACCCAAACCACGCGAACCGAACAAAATAGAAACAAACCGGAAATTTGCGATCTGGCCGGTGTCGATCGACACCAGCCTTGGTGTCGCTCGACACCAGGCAAAAACTCCACTTCTTGGTTTACGGATGTTACATTTATCATGTTAATTGGTTTATCAACTTATTTTTATCATGTTAACTTATTTTGTTATTTTATATTTTCATGATATGTTAAGTAGTTTATCACGATATTTTCATAATATGCTAATCGCGTTAACATGGTAATTTTTATATTTCATATTTTTATTTTTTATATATGATAAATTGACTAACACGATAATATTTTGATATGATAATTATATTAACACTAAATTTTCATATTTTTATAATATGATAATTCGTTTAACATAATGGTTTTGATCATATGCTAATCGATTTAACACGTTAATAGCATAAAAACTATTTCGATAAACAATTTAGCATCAGATGAACAGTGTCATCGAGAATAGTGTCGTCGGAATTCACATGAAACTAGTAGTTAGCCCGCGCTGTAGAGCGCGTGGTTATGTTTTGGGTGTTTTTGTTCTCTTTTTATGATGTGATTTTGTTTTGGTTATGTACAGCCGATTTTAAAAGAAAAAAAATAGTGGAATTTTTTTCATTTCTTACAAAATCAATAAATCAATAAAGACATGTGGTCCGTTTCGCTTTCCTTTCCCTTTCCTACTCCTACCGGATTCAAAACAACTGCATTAATCTCAGCAACTCTAAATCGTAAATCTCAACCTCTTGACAGAGGATTCGTCGAGTGATCAATCTTTTGCTGGGATTCCATTTGTTGATTATTTGAGTAAGAATTTTCAAATTCTAGTTGTAGATCTTTGTTTGAATGTTGTATCTATTCAGCCCATAATTTTGTTTCTGGTTTTCATCCGGATTTATCGGTTTCCGACTATGTTCGGCTTCTATTTCGGCTTAGCTTAGTCCGATCACTTTTCCAACCTGTTCGGTCTAACCTTTTCCGATTGTTTTTTTCCGGGATGGAAGATCGTCCGTTTGGAGATTTCTTGGTTGAGTTGGAGTAGATTAAGTAGCTTCAGAGCTTTATCTCGGTTCCTCTGATTGTTTGTGATGATTTCCGGCCATCAATTTACGGTGAATCTTGCTAAGGTGATTGATAAAAGATCTTTGCAGTGTAGTAAACAATTCGATCCAGAGGACCAGCGTTGCACAGTGAACTTATGAGACAAGAAATAGAGCTAAGACAATGATATGGTTTGGTTGTGATATTGTAACAGTAACAAATGTAAACAACGATTAAAATTCAATAAAGATAAAGCACTAGACCGAGGTAATTCGCAGGAGCTCATGATCGACGGCTGACGGGCGATCGGGCGATCGACGGGCCGGTCGACGGGCCGGTCGCCGGGGCTGGTCGACGGGCTGGTCGACGGGCCGGTCGCCGGGGCTGGTCGCCGGGCCGGTCGCCGGGCCGGTCGCCGGGGCTGGTCGCCGGGGCTGGTTGCCGGGCCGGTCGCCGGGGCTGGTCGCCGGTGTGGTCGCGGGGGTGGATCGTCGGGCTGGTCGCCGGGGTGGATCGCCGGTGTGGATCGCCGGGATCAGGTCCTCTGGTCTGACATGCCTTCACAAAAGCCATCATAACTCATCAACCGTTTATCGGAATGACCTGAAACCGGCGCCAAATGAAAGCTGACTCAATTTCCTATCTTGTGGGCATTCGATCAAACGGCCAGTCGATCGACGGGTTTGGGCGTCAAGTTTGGTTGTCAACTTTCTGGTTACTTCGACACCTTTTTGCTCTATATCGCATGTTGCCACTCCGTGTCACCGAAATGCTCCTTTGAATGACTTTCAACCTGTAAAGACTCGATAAAGACCATGAAGACTCGATAAAACACGTGAAAACAGAGGTTATAGTGCGCTAAAACGCAAGACATCAGTGATAAGTCATGGATTTTGGTAGATGGAGGCTATATCTCGGTGATTATCCTCGGCGGAGATGTCCGATTTCAGTGGAAGTTTTGGCATGCAACGAAGAGCCGATGGTGCATATTACTAATTTCGTGAGATACATGGCGAGTACGATCTTCTTCAGCTTATCAAGATTTCTAATCTCTAAATAATATTGAAATTGGGCTATTATGATTCACATCTCGAAATGGTTATCTTCGTTGACTGAGGTCGATGGATTCGTGATATTGTGGTTTCTGTTTTGATTTCAGAATAGGAGGAAGAGAATAATATAATTGAAGAACCGATTTGGTAAAGGTCGATGGTTGGTTTATTGTATTGTTTCTGGTTTAATTTAAGTTATATCAGGATCCGCGTCTTTTTTTTAGTACGTCGGGTCGGGTTTTTCTTGTAACTGAGTGGATTCGACAGTTTATGTACAAAATTAACCCTCGTTAAACCTGTTTCCAAACACATTTTCTTCATAAAAATATATGGTTTTTTTGTCCAAAAAAAGATATGTACTTCTCGATTAATAGTAAAGAGATACACACTATTACTGATCAGAATTTAATTTTTATGATGGATGGCATTTTATATAAATAACTAAAATAAAAAGGATACAGAAGATATTTGTTAGGAGAGAAAACTAATTTAAAAACACTCATTGGTAGTTACCTAATTTTTGCTAACATCCATTGCTATGGAGCAATATCACCCTTGAATCAACTCGGAACCCATACATGATACATTAACATCAAATCAACGTAACGTAATGTGAGACGACTCTGGACTTATTGCTATGATTATTGGTGGGGAAACATTGACAAACCCCTTTGTTTTCAAGAGTCGAAACATTGACAAAACAATAATGAACAAATAAAATAAAAAAGACTTCTTCCCTAAAAGAATTACGTGTTGATGCCCACTTGTGAATAAAACATGGTCCACAATATACTCTTCATTTGATATTTGGGATTAGGATCTGTGTTTTATAAAACAACGAGTGTGTACTATTTGTTCAGACTAAATTTTATATAAGGTCGTTGTCTATAATCTATATATCAGTTTTGTTTTATATATTATGTCAAGTTGATAGAACTATTTTGATGGTATAGGACCTATAGGTAGTAACAATATGTCCATAATTTCGTACATGATTAAGTTATTGTTTGTATGATTTCTATCGTTGTTTTGATTGGAGTAATTTTATGTGATTTTGGTAATACTATATAATTTGAATGTTATATTCCTTTTGACGACTAAAAATAGCTCAAACATCAAGTAAACACCTCTAAGAATTACGTCGATAACATCAGTATTATTTAAACCACTCAACATCAAGACCTTTGATTCGATGAATAATGCATGCTCTAGGCCTCTACTGTTCTGCCATTCCAGATTTAAAATGTAACCACCGTTACTGGAAAATAATAATTCAAATCAAATATCTTCCTAAAAGCATTAATTAAAAATAGAAAAGCAGAACGAAACGTAAAAGTGTTGAGACCGACCATTTTTGTACAATGTGCCACTCTCTGTTTGTACTGTAATCGAGCCCCCAATGCACCAATCAGAACAAACTTTAGTTCTCGTTTTTTGTGCATCTTTTTAATATGAAAACAAAACAAAACAAAAGATGCTATTAAGGTATCTTACATGAAATTCTTTAACTTATTTTAGTAATAAATTAAAAAATAATTTTTGAGATTTGTTTTTTAAAATGATTTTCAAAAAAAAAATTAAAAACAAACCAATTGGATTGCGACACATGGCGAATCCGTGTCAGAATCGGTTCTTCGCAGAGAATTAATTCACCCGTCTTGCCACGATTCACCCAATTTTGTCACATTTGCGCTTTGTTATTATTGTTTTTTTTATTTTTTTTCAGTTAAAAATTTTCTAAAAGCTAGCAATAAAGTTGCTCTAAACGAGCCAAAAGATTAAATATATAGGGCATGTTCGTTTGGCAGTCGTAGGGCCTCTGCGATTGCGATCGCGATTGAATGTTGTTCGTTTGAGAGTCGCAAGGTGTTGCGACTAATCGCACGATCAATCGCGGCGATCAGCGATTTTAAATTTTAGTCGCAGCTTTAATTCAGCGGTACGATTTTAAAACATGTGATCAATCGCACGACTGAGAAACGAACAACATCCCAAGATTGTTAAATCGCAGTCACAATCGTAGTCGTAGTCGCAGTCGCTGGCGATTATCAAACGATAAGGGCCATACTCTTCTATCCCAAAATATAAGTAATTTTCTTTTTAATTAACAAAAGGGAACTAGACATAGTATCAATCTTCTTACTCAACAGACAACACTATACCGTATTCTCCATATACTAGTAGCTATATACACGTGTACAGTATTAATAGATGCTATCGCTAAAGATTATCATCAATCAATCAATCAATCTCCCATCAAATTGTTAATAATAATAAGATAACTTAATTTGTCGTAAAACTTGAAATGAATAGATCAACTGGTACTGAAATTATAAAGAGACATATCTGTCACAAAAGTGGTCCCACATAGCCCAGACGTTAGGACTTGGGAGCTAGGAAACAACATTTTTGTTTTTCTAACTACAAAAGAAATTAGACAAATAATTTGTAACCAGTGTTGGATCTGCAGGTGATATTTTATGAATTATATTTTTATTAAAAGATATTTATTTACATGAGACAAAATCTCGATAATACAGGTTTTTTTAATTTGGTTTGGTTTTTGTCATCATTTAGAGTGTAAAAATTTAACCATTAATTTCATACCAATTTCTCTTTTACAAAATACTCACAAATTTTGATTATGAATTTTCAAACTCACATATATTTCAAATTTTATATTTTGATAAATATAAAACGGCATATATTTTATGTTTTGATCAATTTTAAATATTTAAAATAATTTAATTTATATGATAAGTTATAATATTTTATTATATTTAAATTTTTGATCGAACTAAAATATTATAAAAATATATATAAGATTTAATTAATCAGTTCAATTAACAAATTAAATTAAATCAAATTTTTTTTTTAAAAGTTTGAAAACTTATTAAATCAGTTTTCCTACGGATCATTATTTGAATCTTTTTATAATAGGTTTTTGAACTATTATCCCAAAATAAATTGGATATGGGACTTTTAATAATTTTAGAAATTTGCTTCATTTCAAATATTCAAACCAATGCAGAAAAAACTAATTTTGTTTTATTATGTATATTGATGTGATGATATAGTTTATATTTGAAAAGTAAAGTTAAACAGAAATAATAGAAAAATAAATTGATTTTGAAAGAATTAATATAATACAATTAAAATAAAATCTTCAATATTTTACTGATTAATTGACTAATAAATTTAGTCGCTACCAAATAAATAAATAAAAGAAAATAATTTTAATTAATAATTAATTTTTTGATTAAATAAATAATAAATATTTTATTTTCCATGAATGTTATTAAATGTAATTAATCTATTAATATTTTCTTTAATTAAAATTAATCTTGAAAATAAATCTATAATGATACATCTGATCATCTTTTAATAAATTAGGGATACAACTATACAAGACAAAAAGCAATAATAACGAATAAAAACACTGAGAATCCGAATCATGACGTGTCGTTAAACTGAAGGGAAAAGAATCAGACCTGGCTAAAATCAACGGTTTAGATTCACTCCTCAGTTTATGGCTCTTCTTTTATCTTCTCTGTCCCTTCTCTTTTCTCTTTTCTCACTTCCCTCTCTCTCTTTCGCTTTGCTCTGTTCACTCAGAGCATAATAAACAACAAACACATACACAAAAGAAAAGCAAAACACTAACAAGATGTTGCTGGGGAAGAGACAGAGACCACAGATAAAGAGAACCACGAGTCTGTCGGAGATAAAGTTCGATTTGAACTTACCTAGCGAGCCAGAGACGTCCGATCATCAGATTCAGATCCCGTCGTCCCGGAAACAGTCGACTCCGAAAAGTCAGCTCGTGACCGTCGATGAACATCGTCAGCTTCATCATGGACCGATAGATCAACGGCTCTTAGCGATGGACTCACCGAGAGGTACACGGAGGAGACACTCAGCTGATAACTCAACCCACGCCGGAGATTTTCTGAGATCTTGCTCTCTCTGTAAACGCCAGCTTGTCCCCGGCCGCGACATCTATATGTATAGGTACTTGAAACTTTTTCATATTTTATATGTAAGTATATATTAGGGCTTGGTTATTGTACTAGTAAGAGTGACTTGTGGTACTAAATTAAATCATATAAAATGTTCTGATTTTATATGAGTAACTAAATATGGAATTAACGATTTGGTTGGCCATAATTTTGAGCAGAGGAGATAGGGCGTTTTGTAGTTTAGAGTGCAGGCAAAAGCAAATCACAGTGGACGAGAGGAAAGAGAAGGGTTCGGTGGGGTCCACCGTCGTTGTCACTGCCGGAACCACCAAAGAAGAGAGAGTTTCCGCTGCCTTGTAGGTTGTATATGGTTATTGTTAATTATATATGTATAAAAGCATTGAGCACTGATCGTGATTAACCATGTTGTTAATCTTCTACTAAACTTTGCTTTTAAACTTAAAAGAGTATTGTATTTTGCATATCTAGACTGGTGTTCTACTTCTACTGATTTATATGCTTCAAAATATCTGACTAACTAGCATACATACCACTTATCGTACTCGTGTGTGGACATCATAAAATCAGTAACATTTAAATTTTTTATATAGAACCATGCCATTACAATTAGTAAATTGTTTATATGTCAGATGAAAAGAGAAGAAGAAGAAAATCGTATTTGTGCTTACAGTAAAACTGTATACCAACTCATGTTTGATATAAATGCTTGTACCTTTTGTACTGAAAACTTTCATGTATAATTTTATATACATTATATACCGCCAAAAGAAAAGGAAACATTACTCGTACGAGTCGTACCGTTTTTTAACTGCATGCTTTCATTAGAACATAAATATGGCGTTAGTCAAGTAAGGAATCTCGTGCCTCTCTAGATAGTATTGACTAGGTCCCTCTATCCTAGAATCTTCCTTTTTGTCTAGATTCTTAATGGCTAATATTGGATGGTGTAAATGGTGTAATACTATTTGGAAAAACAAACCAATGAGTTCATAGTTCATACCTATTCATTTTCAACTGGTTATATGCTCAAACAAGAATCTTCTTCTATTCTGTAAGAGAATTTTTTTTCTTAAAAGGATTGCATGTAGTATAGTAGAATATATAGTTATATGACAAAACATATTGTAAACGATAATATGTTATATAGTTTTTTTTTTGTAAAAGGATAATATGATATATAGTTAAAGTATATGATGTTAGAGGTGAAATGAGCACATTTCCCCGAGCCCGTCGCAATGATTAACAGCACCAAGGCCCAGCCCGTCTTAAGCCCTAGCCTCCTTACAGAAATGGAAAGCCTTGAGGAGGAAGTCAATACCTTAAGCAAAAAGGGAAAAGAAGCAGCCGCCATTCGAAGAAAGGAAAGAAATCAAGAGAAGAAGAAGTTTTCCTTTACGATCAAGAGGAGAATATTCAGTTGAGAATCGCCTTAACTCGACTATATAAGGAGAGGTCTTCATTCCCTGAAGACCAAGTCACGCAGCTCTAAAAACCCTAAAGCACTTTGCTCATCTTTTCTGTTTTCTCTTTTTATTCGCATTTTGTCTCGTCAAGGCTTGTTTGACGAGACTATTCCTTGTATCCGAACCTCTTCTTGAGTGATTAATCCAAAGCTTCCCAAGTCTCCCATCCGAAATATCCCGTCATACTAACGTGTGCTATTTCTGGATCTAACAATTGGCGCCGTCTGTGGGGACTGGGAATACCTTTGCAGGATTAAGCATCTCGAAAGAAGCTTGGACGATGTCTCACTCGGCGGGAAGCTCCCCCGAAAGAGAACCGCGACACAACCACAAGATTCTCCCGGAGAATCTTCCCGAAGACAGAGAAGATCTTCTCGAGCAAGAGGAGAACCACGTCGAGCATGACGAAAACACACAGCGTAACGAGCCCGAAGATGCAATTCCACCGCCAGCTCCCGCTCGCCGCAGACCTAGAGCAAAGGTCGTCAAGCACGACGACCTGATGAAGACACTCCAAAGAGCTATGAAGCCATTCTCCGAAGAAATCCAAACGATGCAAGCACGCCAGAAGAAGACGCAGGATTTCATCGACTCGGTAACAGCGGATGACGGCAAGTTTTCGCCGGTTCGTCGACTCTCGTTCGATACACCGACAGGTCATGCCACGGGGACCGCGGTAGCAGATGCAACTGCTAATCGGACAGACGCGACGAGCCGAATCTCGCGGGCCAGCAAGCAGACTTACGCCGAGCTCGATAGGATTAACCGTCGGCTAGACGAATTTAGTTCCAGAGTGCATCTCGTCACGAGCGCTGCACCAGAATTGGCAAAAATCCTTGCCGACACCCGGAGGAGTCCACTGACGGCAAGGATTCGCAGAATCCGGCTACGCGACAGAGTCCGACTGAAGATCGAGCCCTTTGCCGGCGAAGAAGACCCGAAGAAGTGGTTAACAGCTTTCAACTTCGCTATGACAAGAGAACAGTACGCCACTTCCGAGGAGAGAGAGGCAAACTATTGTCAAGTCTTCATCGAGCATATGACGAAAGAAGCACTCGGATGGTTCTCCAGCCTCCCTGCCGAGTCGATCGATAACTTCGACGACTTGACGAGCGCATTCTTAAAGCACTACTCCATGAACATGACCAGGGTAACCCGAAACATGTTTACCATGACGCAATCAAGGGGAGAACCGCTGCGAAGTTTCATGGAAAGGTTTAAGAAAGCCGCGATGGATCTCGGCGACATGCCAGATAGCGTTCCGCTGGAGGCACTCCGCAACGGCCTCCGATACGACTCTAAGTTTAAAGAGGATCTCTCTCTCCAACCATCGCCGACCCTCGAAGACGCGCTCCATCGATCCCAGAAGTATATCTTCCTCGAAGAAGACACCAACTTCTACGCCGAGAAGAGCGGTGAGAAAAAGCCCGCCATCGCCAGACCTAGGGAAGAAGGTCATGAACAGCGACGAAGACCAGAGGTCAGGAGATCACTCTCTTTTGCCGTCGACGACGACCTCCACCACTGGGACCCAGCAGAGCAGCCGCAAGCACTCGCACTAACGTCGTCTCGTCCAACTGTCGCCGACCCGGATGATGACAATAATCACGACCTGTTCTGTAGCTTCCACGGTCGAACCGGTCATGCAACGGAGAACTGCAGACATCTCATCGGCATCCTCCTCAGGAAGTACCGAGAAGGAGTCGTCGCGGTAGAAGGCGACCGATCTCAAGGCAAAGATTTCGCGCCGAAGCCGGCCAAAGGGGGGCAAAAGGGAAAGCGATCCCGCCAGTTTCGCCCCCAAAAGCAGGGGAAGGTAAATCCGAAGCCAGCAACTGAGAAGGAAGATCACGACCATCCCGAAGATTTGCCGCCCCCACCAAAGCGACAGGTCAGCATGATCATGGGAAGTCTCTTAGACAACAACGATTCCATCTCGGCAATCAAGGAGTACGAGCGAAAGGCCGTCTCGCCCCAACGCCGCCCCAGTTCCCATCAGGATGGAGAAGCCCTACTTAACCAACTTGTCTGTCCAGACACGAGCATGATATCCTTCACGGACAAGGATGCGGAGGGGCTGGATACCCCGCATCTCGACCCGCTGGTGGTCAAAATACAAGTCCACGATTGCGATGTGGCAAAGATACTAGTTGACGCTGGGAGCACGGTGAATCTGATCTTTAAGGAGACCCTAGACCGGATGGGGATTGAAGAAGAAACCATCAAGCCAGCATCTCGTCCGCTGACTGGATTCACCGCCGATACCGTGTTCAGTATCGGCACTATCCGCTTGCCCGTCTACGTCGGAGGAGTTTCCAAGCTCGTGAAATTCATCGTCATAGATAGACCAGCAATATATAACGCGATTCTAGGAACGCCATGGATCCACGAGATGAAAGCCGTCGTCTCGACGTTTCATCAGTGCGTCAAATTTCCAACACCGTTGGGAATCTTCACCTTACGCGGCAGCCAAAGAGTGTCACGATCCTGCTTCCTCCAAGAACGCCGACTCCGCTCTTCATCCTCATGCATGATCAATGAAGAGCTCGACCCGCGACTCCCCTACCACCAAAGACCTAAACCCGATCACGTCGACCAAGTCAGCATCGACGAGACGAAACCGGAAAGGAGCGTTGGTATCGGCAGCAACCGCAACGCCGAAATCAGAACCCAGCTGGTGGATCTACTGAAGGAGAACGTGCATCTCTTCGCATGGTCGATGGAGGATATGAAAGGAATAGATCCCAGGATCACCTCACATGAGCTCAACGTTGATCCCACCTGCAAACCAATCAAGCAGAAGAGGCGCAAGCTCGGCACCGAAAAAGCTCAAGCAGTCAATGACGAGGTCGAAAAGCTATTACGAGCCGGATCAATCACCGAAGTAAAGTACCCCGACTGGCTCGCCAACCCGGTCGTCGTCAAGAAGAAGAACGGGAAGTGGAGAGTATGTGTGGACTTCACCGACCTGAACAAGGCTTGCCCAAAGGATAGCTTTCCGCTGCCACATATCGATCGCCTCGTCGAAGCTACGGCGGGGAACGAACTACTCTCCTTCATGGATGCATTCTCCGGCTACAACCAGATTTTCATGCACCCAGACGACCGTGAGAAGACAGCCTTCATTTCTGATCGAGGCACATACTGCTACAAAGTCATGCCCTTCGGCTTGAAGAACGCTGGCGCCACTTACCAAAGATTGGTCAACAAGATGTTTGCAAAACAGCTCGGCAACAGCATGGAAGTCTACATCGACGACATGTTGGTAAAATCCGCTAAAGCCAAAGATCACGTCAAGAACCTTCAAGAATGCTTTCAGGTTCTGACAAAATACGGAATGAAGCTCAACCCGGCGAAGTGCAATTTCGCCGTCACCTCCGGAGAATTCCTCGGCTACATCGTAACTCAGCGTGGCATTGAGGCAAACCCGAAACAGATCTCGGCAATTCTCGACCTCCCCTCGCCAAAAAACTCAAAGGAGGTCCAAAGACTCACTGGCCGAATCGCCGCATTAAATATATTCATCTCGCGCTCGACCGACAAGTGCCTCCCCTTTTACCAACTGCTCCGCTCCAACAAGCTCTTTAAATGGGACGAGAAGTGTGAAGACGCATTCAGGCAACTGAAAGAGTATCTCACTACCCCACCGATCCTCGCGAAACCCGAGGATGGCGAGACGTTGCTCCTCTACATCGCCATATCAAGCACAGCCGTTAGCGGCGCACTGGTCCGAGAAGATCGCGGCGAGCAGAAGCCCATCTTCTACGTGAGCAAAACCCTCAGCGATGCCGAGACGAGATATCCTACCCTCGAAAAGCTGGCATTAGCGGTAGTGATCTCGGCAAGAAAATTGAGACCATACTTCCAATCCCACGCAATCATCGTCCTCTCAAGCCAACCGTTGCGCCAAATCCTTCACGGCCCAAACCAATCGGGTCGCATGGCAAGATGGGCGGTAGAACTGTCAGAGCACGACATCGAATTCAAAGGCCGAACCAGTGCAAAATCCCAGGTTCTCGCCGACTTCATTGTCGAGATCCCACCAGAACTCGTCGTGAACGAAGCCGAGCATATCGCCAAATGGCTCCTGCACGTTGACGGCGCCTCGTCCAAGCAAGGATCTGGTGTCGGCATCCGCCTCGTATCCCCTACAGGCGAGGTTCTCGAACAGTCCTTCAAGCTCGACTTTCCGGCATCCAATAACGAGGCCGAATATGAGGCAGTCATCGCAGGACTACGTCTCGCAAAGGAAGTCGGGGCCGAGCACGTGCACGCATTCTGCGATTCTCAGCTCGTGGCAAAGCAATTCAGCGGAGACTACGACACTAAAGACGACCGCATGGACGCATATCTCAAGGTAACGACGGAACTGTCCAAGCAATTCAAGTCGTTCGAGTTGACAAAAATTCCCCGCGCCGAGAACACAGAAGCCGACGCGCTCGCTGCCTTAGCCTCGAGGACCGACTCGGCTTTGCGGCGAACGATTCCTGTCGAAACAATTGAGCAACCTAGCATCAAACTTCCTAAAGGAGCGTTTATCATGACGATATATCAAGAAGAGGAGGAAGATGAAGACGACGAGCCAATGACCCCCGAGTCAGAAGAAGACCAATCTCGCTCATGGCAGGACGAGATCAAAGATTATCTGATCAACGGCACGATTCCAGCCAATCGTTGGGCAGCTCGTCGATTACGCCGCAAAGCCGCCTACTACTTCCTCCAAAACGACGAATTATTCCGGTGGACCGCAAACAAAGTCATTCGACGTTGTTGCGATGAGACGCAGGCCAAGAAGGTGATGATTGAGACTCACGAAGGAGCCGGAGGAAACCATGCCGGCGGAAAATCCCTGGCCTCTAAGATCAAGAAGCACGGACTGTTCTGGCCAAAGATGATCGAAGACTGCGAAAATCACACCGCGAAGTGCATTCCCTGCCAAAGATACGCCCCGATCATCAACGCCCCAACGCAAGAACTTCAAGCGTCCGTCCCGGCATATCCCTTTATGCGCTGGGCGATGGATATCGTCGGCCCGATGCCACGGTCCCGGCAATGCGCATACCTCCTGATCGTCACCGACTACTTCACCAAGTGGGTAGAAGCTAAAGCCTTCCCTAACCCCACTGCCAAAGACGTGCAGAACTTCATCTGGCAGTACGTCATCTGCCGACATGGTCTACCATATGAAATCGTCACCGACAATGGTGGCCAATTCGTCGCGGCAAGCTTCCGCGGGTTCTGCGCCAATTGGAAGATCAAGCTCGTTTATTCCACACCAAGATACCCCCAAGCCAATGGGCAAGCCGAGGCAACAAACAAAACTATCGTCGACGGCCTGAAGAAAAGACTCGAGAGCTACAAAGGAACGTGGGCAGACGAACTTGACGGCGTACTTTGGTCTCACCGCACAACACCCAGGTCGGCGACAGGCGAAACCCCATTCTCCCTATCTCATGGTTGCGAAGCATTAGCCCCTGCCGAGCTACACGTTGCGAGCTTACGCCGATCACTAATGCCCCTCAACTCCTCGTTGAACGACGAATCTTTGCACGACAGTCTCGTCAACACTGAGGAGCTAAGAGATCGCTCCCTCTTGCGCATGCAAAACTATCAGCAGAAAGCAGCAAGATACTACGCCAAGAAGATTCGCAACCGTCGCTTCGCACTACATGACCTCGTCCTGAAAAAAGTCCACGACTTCACCAAGCCCGAGCACGCCGGCAAATTTGGTTTCAACTGGGAGGGACCTTACCGCATCACGCGAATCATCAAACCAGGAGTGTACCAGCTCGAAGACGACGACGGAAGCATACTCCCTCGCTCGTGGAACTCCATGAACTTGCGCAAATTCCGCCACTAGACGCGTAGCTTCGCGTCTCGTCAAAAAAAAAAAAAAAAAAAAAAAAAAAAAAAAAAAAAGACATGTTCACTGCATGAACACTTGTAACGAACTACGAATGGCTTGATCCCGGCACGGGTACGTAGGCAGCCTTTTCACCGAGGCGCAGCTATAACTTAATAAAAATAAAAAAGCTTTTTTATTTTATTAATTCGCTTGTATGCATGCATCTTTTTCTGAATCCTTGAGAAACATTCCATCTCGGCAGAAAAACCCAAGCAAGAATTTCTTGATTGACTTAGGTCAAAAACAGATGTTTTGGTGTGCCTAGTGAACTCGGCAAAATCAGAGTCATAAAATCCCTTTAGTACTCGGTAAATTAATGAGTCTCAAAGCCTCTGGAACTCGGCAGTATAATGAGTCCTTGTTTATGAGCTCGGCAAAAAAAAAGAGAGTCTCAAAGCTACTCTGAAGCGCACGCACAAAAGAGTAGTGTCGACGTTCTGGCCAAACGATCGACCGCACATCGCACCCAGTGGACTAATCATCCGCCATTCGTAAAAGAATGACGCACTACAAGTCGAGAGCACGCATATCTCGCACGACCCTAAGCCATATGGGCAAGAAAAAATCGCTACCTTGTTAATCATATTCGACTTAGCGGCGTAGGAGTAATTCGAATTTCTAGACTTCGGTTCCTGTATCCGGCCTAAAAAGCGCCACCGCAAACAGATCCAACAAGCACGGATCGGTGTCTCTTAAAAACGAGAATTCTGACGAACTGCGTGACTTCGCATCTCGTCAGATGCATAGCATTGTCATAGCGAGAAGCATCTCGTCACGACAGAACTTGAGCATGCCAAGTTGTCTCGGCACGTTGAACCACTTGTCTAACGACGGTTAGACGCTTGGATCATTCCGCTAGATTGACAACACAGAGCACCTCATTAAAGGGTATAGATTAAAAGCAGGATGTTTCAAAAAGCACGAAATCATCAACTATATTCGCGATATTCATCTCGCACAAAGCAAAACGATGAACGAGGAAGTAAAGCAAATACTTAAGTTTTAAATCCTGAAAAGCATACGGATTAAAACCCTCCCGGGCAATGTTGTTACATCGGCATGAATCGCCGCGACAAGTTAAAAGAAGAGTTCTTAAAAAGCAGAAAAGAGAGAGAATAGAGGCGAAGTCCTAAGAGGTCTCGGAAGCATCCAGACCGACTTTCGTCCCGGCTTCAGCACTGGCCGCTCCCGAACTCTCTTTCGTCGGCGATCCACCAATTATAAGCTCAGCAAGATTGGGCCTGAGAGTATTATACATTGTACCAAATTGATTAAAACCCTTCGGTGTAACCCAAGGATTATCAAAGTAGAAATCGGCAAGATCAAAGAGACAACTTAACCTGTGTGGCGCTGCATAGTCGTCTGCTCCGATTTCAACCTCGTCGATCTCATCCCCGGCAGCTCTGCTCTCCTTGACCTTAGCCTCCAGCTTCGCAATAACAAGGTCAAGATCCTGAGAGACACCTCTCGTCCGTTGCACATAATCAAGCAACGCTTCGTCAACCGCAATCTTGACTACTGCCTTTTCCACCTCATCACGCTGCGCAACGAACTTGCCGAGACGATCTAAACGAGGAGCATACCAGTCCCGCATGTCGTCATAGACACGAGTGGCGACATACTCAGCCTGCTTCCGGCGGGACTGTCGAAGACGGGAAGCCTCGGCTGCAGCATTTTCCGCATCTCGGCGGGACTTCTCTTCGAGCTCTGCAACTTGGGCGCGCAACTTGACTACCTCATCCTGAAGGCCAGACGCCTTCAGGATCTCGCCATTCAGGACGCCGACTTTCCTCTCGAGATCAGCCTTCTCTCTCTCAAGGAACTCGAACCTCGGACCCTTAGATCGCTCGCTCTGCAGTTTGGCGATTTCCTCCCGAGCCGCCTTCAGCATGGTGTCGTATTGCTGGACAACTGAAGAGAACTTCCCGGCAGCATTGACAAGGTCCGAAGAAACATCGACAACATCGCCCTTCAGCTCGGTCTTCTTGAGCGGAACCCCCCAGTGAGGTTTAGGTTTGCAGCGTGAAACCAGCTCGGCACAGAACTTCTTGTTAAGCATAAGAGGAGAGCCCCCTGACCAGACAACTGCGACCGCATCCGGGTCCGGGACCTCAGGATCAGCGGGCTCGACCTTAGGGCCTCTCGGCAACTCCGATGGATCCTCGCCAAGATCGTCATCACCTGACTGACGAGACGGATCCTCGCCGACCTAGTCACCGTCGTCTCGACGAGATAGATCATCGCCACCAGGAGGAACATCTCCCCCGTCAAGCACGACTTCAGGTGTCATCTCGGCAGCAGATGGCGTCCCCTTGGCCCTTCTCTCTCTCTCGATCTTGGCCCTCTTCGAAGCCCTGCAGAAGTGATAGCACGTCAGTAGCATATACCGAAACTACAATGAAAAACGAGTTCTCCATAAGAAAACTTACTTCGTCCTCGACGCAATCGAGGAAGCTGGACGTTTGGCCGGTCCGCTTGACTCGGTAGCCGCGTCGGTCTTCCTCTCCTTCGGAGGAGAATCCGGGATCAGAATGGCGTCATCGGCGGATACGGGAGTCCTCTTCTTCAGTCCCATCTTCTTAGTATGACGGGACGATTTAACTGCAAAAGATCAAGCAAGGATCAACGATAAGCACAGTCGTGACGCAAAAACTGAATCGAAAAGTGATTGGGTTCTCACCAGTTGCTGGAGTAGAAGCGGACTTGATCCTTCCCTCTCTCTTCCTCTTCTTCCGCTCCTCGGACTTAGCAGCAAAGTCGGCCCAGATGATTCTGCTTCGATCTCGCAAAAGCTGGCACTTCTTCCGGAACGCGGCAGACGTTGGTCTCGGCACGACCCTCTCTGCAAAACAAGCAAAGATGAAAGGTTAGCATACCAAGGCTAAGCTCAATCTATGACGCGACGAAATCTACAAGCAATCTACCAGCCTCATCGACCCATTCCGTCAAAACATAGTCGGGGTTAAAATCCCCAATCGACGCAGCACTTTTCTTGACATAGAAGTAGTAATGCTTCCAGTGGTGAATCTTGTCCTTGTGGGCGCCGTAAACGATGCCGTGCTTCATCGTGGTACAAAATCGTCTGAACCGCTCCTCCTTCGCACTAGCACGAAAGTCAGTAAGGCGCTCGAAGAGCTCTCGATCAAAGGCGATCCCGAAATGATTGGCCAAGGCCTCGGTAAAAATCATATGCCGGACCATGCCATGAGTCAGCTGACTCATGGGGATGCCACGCTGGTAAGCGTAATCCAGCAGATGACGGAAGATGGGAAACCGTACCCCAAATTCCGTAAACCAGCACTCATAAGCGCAGAACCATCCTGGCGGAGCATCAAAAGGCCTTTGCTCGGCAGAGGGAATCCGGATTTCCACGACATCGGGGACTGAGCATCTCGACCTAAGCGCCGCGACGATCCCTTCGTCAATCCAAGATCGACCATCGGCGGTCAAGGAAGTCGCCGGAGTACGCCAAGGCATCTCGACGACTGACGGAAGACCCTCGAGTTCGACGTCATCCGGAGGCGGCACTTCCTCCATCCCTACCTCGGAATCCGCGTCTGAGTCATTCTCCGGGATCTCGTCGCGATACCCGGAACTCTCACTATCCTCGTCCCGCAAAGACGGAGCGTCGGAATCGGCACGGACCCCCGAAGAAGAGTCCTTGGCCGCGGAATCCTGCCTGTCCGCTGCCGCCGCCCTACGACGACGCTCCAGCATTCGGCCCGCTCGGACCGCATCACCGAGAAAACCCGGGACTAGACTCGAAAGCGGGACATCATCGTCGTCCCGCGCTACAGCTTTCCCTTTCCCCTTTCGATCCGACGAATCCATCAGACGAGAATCAGAAGACGAAGAGCCAAAATTTGACGAGAAACCCTAAAAACTCTGACGAGAGGAAGGATCGAAGCGAGGAGAGAAAGGATTTCAAGTCAAAGATCAAGCGAATCTAAAACAATCGCGCAAAACCTATCGGTCTAATCGAGCAATGCAACTCAGATTCGAGATGGAAGAAGGAAATTACCTTTTCTTTTTCAGAGCGGTTGAAGGCAGTGAGCAGGCAAAAAAGGAATTAATGTGGAAGAGAAATCCGAACGGTCCCTTTAAGAGAAGTTTCCCGACTTCCAAGGAAAAAACTTCCCTTCCTTTTTCCCGCTTGGAAAAACCTAACGGGACTTGGGCCTTTTTTGCAAAATCTCAACTGCCGACCCACTTTAGCAATTTTAATAAGATGTGCATTGATGACGTGGCAATCCCACTCCTGACGAACCGCTTGCCAAGCGGTATAGCTCCTTCTTTTGACGAGCTGACGTTAAAATGAGGATGAACGGTCGTTCTCTTCGACGAGCCGACTCGAATGAGACCGTTATAGATGGTTGATCCTTTTTGACGAGCTGATGTCAAAAACAATCATCTGAATGCACATTCTTTCGCGGACAAGATGACGTCAACGTACTCTTTTCCCTTCCTATGGTTTTTATCCCAAACCGGGTTTTTCCATATCAAGGTTTTAACGAGGCGGTACGAATCTAAAGTCAATCGCACCTAAGACGAGCTAGCACTGGCGCTTTGTGCTGTTATTAATAACTCTCGAGCTCGACTCCCATTCATGAAGTTCGCCGAGACCAAACTGCATTTGACTCGCCAAACTGGGGGGGGGGGGACTTATTGTTAGAGGTGAAATGAGCACATTTCCCCGAGCCCGTCGCAATGATTAACAGCACCAAGGCCCAGCCCGTCTTAAGCCCTAGCCTCCTTACAGAAATGGAAAGCCTTGAGGAGGAAGTCAATACCTTAAGCAAAAAGGGAAAAGAAGCAGCCGCCATTCGAAGAAAGGAAAGAAATCAAGAGAAGAAGAAGTTTTCCTTTACGATCAAGAGGAGAATATTCAGTTGAGAATCGCCTTAACTCGACTATATAAGGAGAGGTCTTCATTCCCTGAAGACCAAGTCACGCAGCTCTAAAAACCCTAAAGCACTTTGCTCATCTTTTCTGTTTTCTCTTTTTATTCGCATTTTGTCTCGTCAAGGCTTGTTTGACGAGACTATTCCTTGTATCCGAACCTCTTCTTGAGTGATTAATCCAAAGCTTCCCAAATCTCCCATCCGAAATATCCCGTCATACTAACGTGTGCTATTTCTGGATCTAACATATGATGGTTGTGATTTAGAGGAGACAAGAGTTTGATAGAAGATGCATGGACGCTCTTTGGTTCGATTCCAGTTGTGAAAATTTGTCTCTTTAAGTGTGATTAAGAATCAAGAGTGTGTGCTACACGTGCAAATATGCCTTCTGTTGAATTATCTTCGTAGATATCCATGTTGTCCAATTTCTTATTCCTCTCTTTTTCTCGAGCTCATGTCTCGGCAAAAACCGGATTAATGTTTTCAAGTAACTGAGAAAAAGACTATTATGTTTTATTTATTAAATCCCCTTGATGTATATATACCATGGCTCTTTTAACTTATGCATGGTCTTTAGCCTTTACATTATAGGTTTTTTCTTCCGTACACTTCATATTTGTATACTTATAATGTGTATATATATATATATAAATATCAATAAAACTAATCATAAGTATCAAATAATTACTGCGAAAGAAAAAAAATCATCAGAAGTCGAAAATCATTTGGGTCTTCTACCCTTTTACAAAATAGCCAAACTTTTGTATTTCTTCCGTACTTTCTTTAATTAGTTATAGCTAGTTTCTAGTTTGATTTGTGTTATTATTGTGGCCGGTTGAGTTGTGTCCCACCCAAATTAAGCAAAGAGAAGGGACGGAACAGCTCATGTGAGGGTTGGGGATCATAGAACTTAATAACAATTCATTCCAATTATGGGTTTGGTATCTACAAGACTTTTTGTACCATCAGATCAGTAGATCACGATCAAACTCTCTATAACATATCATATGGTAATTAAAAGACTAATAAATACGCAAGTTTGATTCTTCGTAAGCATGCATTTGCCCATGGATTTAAATCCTGTCAAGTTTTTGAATGGGCTTTAAACGGACCTACTAAAAGCCTATCTACTTTTATAAAGCCAGATTGATGAATCTTCTTAGATCATTGACAAATCACAAATACACACACAAAATCTGTGTCGCGTATGAATATATATATGAGTTTGGTATAGTCGCTGTAACCAACTTATGATGCGTCAACTATTTCCTCTAGTGATACTTTGTTTTTGGTTTTGGGCAAGCATCTTCAGGTCGCATATTCTACACATGTCATCTCTTTTGCCAATTGCCAAATTTTGTCAGCAATTTTTTAACAGATAAAAGAACAAAATATAAAGAGAATTTCTGATTTTATTTTTGTTTTTCTGCGTTCAAAACCAAACCCTCTAGATGAAGAAAAGGCAACGATTTGAAGTGCTTATTGAAGGCTTTGAAGAGGTGCTTATTTGCTTAATTTGCTCTTTCGCGGTCTATTTAGTATATTGTCACATATATTAAAATTAAAATTCTTAGGCTGTACACCAAGTAATGAATGGTCTCTACAACATCTCGAGAGGTCTCTTGCTGCCACGATATTATTCAGATTTCCATTTTCCTTATTAACCTATATCTTGCAAGTTGCAACTATGCAAACACCATAATTCATATAATTACTATATAATAGAATAAAGTATAGGGAGATTTAGGTATCTAACTAAATTGCGAAAATAATTTGCCACCCTTGTTGGTCTCACTTGTTAATAGTTTGTCATTACCCGAGCAATCTGATCTTTTGAAAATGCCAACTCTATAAGAAACTCAAAAAACACTTTCTTTTCCAATTTATTTATCATCCGTTGTTGTTTACACTTTACAGTACGTTTTAAACATCAAAGTTTCATTTTGGTCTTTGAGCTTACAAAGCCAAATCAAGAAGAAGAAAAAAAGGAAACATTGATACCTTTTAAAAGTCTCTATAGAACTTATAAAAGCGTCATTAAGAGGTTTTGCTTGGTAATTTATTTTTTGCTGAAATTGACATTTAATCAGCCAGATTCTCTCATAATCGAAATTTGCGTGTAGTCTCGGAAAAAGGAAGCAGAAACAACTTCATCGTCTGGTGATTCTGTGTTGCTTTCATCATTGACTTCATCGCCCATTGATTAGACCAGGTTTGTCTCTCTACAAACAGTGCATTTGTTGTTGCTGGATCTTTACTCTTTGGTCTCCTTGTGATTGATTAATGGGCTCTGTTCTTGAGGTCTTACGTTTTCGTCTCATTTATGGCTCTTATAAGTCTTAATCATGCTCTGTTTCTTTCCGATTAGATCTCTATGTGATAAAATTTCTTCTCAATGCAACATGTGTTAAGGTTTCTTTTTATCTCTTCATTACCATTTCTCTGATTCACTATCAATTTTTTAGATCTTTAATTAATCATGAAGATTAGTATGCTAATTTTAGACTTAACCATTTTCGTTACCACAAATTCGATTTCTTTTCTCCAGAATGGCTACGGCTATGTCTCATCAATCAATCGCTTCCTTCATCTCTCACCGGTCTTCAAGATCTTCAACAGAGCCTTTGAATGTGCAAACGAAAAGATTCAAGAACAATTCATCACTGAGTTATTATACCTCAAGAAAAAGAAACATCTCCAAGATTGAAGCAATGGCGTCTCAGACATCACCAGTTTCTTCTTACAACACTCTCTTGTCTCCTTCCAAGAACAACCCTGAACATTCCAAGAAAAAACCAAGTTACTATTGAAATTCTTCAATCTCATTTAAAAATAATAAAAAAAAACATTGGTTTATGATCATTTATCTGAACAAGTTTTGTTTCTGATGTTATTTAGATGAAGCTGCACTGATATTGATTAGGCATGGAGAGTCGTTATGGAACGAGAAGAATCTTTTCACAGGCTGTGTTGATGTTCCATTGACAGAGAAAGGTGTTGAAGAAGCTATCGAAGCAGGGAAGAGGATTAGCAACATACCTATCGATATCATCTTCACATCTTCTCTGATCCGTGCTCAAATGACTGCAATGCTTGCCATGATTCAGCACCGTCGCAAGAAGGTATCATATATGTCACACTTTCTCAATCAAAATATGATCTTTTGGGTTTGTCACATTTTCTGATAAACAATCTAGGTTCCGATCATCTTGCACAATGAAAGCGAAAAGGCGAAAACTTGGAGTCAAGTTTTCAGTGAAGAAACTAAGAACCAATCCATTCCTGTCATACCTGCATGGCAGCTCAATGAAAGAATGTAAAAGTTTCCATCTTTCTTCGGCTCTGCTGCTCTTGAAGCGATTTGAAAGCTTATCATCTACTTTTGGCTTATATAGGTATGGAGAATTGCAAGGTTTGAACAAGCAAGAAACAGCGGAAAGATATGGGAAAGAGCAAGTTCACGAATGGCGTAGGAGTTATGACATTCCTCCTCCTAAAGGAGAGAGCTTGGAGATGTGTGCTGAGAGAGCAGTGGCTTATTTTGAGGACAGTGTAATGAGGATTCCAGTTTTTCATTCTCATTCTAACTTCTTTCTAAGTTTCTCTGCTGATGTCAACTGAATAACCGAATTCGCAGATCGAGCCAAAGCTTGCAGCTGGAAAGAACGTAATGATAGCTTCTCATGGGAACTCTCTGCGGTCTATCATTATGTATCTTGACAAATTGACTTGCCAAGAGGTGTGTCCAAAAGAAAATGTTTTTGGCTAAATCTCCATTTCTTGATAGTTCTTTTTTGGCAAATAACTGAAACTCTCTATGTGGTTTTTGGCTCTTCAGGTGATAAGTTTAGAGCTATCTACTGGTATACCACTTCTATACATCTTCAAAGATGGCAAATTCATGAAGCGAGGAAGCCCTGTTGGTCCTACAGAGCCCGGTGTCTATGCTTATACTGAGGTTAAGCACCATTTCTCTCTTCTTCATCTTTCTTAGATTTTCTTTTGTCTCAGATGTTTCTGAGTGTTTTTGTTTGTGCTTGCAGGGATTGGCTCAATACAGACATAATTTAGACGAGAACAGTGAAGTAATTTGTTCCTAGAATCTACTTAGCTCTATTAGGACTAAAGCCATTTACAAGGAAAATATATAAGTTACTGATGTTCAAAAAGTCCCCACACTTGTTGGTATTGTGTTTGTTGCAGTTACCAAACTCTTTTAAGCAAATAATAATCATTATTCTGTATAAACTATTCAAGAATCTGCAGTTTTACTGGTCTTAATCTGCAGTACAACAAAAAAAAAAAAAAAAGGATAGTATCTCCTTGGTAAATTCATGGGTTAGGAAGAGAGAAAAAAGGTTGATCTTAGGTTTTTGTTGTATCCAAAGTTCCATTCTTGATCATCTCTTTGTCCTCCAAGAGCTTCTTTTCAGAGTCAGAAACTTCAGAATCAGAGCTGGTCAAATGATCAGCTGAGGTTGATGACACTGTGGTGGTGTTTCCAAAGAACTTCATATCATCCTCTCTCATCCTCTCAGCATACTTCTCGAAATCGAAACTCGAATCGCTGTTTTTCCCACCAAACGCAACCTCGAGCTGCTCCACGTCAAAGAGATCCTCAAGAAGCTTCTTGCTTAAGTCATCATCCGAGTAGACAAATTTCACCTTGCTGCAAGTCTTTGCATCAAGAAACGGTTTCACCATCTGCAGATTTACAGTTTTTTCACTCTTTCTGTCAAACAAGATTTAGCATTGAGAGGTAAGCTAGAGAGAGATATTGAAGAATTTTACCCTATAGAAGGGTTCGAAAACCTTAGGAGGATTGTATAGTATGGCACAGCCTAAGCGCTCAGGGTAATGTTCTTGCAACACGTGAGCTGTTTCTCTAGACACTTTGACTGATATATGAGACATGTTGAAACCTTGAAAATCGATCAGCCAAACCATTTGTTCTTGGTCTTCCGGTAGATTCAAGATTGCGTTTTCCATACAGTAGACTAAGAACCGTATCTGTCCCTTGGGAGACTTGGTGTTCTGGCTACTCGGTCTCATCACCAAAACTGTTCTTCCATACTTGTCGGTACAATTCGCTCGGTAGATCTTCCCGGTCTCAGCTTCTCTCGCAATCTCCTCCTAATAACCCATTTCAAGAACATTTTTATAAACCAATAAATTTCAAGAATGCATACAAAACGTCACGTAGATTTACATACCCATCGAATCTCTTCGGGTTTGTATTGCATCCTCCATTTTAAGGTTTCTTTAAGCATTTTGGCTGCTTTCTTCACGTGCCCATTACGTGCAGCTAGATATCGAGTAATGGTAGCATCTGAACAATACTCGGATGATTTCTCATTCAATGGTCCTAGTAATGTCCTCACTTCATTTATCTATATTATTATTATGCTCATAAATTGTTAAAAGAACACAATCTTTATATTAACAGGCAAATTATAATATTGATATATCATATTACCTTGTTAAGATACTCCTCTGGCGGCAAAGATTTCTCAGAAGATTTCTTGGAATCAGAACTCATGTTTTTACTGAAATTTTCAAGAGCAAAGTTGCAACCAAAATTTGATTAAAAAGAGAATGAAATGAATCAGAGAAATATGGAAAAAAAAAAAAAAAAAAAAAAAAAAAAATCCAAGGCATAAACAGAGGTAGATTGTAGCCGCAATTAAAGGCCTAGTAATGTTAATTAGATACAAATCACGCTTTTTGATACATTAAAAACAGAAGACACGTTCTTCTGATCAAATTACGCATCGAATCTAGGGACAAAAAACATCAAAGATTCATGACACATCTGACCTTGATCTTACTCGAGAATCAACATAAATCAAGAAATTAAAAGATTCGAGAACATAAACTCACTTGGATGACGAAACTTGAATTGGAGCGATCAGAAATGAGATCGGGGTCGAGTGGAGTGGGTCAAACCCCAAAACCTTTGAAATAGAAAGAGCGTAAAATTGAGACCTGACAAGTCTTTTTAAGTTTCGGTCTAAAAGAATCAAAGACTCGTTGTAAGAAAAGTACTAGAACTAGAAGGTAGATTCGATTTAATTCAGGCGGCTACGTTACGGACAGTGTGACGAGAGCCCAAAGACACGTGACGCGAGACTGAGGGAAGACACAGACACCTTTTTTGTCTTGTTTTTTTTTTTTAAAAAACAGTATCTGTTTTTTGATCTAGCGTGGACTTTGTGAATTGGACCGGGAATTAAACCCGGTTATTGACTTCCTGATTTGACATTTTGGTTGGAAATGTGGGACGGACATTTTGGTTACCAACCATATCATAAGTCCCTCTCATCATACCAACTCCACTATACCCAAAAAAGAACATTTGATTAGTTAAGTTTTTTTGTTTTCTTTTTTATTTGACAACTTTAAATTAGTTAAGCATTTTAGTTATTTCTATAAACTAGTGTTGATTTTAAAGTATTCTAATATAATAATATATAATTGTTGAAATATTGATATTTTTTAATTGAAATATTCTAGGATAAAAATATTTAGGTACATCAACTCTTGTAGCAGGATTAATGGGCCTAGTTTTGATATGTTGCAGGACTAATGGGCCTAGTCTTGATTCTTGTAGCCCATTTAGATTATTTGGTCTATCCAATTTCCAATACTCTCTTTTCCCATTACATGTGTTCTTTCTTTTTTTGTCACCGTTTTCTAGCGACGGATTTGCCGTTCGATTTATGTTTTTCCTCTGTTCGATTTTAGATCGGTCGAATATATCCTTAAGAGAATATATGAAAAGAACTGACTGTTAGTAACTAAGTAAAAGTGTCATCTTCTTTTTATGCCAAAGCACAAACTATCAGGATAACTATTTGTGCACTATTTGACTTGTACACTGGGCTTTTAAGAAATTATGTAACTTGAATTCAAAACCAATTGCTAAACATTTGAGAAGTGTATTTTACATATTATTTTTTACAATTTTATTACTTTCGACGTGGAACAATTTTAATATGATCCGACATGATTCATTAGCAAGTAAATAAACAGTATTATGATACTACACTTTCAAATAGCTAAAACATATATATTAAAAAATAAAATCAATAGTACTGTAGTTTCGTAATGGACCATATGCAATTCCTCTTTCCCTCATAAAACAACGTGCAACTGCTCTCGAAACAACGACACCCTCTTTTCGATACTACCAAAACGAAAATATTATTTAGTGAAATCTATTTTTGTAATTCACTTCACCCCATACACACATTTTCACATGCATTTGTATTTTACTCATTTGCCTACTTACATTGTATTAGTAATGTAAGTTAAATTAGATAAGAACACACATCGTTAACAAAAAAATAAAATAAAAAAATAATAATAATTGAAGGGCCAAGACAATTAACAAGTGGAGTTCACGTTGAGACTGATAACAGTAAAAATGGACCCTTTTGATCGTCATTCGCCAACACGTGGCAGATTTTGAACGGTAATTTGACTTCAACTGATTTAACGGACGCGTTTGACGGAAACCGCGTTACGAGCATTAATGGAAAAAGTACAGATGAGAGATAGGGAGACAGACACACACGCGCAGTTTCATGCTAAAAGCAAAGATCCAATTAGATCCACCTGCCACATTCTTTGCCTTTTCGACCCATTAGTCACAAATCGAATCTACTCTCTTTTTGGTCCAACTTTATAATTATTTCTCAATGTTTTCTTTATAAATGATATGTATTACTTGATTAATTTAGAGCCAAAGTATCTGAGTATCAGACGACTACTTATAGACATGCTAACGAATAAATTAAAATGTCAGTCAATTACCCCAAAAAAGTTTTAAAATGCTAGAGTTCTTGAGAGTACATAATATATGAATGATTAAATATCTGGACTAAAAAAAATTATAATAATAGGGATAGAGAAAAATAAGTGGCAAAAGTAAAAACAGCTAAAAACTTGAGTAATGGTTTTGCAGTTGACTATTTCATCTTGATTGTTGACACGCTCGGCAATTACGATTATGCGTACGCGATTTTGTTGCTTTTCCTCTTTTTTTTTTCTCATGCGTAGGACTAGGAGATATGACGTTATAATTAGAAAACGAGAAAGTGATTGATTAAGTCTCCTCTATTTATAGTTTCCTACAAATATTTTGCATGCAACTCACACTACAAAAAATTAGGTAAATACCATTTATAAGTGTCAAAAATTTAAATGACTCTAATTAAAATGATTGACATTAAATTTATGTTTTTACATCACTTTAAATAATTGATATCAATATTAACTTGATTAACATCAATTAAAATGAAACTCATACAAGTGAATATTGATTTATATCACTTTTAAAAAACCGACACAAATATATGTGTTACATCAATTATATAACTGAAACATTTTTTCAATTTGACTAACATCAATAATAAATTATGTTAATACTTATTTCAGTTATAAAAAGTGATGCAAACAAAATTTTGAATAAACTACTATTTATCCTACATCGCTAAACAAGGAGGAAGAATAGTAGTTTGCTCTTCTATATAATAACTTCACCCAAAAATAAATTTTAATTTTTATATAAGTAAAATCATCAATATGTATTTACATATATTATTTAGAATAAGAAATACAAAATGATTAATAATTTTGAATTTAGTATATTATGAAAAATAATACGAAATTTAAAATTTACATAATTTTTTATATCACTTATTTATAATTGATATAATAATATTATCAACAAAAAATATATAATATAATTAAAATATATATATATATATATGATATCAATTGTTATAAGCGAGACACATAGTAACATCATTTATAATAACTGATGCAATTGTTTATTTCATTTATATTAATTGATGCAACTGTTTACTTCATTTATATTAATTGATATTATATATTAACATCAATTACAAAAATGATGAAACTATTTGCATCAATTGTTTTTAGCATCACAAAATATTAGTATCACCACTTTCAGAATCATTTATATAAATGATGCAAATTCATTTATATCAATCAATAAATTATATAAACTAAGAAAATAAATGATACTACACATCTTTCTTGTAGTGTTAGAGATTTTTTTCTCTCTCTAAATGATAGATCTATACATATTGATATTTATAAACTAAAGATGCGTTTCACACATAAAAATAATTAATGATGCGTCTTGCGATATGGTTTGGATTTCTGCTAATTAGGCAATATTTTGTTATATATTGGGCTATATTCATGTAATGAGAGCTAACAACATTGTGCTAATTAGTTGAAGTTTTTAAACGTATGCAATATTCGTAGAACAAGGAAGAATAAAATATATCACAGCCCATGTGTGTAGGTCGGGATCAAATTAGCATCGTAATGGTGAACTGGTAACACGGGCACGAGCTACACACATGGGGGTGCCTCCTTCAGTCCCTCTATGCGCGTCCATTAAAAGTTATCAACTTATCAAAATAGCTTTATTTCAAACGTTTTTTGTTGTTATTTATATTTTTAAGTAAATTAAAAATATAATGTTTTGAAAGTTTTTAGTTTCAGATTAACCAACCAGCTAGCTTGGACATGGTTAAACGAAAATATTTATACATTACTAGACTGATAATTAACAAAGAGATGTATCAAATTAAAAAAATTGGAATGGCTAAAGTTACGAAACCAATATATGTCTGTCAAAATTCAATAATTTTGGTAATCAGTCTTGCAATCTGCGTCAAGTTGACGCCGTATTGATTGTACACGAAGCAATTAATTTAAGTTACGTGAGTCGATAATATGGTAAGATGATGAAATGCTTAATACTAATTAAATGGATGCATGATGTAATACGGTAGAGATACATGAGAAATTCTCAGCCATTCATTCTAATCCTCTAGATCCTTCTTTTTTAATCTTTGTTTGATTTATGTGTTTAAAAAGTCTAAACCACCCATTACAATGATCACATCATTACAATGCGAAATTATTTACCAATAACAATCATGCAAGTCTCTTTTACCAAAAAAAAAAACAATCATGCAGGTCTACGTGCGTCACACTCGGCATCTCCAGATAATTTTCCTTACTTTCATACTATATAGTTTCTTTTTATATTTCGATATATTCATCCGATTTTAACAAAAAAAAAAGAAAGATATATTCATCCGATTAGTTATGCACATCCATTCAGTTTGAATTGAAAAAAACAACAAAAATCATTTGCATAAGATTATGGGCCTGTTCGTTTGGCAGTCGCAGGGCCTCTGCGATTGCGATTGCGACAAAATGCTATTCGTTTGACAGTCGCAAGGTGTTGCGACCAATCGCACGATCAATCGCGGCGATCAGCGATTTTAAATTTTAGTCGTAGCATTTATTTAACGGCACGATTTTAAAACACGCGACTGAGTTTTAAAATCGCACGACTGAGAAACGAACAGCATCCCGCGATTGTTAAATCGCAGTCGCAGCAGTAGTCGTAGTCGCAATCGCTGGCGATTATCAAACGAACATGGCCTTTTTATGTTTTTTCAAACAGAAGACGTCCCATAAATCAGCTGCGAGTGTGATTATTAACTCCATATATACGAAGTTAACCAAACCACTAACATTTACCTGCTGAATCGTGTTATGGACCAGAAGATATTTGCTCCAAACTTCTAAATAGTAATATGTAATCTCAAGTTCCAAAAATTACCAAAATTAGTTTTGTGCTACTATGTATGGCTCTCCACTTCACTTCACTTCACTGAATAGTTTTTTAGGATAAGGCGTGGTAAAAACTAGGCGGGTAATTCAGTAATTGATACGATGCAATTTTAAAAATTATTTTTCTTTGTCGACAGGAAGTATCTTTAACAAGAAGTAGTCGATGTATTGAGATAGAAAACCAAAAAAAAAAGGTGTAAGACGACGTATTTCAGATTAATAAATTGGAGAAATACGAGGTGGACAAAAGGGAAAAAAAAAAATTAGTGGTAATAATCTGGAAAATTGTACGAGGACACGCCACGCCTCCTATATAAGGAGACCCCAGCTACTGGAATAAGTGTATCGGTGAGGCTGAGAGTTATTCACTTACAAAAAAAAAAAAAAAACTTGAGTGTCCTCTCTAATAAATAAATAAAAAGTTGATAGATAAGAAATTGTTCTACTTTTTTTTTTTCTCCTGAATTTTACTTTTGTGCAAATCCACCCCTTCCCCTGATCTGTTACTTTTCCCGCTTCTTCGATCCGTTTCTGTTAATAATCTGTCTTTCAAAAAGAAAGAAAGAAAACCGAATCCTGGGTTTGTGTTTGAACGGTTTCAATAACTTATTTACGCAACAAAACAAACTTTTGAAACTGGATTTTAATCTTTCATATTTTGATTTAATTGTAAAGTCAGGTACTTTCAGAACAGAGATCAATCTTTTTTCATATTTGATCTTCTTGTTTTTGTTGTAGATTTAAACGTCTCCTTTCAGATCTGCAAAGAGGTTGTTTATTTAAAAACCTCTTCGATCTAAAATCTTTTTATATTCGAATTTCTTGAAAAACAATCCTGTTCTTTACTTTTCATAAGAACCAGGAAAATTCTCGAATTCAGTTTTTTTCTTTTTTTCTAATAATTAAAAAATTTGCGATGGCAACTGCTATGGATTTCTACAGTAGCCAAACGTTTCAACAATCTGATCCTTTCGGTGGTGAATTAATGGAAGCGCTTTTACCTTTTATCAAAAGCCCTTCCTCTGATTCTCCCGCGTCCGCGTCTGCGTCTGCGTTTGCGTTTCAGTCGCCGTTCTCTGTTCTCCTTCCTTCTCCTCCTTTCTCATCCTTCTCCGGTTCGTACGGATCGGATCTTCAGCAGATCCACTCTTTCTCGAACCTTCTCGGCCCTAAACCGGTTCCGATGAAGCAATCCGGTGCTGTGCGGAAGCCGATGAAGCTGTACAGAGGAGTGAGACAGCGTCACTGGGGAAAATGGGTCGCTGAGATCCGTTTACCCAGGAACCGAACTCGGCTATGGCTCGGAACATTCGATACGGCGGAGGAAGCTGCGTTGGCCTATGACAAGGCGGCGTATAAGCTGCGCGGCGATTTCGCCCGGCTTAATTTCCCAAATCTCCGTCACAACGGATCCAACATCGGAGAGTACCAACCTCTTCAGTCCTCAGTCGACGCTAAGCTTGAAGCAATCTGCCAAAACTTAGCCGAGACGCAAAAACAGGGGAAATCAACGAAGAAGTCTTCTTCCCGTTCCCGGAAACGTTCATCCACCGCCGCCGCGAAACAACCCGAGGTCAATTCGTGTCAAGATGCGACGGAGGAAGTCAAATCAGAGGTTTACTCTAGCGCTGGATCTCCACCGTCGACGGATAGCTACGGATCCGGAGATTCTTCGCCGTTGTCGGATCTGACGTTCGCCGACACGGAGGAGGAGCCGTCGTGGAACGAGAACTTTGCGTTGGAGAAGTATCCGTCGTACGAGATCGATTGGGAGTCGATTCTGTCTACGTAAACTGGGGGCATTCTTGTAAATTAGTGTATGCCATAGGGGTATTTTAGGGAAAATAGAGGTCTCTGCAATGGAGTTTTTGGTCATTGCATGGAGACACAGTAAGTTTATTATTATTAGGGAGCTTTGTGTTAAATATTAATAAGTTGATGTAACTTAATGTAAATTACTAGTCTCTGCGTCGGTCGAGCTGGAATATTTTTTGTCAGACTCGACCGTGCGAGATTTTTTTTCTTCTTTAATGTATTTTCTAGTTTATTTGTCTTAATTAATTCAAAGTTTTTTTTAGCTTTAAACTTAATCCAAATTAAACCTTTGTTCAAAAGAAAAAAAAAAAACTTAATCCAACTATTCACTTGTTTGACAAAAAAAAATGAAAAGAAACTTGTGGAATGAATTGTCTGATAGTGTTGTAATAAATGACGATGGCTTGGACTTTGGAATAAGGTGCTTTCCAGTATGAAAATTAAGAACTGATTAGAAAATTATTAATTTTTCGTTACTTACCATACACACTCACACCCCTATGGGATCACGGAAGGCTAAATAATGATGCATCTGGGTCCCTTAATTTCAATTATGACTTATTCTGCAAATAATTCACATAGTAATAACCAAAAATGTAAAACTACTGTATACCTTTTAAAAAAAAAAATGGCGGTCATGTTAACAGTGATAATTTTGTGTTTTTTTTTAAAAATAAAAAATGGAAATCACAACATCATTTTACTTTTTTTTTACCTTACCCGAGAAAGAGAGATACACACAATGAAGGGGAAAAGTAAAAAAGTTGTCAGATCCTTGAATATGTTACAGTACTGCAAAAATTCTTGAAATCAACCAATCATTGCGAGACTCGAACCTAAAGTCTAAACTGTAAAACCCGTCGAGAGAAGATTCTCCAGTCGCTCTGCTCAAGAAGCTGTTGGAGAATACTCTCAGTTGAATTTACCAATCTCCATTTTTTTCTTGATTGCTCGTTGTCCATGGTATATGAACGAATCTACTATTCCCGATACCGTGAAGACACCTGTCAATACAAAAAAAAAGCAATCAGATTTTTTGGATTTTGATGAAGAAAGTATGTAGTTTTTAGGAAGAGAGAGAGAGAGAGAGAGAGAGAGAGATGTTGATCGATGATCACCTCCAACAATAGCGCAAACATTTGTTAAAAAGTGCAAGAACTCCACATGCTGCTCCTCAAATATCACCTTAACAACAATCAATAATCAAAATGTTTTCAGAGACAGTATCTCGATTAGGATTAAACACAAATACCAAAACACAAAACAGACCTTAATTGGTGAAAGATCATAGTAGAAGAAAACACCAGGCGGCGATTGCATGCGACCTGCTTCCGCGTTCTGGAAATGTTCCGTCACAGAGAACTACCAAAAAACTCATTCTGTTACATTTCACACACAAATGAAAAGTTAACAAGACTTGAGATTTTGGAGATTGTAGCTTGCTTCACCTGGTTTGACTGAATAGTATTTTCGTGAACATCAGTGTATATGCTTGGCACCACCTGCAATTTCCACACCAAAGTCCATTTCTTTATCACTATACTACTCAAACATGCCATCTGAGCAACAATATTGTCTCAGGTGAGAAATGTCATCTATGGGAATAATGTAGAAACGGAAGCAAACCTTGATGAAATACTGATACACGCCATTCTGTTTCTCCTGATTCCACTGCACACTGAGAGAAACAAGAGAATGTTTCAGAAGATAAAGATGACTGGAAAAAGCCATAACAGGTTTGGGAGAGAGAGAGAGAGAGAGAGAGAGAGAGAGAGAAAAAGAAGTTTTTACCCATCTAGAGGGTTCACTACACCGGGGAAGAAGTCCCCAAAGGCCAACCTGTTGACTTTGTGGCTTATCTGTGGAAGAGATGCAATGGAGTCAGACCCATTTGAAACTTTGAGAGCTATTTAAAGAGAGATTGAAACAAGAAGGAAACTTCTCTTACGTTGTAGTTGCCTTGCTGGAACAGTACCATATCATGGAACTGAAAACCGGATTGGTGAAAGCTTTGCCCAGGAACGAAATGAAAGTTCCCAGCGACTTTGTTAACTTCCAAGAAACCGTGAAGATTACAACCTTCACCTTCTTCGTCTTTGACCTTTTGCACAAAGCCTTCTCTTTTACACTGAGATGGAATGAGTGTAGATGATATATCCAGATTAACACCAAAAAAGACTTCGCTACTTTCTTCAAACTAAGTAACCAGATCAACCCAATTTTGCTATTACTAAATGTACCTGGTCGATTGATTCAGGGTCTGAGAGGGCCCAACCTTTCTTTCGGTAAGCTTCACGAACTTCATCACATGTGTTACAACAAGCATCATCCGTCTGTTAAGTGTAGAAAGTTACAACCACAACATGTAAAGAGGATCAAAACACTTCCCTACCACAGACGAAACCAAAACGTAAAATAACCGAAGAAAACTCAAGAACTCTGTTGAAGATTTTCTACTGCAACTGAAAAGTCCAATATCGCATGTAAGAGCATATCATTCGATTGATTAAGGGAGAGGCATACCGGCTCGGCTCCAAAGCAGGAACCACAATATGTTTCATTGTGCTCCAACCTTCCACCATGTTTCTGTAAAGGTTTCTCAATCTGGAGGGAAACGATAACATTAGGAAAAAAATTCAACACTTTCAGTTTCGTAAGACTTCTTGCAATGAGATCAGAGATGGCACCCGAAAATGAAAAAACTAACCTTTGTATGACCAATTCCGTCTTGTTTTGCTTCAATGACATTGCCGTGAGAGTCTAATCTTCTTTTAAAAATATCATGCCGCTACAATATGTAAACGGGCAGAAATGAAAATCAGACAAAGCGTAGAGAAATCTCTCACTTGAATCAAAACTCGAATCCACCAAGGAACATACCACATCAAGGTGCCTCTCTCCGCTGATATCCATAGTATCAATACTAATAATCGAGCATTGAAGCGCAGGGAATGTAACATCAAACTGCAAAGTATATATAATAACTTCATAAAGGCGTCTTCTTCACAGAAACAAGTACAATCTTGCAACTCAAAAGTAGTAGCAACAAAAAAATCAAATATTTACATTGATCCGAAGCTTCTCTCCTCTTGATGTATCAACACGGAGCTGAGTCTCCGTAACCGGGTGGATGTAAAGATCTAAAACCACAAAGCACACAAATCAAAACATTTTCGAATTTACAAACAATGTTTGATTCCGCCATTGAAACCCACGAAGAAATTACAAAACTTTTTGAGCTAAGCTACCCACGAATAAGATTGGATCCAAAAAGACCAGAGCAGGGTATGAAATGCACTTACGAAGCTCGGAGAAGAAGAGAACTAGCATGACGATTGAAGAAACGAGGGTGATGACACCACCAGATAGTGTACGCCTGTAAAAATCTTCATTGATTTTAGGGTAAGCGTCCAGATTCCTCAATCTGTTCATCACGCCGACCATTCCCCTATCTCCTCGGGTGCTAGGGTTTCGCTTTACTTGAAATTTTTTGACCGATTCAACGGGAGAAGGAGATGATTCAACGGCTAATCACCTGACCTCTTTTGACCTTTAGATGCGTCAACGAGAGTCTCTCTGTATCTATTTTCGCGGATTTTTCTTCTGTTTTTTTCTTCTCTCTTCCAAATTAAGGAAGAGAATCTCAAGACGATAGCCGACTGTACGCTGCCCATACGGCGTCGTATACTGTATTCGTAATTGTACTTTTGATTATTACAAATTTAGCCTTTGTTCTTTTATGTTTTTGTTTTTCACTAATTGGGTTTGGGCTATGATATCGTTGTAGCCCATATAAATGCCAAAATAAATTGTTCATAGATTTTTTTTTTCCTCATCTAATTTGGCTTCAAATTGGTGACAATTTTTGGGAGATTTGGCAAAAAAAAACAACAGAGAAAAAAGATGGTTTTGTCCATCTACACATTTTTAATTGAACTTTGTCCATCTAAATATTTTTAAATTTATTTGGCAATTTTATCTTTCAAATTGATTTACCCTTTCACAAGTTTAAATAAAATTAAATAAACAAACATCCCTTAAACAAAAACTGATTTTAAACAAAAAAAAAAAAAAAAAAACTTTTCACGCTTTTCTTCTTCTTCTTCGTCTCTTTGGCCGTTCTTCTTCTGTCGATCTTCTGTCGCCTCTCTTACTCCGACGAGACGGCTGTCATCCCGTCCTCCATCACCGTTACTTCCTCTTTCCTCCGTCGCCGTCACGCCCTCCTCCTTCTAGAACGGTTTTTTCCTCCGAGACAATCGCCATTCACATTCGAGTTTGAAGATCAGGTTAGTTTAGATTTTGGCTTAAATTAGGTTACTTATGAGGCTAATTGAAGATTTGGTGGAGAGAAATTATGTGTCTCGATCGTCTCGATCCCAAATTGATTTGGGGCTTTTGTTTGCAATTTGATTTTGGCTTAAATTAGGTTACTTATGACGCTAATTCTGCACCGCAAGTTTGTTTAACTAAGACATTGAAGTTTATAAAGATGTTTATGCATGTCTGTGGCAGGTTTGATGGGTTTCAGTCTTTTTCTTGTGTTAGCTTTTTGCTTAGGTGCTGTTTGCTTGTGTTGGAGACTCTTATTGCCTTGTTCTTGATGGTTGCTTTGATTGGTCAATTGTGTCTTAGATGGATAAATGAACATGACGAAAGTAAGAGAGAATAGTAAATTACCTGGAATTTTTTGTTACTTTCTGTCTGATTAGTATGTTAACTTGTTCACAATATTGCACTTATATTGACATGCTTTAGTGTTTCTTGTTCTGAGAGCAAATTGTTTACTATTGCTGATTAGCTTAACGTTGTTAGCTTCCATTCATATTGTTCCTTGTTTACGATATATTTAACCAATACCATGATTTGGAACTTTCTCCATGATACCAGCATGTTTAGTTGACTTACTTCATATTCTTAACTCTTTAGGTGATGTAGATATTGCAAGGCTCAACAATGCTATGTATTTGTACACACTTCCATCTAAATTTCTTCTAGCTTGATAACTAGATGGAGGTTGTTAATTAGTAGACTACAGTAGCAACTCATCTATTTTGAATGCTCTTTTGTGTCACAAAATAAGTTACTTTGGGATGTAAACGCTTACAATAAATTTCTCAATTGTGCATATCATATTTGGCTATACATGTTTCTCAAGACATTGTATTTTCGTTTTATGTACAATTTTCACATGACATAGTGATAATGTTTGATGCTAGCTTTGTCTCAAGGTTTGATAAATATAAATTTTCAAGAAAGTTAGACATTTTTTTTGTGTGTTTTTTTGTGTTTATGGTATGCGATGATAGACAATGTTATACTCAATTTGGTGTGCGTTATGATTATGTTATGTTTTCTTGTGTCTTATGCATGTCAATTGTGCATATCGTATTTGGCTATATTGCACATGGTTCTCGTTAGGTGTTATTCAACTTAGTTCTCGTTCTTTGCACCTACTGCTACCTTGACTGCTCTTTTGCTGGCTTTAAAGCAGAAAAAAGGTTGCGGATTTTCTTACTGCTGCCTGGCTGAAATTCGTATCATTAGTAAGCCAACTTGGAATCTGAGTTGGGCAGTTTTTGTTTGCCTTTTAATTTGCTTGCTCATGGTCACATCACAAAGTCTCTGCCCCATGTATCATGATTATCTGTTATCTATAGTCTTAGGTTTGTGATTCGTGGAACTTTGCATGCTTTAAGGTCTAGGATCGAAGAAAGGCTAGAAGTAGAAATCTTTGTTATCGATTAAGGGAATGGCTGAAAGTAGTAATCAATGATACACTTCTATTGCGTCTGTATGTCACATTAGAACTTGTTTAAAAGATATATTGCACATGGTTCTTGTAAGTGTTTAAGTTTTGTTCTTCTCATTTCGTTAATCACTTATAACATTTTGTTCTTCTCATTTCGCTTTTTCAGATATGGCCTCAGATTTTCCTAAACGATTATACAAGGAAGGAGCAGAACCAGAAGTTGATAAGATTAACCAATGTGCCAAAATGTCGATACTGACTACTTTGAAGGATCGTATGGAAGATGAGTTGAACGAAGTTAAGAAGGATCCTGTTTTTGCTCATATCATAGCTATCCACGACAATCGTTTAACATTTTCAGGGAAATTGGTTCACAGTCTCATGTGTAGGCAGCTTCTCACCGCCAAAAAACATGAGTTGTGGTTTGTGTTTGCAAGGAGGCCTTTGCGTTTTTCTTTGCAAGAGTTCCATGCGGTTACCGGGCTCAAGTGCCAAGACGATGGCAACTACGAACTTGGGAAATGGGCTGATGATGGAGGCTTTTGGAGTAAGTTGATCAAGAGAAAGGGAAATATCTCGATGAAGACAATAAGGGAAGAGCATGTACTAGAGGCTCACAAGTGGAGTCGTATTGTCCAATATATAGCATCCGATCGGACAACCATGTAATCGAAGTTGTGCTTCATTGCAAGGATTTCAAAATATGACTTCAATTGTCTTTTGCATCTGAAATCTTGTTCCTTCTTCACAGCTTCCATCAAAGCGAAACGAAGTTGATTGTTATCCTCCCTTTCCTTTATAGTCCGAACTCCATCATCATCATCAACCTCAGACATGTTGTTTTTGTTGATTTCAGGTTTTCCAGACAAATAACCATCATTGTCTCCATTGTTTGAATTTGTTGTTTGCTCTGTACCAATATTGGTGTTGAATCCATTGTTTTTATTCTGAACGGGATCCGTCAAGGTCACAAACAAATGTTTCGATGCAGCCTTCCTCATATACGCAACAAAGTTTTTCAACTGACGATCATTGCCAATCACAACTCTTGGAGACCTTGCATTATTGATCAAACCTCCCGGTAAATAGCTAAGCTCCACCTCGGCGCCGATTTGGATTGAAAAGTCCTCTAAAATCATCAGCTTTAACTCTTCAAAAGTAGTGATAGATTCTAAACCCACTAATCTCCCTCCTTTTGCCTCATCAGCAACAAAATTCCCACACGATTTCCAAACACCACAAGTTGCATAGATATGCAACATAGTCACCGGAGGGTAAAAGAGAAACAAGAAAAAAGAAGAAGAAAACGAAGATGAAGAAGATGGAAATCGAAATAGAGATGATGGCGTCGTGGTGTGATCAGTAGGGAGAAGAAAAAGGAAACAAGAATATTCAAAATATTTTTGAATATTTTCTAAGATTTTTTGGTAGAATACGTTTTCTACACGTGGTAGAAGACGATTTTTTTTGCAGAACACGAAGTCTACAAAGGGTAGAAGATTATGTCGGTAGTAGAACACAAAATCTACGACCACGTAGAAGTATGTGTTTTTCGTAGAGTACGAATTCTGCAACTTGCAGAAAATAGTGTAATATGTAGAACATATCTTCTACCAAATTCACGAAATAGTAGATAATAGAGTAACCGTTAGAAATCATATTCTACGAGAAGTAGATGTGTGGACAAACGATAGAAATCATAGTCTACTGAAAGTAGATGTGTGGACAATTGGTAGAAATTATGTTCTACCGTCTGTAGAAGTACGACCAAGAGGTAGACTACATATTCTACTTTGCATTTCAAAACCGGTAGAACCAAACTTCAATATATTTTTTTAAGTATCATATGATTAAAAATAAATTGTGAAAAAATTATAAAAAGTCTTAAGATCATTGTTCTGAATTTTCTGAATTTTTCTGGATTTTAAAAATATTTATTTCATATTTTTAAAGTTCAAGGGTATTAAAGTCCAAAATAGGTAAAACTACGAAAATGTGTAAATAGACAAAACCTTCTTTTTTTCTGTTGTTTTTGCCAAATTTCCCACAATTTTTTTTTTGGGGGGGGGGGGGGGAAAGGAGGATTGTTCCTCAATTTCTGTAACCAATTTAGAGGGAATTTTTTTTTTTTTTTTTTTCTCTCTTTTGGGGAGAGAGAGGTGATGTTTAATCAGTGGATTCCACACAATTCTTCAATATTCTTCATAATGGTCAAATATTTTACATGTAACAAAATTGGAAAGTCCATATTCTTAGGTGAATCCTATATATGACTCTCATTTACTAAAATCCTATTCAAAGAAATGAGAGTTTTGAATTGACTCTCATTTACTAAATTAAGATGTCAATATCAATATTTCCAAGATATATGATTATACTACCAAAGTCTTTACTTGACTCTCATTTACTAACTTCTACCGTCTATAAATTAAGATTACGGTAGCTTTGAATCTGTTTCTGTTAAACGTCATTTTATAGCGTTTGTGTTCCCGGAAAAGCTCTTACCATCACCACCGAGTTACTCTTACCTCTCTCAAGTCGAACATCATGGGTGTTGCTGGTAAGATCGAGACTTTGGTCGATTCAATGAGGGATTTCTCTCCGACACGTGTCAGATCATCCTCCTCTGATGAAACTGAGAACAATGGCGAGAGAAGCTCGTGGATTGTACGTTATTAACATGACCCCTTATGGCCTCGATTGCTTCTGTGGCCATTTTCAAAATTTGTGTGTATATATATTAGTATGTATAGTTTTCAAAATGATCATCTGTTATTTGATTTCAAAATTTGTGTGTATATATATTAGTATGTATAACAAACAGTTTTATGAAATTCATTTTCGTATCGATAATTTAAAAAAAAAAAAAAACATATTCTCTTTTCCTTTAAGTTTTGATCTTTCAAATGTTATGTTTTGATCTGATGTTCATTTATCAAGTTTGCGTTATGCTTTTTAGTTTTGATATATATTGTTTTAGTTTGTAGTTATTGTAATACGCGTGTCTAATTTATTTGTATCATTGTGCTATATATATATACTACCATATATTTCGTATATACATTTTATTTATCATTTTCGTATATCGATTAATATAGCTAATTATAATTTCCTTAGAATCTGTAATAGATGTTGGATCATAGTACGACTATCACATAATGTTTTTTCTATACAATTAAAAAGTATTTGATAACCTATCTAACTCTATGTTGAGCTGCTTCAAAATCAAAAAGTATCATTTATACATGCTATTTTTTTTTATATCTTGTATTTAGGCTCTTCATCCTTCGGCTTTGGATATGTTCGACAAAATCATAAGTGATGCGGAAGGCAAACAAATTGTGACGTTTCTTGATTACGACGGAACTCTCTCACTAATCACCGAAGATCACGATAAAGCTTACATAACTGATGAGGTTCTTCTTGATCTTGCTCCATCTTTCCCTTTTACATTTTTCTTGTGGGTTTAAATAGCTGACAATATGATGTTCTTACAGATGCGAGAAGTTGTAAAAGAAGTGGCTATATATTTCAAGACAGCGATCATCAGCGGAAGAAGCACGGACAAAGTAATTTAATTTTGCTCCGTGTTACATATAATAATAAATTGATTTGAATAGTATAATGAATTTATTTGTGCGAGATGTTTTTTTTTTTTTTTTTTCTCAGGTACAGAATTTTGTGAAACTCACCGGGATTCACTACGCCGGGAGCCACGGCATGGATATTAAGGGTCCGACCAACGCCGATCAGGTTTTTACCGTCTACTTTGCCAGGAAACTGAGATAATTTATTTTGTAAGATTTTCTGATTAATGAAATCATTGTAGACTAACCAAGAAGTGATGTTTCAACCTGCAAGTGACTTCTTACCGATGATCGACGAGGTGCATTTATAATTTCATCATCTTTAATGTTCTTAATGACGTGATATAGCGAATTGTGATGAACAAAACACAACACTTTTTTCTTTTACTATACATTTTTCAGGTGGTTAATATTTTAAAGGAAAAGACAAAATCGTTCCCTGGAGCTACGGTGGAGCACAACAAGTTTTGTCTTACCGTACATTTCCGCCGCGTTGATGAGAAGGTTGAATAAAAATATATACATTACATATACAGAAAGTTAAAACGTCTTTAAACAAAAGGATGGTCTAAGAGAACATTTAGCTAATGTTATTTTTCGACATAAAACGCCGTTTCTTAAGAATCATACTAATAAATTCGGGTAAACTTGCTATGCTAGGTGACCAAATGTTTTTTTATATATATATAAAAAGTGACCATATGTTGGTCATTTATTGCAAAATGATGCGATAGTGAAATCGTAAATATATTAAATATAGTTTTGCGCATAGTTTAAACAAAAAACGTTATATTATAAGTTCAGATATATAAATTTAGCTATTTGTTTAAACTATGTGCAAATATCACACTCCATTGATTTACCTAATTTTTTTTATTTAATCATTTTCGCAGATAAATATTGACATTTTTTAATCGAAAGAATAGTTGATTTAAATATGCTTATGCTCAACAGGGATGGGCTGCGTTAGCTGAGCAAGTGAAATTGGTTCTCATTGATTATCCGAAATTGAGGCTGACGCAAGGCAGAAAGGTAACATTTGACCTTTTGTTAATCAAAATGTTAATATGGTGTTTAGTTGATTAGTTTAATGTATGTAACTGATTATTCATTCGGTAAACCAGGTGTTAGAACTCCGACCTTCTATCAAATGGGACAAGGGAAAGGCTCTCGAATTTTTGTTAAACTCCTTAGGTGTGGTTTCTTTTCTTTTTCTTTAAGATTTGACTTTCATAATTCATACTTTGGTAGATATTTGTTTAGATCCGTTAATTTAACATTATGCTTGGTTCAATTAAAATAGATATAGCAGAATCAAAAGATGCTTTACCAATTTACATTGGCGATGATCGTACCGATGAAGATGCTTTTAAGGTATGTTGAATCAAAATAACACCGTACCGAGTGTGGCTCTTTTCTTTTCTCTCGGATGTTTTTTTTTGTTTTTTATGTAGATTATCAATCATAGTTTATGAGTGTTTTTGGTAAAATCATTTATCTAGTATAGGTTAACGTTGGGTTTAGTTTTTAATCGAATATACTGTTTTCAAAATTAACTTATTATTATTATTATTTATTTTTTTTTTTGAATTTGGATTTGTTTTATGGTTGTATAAAAATAAAAACATTTTTAGTCATCAGCTAATGTTTCTCGAAATGAATAATAATGACCCCGTAATCATTTTATAGGTTTTACGTGAAAGAGGACAAGGTTTAGGGATTGTCGTCTCAAAAACTCAAAGGGAAACTAACGCCTCTTACTCTCTTCAAGATCCATCTCAGGTAATGTATTTCATAGATTACAACTATTTAACTTCAACAGTATTTAAATTGGGCAATCCAACCCAACCTAAGATATAGAGTTAGTGTTAATATGTCATGGGTTGATTCACTCAAAATCCATCGGATCTAATAATGGATCAAATGGTTAAATGAATTGATCCATGAATGATGAATCTATAAAAATAATTTATAAATTGAAGCATTGGTTGATTTTATGTTTAGAAAACAGCTTTAACAAACAAAAGATGTTCAGAAAATAGAACACATTTACGTAAGAGATGATCTGGGTTACTGTTTTTACATTTTCCAAATTGGTGTTGCATTATCTTCATAAGTTTCGTATTAGTGTTTTGTTTTGTTTATGAAGAGAGACATGACCAAATCTCATGATCTTTATGATGTAGGTTGAAGAATTTCTGAAGCGTTTGGTAAAGTGGAAGAAAGAAACACTTGGAGAAGAAAAGTAATTCATAAGATAAGACGGAGTTTCGGGTTTTCATGCCCAAATCTGAAGTATGTGAGATTCTAAGCGAAATAATACAAATGACAATCTCAATTTTTTTTAGTTTTTATTTTATTTTATTGAATGATTCCGAGTACAGTAAAACCTCTATAAAGTAATAATGTTGGGATTTTGAAAATTTATTATCTTATAGAGGTATTACTTTATCGAAATTATAATTTGTTAACTTATAGATACATATTTTCTTATTTATAATATTCGAAAATTATTCTCCATATAATAATGTATTAAGAATATGATAATGTATTAAGAATTTAGAAAAAAAAACTTATTTGTTAATATGACATGCATAAACTTGAAATTATGATTAAGATTTTTAGATATCGTAATAAAACATTTTTTATTAGCTTATTTGAAAAATATTTATATTTATATAAAGTTTGATGCACGAATAATTATTGTGTTTATAAAATATTTCACAATTTTATATGCATATAAAAAAAGTTAGAGGTAAACTTAAATTTATAGTTTAATAAACTTTCTTTAGCATATATGTATAGTTTTATATAATTATTACTTTAACTTATTATTGGGTTTATACTTTTACATAGGAGTTTCAAAAATATTATTATCTTATCATCTTATCGCATATTGCTTATTTTTACACTGGCCCGAGTTGGGACCGGAGAAATTTATTATCTTATAGAGATTATTACTTTATCGAGTATTACTTTATAGAGGTTCTACTGTACAATCTTTTAAAATATTGATCTGATCGATTATGCGTTTGTGGTTAGTTTAAGTAGTGAAGTTTTCGTTAAACTAGGTTTTTCACCCGCGCTACGCGCGGGTATGTATTAATAATTTGATTAAATATTTTTATTCATAAGTTTTTTTCGTCGGTAGCATGATTAATTGTAGTGAATCAATTTTCTTATTTCTCTTCTTTTGTTTCGTGTTTTTTAGTTTTTTTTCTTTATTTTATCTCTTTATTCGATTTTTTTTATTGTTTTTTCTTCATCTTTACTCTTCTTCGTATTCCTTTCGCTTAAGTTATTTGTCCTTACAATTTCTTATTCGGTCTCCTTCTTCATCTTTGTTATTTTTCTGTTTATCTTTTGTCCTCATTCTTTAATATCATTGTCTTCGCTTTTTTTTTTTATTGTTTCTTCTTATTTTTGTCCTCGTCTTGGTTCTTGTTCTTCCGTTTTTCTAAGATTAGTTCATACAGTCGAAGTTGTTAGGAGTTTGCTATATTTTTTTTATTTAGCTTCTTCTCTTTATTTTTCTTGATTATTCTCCAGGACTTGATTCTTTTTATAAATAGTTTTATTGTAGTTCTCTTTAATTTAATCTTATGTAAAGTAAAAATTTAATTATCTGATACACCCAACCAAACTTAAAAATGAAAAAGATTCACGGAAACAAAATTAAGCTAGAGATAGTACAATTACATATTCACACATGTAATAAGCAATGTCTAATAATAATATAAATAATTTAATTTATGCGATCATAGAGATATAGTTACGCATAGCTTTCAATTTCTTATTTTTCGGTTTCATCTTTTTATTTGGTTTCCTTCTTTAGCCTTATATTTTTGGTTTCTTTTATGGCTTTGTTCTTTGCTATCTTTGTCCTTTGTTTTTCTTGGTTCTTATTCTTCTGTTTCTTCTATGATAAATTATTTTCATCGAAAATGTTAATGTTTTGCTAGATTTGTTTTCTTCTTCTTTGTATTGGTTATTCTCCCTTTTAATTTTTTTCTCACTTTATTGCTTTTATATATATTCTAGCATAAGTCTCTTTAATCCTATGTAGAACATATTTTCATTATCTGATACACCAAACCAAACTTAAAAATGAAAATGTATGTATAAAAAAATTTAAGCTAGAAGATAAGCTAATATTTTTGTAGGTTTTCTAGGGTTATAAAACCAAAATGAAGAGAAGCTAATCGACATATATCATTATTTTTCATTTTCTTCTTCGTTCTTGTTTTTATGTTTTTTAATTTTCTTTGATTCATTTTTATTCAATCTCTTGATTTCTTCTTTGTCTTTTCTCTTATATGGTTTCTTCTTCATTTTCACTCATCTTTGCGTTTGTTTTTCTTCGTCTTCGCGCTTCTTTTTTATTCTTTTTTTATTTTGTTTTTGTTTGGTTTCGTCTTATTCGTTCTTATTTGCTTTCCTCTTTAGATTGGTCTTCACAAATTTTTTGTTTTTGTTTGGTTTCTTCTCCTACGTTCTTATTCGATTTCCTCTTCAAATTTTTCTTCGCAAGTTTTTTTATCTGGTTTTTTCTTATTCATCTTTGACTTCTTTGGTTTCTATTTTGTCTTCGCAATTCAATATATTCGTTCTCGCTCTTCTTCAGTTTTATCTTCTTACTCTTGTTCTTTGTGTGTGTTTTTTTCTTTAACTTTTTTTCTTTCTTATTTGTCTAGGTTATTCTCCACCATTAAAATTCTATATGGCTCCATTCCTCTTGTAAAATATTAATTTTATGTTGAAATTTGTAAACTAATTTTAACATAAGCTTTTTTAAATTTATATCGATCCATAAGTTATCTAGAGTGTCCACATATAAAATATATATATGCTTTATAAATTTTTTTTTCTTATTTGCTAAAACATTGCAGTGATTATTTATATAATTAAAACCATTATCTTAAATTAAGAAATTTTTCTAATATAAATCTAAATAGATTTTTGGGGTTACCAAAAACTTATACATGTTTTTCTTATATCTATCAATATTCCAAATCTAAAATTTGGAAAATTTCTTAATCTTTGATGATGATATAGAAAAATATTATTAGTTGTTTAAAATTTGGAAAATTTCTTAATTTTAGAGATGCTGATTTGGCATAATTTAATTGGTTAAAAAAAATTAAAAGCTGATGTGGACACCCTTAGAGGCATTTAGTCTCAACTTTTATATAGTATAGACTAGGTTTTTCACCCGCGCTACGCGCGGGTCTGTATTAATAATTTGATTAAATAATTTTATTTTTAAGTTTTTTTCGTTGATAGCATGATTGATTGTAGTGAACCAATGTTCTTATTCTCTTCTTTTGTTTTGTTTTTTAGATTTTTCCTTTATTTTCGCTATTTATTCGATTTTTTTTTTTTCTTCTTCATCTTTACTCTTTCTCGTCTTCATTCCTCTTCAATTCTTTGTCCTTACAATTTCTTATTCGGTCTTCTTTTTCATCTTTGTTATTTTTTTGTTTATCTTTTGTCATCATTCTTTGATATCATTGTCTTCTCTTTTTTAATATTTCTTCTTATTTTTGTCTTTGTCTTGGTTATTGTTCTTTCGTTTTTTCTATAATTAGTTCATGTGGTCGAAGTTGCTAAAAGTTAAGTATCTTTCTTTTATTTAGCTTATTCTTTTTATTTTTCTTGATTATTCTCCAGGACTTGATCCCTTTTATATATAGTTTTATTGTAGATCTTTTTTATTTAATCTTATGTAAAGTAAAAATTTAATTATCTGATACACCCAACCAAATTTAAAAACGAAAAAGATTCACATAAACAAAATTAAGCTAGGGTTTGTGCATTTACATATTCACACATGTAATAAGCAATGTCTAATAATAATATAAATAATTTAATTTATGCGATCATAGAGATATAGTTTTGCATAGATTTTCAATTTTTATTATTTAGTTTCATCTTTTTATTTGGTTTCCTTCTTTACCCTTATCTTTTTGGTTTCTTTTATGGCTTTGTTTTTTGCTATCTTCGTCCTCTCTTTTCTTAATTTACTTCTTTTTATTTTTATTCTTATTGATTCTTATTCTTCTGTTTCTTATATGATTAATTATTTACATCTAAAATGCTAATGTTTTGCTAGAGTTTGTTTTCTTCTTCTTTGTATTGGTTATTCTCCCTTTTAATTTTTTTCTCACTCTATTGCTTTTGTACATATTTTAGCATAAGTCTCATTAATCTTATGTAGAACATGTTTTCATTATCTGATACACCAAACCAAACTTAAAAATGAAAATGTACGTATTAACAAATTTAAGTTAGAAGATAAGCTAAGATTTTGGTAGGTTTTCTAGGGTTATAAAACCTAAATGAAGAGAAACTAATCAACACACATCATTATTTTTCATTTTCTTCTTCGTTCTTGTTTTTATGTATTTTAATTTTATTTGATTCATTCTTATTCAGTCTCTTCGGTTTTGATTTCTTCTTTGTCTTTCCCCTTATATGGTTTCTTCTTCACTTTCACTTATCTTTGCGTTTGCTTTTCTTCGTCTTCGCGCTTTTTTTTTTTTTTTCGTCTCCTTCGTTCTTATTCGCTTTCCTCTTTAAAGGTCTTTGCAAGTTTTTTTGTTTTTGTTAATTTGGTTTCTTCTCTTTCGTTCTTATTCGATTTCCTCTTCAAATTGTTCTTCGTAAGTTTTTAATCTGGTTTTTTCTTATTCATCTTTACCTTTTTTTGTTTATATTTTGTCTTCGCAATTTAATATATTCGTTGTCGCTCATCTTCGGTTTTATCTTCTTACTCTTCTTCTTTGTGTTTGCTTTTTTTCTTTCTTATTCTCCACCCTTAAAATTCTACATGACTCCATTTTTCTTGTAAAATATTAATTTTATGTTGAAATTTGTAAACTAATTTTAACATAAGCTTTTTAATTTGATATCGATCCATAAGTTATTTAGAGTGTCCACGGAGATATATGCTTTATAAATTTGTTCTTTCTTATTTGTTAAACATTTTCAGTGATTATTTATATAATTAAAACAATTATCTTAAATTATGAAATTTTCCTAATATAAATCTAAGTAGATTTTTGGTGTTACTAAAAACTTATACATGTTTTCCTTATATCTATCGATATTCCATATCTAAAATTTGAAAAATTTCTTAATCTTTGATGATGATATAGAAAAGTATTATTGGTTGTTTAAAATTTGAAAATTTTCTTAATATTAGAGATGCTGATTTGACATAATTTAATTCATTTAAAAAAAAAATGCTGATGTGGACACACTTAGAGGCATTTAGCCTCAACTTTTATTTTGTTAAAAATTTTCAGTGGTTATTTATATTATTAAAACCATTATGTTAAATTAAGAAATTTTTCTAATATAAATCTAAGTAGATTTTTGGTGTTACTAAAAACTTATGCATGTTTTCCTTATATTTATTGATATTACATATCTAAAATTTGGAAAATTTCTTAATCTTAGATAATGATATAGAAAAATATTATTGGTTGTTTAAAATTAGGAAAATTTCTTAATTTTAGGGATGCTGATTTGGCATAATTTAATTGGTTTAAAAAACTTAAAAGCTGATGTGGACACCCTTAGAGGCATTTAGCCTCAACTTTTATATAGTATAAATTTGTAAACTAATTTTAACATAAGCTTTTTAATTTGATATCGATCCATAAGTTATTTAGAGTGTCCACGGAGATATATGCTTTATAAATTTGTTCTTTCTTATTTGTTAAACATTTTCAGTGATTATTTATATAATTAAAACAATTATCTTAAATTATGAAATTTTCCTAATATAAATCTAAGTAGATTTTTGGTGTTACTAAAAACTTATACATGTTTTCCTTATATCTATCGATATTCCATATCTAAAATTTGAAAAATTTCTTAATCTTTGATGATGATATAGAAAAGTATTATTGGTTGTTTAAAATTTGAAAATTTTCTTAATATTAGAGATGCTGATTTGACATAATTTAATTCATTTAAAAAAAAAATGCTGATGTGGACACACTTAGAGGCATTTAGCCTCAACTTTTATTTTGTTAAAAAATTTCAGTGGTTATTTATATTATTAAAACCATTATGTTAAATTAAGAAATTTTTCTAATATAAATCTAAGTAGATTTTTGGTGTTACTAAAAACTTATGCATGTTTTCCTTATATTTATTGATATTACATATCTAAAATTTGGAAAATTTCTTAATCTTAGATAATGATATAGAAAAATATTATTGGTTGTTTAAAATTAGGAAAATTTCTTAATTTTAGAGATGCTGATTTGGCATAATTTAATTGGTTTAAAAAACTTAAAAGCTGATGTGGACACCCTTAGAGGCATTTAGTCTCAACTTTTATATAGTATAGATTTAAATTTTAAGAAGATTGAAAGTTGATAAATAAATAAAAACTGAACGAAATGGAAAGTAGAAGAAAGTGAAAAAAATTAGAGGTATATAAATCTTATTTAATTCTGTCTGTGTAATACGTTTTTTAGTTAAGTGGAATCGTATAATCTTTAAACTAACCCAAAATAAATACACAGAATTGGGCTCTGAAGTGTACTTGAGCTATTATGCCCATTTCAAATTTTCAATATCTTTCCTACGACAATAAATAAACACACTTTCACATTTTCATATTTTCCAAAAAAAAAAAAGAAAGAAAAAAAAGTCGAAGCGTTTCGTTTGCTAGGGTTTAAAACTGTGTAACCGCCATGAAAACACGGCGGAAGATCTTCAAACCGTCTCTCGGCGCAATAAACGATCCTCGACCTTCGCGAACAAAGGAGAAAACTCAGCTGAGCCGATCCCAATTGATCTCATTATCGAGGATCTTCAAACCGTCTCCCGGAGCAATACATGTCGCGGAGGATCTCCAAACAGTCTCGGAGAGACGATCCCAGTTGATCTCATTATCGAGATACTCTTGAAATTGCCGGTGAGATCCATAGCGAGTTGTCGTTGCGTATCGAAGCTATGGGACTCCATGATTCGCCTTCCACATTTCACGGATTGTATATTGACCAGATCCTCAGCTCGACCGCAGCTCTTGTTCGCCTGCCGTACAAAATACGGCAATGTGATTTTCTTTTCCTCATCTCAGCCTCAAAATCCGGATGAGAACTCGTCTCCTATAGCCGCCGATTATCAGTTGAATCTCAACTTTAGTGGTGCTGCTAAGAAATTTTCTCGTCCTGTTCATGGATTGATCATTCTTAAGTACCATAAGGTGGGAAAGAAGGAGAGTGTGATGGTGATATGTAACCCTAGCACAGGACAATCCTTAACCTTACCGAAAGTGAAGACAGTGAGGATTGAGGTGATCAGCTTTTTTGGGTATGATCCGGTTGATAAGCAATTCAAGGTCTTGTCAATGACAAAGTTAAGGTCTCTAAGAAACATGGCCACGGGGCAGCATCGAATTCTGACATTAGGAGGAACTGGGGAACTGTCATGGAGAATGATCGAGTGTAGCTTACCCCATTATCCTCAAAGTGATGGGATATGTATCAATGGTGTTTTGTTTTATAAAGATGTGGTCTACAAGTTTGAAAGGCGTTATGGGATAGTTTATGGGATAGTTTGCTTTGATATTAGGTCTGAGAAGTTCGAGTTTATCGAAAAACAACTCTTGCCATCTAAGTTGTTAAACTACATGGGTAAATTAGCTATACTCAAATGGGACGATAATTTTCAGATGGTAAGAACTAAAGAGTTTGGAGTTGTGCGTCCTTGAAGATGCCAAGAAACATGAATGGTCACGCGTACCTTCGTGCTGCCCGCTTTGTGGAACGATGTAGTTGCAGATGTTACGTTGGACATGGTTGGAGTCACCAGAAGAGGTGAATTCGTCTTCTCTCGATTATATTCGGCCGACCTTTTATTCCTTATCTACTACAATCCCGAGTGAAGCACTCTTACAAAAGTTGATATCCAAGGAATGGATGCGTTTAAGCATTGCATAGTTCACACTTTTCTAGATCATGTAGAGGATGTGAAGCTTGGCGGAGTGTTTAGGACAACGTAACTCCAAGCTTTGTAAGAGAGCTAGTTCTAATCATCTTATTGGTTTTTTTTTTTTTTTTTTTTTTGGGGGCAACGGTTGTTATAAGTTAATATTCTTTTTGCTTTTAGAAACAAAGCCACTTTGTGAAATCATTTTTTCATGAATTATATGTTACTAATCCATATGTTGGATAGAGAGGACCACACTACAAAAGATTCTGGTTAAATTACTACTGCAAAAAAAAAAAAAAAAAACAGTATACAGTAATATGAACTTGCTCACTTCATTGCTCATTAAATAGACATATGTTCGATCACATAAAAATTATCTTATCAAGTAGCGTTTGTGGTTAGTATAGGTAAGCAAAGTTTTCGTTTGAATTTATGGGGGGGGATGTATTGGAAAACGGATTTTAAAGATTTTAGGTGATTTTGAAGTTCTTTTTAAAATCTCCTGTTATTCAATTAGGGGTTTCTAAATACCTCCAATGTTATTGAATATGGAGATTTTCTAAAATCATTCAATTGATTGGGATGCGTGTAGGACAAAGTGACTCCATCCTTTGGGAGCCCGATCAAAACCATAGTCCAATCCATATTTTATTAAAATCACATAATTGATAGTTTGCTACACGTGAATGAGAAGTTAATCCTCATTATAGATACCCGAAGATACCTGTTTCTGAAAGCAATGACCTCGGGCAAGTCAGGATTGTTCATTACAATCGAACAGTTGTAGCAATTTCCGACACTCCAAACATCTGCGAAGCATATCAAATTGCAATTCGGGTTAAACAACCACTACCAGATATATCAACTCATCACGCTAGTTATATAAGAAGAAAGCTTTACGTACTTTGGTAAAGGCGGATTTTCCCAAATCGAAGCACAAAAACAACAACATCTTCATGTAGATTCTGAGCAAAAGCCTCAAGCTGTTCCGCAAATTCTCCCCACAAAACACAATTAAGCCGAACATCACTGCAAACATTACGAACATCAGTTAGACTAATTCCGATAAATTAGTTAAATCCGAAAATATATCTAAAATTATCACGCTTACTCTGTATCACGAAGGACCATGGTCAGCCTTTTGGTTTGCTTCTTGCTAACATTCAGAATCTCAACATCACCAATCTCCACTATCTGACCAAAAACATCTGAAAGATAAAAGGTATAAGTCGAAGAAGTGAAAGAGTTATATGAGATTAAATAGTAACCAAAAACTCGGAACTACTATGCTCAATAAAAACGTACCAATCAAGAAGTCCGGATTCAGTTTTCCATCGTGAATATCATTAAACCGAACAGGATGCAAGCCAAGAACGTTTGGTGGTAGATCAAGATCAGTCCTGATGGTGGTTGTTTGAGCAAGTACGATCTTGTAGACATGGCCAGAAGTCCGGAAACGTTCACTCGCTGCAGACACTGTAAAATTAGTGATGATTCTCGTCTCACCTTCCACAAACAAAGCATCCATCCGCCTAATGAACTCCTTCTTCACAGTGCAATGAATGACTTGATTCTGCAATCCATAAGTTACAGTATGTTAATAGGTAACAAATATACTTAGTGCTAATAAGTAAACAACAACTGAGGCTAAGATAGTTATACCCTCTCATCGACGACAATCATCTCCATCGTTTCAACACCATCAAAGTATTGCTTCCATTTCTTCAAGATCTTGACACGAATTCTCCATTGAGTCTTGAAAGGCTTGACAGAGTAGACGTCAACAATAGCAGCCATTCTTTAAGAAATTGGAAATGTGTAACCTAAGTTTTTGTATTTCGGTGCAAAAGTTGATGAGAGTTGGAGATGAGGAAGGGTTTGCTTATATAGTGAGATGGGTATTCGATTCCTCTTTAGGTATCGCTGCTTTGACAATAATTTCGAGAACATAAATGGAAACATGTAAATTCCTTGAGGAAGGAGTTTTTCATCACGTTTAGAAACAAAATATGAGGCAATCAATTTAGTAATCCTATATTATCTAAAGAAAATTAAGTTATTTTCGGACAAAAACTTTAGGAAAGAATATATTATAATTCACGTTTTCATTAATTATATGTTTCCGAAAAAACGAAAACGTGAAGAAGAAGAGTAGAATCGGGTTTATGAGTCGTAGGAAACATATATATATATGGGTCATAATGATACGATAAAGTATCATTAAATTTGATAAAACTGAGAAGCCCAAAACATATAAGTCAAATATTGAAATGGAAGCCCGTTGAGATTAAAGCAATGTTATTAAAACCGGACCGGAAGGCGAACCGGATAAGCATCCGGGTCATGGTTCAATTTGGTTCGACCGGGTTGAATCCGGTTCATAATAATTTATGTTTATTTATTTTTAAATATAGAAATTTTAAAATACATATTATAAATAGTTAAGAGTTGATATAAAAGTATAAATATAAATATAATAGCATTAGAAAAATTAAATTAAACCTAATTTTGTGAAATAACTTATAATCTAACATATAATTAGTTAATTGATCATATTAATTGTTTATAAACCAGACCAAAAACCCAACCCGGTCACATGTCCGGTTCACGGTCGAACCCGGTCCGACCACCGGGTCGGTCCGGTTTTCAAAACACTGGATTAAAGCCAACAATTAACGTTATCTTTTTAAAAAACAGAAGAAGGCCCAAGACGACCCATGAAGAAAGACTCGAGAAATTTCAAGAAATCGTTCTTCTTCCGTCGTGGTCTGAGTTGTAAAGCGAAATCTCTAAGACGAAAAAAATCCAACTTTAGCCAGGGAGAAGAACGAATTACAACTTTAACCATGGAGAAGAACGAAATCCGACATAATCAGAAAAGAAGAACTCACCTTGATCGAGAATTTTAAAGCTGTAAGGAGAAAACGAAATAGACCGAAGCTTGATACAGATCCAGATGCAGGCGTTATTTACAATCCCTTCCATTAGATTCTAGCTGATTAAATCGCGAAATAAAAACAGTAGACCAGACGAAGTGATTCAAGGAAAGAAAGGATTTTTTGTTCTGTAAGGAGAAAATGAAATCGACGGAAGAAGAAGGAAGATCCAGGCGTTAAAAACAAAGCTTCATGTGTTTTCATAAATGGCGGAATAAAAAATACCCGACCCATGGAGCAGAGTCCGCGTCTTTTACCGGTTCTGGAAAAACAATTAAATTAATTAAATCAAAAATGCTCCAAAAAGCTGTAGGCTCGCCATGTCAGCAAAACAGCTTCCTCTTTAATATATTGTAGGATGCCATGTTATTCAATCAATCATTTGTAAATCTTAAATCAAATCACTAAACACCTATTTGAAGAAGGATTTTAGGAGATTTGACACGTATTTTTAGTCAAAAATATTGGCAAAGAAAATCACACCTCTATAGATGTGATTTGGAGAATTTTGTTTTAACAAAATAAAAAAACAAAAGAAAGAAAAATAGACATCTGTAAACATCGAAGCACACATCTTTATCCTCCACAAGTTGAAGATCGAACACCAGATCGTTTCAATCGCTTTTGATCCCAGAGTGATTCGCCGGTCTACTGTGACAAGAAGAAGGCAATTCTCCTCCACTTGTCAAATTTGTTGTCCACTTTTCCAATTGGAGCCGGCGTAGTCCGATTCGACGGAATGAGCACTACTCTGGGTTTTGGTTCAACAACTCCAATGGAGTCAGCTACAATCAATTGCAGAAGGTACTACTTCTTCAATTTCTTATTAACAGAGAAAGCTTTGGCTGTAGTAGAGAAGATGCAAAGGAACGATGTGGAAGTGTGGAACGCATAAGGGACTAGATGAGAAATCAAATGGTGAGAGTCAGGAATAAGGTACATTCTTATGTGGCAAATGGGGAACCATTATGGCTTAAGGAATCGTTTGAGAATGACAAATCTTGTAACGGAGCTTAAGAAATGTTTTGCCTTAACCTCCCTATGTTATCTCTCCTATGTTGCTAGTTTATATTTATCTCTGGATGAGCTCTGATGTTGCTCTCCCAGTTTCTTATTTTTTTCTATTGTAATACTTTTGACATTTTGTGCACCCATGAGCTTTTATAAATGAACACGATAATGGCTTGTTGATATCATTATCATTTGTTGTCAAAAAAAAAAAAGATATCATTATCATTTTGTGCACCTTTGCTCTTCGTGGTTCCTTAATGTGACTTTTGTTGCTTTGTTTGTGGTTTTATTTTATTTTAATGATAAATCTCTCAAAACTCACCTAAAATCAGAATTATCCCAAAATCCTAAATCATTTTCTTAAATCTCCTTAAATCCTACCAAAATCTTTTCAAATCTTCTAAAATCTCTTAAAATCACATAAAACACAAAATCATTCAAAATCACCTAAACTCCTTAAAATCCCTTTTCCAATACACCCCCCTATAGTTTAAGAAGATTTGAAAGTTATTGAACAAAAAACTGAACGAAAGCGAAAGTAGAAGAATATAAAAGAAAATCTTAATTATATCAAGAAAATGTAATATTGACCCCAAATCTACTATATAATTGGCTCTGCGGTGCTTTTTAGCGCTAATGGGCCTAAACTTAATGCTAATTGGCCGACAATTATGTTATTATAATTTCGTTCCTACGCGACATTATTCCACAATTTCAAATTTCCCAAAAGAAAAAAATACGTTTTAACACAGTGTAACCGCCATGAAAACACGGAGGCGGCAGAACGAGATGTGTTTTGGCGGAAGAAACCATTAATCACGCTATTTTTGAATGTCCGCCGGTTGTTCACGTTTGGGCTTTGGCACCATTACCAACACCACCGCATAGGTTCCTGGGCCATGTATTATTTACAAATGTGTCATATATACTCTGGCATTTACCAAAAAATGAGAAGATGTTGATGTTTCCATGGTTGATGTGGTATATTTGGAAGGTTAGAAATGATAAATTGTTTTCAAATTTGGATCGGGACCCTCGCAAAGTTATTATGTTAGCAGAAACGGAATCAGCTGCTTGGGAGACGGCACATATTCAGAAAGAATTGGAGGAAATACAGGGTAGATCAAGGATTCCTCACCAACCGATGGAGTGGGGCGAAATTTGTTAATTTGATGGATTTTGGAAAGAAACGGTCAGTCGGGCAGGATTGGAATGGTATTATTATAATACACATACTGGGGAGCAACTAATGGGGGCTAGCAACTTCGAGAAGGGGATTAACATCCCTACAAACGGAACTAGAAGCATTGGTATAAGCTATGCAGAGTATGGTAATATAGACGAAACACATAATGTGTTTTGAGACGGACTCTTCAGATCTGGTGAAGATGGTGCACCTGAAGAGTGGTCAGCATTTTCAATTCTATTGGAGGAAGTAACTAAATGCAGGAAGCTATTCTCGTCATTTTCCATTGCTTAAATCCCAAGAACAAGAAACAAAAAGGCAGATAAGTTAGCATGCTGTGCACGAGATCTCCTTCATAACGATTATGCGTTTGTGGTTAGTTTTTTTTTTTTTTTCATCTGGATTCAATACGAAGAAGAAACGATTACAAAGCAGTTAAAACAACAAAAGGATACTAAAAAGGATACAAACAGGAACTAGAAACCAAACAAAGAGCCACTGCCGCAACTAAGCTTGCCAAAGATGCCCAAAACTGCAAAAAACCAAAGAGAGAATCAAAGATTTAAAGGAAGGGATCATCGTGATTGCCCCCGGCCAAACCACCGATATCCACTTGCTCCTACGAGAGAGAAGCTCTCCAAACCACACCGAAGGCTTCATAAACAGCCAAAAAAGCCAAAAGGACCCACCAACTTCCGGTTACGGCGACGTCGAACACGACTAGACACACATAGATAGAAGCCTTACTGACAAGGACAGGAAGCTAAGCCTGGACAGCTCAGCTCGATGAAATACCAAACATCCAGCGACCACATCGATCTTCAAGAGGTTAAAAATGCAGACAAAGGGAACCAAAATTTGAACAGAGCAAAGGCGGCAACAACCAAAAAGCCGAGAAGAGAGGGAGATCCGAAGAGCCTCCGTCCAGCCAAAGACAAGAAAGGAGCTGCCGGGACATGAAGGAGAAAACAGGCGCCATTGCAAATCTGAACGAAGAAACGCCAAAGGAGGGAAGAGACAGAAACTCCAGAGGGCTAAAGACCTCAGAAAACCACACCGGAGATCCCAGTCACCGACCCCAAAGACCGAGACGATGAAGACCAAAGCAACGACCAACCCAACTGACTGGAAGAGGGAGCAGCCGTCAAACCCTAGAAACTAAGGCTCGGAGAATCCCCGGAGATCCCACCACCAAAACCCATCGCCGACCTCAAGCGAAGCGAGTCAGAGCGAGAGAGCCCGGAGATCCCATCACTGACCAACCGAAACCAGCAGCACGAGAACTCCCAAGCACACCTTGAAAGAACCAAGGCCGGCAACACCATTCAAGCTCCATAAACACCAACCGCGAGCAACTCTAAACCAGATCTACAAACAACTAACCTAAAAACCTGCAGAAACAAAAAGCCAAAAAGAAGCAGAGATAAAGGGGGTCCCTCTTCCGGCGACGGTGAGAGACACCGCTCACCGGAAAGGGAAATCGGAAGAGAAGAAAAGGGTCGGCGGCTAGGTTAGAGAGGAAAAGAGTTTCGCCTCTCAAAGGCCTCCGATCGCAATAATTGTGGTAGCGACAGTGTTTCCATAAATGTGCGTTTGTGGTTAGTTTAAGTAGTAAAGTTTTTGTTGAAATTAAATTTTAAGAAGATTAAATGTTAATTAATAATAAAACTGAACGAAAATAGAAGAAAGTGAAAGAAACTAGAGATATATAATTTTATATAATCTTATTGAAATCTTTTTTTTTGACGACTCTTGTTTAAATCTATGTAATACTTTTTTTTAGTTAAGTGGAATCGTATAATTTTTAAATTGACCAAAATAAATACACAGAATTGGGCTCTGCAATGTTCTTGAGCTATTATGGGCCTAAACTTACGTAATTTCAATATGTTTCCCTACGACAACAAATATACACTCTTTCACGTTTTCAAAATTTCCCAAAAAAAAAAAGTCGAAGCGTTTCGTTTGTAGAGAGCGATACCAGGGTTTATCACAGTGTAACCGCCATGAAAACACGGCGGCGGCAAATCGTCTCGGAGGATATTCAAACCGTCTACAAAGGAGAAAACTCAGCTGAGCCTATCCCAATTGATCTCATAATCGAGACACTCTTGAAATTGCCGGTGAAATCCCTAGCGAGATATCGTTGCGTATCAAAGCTCTGGGACTCCATAATTCATCGTCCATATTTCACAGAGTTTATATTGGCCAGATCCTTGTCTCGACCAAGGCTCTTGTTCGCCTGCCTAACAAAAGATGGCAACGTGTGCTTCTTTTCGTCATCTCAGCCCCAGAATCCGGATGAGAACTCGTCTCCTATAGCCGCCAATTATCACATGAATTTCCAATTTGATGGTGGTTCTTGGCAATTTCATCATCTTGTTCATGGATTGATATGTATTAACTATAAGAAGGGAAAGAGCGAGAGGGTGATGGTGATATGTAACCCTAGCACAGGACAATCCTTAACCCTACCGAAAGTGAAGACAACGAGGATTGATGTGATCAGCTTTTTCGGGTATGACCCGATAGATAAACAATTCAAAGTGTTGTCAATGACAAAGTTATGGTCTGGAAGAAGTTCCACCAAGCAGCATCAAGTTCTGACATTAGGAGGAACTGGGAAACTATCATGGAGAATGATCGAGTGTAGCTTACGCCATTATCCTAGAAGTGATGGGATATGTATCAATGGTGTTTTGTATTATAAAGCTGTGGTCTACGAGTTTGAAAAGCGTTATGGGATAGTTTGCTTTGATATTAGGGCAGAGAAGTTGGAGTTTCTTGGAAAACAAGTCTTGTCATCGAAGTTGGTAAACTACATGGGTAAGTTAGGTATACTCAAATGGGACGATAATTTTCAGATGGTTTGTGGAAGAACCAAGAGTTTTGAGTTGTATGTTCTTGAAGATGCCAAGAAAAATGAATGGTCGACGCATACTTTCGTGCTGCCCGCTTTGTGGAACGATGTAGTTGCAGATTTCGAGTTGTGCGTTGTTGGAGTCACCAGAACAGGTGAGATCGTCTTGTCTCGATTCTATTCATCCGACCTTTTATTCCTTATCTACTACAATCTCGAGAGAAACACTCTCACAAAAGTTGATATCCAAGGAATGGATGAGTTTAAGCATTGCAATGTTCACACTTTTCTAGATCATGTAGAGGATGTGAAGCTAGGGGGAGTGTTTAGGACAACATAACTCGAAGATTTGTAAGAGAGCTAGATCTAATCATCTTATTGGATTTTTTGTTTTTGACTTGAATGAACAACGGTTGTTGTAAGTTAAAGTTTGTTTGCTTTTAGAAGCAAAGCCACATTTGGAAGCAGAGAAACAACGTCCTCTCCGACGGACATTTTCTGCAACGGGAAGCCATTTTCAAGGCGATTTACCGAGAGGTTATAAACACTATCACCAGCGAGAAGACAGCGCCGACACTTTGGTGATCTAATGTGCCTTTGGCTTTGATGTTTCACATATTACAAGACTGTCGTATGTGTCCAAATTATTGTCTCGTTTTTTGCCAAGGTTTCAATTGTCTTAGAGTAAGCTCCAAACTTTTCATTTAAATAATATTTACATTCCTAGCAAAAAAAAAAAAAAAAAAATGAAGCAAAGCCACTTTGTGAAATCATATGTTACTAATCCATATGTTGGATAGAAAGGACCATACTACAAAAGACTCTGGTTAAATTACTAATGGGAAAAAAAAAAAACAGTATACAGTAATAAGAACTTGATCACTTCATTGCTCATTAAATACAGGGTTTTATGCAAAAAAACCCTTCAACTAAATTCTTATTGCAAATCACCTTCAATTATATTATGTGAACTCCAAAGTCACCCGCAATACAACCACTGTCTATATTTGTCATGAAATTAAAAAATATTTGTGCAAATCAAACCTACGAAGTAAGAAGATGACCGCTAAACTGGATATTTATGTATTTTTTGTTATTTTTAATTGTTACATAAAACATCATGCGCCATTTACAATATTTGAATTATTTTTATTGAAAATAATTTAAACAAAAAAAAAATCATCAATTTCACTTCTTTTTTTTTGCCTCTACCATTAGAGGGTCTCTCTCTCTCTGGATTAATCACATCATGAGTAAGTTGATTTTCTTTTTGATTTCATTAGGTTTAAAATAAGTTGTTTTATTTGTTGATCTTTATGTTTATCTTTTGGTGTATCTACAAAAAGAATTTGTGTGATTTTGAAACTAATTTAGAAATTACGTTAGTCTTGATTTTGATTTTTTGTTAATTTTTTTTTAGATTTATTAGTTAGTGAAATTAGCCCTGTGCATTTCGGGTTTTGGGACGGGAATTGACGGGAACGGGATGGGAATGGGAAATTTGGGAAACCAAATATGCTACCCGAAGTATTCCTATATTATAATGGGACGGGAATTAACGGGAATGGGAAGGGAACGGGAAATTCGGGAATACAATATTAATACCCGAAGTCTTAATAAATCGGAAAAAATAAAGATATTTCGGGAAATTATGGGAAAATTCGGGAAAATATGGGAAATTACGAAAAAATTCAGAAAATTATGAGAAAATTTGAGAAAATATGGGAAAAATCGGGATATTTAAGTAAAATATATCTAATTTTCAATTTTTTATTTTTTAAACGGGAAAATCGGGAAATCCCGTACCCTTCCCGAACCCTTCCCTTACCCGTTTGAATAAAAGAAATGTTCCCAAACGGGAAATTACAAATTCTCATTCCCGAAAAGTTCGGGAAATTTTAAACGGGTAAGGGTGGGAACGGGATTCCCGTCCCGAAATGCACAAGGCTAAGTGAAATTGAAGAAGAAAAATAGAGAAAGGAGAGATGAGATATGATAAAAGAGAAGGAAGAAGAAGAGTTTGTAAATGTCAGTTCATAAATTGAATTTTTTTTAAAAAAAAATTATTTATAAAACATTTTGCAATAAAATTGTTACAAAATTCGTAAATTTTTCTATCTAAAATGGTGTGTTTTTTTATTTATGTCAGTTTTTTAATCGACAAAATTAGTAAACACTTGTTTAGTACAAACGCTTGATAAAATGGTGATAAAGTTATTCAATTATAATAAGCAGCGAGTTTTTTAAATGTGTGTGTATACTGATAAGCAGCGAGTTTATATACTGATATACATAATATACATAAAATAATATTCTTCCATGTGTTATATTTTTAGATGATTATTTATATAATAATTGATTAATTTAATATTCAGTTGAATTTTTGGTGTTAATATTATAAACTTATACATACTTTCCTAATTTAAAATTGTTTTAAATTAATTAAAAATCTAATTTAATATTAAGTTGAAGTTTTGGTGTTAATAAAAATTTACACACTTTCCTTATATTTTCTATTATTATTGATATTCTAATTTTTAAAGTGATTTTAATCTAAGTAAGGAAAGAAGAAAGTGATTAAATAAGTTACAACATGCAAATATACTAGGGTTGCAGGAAGGAAAGAAACAAGAAAATCAAAATAACAAAGAGGTCAACCAAGCAAGACACGATAAACAGTGGAATAAGCAAAGAATCAAAGAAGGAAGCAAGTAAACAAGTTAAGCATGTTGGCAAGCAATTAGAGAAACAAGCAAGCAATTAAATAAGCAATTAAATTAGCAATGAGAGAAACAAATAAGCAAAGTAAGCAATGAGATAAACAAGCAAGGAAGGTAAGCAATTAAAAAGCAAGAGAAAAAATTAAGCAATTAAATTAGCAATGAAAGAAACAGGCAAGCAAAGTAAGCAAAATAAGCAAAAGAAGAAATTAAGCAATTAAATTAGCAATGAGAGTAACAAACAAGCAAATTAAGCAAGCAATGACTGCAATGCAAACAAACAAGCAAGAAAAGAAGACAAAAGCAAGCAATTAAATAAGCAAAAGAAGAAATTAAGCAATTAAATTAGGAATGAGAGAAACAAACAAGCTGATTGTGATCCTACTGCTGATTGTGAGAGGAAAGTAGAAAAGATACAGCTGTCCATCACCACCAAAGTTTGATCACAAACCTGTACATTGACAACAGTACATTGCATACACCGTCGCCATAAGAACAACCACCCGTGCGTGATTCAAGGAGAACAAAGAAGTAGAGAAACTATCACTAATCAAAGATTCAGTAGCTTTTATCACATTGGGAAAGAGAAATATTGACACTTGCCTCCAACTATAAACAGTGTTCCGATTATCCAAAAGTTAGCGTACATCCACAAAATCAAGATTCCAAAATGTCCTACAATGAAGATCCCAGGAGTGCAACCTAAATACAAGACAACACTACCACCAGTTACATGCGAATGTAAATCAAAAATATTCAAAAATAGGGGTCTAGAGGCCTTACCATACCAAGCAGAACATAAACCAAGCAAGATACTGAAGTGATGCTAGGGAAGCAACTCCACATAATCAGTAGCAAAGCAGCTGAGCCAAATTTGGCACTGGACTAGAAACCCCTCAAAATGCAGTCATTCTAGTAAACAAATGATAGACTAAGTAACCCTAATAGCTTCCCACACCCACTGCACACTAGTTGCCAGTGACGCTATACGAGAGCTTCTGTCTTTTCCCCAAAACATCGCATTGCAGCGCAAACCCAAGAGCACAAATGTTTCTGAGACTGCAGCCATGTCCAACCTTGCTTAACCTATTCTATATCCCCCATTACTAGATCAAATAGTCAAACCTCAAACTTTAACTAACTCCAAACCTCAAACAGTTGTGGAAAGCATGCACTACAGGAAAAAAGAGTATTCTTAGCATCTGAAAAACGCTATCTAATGATACGATAGCGTTTTTACAAGCGCTTTATCATCGCCCGTTATAGTAGATCAGACACTTTAGATAGCGGTTTTTTATATTGCTATCGTTTTATTATTTAATATAGCGTTTCTTTAACTGATATTGTTTATTCTACAATAGCAATTGAATTTTGTTATTAATGTTTATTCACAGCAATTTGGTTTCCAATTTTATATTTTAAATTTTGAATCCCAAAACTCCAAATTTTAATTTACAAGAACACAATAATATATATTGATATTTATTAATAATAATAACTTACAAAGATATTTTATGTCATTCTAAAATCTAAATACAGAAGTTTACAAAGATATCTCATATGAAGAACAAAAATCTATTTAACAAAGTAAGATTTTTTTTTAACTCAAAACCCGAGAGAAACACCCAACTATTCGTGTCTCGATGCCAAGTCCTAAAATCTTCGAGGAAGTGTGTTCACTATAGCAGGATCTTCAACACCTAAATCCTTGCACAAGTTTCTTGCAAATTCCTCACAGCCACTCTCAAAATTGTTTGGTCCTGGCTGCAAATGGCCAAGTCAAGAAACATGCAGTAAGAGTACACAAATCGTGGTTGAAACAGCTCATGATTACCACTTATGTATTCTCACCCAGAAGAATTGATCCTTGATGAGGGAAGGTATGATTAACTCGGAGATCAAGCTGAAAGCGAAAAAGAAAAATAGCTCATCAGTCTTGAAACATTCTTCTGTCTAGAAAATCAGTCATTGACGAAAGAGGGAGGGAGAAGAAGCAGGACATTTAATCAACATGAGCGAAAAGTTTTTAACCTTGACGTATTTGATGGGAAGCTGGCAAAGTATAAACTGTTCCTTCACCAATCTCTTTAAGTCATACTCCTTGATCTTCTTCCTAGCCATTGTTGAAAATGAAACTCGAGTAAAAAAAACAGGAGGAATGAAATCAGAACCATCATAAGTTGTTAAATTTTACATATCCATAAATCACTTTGACCCCAATCAAATCGATTCAAACCCAGGTTCTACGATTAAACAGCAAAAGATGAATCCCAAAACGAAAGAGAATTTCACTGCGGAATCCCTCACGAGCCCGACCAAATCGGCGGATAATGACTCAGATCTACAAAATATTGTATCAAACAATGACAAAGAAAGGATCAAAACCGTGATTTGAGGGAACAGCTCAAAACCAACACCTTAGAAATCCCTAATTCTCAAAACCTCGCCTCAGTAACTTACGAAGAACAAAAAACCTCATATAAAGTTAATCCAAGCTCTGGACTCTCAATCTAGCAAAAATCAGCAAAGTATAACCAAAACTGATAAAAATCTTACCAAAAATGAGAGAGATGAGAACGTGAGAGATGATAGAGGAGGCGTAGTTATTGGGGTTATTTTGATTCATAAACAGATTGTCGATTTCAGACCAAACTATGCCAGATTCGAGAGAGAGAGGGAGAGAGAGATTGAAAGAAGAGAGAAAGACAGTTCGAGGGAGGACAAGAGATTGAAACATCGAGAGTGAGTGAAAGAAGAGGAAAAGGGAATGAACAAAAGCGGCAGATCTATGAGGGCGGGATTGGGGGAGAAAGAAGACTTGGTGAAATTAGGGTTTTTATTTATTTAATAGAAGACCACAAAATTTTAAAAAATTAACGCAAAACATGCAAAATAAGTTGACGCCTAAACTTAGAGTTAAAAAATAAACGAGAATACATTTTTTTCACAACAATAAGAGATTATAGCGTTTATCAATTAAGAAACGCTATAAAAAAGTGAAGAGTAAGTCAAAAATAGCAAAACCACATAAAACGCTATCTTATAGTGCTATTAAAACTAAATATTCTTGTAGTGATGGTATCTCAAGAAACGAGCTACTTAGCCAATTTAACAGATCATTAAAAAGAGAGAAGAATGATCGCAAACCTTGATCCTTGTCTTTCCGGTAAAGTTTTGTGAGGCTGATGACGAGGATTTTGTCTCTATAGACGTTATCCCTTTGTAATATTTTACATAGTAACCTAGGAGTATCTAAAGCAAAATGAATATTTTAATGAAAGATAAAGTGCGACAGTTAGTTAGCAAATAAACAAGAATGTTAAGGATAGAAAGTAAGCAAGTTAAAAAAAAAAGTTGAGTAAGTTAAGGAAGAAAGACAGAGTGTAAGACATTTAGCAAGGAAGCATGGAACTAATAAGGAAGTCAACAAGAAGATACAGAAGCAAGTAAGTAAGATTATTAAATCAAAGAAATCAAAGAAGCAAACAAGCACACAAGTAAGTGAAAAGCAAACCAAGGATGAAGCTGGTAATTAAGCAAGGAACGAATGAAATAAATAAAGAAATCAATCAAGCAAGCAAGGAATGAAGGGAGAAAATAAGTAAGCAAAGAATCAGAGAAAGAGACAAGTAAGCAAGTCAACAATCACTGAAACAGAGAAGTAAGCAATTAAACAATCAAAGAAACAGTGAAGTAAGCAATTAACAATCAAAGAAACACATAAAAGTAAGCAATTTCAGCGAAACAGAGAAGTAAGTAAGTAAACAACGAATGTGTACAAGTATGCAAGCATTGATGTATGTATGAATGTGTATGCATTTTTTTAGTGATTCGAACAACCAAAACATAACTCTGAGTTTGTAAGATGCGCCACATTATAGGCTAATCGAAACCACACAAATAAAACGAAAGAAATAAAAGCAACTGAAAAAGACGACTAAAAAACATTAACGGATACTTAACTTTCTAAGTCATCAGATATGCTCAAACTCTCTAACTTTCTAATGATCTTCACCTCTGTCTCAGAAGCAACGTTGAGATCGCTATTAGGTTGAGTTGCTGAACCGGACTCCTTTACAAAATAAGCACTAACAGGTTCCTTTTGCTCATCATCGGCTTTTCCTTCCCAGACCTGTTAAGATATAGGTGCTTTTCGATAAGCGTACATGCAACTGCTAAATACTCTAAATGGAAAAAAAAAAAAACCTCTCTTGCCTGCTTCTGGGACCGTTGCTGAGTAGCTTTCTTGTCCAAAATAGTCTTCTTAGAAGAGAAAAATCATCCAGTATGCATGTTGAAAATCTTTATAATCTTCAAACCCTTCCCCAACTTAACCTAACATGATCCCACAAAGAAAGATTGAAGCTAACATAACCTGTCATGGATGCAGGCTGGTGCAAACTCTGCAGAGAATAGATTGAAGCTTTCAGTTATAGAGGAAACTTCTTTGTCGACCTTACACTCACTCATTTAATATTCAGCTTATAAAACTGACTTCCATAACAGAAAATTTAGATGAAAAATACCCAACGTCTATTGGGCTAGTGGCACTTGAGGGGGTAATCCCAATATGGTGCCCGCAGTTCGATTCTCGCTGGATACCGGGGCATTCACATGGTCTCTCCGGGCCACCAGGGAAAAAAACTGGTTAAAAAGTTTTTTACCAAAAAAAAATTTAGATGAAAAATGGTAGTACACTTGTGATCCTACTGCTGGTTATGAGAGGAAAGTAAATAGATACAGCTTTCCGCCTCCACTAACATGCATTGAATAAGGATAGTTGCATTACCCAATCCCTGTGGATTAACAAGAGGCGCGTTCTCTCCATGAGCTCCCTGAAAATGATTAATCAGGGCAAAAGGTAAGGAGAAGAAATGGCTGAATACGAGCTGCTCATTAGAAAAAAAGATAAACACACTTACTCATGTCATGCCAACACTCTGGGAATTGGTATAACCTGTGTATTCTCTGCCGTGACCTGTAATACAAAAGGTTGTGTATTTTGTATTCTGTAGAGATATGTTACTAACAGTATTTCTAGACAGTATCTCCATAATATAATAGTAGGGCTCATACGCATTTGGAAGTTAGAAAACGGAAATGGTCGAGGGCTTTCCAATCCATAGCTCCATACTGGTTAACAGCCGTCTGCAAAGATGATGGCAATGGCATGATGAGAACTAAGAATCGTTTGTCTAGCTTAGTTCGATTGGCAAGCATATATATATGATTCGAAACAAGTTAAGACAGTCATATCTGACCTGATTTAGTATAGTAACTATGACATCACATCAAAATGGTTAATGTAGTTAGTTGAAATCAAATAATACCCTGGAAGAGAATCCATGAGGCTAATGGTTCAGAAGCTGGTGGCAGGTAAACACCAAGGTCTCAAACCCTGAACAAGTAAAAACATTTAGATACAAACGGGATCAATTTCTGTATAACTCATGGTACAATAGAGTTAGCTACTGAAAAAAGAAAGTAAAGAGAGAAAAATGATCACAAACCTTGATCCTTGTCTTTCCGGTAAAGTTTTGGGAGGCTGGTTTCGATAAACCATTGTTCCACATACACAAAAAGGTTGGTCCATGTGTTAATGATGACGAGGATTTTGTCTCTATAGACGTTATCCCTTATGTAATATTTTACATAATAACCTACAAGTATCTAGAGCAAAATGAATATTTTAACAGAAGATAAAGTGAGACAGTTCGATAGCAAATAAGCAAGAATGTTAAGGATAGAAAGCAAGCAAGTTAAAAACAAATGAAGAAAGACAGAATGTAAGAAATTAAGCAAGGAAGCATGAAACTAATAAGGAAATCAACAAGATACATAAGCAAGTAAGTAAGCTTATTGAATTAAGGAAGAAGTGAAAAGGAAACCAAGGAAGCTGGTAATTAAGCAAGGAACGAATGAAATAAAGAAAGGAAGCAATCAAGCAAGCAAGGAATGAAGGGAGAAAATAAGTAAGCAAGTAAACAATGAAAGAAATAGAGAAGTAAGCCAATTAAACAATCAAAGAAACACAGAAGTAAGCAATCAAACAATCAATGAAACAGAGAAGTAAGCCATTAAACAATCAAAGAAACAGAGTAAGTAAGAAATCAAACAATCAATGAAACAGAGAAGTAAGCAATTAATCAATCAAAGAAACAGAGAGGTAAGCAATTAAACAACGAATCAAAGAGGCAAAGAAGTAAGTAAGTAAACAACGAATGTGTACAAGTAAGCAAGTATGCAAGCATACATATTTGCATAAGCATTGATATATGTATGAAATGTGTATACATTTTTGAAGTGATTCGAACAACCAAAACAGAACTCCGAGTTTCTAAGATGCGCCACATTATAGGCGCTGAAGAATAAGATTGAAGAGAGCAAAAATGGTTTCTTAACCTAAGACAATCCAAAAGAAAGATAGAGAGTGGCCAACTGGGAAGAGAAAGCACTAATAATATATGTAGATTGATCATACTTAATTTCCGAAACCCTAATTACCACAGAAGAGAAGAGATTGTTACCGATTGTCGAACAAAAAAATTTGATGAGAAAGGAAATTATAATATTGATCGGAACCGGTAACAACTAAATAACATTCGATGAGAAAGAAGGAGATTGTACCCTTTTTAGCAATGATTGGGCAGGAAATTGAGGCGGAGAATTCCATTTTGGTCGATGAATCTGATTAGAGTAAAACCTAAAATCTAATTCCCATCTTTGAGAAGAGAAAGCACTAATAATAGATCAAACTGAATTTCCGAAACCCTAATTAGCACAAAAGAGAAGAGATCGTTACCGATTGTCGAACAAAATAATTGATCGGAGATTGTACCCTTTTTAGCAGTGATTGGGCATGAAATTGAGGCGGAGAATTCCATTTTGGTCGATGAATCTGATTAGAGTAAAACCTAAAATCGAATTCCCTGAGAAAAACACCCAGATCGAGAAAAAACAATCACGATCCAAAACGGCGGAAACGAAACAACAACGACCACGAAATGCACAGAAACATTTCAAAATTCGATAGAAACCAAAAGGATATGAGCGTATCCTTTAACAATTTCACAGAAACATCAAAAATCAAACAACGATTGAAAAAGCGTACTGCTATTGACGGAAGTAGAGAAGAACTAAACAATAGAGACGACGAAGAAGATAGCGCAGAAAAAATACACAGCACAAAGCAGAGAAAGAAATAAATAATAAAATCGATGGAACTAATAAGTGATATGAACATATTCTCCAAAGCTTTAAGAAAATCAAATTCGGGTTCCGTTTTCTATTTCCGACCGTTTGAATAGAAAATCCAATTTGAATGAAAAAAAAAGAAGAAAAAAATGGCATGCCGTTTCAAAAGATCAAAATTCAAAATTCAAAAAAGAAAAAATTGGCTCGCCCCACACACATCAGACCGTTTTTAGAAAACCAACACATTTTGGGCCTTATCCTTTATTTCAATCCGGAAGGAGTAATAGATTAATTGGAGTACTACGCGTTCAAATAATAGTATCGCGTTCCTAGTAAAAAGTAAAAACTTCAGAAAATTATTAGCTGTCAACGACAAAAAAAAAAAAAAAAAAACAACTTTGGAAAAATAGTATTAGCCGTGCGGTTTCAAACAGAATGAGAATCATTGAATCCTTTTAAAATATACTCAATAAGCTAATGATTAAAATCGTCTAAATTCATAGTTTAGTCGTTGTCAAGCATTAGTTGTACCGGTACTAAATTAGTTTTATTCCTATCCACTTTTAATAAATTACTGATATTGCGTTTTAAAATGTTAGGGTTGTTATTGTTAATTAAGTTTATATACTTATTTATTAATAAATTATAATAAAGGAACTGCAATAAAGGTTTTTCTTTTATTAATTTCCTGATAGCAAAGAAAATCAAAAATTAAATAGTAGCGGCAGAATGTAGTCTTTTTTTCTTGTAAAGCATATTCCACTGATTAAACCAATTAGAAAACTTGAATTCAACGAACCCCTTTTGAGTTTTGATTTTAATATTCCGTTTGGAATTTATTCCCAGTTGAAAGAATCTTTTGTTTGATATACCATTTTGGATCATTTGTTTCTAATTCTCTCTATAAACAAAACAAATATTTGTGAACATATTATCTTTTAAAATGTGGAGTATGTTTTTATTATGGGAGATTTGGTTTAATATTCTATTATTTTTTTGTAGAATTTGAAAAATAACCCATGTTTTCAAAATATTTAAAATAACCCTATATTTTTTTTACTATTTAAACTGTATACAAAAGCCACAAATGGTAAAACTCGGTCGTCAACCACAGAACCTAGCCATTTAACCATCATCACAAAATCACCACCATTTGATTAACATTAATAAAACTTTAAAGTGATGTAATAATCTAAACATTTTTGGACATTTTTAATCATCAGTGATCACGAACTTTCGATTTAATATTCATTGACAATAAAAATATTAACTTTCAATTCAAAACTTTAAATATGTTATGCACCGCGTCACTCGGAACATAGCAATTTTTTTAATGCTGGTAATTTTCCTATTCATATAAAAAGGAAATGTCCTCACTGAATCTAGTATTCTACTATTTATGTGTGTATATGTACCTTTATATTATAGATTAGAGTGTGACCCTTCCAAATGCCAAAAGCTCAATTTTTCATTCATCGTACATAGAAATTCTGTGAAACTTATTCTAATAAATATGGAATCAAGTGGATTTAGACTATGATATAAAGAACCTATAATTATCAGGAAATTTGAAGGGCTTGTAATAACTAACTAACTAATTAAGTATACAAAGAACCTAAAAACAACACAATCTGAAATTATATTATAGATTAGAGTGTGACCCTTCCAAATGCCAAAAAGTTCAATTTTGCATTCATCGTACATAGAAGTCCTGTGAAACTTATTCATAAATGATACTAAATACGGAATCAATTGAATTTAGACTATGATACAAAGAACCTATAGTTATCAGGAAATTTGAAGAGTTTGTAATAACTAACTAACTGATTAAGAGGGGATATTGAATTGATGATTTAGGAGGAATTTTTTTCTAAATCACCTCTTATTGGATCTAGTATTTATAAAAATCACTCAAAATCCAAGGTTATTGAACTAATCATTTGTACAAATTCTTTAAAATCCCACCTAAAATTAGGATTTCACTAATAAAATATAACAAAAACTGTTTTAAGGGATTTGTGAGGATTTTCTAGTTAAAAACAAAAAGATCCAAATACCATCTTATGAGGTGAGATTTTTCAAATCCCTTTAAAACTTCTTAGATTTAGATTTATCCAAATAACTCCAAATCATTAATACAATAAAGAACCTAAAAACAACACTATATGAGAGGGGGAAGTATTTGTTAATAGTTTTTTTTTTTGTGAATTAGTAACTTAAAAAGATATATGAATCCACTATACAAGATTCTTTTTTTATGATTCTTCCTCGATTTTTCTCTTTAAGGATCCAGATAATGGTAAACAATGTTAAAAGCAACGTGGAGCGTCGATTAAGGACGCCTATAGATCGTCCGATGTAATCATTTTGAAAGCATCAAACCCACCAAAACAAAACGACCGTATTTTATTAATTTCTTCCACCAATTAAAATAGCATTAAAAGTCGGCAACGGGCCCCACACGAATTTTCATTTGTCCTTTGTCTTCGTCGTCCTTTCCTTTCATAGTTTCCATTATACAGTATAAATAACACCTTTCGTGACACTCTCCAAACTCTAACCAGAATAGAAAGAAAGTAAAAGAGAAAAAACACAAAAAGGAACTCTCTCTTTGGTTCCGAAGGTTTTAAACAAATATGGACGTTTTTGATGGACTTCCAGATCCGATCGTCATCGACATCTTGAACAAAGTCGGTGACGTCAAAACCTTACTTCGCTGCACTTCCCTCTCTAAGCGATTTAACTCGCTCGTCCCTCAGTCCGAGTCACTCTTCCTCCGACTCGACCACCACCAAGACTCCGATTCACAGTCCGATCCTCCAGTCTCCAACATTTTCCAATCCTTATTCAAGTCTTTTCACGGCTTCTTCTCTCTTTTCTCTAAACCGGCTAAACCGATCCTAGTCACGTCTCTTTCCCCGAATATCCCTTCCAAGATTCTCTCCCGGTTTGACCGGATCAAAAATCTCGACGTCGAGCTTCCCGGCGGCGACGTAAACCTCGAGAAAGGAGCCGCCGTTAAGTGGAAAGCCGAGTTCGGGAAAACTCTCAAAACATGCGTCATCTTCGCGTTTCGTTCCGCCGCCACGGTTTCGTCGTCTTCTCCTGCGTCTTCCCCTGACAGTGAGTCCGACGCCGAGTTCGTGACTGGACTAAAGACGCGTGTGGTGTGGACGATAAGCGCGCTGATGTCAGCGTCTTCTCGTCATTACCTGATGAGAGAGGTCGTGAAGGAGCACGAGGAGATGGAGTGTCTTGTAATGCGCGACGGAGGAAGAGAAGGAACGGTGGTGATGAAATCGGAAGGGATGAGAGAGTTTCGAAAGAGTGGGGAGGCGCGTGTGGAAGAAGAGGAAGAGCGCGTGGAGAAGAATAAGAGGAGTGTGGTACCGAGCGTGAGGATGAGTATGAGACACGCGCCGTCTCTTAAGCTCAAGAGTGGTATCTGTTTAGAGTCCGCGACGCTCGTGATCGTAAGGCCGAGCGAAGGTTATTCCGACGTCGGAGATGATGAGCTGGCGAGGGAGGCTTTTGCCGGAGATTGTATGTACGGTGAAGCGGTCGTCGCTTTGTTAAAGCGTAGGAAGAGTGCTTTAGAAATGAACTCATTTTAGTGCTATTGTTGGGCCTTGTAATGGGCCTTGTGGGGCTTTGTGGGTTTTTTATTTGTACAAATGTAATATGTTTGTTTTTAATGTTGCACGTGTGCCGTGTGCGCATTTCTACACTTTAACAAAGTTGGCTTTAACAGTTCACTTAGCTTACCAATTTGGTCAATCTTTCAAAGCATATGCGGATTTTAATAATAATATGGCATGAATTGTGCCAAAAAATATCACCACTTTACATAGAAAATAACAAAAACTGTTGACTTGAAGGAAGCTTGAGTCATAAGCTATTTGAGATTAGGAAATAAATCATATTTAGGAGATTATCTAAATATGTAAGTTATCCTTTTATAATTAGGAATATGCCTAGTTTTCTCTCTACATAAGAAGATGTCAAGTTGTGACATAGCTTATGAGATTTGAGAGAAAGCTTTAGTTTTGAGTTAGTTTCTAAAGCAATAATAAAGAGTTCTTATATTTTGGTCTAAGTGTTTGATTCAATAATTGGTATTAGAGCAATATTGAAAACAAACATTCTAGGCAACCCATCGTGAAGGAGAGAAGTCCACACGAATTAAGAGTATACGACGAAGCTGCGTCGGAAACTCACACGGTCTATATAAAGTCTGTTAATACAAACTACGGAAGAAAGCCATGGCTGGAGAAGTCGTAGCGATACCAACCAAATTCAAAGAAAGTGTCCCTTCATCCATACAATGTCCGATGCTCACCACTACTAACTACACAGTATGGTCCATGAGGATGAAAGTAGCGCTCAAGGTGAATAAGGTTTGGAAGACTATCGAGCCGGGATCAGACGAAGGAGATAAGAACGATATGGCTCGAGCTCTATTGTTTCAATCCATACCCGAAACACTAATTTTACAAGTAGGAAACCTTGATACCTCAAAGGCGGTTTGGGAAGCGATACAAGCGAGGCATGTCGGAGCTGATAGGGTAAAGGAAGCAAGACTACAAACCCTGATGACTGAGTTTGATAGGATGAAGATGAAAGAAACCGACACAATCGACAGTTTTGTGGGAAAACTGTCAGAGCTTTCTACCAAATCTGCAGCCTTAGGAGAAAGTATCGATGAATCTAAGCTTGTGAAGAAGTTTTTGATGAGTCTACCAAGGAAGAAATACATACATATCGTTGCTGTCCTTGAACAAGTCCTTGATCTTAATGCAACAAGTTTCGAAGACATAGTAGGGAAATTGAAGGCCTACGAAGAGAGAGTATGTGAAGAAGAAGATCAAGAAGATGATCAAGGAAAGCTTATGTATGCTAACGCGGACTCATATTCACAAGCTTATCAAGAAGGATATGGAAGAGGAGAGGTCAAGGTGGACGTTTCTATGGACGAGGAAGAGGTCGCGGTCGTTATGGTGGTCAACAAAGCGGAGGAGATAAACAAGGGAAGGACAAGTCTAATATAATCTGCTATCGTTGCGACAAAGCAGGACATTATGCATCGAACTGCCCTGATAGATTGCTCAAACTACAAGAGATACAAGAGAATGAGGAGGATAATACTCAAGAAGCGGATAAATTGATGATGCATGAGGTAGTATACCTTAACGAAAGGAATGTCAAGCCAAACGTTTTTGACAAGAACGACGAAGACAATGTCTGGTATCTCGACAATGGGGCTAGTAATCATATGACGGGAAATCGTGGATACTTTTCGAAGATTGACGAGACGGTCACGGGAAAAGTACGATTTGGCGATGACTCTTGCATTGATATTAAAGGAAAAGGGTCTATTATGTTTGTGAGTAAGAATGGAGAAAAGAAAATCTTGGCTGATGTCTACTTCATACCAAATCTACGAAGTAATATCATAAGCCTCAGACAGGCTACAGAGTCAGGATGTCAAGTAAGCATGAAGGAAGATTTTCTAACAGTACATGATCGTGATGGAAAGTTGTTGGTGAAAGCAAACAGATCCAAGAATCGATTGTACAAAGTACTTATGGAGGCTGAGAACAACAAGTGTCTCCAACTTATGGCTTCAAGTGACGCTACTAAGTGGCATGCAAGGTTAGGTCACATAAGTTTGGAAACAATGAAGATGATGGTCATGAAAGAGCTGATCATCGGAATACCAAGTATAAAGTTTGAAAAAGAAACATGTGGATCGTGTTTACTTGGTAAACAAGCAAGGCGAGTCTTTCCTCAAGCAACACCATACAGAGCAAGTCATGTATTGGAGCTCATACATGGAGACCTCTGTGGACCTATTACTCCACCAACGGCGGCACAAAAGAGATACATCTTTGTGCTAATCGATGATCACTCTCGATACATGTGGTCCATTCTGTTGAAAGAAAAATGTGAGACCTTTGAGAAGTTTCGAAGGTTCAAGTCACTAGTTGAACAAGAGACAGGGGTAACCATCAAAACGTTTAGAACGGATAGGGGAGGTGAGTTTACATCCGAAGAGTTTCAAACGTTTTGTGACAACCCCGGAGTTAAGAGGCACCTAACCGCTCCTTATTCACCAAACAGAATGGAGTAGTCGAAAGGAGAAACAGGACACTAATGGAGATGACCAGGAGCATTCTTAAGCACAAAAACATGCCCAACTACCTATGGGGAGAAGCCGTGAGACATGCGACCTATCTCATTAATAAAGTTGCAACAAGATCTCTGAAAGCTCAAACACCATATGAGGTTTTGAAAGGAAGAAAACCAAACGTTGAGCATTTACGTGTATTCGGGTGTATTGGGTATGCGAAATCAGAGAAACCACATCTGAAGAAGCTGGATGATAGATCATGTTAGTACCGGAATTAGCACAATTCCTTGAGCCCGTCATAATTAATAACAATGCAAAAGCCCGGCCCATCTTCACCTTAACCTCCTCAGAAAAATGGCAAGTCTTGAGGAGAAGGGTAAATCTTGGGAAAAATGTCAATATAGAGATGCACCTCCTTGAAGAATGGAAAGAGATAATTACAAAGGGAATATTTCCTTTATGGAGAAAGAAGGAAGATATTCACGCAAGCCGACCTCCTCTCCTTATAATTAGAAGACCCCTCATTACTTGAAGAGGATCCGGAGATTGATACACAATAGCTGAGAGCAGAGAGGCAAAAACCCTAGCATAAATTTGTCCTTAGTTCTTTGTCTATTCTTTTTCTTCGATTCCGTCTCGGCAAGCTTGTCGCCGAGACACTTTTCCTTTGTAATCTCTTTTCATCTTCCAAGTTTAATAAGACTATTTTCCCAGTTTCCAATAACTCATCTGAAATATCCCGTCGCATAAACGTGTGCTATTTCCAGAATCAACAATTGGCGCCGACTGTGGGGACTGGGAATAGTCTTCTTGCAATCTTAATCTTGAAGATGACTAGCAAAAGCAAAGACGAACAGAACGAGCTAACGCTCGACGAGTTCGGAAATCATGTCGTCGACGCTTGCGATAAGACTCTGCAACTGCAAGCAGATATGTCTGTCGACGACATCGAACAGTTCCAGCAGGAACTTGACGAATTTGGCAATCTCGTCGCCAGCACGCGCGACGAGACGCCTCCGCTGTCTGCTGATTGTTCGGTCGCAACACGAGTGCTAATCTCGCAAGCAGATCTGTCTGTCGACGACGAGCAGCGGGAGTTCAACGAATCTGGCGATCTCATCGCGAGCACACGCGACAAAACGCCGCTGCCGACCGCTGATTGTCGTGCCACACCACCAGCACGCGACGAGATCCTACCACCAGCACGCGACGAGAACCTGCCGCCAGCACCTGATGAGACGCCACAGCCGACTGCTGATCATCATGGCACATTACCAGTAGTAATCTCGCAAGCACATCTGTCCGTCGACGTCAAACAACACCAGCAGGAGTTCGACGAATCTGGCGATCTCGTCACGAGCACGCGAGACGAGACGCCGCTGACTGCCGATTGTCATCCCGCACTACCAACTAACGACGAGATGCCACCGGATTCTGACCATCGTGACACTTCATCGGCAGGTGACGAGACTCCGCGATCAGCTCGCGTCGAGGCTCCGCAGCCGACCGCTGATTGTCGTACCGAACCATCAGCTCACGACGAGGCTTCGCCACCGGTTCGCGTCGAGATTCCGCGACCAGCTTGCGACGAGACTCCGCGAACGGCTCTCGCCGAGACTATGTCACCAGCTCAACCGCTCTCAAACAATCTTGACGCAATGCAAGCTCAGCAAAAGAAAACGCAAGAGCAGCTCGACGAGCTAACTCCAGGAGGTCGTCGTCCTTTCGACGAGTTGCCAGCAATTAAAACCACGGGATTAAAAGTCGCAACGGCAGGTGTTAACACCAAACAAGGCAACTCGGCAAATTGGACCGCACGACCTACCAGGAGAGCCGATCTCGAAACTGGAAGAATCCATAGGTGTTTCGACGAGACCAACTCGAATACGCATCTCATCACAAGTTCAGCACTAAAACTAACGGAAATCCTTGCCGAGACCCGAAAGAGTCCAATCACGACCAGGAGTATGCGAGACCTGTTCACCTTGACGCAATCAATGGGTGAACCCCTACGGAGTTTCATCCACAGATTCAAAAGCACATTACCTGACCTCGGCGAAAATCCGGACAGCATGTCCCTCGAAGCACTTCGACACGGCCTTTGGTATAAGTTGAAATTCAAAGAAGCATTAATCCTCCAAACCTGCTCGACGTTGGATGACGCACTTCATCTAGCTCAGCAATACATCCTCCTTGAGGAGGATGACAATTGCAATGCCAAGCATCTCGGCAAGGTCAAGTCGGCAATCGCTACGCCAGAAGAAGAAGATCCGAAGTCTTTACAACAAACGAAAGCTGATAAGAGATCACTCTCCTGCAGCGTGGAGAAGTCTGTTTCTAAAAAACCCCAAAACCATTGGCGGCGACTTAACCAATCGCATTCGCAACAGCAACTTTCATCTCGTCAAGATGTTGTAGATGTTGTTAGCAGCGACGTCGAGCGACATGCAAAAGGAAATTCCCTCAACTCTCCGTCGTGGCCAGCTTCCAACCTGGCAAAGGGCTCTGAAAGCATCGCAGCTCAGTTGATCAACATCGAATATCATGGCGAGATTGATTCGAAGGCAACATACTTCAATGCCGCGATGAACGGTAGTGATGCTGCGAGTCAAACTCTACAAAACACTGTAAGAGAAATCGACCCTGGAGTAACGAAGTTACGCCGAGAGCTTAGTCTGATCAGTTCCAGAGCGAATCGCATCGCCAGCTCGGCACGCGGGATAGTTGAAATCCTTGCCGAGACGAGAAAAAGTCCTCTGACTCCTCGTCTCGCCGCGATTCCTCTGAAAGACCAGATCACTCTGCGCTTAGAGCTCTTTAATGGCCGTGACGACCCCAAAAGCTGGCTCACAACCTTCAAAATTGCTATGAAGAGACAAAAATATGCATCACCCGAAGAGCGAGATGCAAATTTTTGTCAGATTTTTGCCGAGCATCTGGATAAAGAAGCATCAATCTGGTTCTCAAACCTCCCAGCCGAATCTATCAACACCTTCGACGACCTCGCTACGATCTTCTTGAAGCATCAATCTGGTTCAATGCGAAAAAATTTGCATTGACTCAAGAGAGGCATGAACCTTTGCGTAAGTTCATAGATAGATTACGGGTTGCGGCAACAGAGCATCACAACCTTTCTGATGAGATGGCCATCAAGGCACTAGAATGCGGTCTTTGGTTCGAATCGGAATTCAAAGCAAGTCTGATGCTTGACGAGCCAAAAAGCCTCGCAGACGCACTCTACAGAACTTCGAGATACATCTATCTCGAAGAGGCTTACGCCTGCAACTCGGCGAAATATTACTCCCAGCTCGGCAGTAATATTACTCCTAGCCCGAGTCCAACAATCGAGCAGTGATTGTAATGAACTACGAATGGCTTGATCCTAGCTTGGGTACGTAGGCAGCCTTGCAAAAGGTCCAAATATAACTCTAATACAATTTTATAATCCATCCGACGAGATCGGCATTATAAATTTTATTAAAAACCTATTCTAAATAACACTTAGAATAGCATCACTTTTTAGCAGAAGCATCAGAGTTCATCTCGGCATGAGATGAAGATGCCAGATCGGGGATAGGAGAATAAACTCGGAAAAAGACAATCAAGGTTCAAAGATGAGATCTCTGAACAATGATCTCGGCGCCGGAACAGGCGGACTGCAAAGTCAACCTGAACTGGGCGCAGATGGAAACCCCATCATTCGTCCCGTCGGAAGCACTGAGGTTTGGCATAACAGATATTATATGCTTAGCATCGCATCACAGCAGCACTTCATATATTCGGCATATAAGCTTTGTGCCGGGGTTAGTATCATCGCGATGTTATCTCTGTCCACTTCCGATCGGCTCGGCATAACTAAAGTTTTATGTCCAGCTTAGCATCAGATTACCTGACGGTCTCGGCAGGAATGCTTCTTGCCGATGAATTATGCATTATCGTCTTTCCCGGCCTAAAGCGTCGAAGCATCTATCACTTCGGCAAAGAATGACTTCATATCTTCGTCGACGAACGAAAGATCAACGAATCATGTGGTTGTCAAGAAATCAGCAGTGATTGTCAAAAGCATCTCGTCAACGAGTAATCGACAGACTCACTTCGTCGTCGAATGATCGCCGAGTCATTCGTCTTGCATCGCGGAAGTAAAATCAGAAGCATCTGAAACGAACTACGAATGGCTTGATCCAGGCACGGGTACGTAGGCAGCCTTTTCACCGAGGCGCAGCTGTAACTTAATAAAAATAAAAAGCTGTTTTATTTTATTAATTCGCTTGTATGCATGCATCTTTTTCTGAATCCTTGAGAAACATTCCATCTCGGCAGAAAAACTCAAGCAAGAATTTCCTGATTGACTTAGGTCAAAACAGATGTTTTGGTGTGCCTAGTGAGCTCGGCAAAATCAGAGTCATAAAATTCCTTTAGTACTCGGTAAATTAATGAGTCTCAAAGCCTCTGGAACTCGGCAGTATAATGAGTCCTTGTCTACGAGCTCGGCAAACAAAGAGAGTCTCGAAGCTACTCTGAAGCGCACGCATAAAAGAGTAGTGTCAACGTTCTGGCCAAACGATTGACCGCACATCGCACCCAGTGGACTGATTATCCACCATTCTTTAAGAATGAAACACTACAAGTCGAGAGCACGCATATCTTGCACGACCCTAAGCCATATGGGCAAGAAAAAATCGCTATCTTGTTAATCATATTCGACTTAGCGGCGTAGGAGTAATTCGAATTTGTAGACTTCGGTTCCTGTTGCCGGTCTAAAAAGCGCCACCGCAAACAGATCCAACAAGCACGGATCGGTGTCTCTTAAAAATGAGAATTCTGACGAGCTGCGTGACATCGCATCTCGTCAGATATATAGCATTGTCATAGCGAGTAGCATCTCGGCACGACAGAACTTGAGCATGCCGAGTTGTCTCGGCAAGTTAAACCACTTGTCTAATGACGATTAGACACTTGAATCATTCCGCTGTTGGGGTCGGATTTCCCTCCATCACATTGTCATCCGAACCGGAATGATCAAAGCAAGCCGGTCCGAACCGTCAACTAAACCAGAAAACCGGGAAGAGATCTCTCGATGGGCCGAGCCAACATCCAGCGAAGCGATTCGAGCCGAGGCCCATCGAAGAAAACCCATATTCAGAGCTTGCCATAAACACGAGTCGGTGCGAGCAGAAATGGAAAGTTTCATTATGGAAAGTTTACTTAAATCTTGTAAAATCGGTTCATATTCTCTTATAAAGGCATACGCCACAAATTTTATAGCTCGCATAACAGCTATAAATAAAACCATCTTTGGCTCGTCCTTTTCGTATTTAATCGATAGAATTCCTCGGCTCTCTCTAAAAACGAACTAAACAATATTGCGCAAGTTCCGGCTCGCACAATTTGGCGCTAGAAGGAGGGGGAAGAGAATTCATACACAAGGAATACGAAGCAGGATGACGGACACAAACCTAGACGAAACCGACCCAATCGGTCAGCAACACGAAGGAAGCGTGGCGGCGAGCCAAACGGAAGCAGAGATGATCGCTGCCCTGAAGAAACAAACTGAAGAGCAAGGAGCCCTGAACATCTACGAACCCAACTAAAAGAAAGAGAAGAACGAGACGCCAGGCGACGAAAGAAACTCGACCCAAGGAATCTGGCCTTCGACTCCCCAGCCGATGAAACAGAGGGAGAGGAAGAAGAGGAAAAAACTCCCGAGCAAAGCGAGACTAGTTCCGAGCCAGATGATTCGCCACCGCGTCTCCGCGGGAAGAAGCAAAACACAAAGCGCAAGGATACTCAACCAATTAACCCGATACGGTTCAACTTGGGCGACCAGATCCCCATCGATATCACCCCAGAGTCACTGGCCAAGATGCTTAGGCAGATACTATCAAGTCAAGGGGAATCCGCCCCGAGCAACTCAATTGATGATCCGAGTCAACCAACTAAGATTGCCGAACTGAACACGGACGTCTCGCCTACTTTACCCCCTGCCGAAACGTTTGCGGAAGCCATTGCGCATCTCCTACTCGAGAAACGAACACCGACTCCCCACGGTACTCGAAACGAGGATATTCCTAGCAAAGAACTGAATATGAGCCGAGACGAATTGGCCGAAATTCGGACTCGCCTTGAAAAATCTGACAACGAAGCTAAGCTGCTTCGATCTCAAATCCACAGAGCACTCAGTTCGGCACCAGAGATCGCTCAAATATGCGAGGACGCGGAACATACACCTTTCTCGGCTCGGATAATTAACACCAAGGTAATCGATCCAGGGCAATTGAGCATCCAGAAGTATGACGGCTCGACCAATCCTAAGGATCATATTAACGCATTTCGGGTTGCATTGAGTCGAGCTGCATTCAGAAGCATAGAAGAAAAGGATGCTGGATTCTGCCTATTATTCGCTGAGTATCTGAAAGGCGCAGCCCTGGACTGGTTCTTGAACCTCGAGCCGAATTCGATCAAAAACTTCCAGCAGCTGACGGCTCTCTTCCTTAAACAATACTCCATGTTTATAGAGAGATCATTCTCGGCGATTAATCTGTGGAATATAGTCCAAGGAGAAGAAGAGTCGCTTCGCAGTTTCATGGAGCGATTCAAAACGACTATGTCGAAGGCAGGAACGATCAACGACGAAATTGCCGTGGACTCGCTCAAAAAGGGGTTGTGGTTCCAATCGGATTTCCGAAAAGAGCTCGCCCTCAATAAACCTAAGTCGATCGCCGACGCAATCCACCGATCCGTAGCATTCGTAGCAGAAGAGGAAGATATGAAATTGTTAACCGCGCTCCACAGCTCATCCAAGGCAACGGTTAAGCCACCACCAGCAGCACAGCCGCAGACTAATCAGAAGCGTCATAACCAGCGAGGCGGATACGTATATCACGAAGGGCGGAACTTGTCCGGGGCGCATAATTATCAAGTGGAGGCGAGCCAACAGTCTGACGTCGTAAACCAAGTAGGCGTCGGAAGGGGAAGAGCACTAAAAAGCAACACATGGGTGAGGAACCAAAGTTCTCCGAACTACGACGACAAAGCCTACTGCGAGTTTCACCAATGCTACGGCCATTCTACCGAGAAGTGCCGCCATCTAAGAGCGGAGCTCGCAAAGAAGCTGCTTAGTGGAGAACTGAAAGGTGACCTAAAACTGGAGGATATGGAGCGACCCGAGCCGAGAGAACGACCAGAAAAATCAGATCGACCGATCGACCAACCGAAGCACGGAAGACGGGAGGACTCGGACGATCAAGCTGGAACGCGGAGGAGAATCCATCTCATAATGGGTGGCTCGCAATACTGCCCGGACACCGTGTCATCGATCAAAGCCTTTCAACGACGAGCCGACGCAACGGTCAATTGGTACGGACCCCCAAAGCTGCCAAACGCCGAAATCACCTTCACGGAGAACGAAGTTATCGGCATTGATAAACCACACGACGACCCCCTCATAATCATGCTAGCCGTGGGAAACTTCGACGTAGCTCGGATCCTCATCGACACGGGGAGCACCGTCGACATAATTTACAAAGGAACCGTGGAGCGAATGGGAATCGATCTGTCTGACGTAAGGTCGGCACCAAAACCATTGACAGGGTTCAGAGGCGAGACGACAATGTCCATGGGAACAATCACGCTCCCGGTCGAAGCAGGCGGTATCACCAAAATGGTTCACTTTTCCGTCTCGGATAACCCACCGATCTACAACAGCATCATGGGAACACCATGGATAAACTCGATGCGAGCCGTACCATCCACATATCATCTGTGCATCAAGTTTCCCACTCCATCTGGAGTGAAAACCATACTCGGTTCGTAAAAGGAGTCGAGAATATGCTTCATGACGGAGCATAAACTCCGGAATCCGCTGCCGAAACTACTCCCCGAAGCGAACAGGAAGAAGGTCAAGACAAGCCGAGAGACGGCAAATGACCTAGCCAACCTCTTATAGCAATTACAGATAGCAGATGACGGCGAGCCAACGAACAGCCAGCCCGCCCAGAATACGCTAGTCGATGGCAAGGAAACCGTCATCAAGGAACCAACCTGCGAAGCCGTAATCTCCGTATGCATTGACGAACAGAACCCGGAAAGATGTGTGGAAATCGGAGCAAACCTGGAGGAAGCGATCCAAAAAGAGCTAATCTATTTCTTAAAAGAGAACATCAGCACCTTCGCTTGGACGGCAGAGGATATGCCTGGAATAGATATCTGTGTCGCTTGTCACGAGCTGAACGTCGATCCTACCTTTAAACCAGTCAAACAGAAGCGGCGAAAGCTAGGGCACGAGCGTCAAAAGGCCGTGAACGACGAAGTGGAGCGTCTACTAAAAGTGGGCTCGATCGTCGAAGCAAAATACCCCGAATGGCTCGCAAACCCAGTCGTGGTTAAAAAGAAGAATGGAAAATGACGAGTGTGCATAGATTTCACAGATCTAAATAAAGCATGCCCAAAGGACAGCTTCCCAATCCCGCATATCGACCGCCTCGTAGAAGCAACTGCAGGAAACGAGCTGTTAACCTTCATGGACGCTTTCTCAGGCTACAACCAGATTAAGATGAACCCCGACGATCGAGAAAAAACGGCCTTCCAAGCGGAGCGAGGCATCTATTGCTACCAAGTAATGCCGTTCGGACTCAAGAACGCAGGAGCGACATACCAACGGCTCGTGAACAAGATGTTCGCTCCCCAACTCGGAAAAATGATGGAAGTATACATCGACAACATGCTAGTAAAATCACTGAAGAAAGAAAATCACGTAACACATCTCCGCGAATGCTTCGAGCAGTTGAATTCATACAATATGAAGTTGAATCCAACGAAGTATCGCTTCGCCGTAACATCTGGAGAGTTCTTGGGTTATCTGGTAACTCAGCGAGGTATCGAGGCGAATCCAAAGCAGATTCAGGTCCTGACCCAAATGCCGTCACCGGCGACAAAAAGGCAAATTCAACAGTTGACCGGACGTATAGCCGCGCTCAACCGATTTATCTCGCGATCCACAGATAAATGTCTCCCTTTCTACGATACTCTGCGAGGCAACAAGAAATTCGAGTGGACAGATATGTGCGAGGAAGCCTTTCTCGAGCTGAAGTCTTATTTGGCGAACCCCCCCAATACTGGCGAAACCGGAGGACGGGGAAGCATTATACTTATATGTCGCTGTGTCCTTAACGGCGGTTATATGTCGCTGTGTCCTTAACGGCGGAACCCAAAAACCGGTTTTTTACGTGAGTCAAAGCCTGACAGACGCAGAAACGAGATACCCTCAAACCGAGAAGTTCGCGCTAGCAGTCGTTATGTCGGCTCGGAAATTACGGCCGTATTTTCAATCCCATTCGATCATAGTCCTGACAGCACTACCACTGCGGATGATTTTACATAGGCCGAGCCAATCAGGAAGACTGGCGAAGTGGGCAATCGAGCTGAGCGAATACGATATCGAGTATCGAAATCGAACGAGCGCAAAGTCGCAAGTCTTGGCTGACTTCTTAATCGAGTTGCCATTCGCCACCAGCGGAGAACCGAGTCTCCCAGCCGACTGGCTACTTCATGTTGATGGCTCGTCGTCAAAGCAAGGCGCTGGAGTCGGAATTCGATTCACTTCCCCGACGTGCGAAATCTTGGAACAGTCTCTTCGTCTAAATTTCGGCGCGTCAAATAACGAGGCAGAATACGAAGCATTAATAGCTGGATTAAAGTTGGCGCCCGGGATTGGAGTCCGAAACATACATGCTTACTGTGATTCTCAGCTCGTAGCGAGCCGATTCAGTGGAGAATACGCTACCAAGGACAAAAGAATGGAGGCCTACCTTGAAGTAGTTAGGAATCTAGCCGGACAATTCGAAAAATTTGCACTGGAGAAGATACCGCGTGGAGACAATACTCAAGCCGACGCTCTGGCATCACTGGCCTCAACCTCTGACCCAGACTTGAAAAGAATAATCATCGAACGTCCCATTATCGATACTGACGAGCCTGAAGTCCTAATGACTGTAGTCGCAGACGAGCCGGACGATAACGGTGTACTCAATGGCGATCAGCCCGCGGATATGGACATCGAAGAAGATACGGAGTACGGTTGTGACAAAGAGTGGCTCGCTCCGATCCGTGTATACATAGCCGATGGAGAAGTACCAGCGGATAAGTGGGCGGCTCGCAAGCTGAAAGCTCATGCAGCACGATATATCCTGATACGCGACGCCGTGTTTCGGTGGAGGTTTTCGGGAAAGCTGCTCGCGTGCGTAGAAGGAAAAAAGGCCAGAGAAATAATAAAAGAAGTTCACAGCTGATCGTGTGGAAATCATTCGGGAGGACGAGCCCTGACTATCAAAATCAAACGGCACGGCTATTTTTGGCCAACGATTATCAGCGACTGCGAAAAATACTCGCGGAAATGCGAAAAGTGCCAACGTCATGCTCCAACGATACATCAGCCAGCCGAGCTGTTGTCTTCTATCTCCGCACCATATCCATTCATGAGATGGTCGATGGATATTGTCGGACCGCTGCACAAATCGAAGCAAAAAAGGTTCTTGCTAGTCTTAACCGACTATTTCTCTAAATGGGTCGAGACAGAGTCCTACGCAAGCATAAAGGACGCCCAAGTTGAGCAATTCATTTGGAAGAACATCATCTGTCGGCACGGTGTCCCTTACAAAATTGTCACGGACAATGGCTCGCAGTTTATCTCGGCTCGATTTCAGAACTTCTGCGACAAATGGAAGATTCCCCTTAGCAAGTCGACGCCTCGCTACCCGCAAGGGAATGGTCAAGCCGAAGCGACTAACAAGACGATTCTGGAAGGCCGTTGGGCAGATGAACTGGAAGGTGTCCTTTGTTCCTATCGAACAACCCCGAGACGACCCACCGGCGAAACGCCATTCGCGCTTGTCTACGGAATGGAATGTGTAATTCCACCAGAGGTACATTTTCCCGGAGTTCGTCGCTGGCTGTTACCAGAGCAAGAGGGCTATAATCACCTGATGCTGCTAGACGAGCTGGATCTAATCAACGAACGACGCGACCAAGCGCTCGTTCGCATCCAAAACTATCAACAATCCGTCGCTAAATACTACAACTCCAATACCCGACCCCGAAGATTTAGAGAAGGCGACTTGGTTCTCAGAAAAGTATTCCAGAACACCGCTGAACGAAATGCCGGAAAGTTAGGAGCAAACTGGGAGGGCCCGTACAAGATCATTGAAACGGTTCGTCCCGGAGCCTATCGACTCGAAAATATGGCTGGCGAAGTAATTTCGAAGCCATGGAACGTGATGCATCTCAAGAAATATTATCAGTAAGGCACAACGCGCCATTACCTAGAACTACGCGTGACTTGATCCCCGCAAGGGGTACGTAGGCAGTTCACTTTCGAGTGGATTCAGTTGTCCCCCTCCAAAAAAAGGGGGGGGGGGGTGGGGGTGGTGGGTACGTCTACATATACACTCCCTTTCGCGTGCAACACGGTTCGCCGTTAAACGCATTGTTAGCTTGCAACACGGTTCGCCGTTAAACGCATTTTTGTCCGTCGTAACACGGCTCGCCGTCAACACGACTGGTCAATTAAAAGTTTCTTGTAACGCGGTTCGCCGCTAAAACATGATAGCTAATAAAAATTCAAGTTTTTATTACTTCAGTTTGTCAACATAATCAAACCATCTACGCCACTTGGTACAAATAGGAATACGTTCTTAATCTATTCCGAGCCGGGTGCTGTTGGCCACAACACCCGATCTTAATCACCTTACCTTAAACATTATATCATGCGCGCGTTATACAAATTGATCATTCATCATTTGTTCCGACCCGCTAATTACTAATAGATAAGGACGCGGTAAAAACCGGAACAAATAGATCAGAAACCCAAACGGTTCACTACAACCTTTGGTTCAATATTTAAGTCGCCACTATTTCGGTTCGCAACTCATTGATTCATGGAGACGCGGAAAAAAAATAGAAACTAGTTGGCACAAACCCAATATAAAGAAACGCCTCGCGGTGACAATTGTTGAGTATTTTTAATTCATCGCTATTCCAAGCCGCAGTTAACTCGATATTAATACGCGGTAGAAGTTGGAACAAGTTAACTTAAACCCGATTCCGAGAAAAAACGGCTCGACGTAATTTCAGTAAACACGACCTTGAAAGAACTAAGTTTGACACTTAGAATTAAAATTGATCTCGCCTAACGGCTCGATTTTCTAACGGCGAAATGAAAATCCAAATGCACTTCAGCTTTGATTAAAATGATTGAACGAGTTGATAAATGGATAAAGCCGTCCAGGCACTATTTACATAACGGATAAAGCCATCCAGGCACCATGTTCAAAAATCTACAATATCTACAAAAATGTATAAAGCCATCCTCAGACTGCAGCCGGAGCTCCACCAACGGCATCCGCGAGCTCTGAATTCGGCTCGCCAACAGCTTGATCCGGCCCTTCCTGAACGCTAACGATAGCTTGGCTCGTCGGTTCCGAAGCCCCTTCAACTGAAGGCGGGTCAGGAACTGCCACCGGCTCGATTCTGCTATGAAAGATAGAAGAACCAAAGTTAGTACCATACTGCGAACATACTCCGATCTCGAATCTGTCTGACCAGGTAGCCTCCTCATCTCTGAGATGTACCTCGGGCGGATTGGAAGAGGCCATGGAGACGTCGAGGCGGTCGATCATTTTTGTATGCAGCGCTTCAGCCTCCTCACCGGCCTTGGGATCAGAAGCAACATGCTCCTTGAGTCCGGCGAGCTCGATTTCCAGACAGGAGGGCTCGCGCTCCGGATATCATTGATCAGCTCGATATTACCCTGAGCTTGGGCGAGATAAACGGCTCGGGGGAACATCTCCTTGAGCCCTTCCGCGTCGGATTTAACTGTCTCGAGCAGAGAGACATACCGACTGTCCAACTCGGACCTCACCCTTTTAACCTAAGCCTCGAGGAGAGCATCCTTGGCCCGCACTAATTCCTGGAGCGAGCTGACCTTAGCTTCGAGGGATTTAGTCCTCTCCGCGATCCTAAGATTAGAGGACGCCATCTTGATAGCGTTCTCCTTATGGACTTTCGCCTCGCTTTGGATCTTGATGATCTCCTCTTTAGCCCGAGCCAATTCCTCGGCGTGGCCCCTCTCTGAAACCTCATGGAGTCGTTTCAGGTCGTCGATCGTCTGTTGAAGCTCATCAAGAGCCGACCGATCGGAGCGAGCTCTAGCCTCATAGCCCGCCACTATGCCATTAAAGGACTCTGTGAACTGAAACAAGAAAAAATACACGTGTAAGCTGATGTACGAACGTTTGCTTCATTTTTGGAGAAGAAGAAAACCCACCGAAAAAAGCTTAAAGGCCGCCTCTCCGTAAACCTCACTCTCCAACAGAGAATCAGGGGGAGGAAGACGAACCGTAGAGGTACTATTCGCGAGAAAGCTGGCCGCCTCGGCTCTTTGAAGGAGTTGAGCCTGAGTAGGATCAGCGAGCGGGCAGGAGGGGGTGCCTTCTTTGGCCTTCTTCGAAGCCTTCTCTATGAGCCCTCCGGGCGCGGCTCTTTTCTTTCCTCCCGCTTCGGAAGGTTTGTTCATCGCCGGCGCGCCAGCGGGTTCGGAAACCTTCTTCGCTTTCCGATTGAGGACCAGGGTCCCTGAGTCTCTGGACGCGTCCGAGCGACCTGGAGAGGAAGGCATAGCGGGACCCTTTTCCTTCGAAGCCATGGCTTCTTTGGCACGCTTCACGGCCTTTCCAAGGTTTATGGGCCCCTCGCTTCGCGGACCCTTTTTCGGAGGGCTCGGCACTGTAGTCCGCTTGCCCTCGGCTTTGGATTTCGCGGCCGCCTCCGCGGCCTTAGCGCGAGCCGTTTCCTCGGCTTTTGCACAGTTTTCTTCGTCTCTCTTTTCTTGGAGTCGTTGCCGGATGGTTTTCTTCTCCATTTCGTCGTCTGAAAATTCGGGAACTTCCGGGATCTCTTCGTCCGAGCTGTCTCAGTCATCGAAAGAATCATAGGCTCGGGCTCGAGCACTTTCTACTCGCTCCAAAGAGAAGTCTCTCTCCCAGTCGTTTTTCCCTGCGCGAAAGCTTTCCACGGCTTCTGAGAAATCGCTGGGAAGACGGAATACGACTCGTCGAACTGAAAAATAAACGAAAAAAGTTAGAAGCGATCCACACAAATGAAAACGATGATTGTTTTTCGGTTCGGCTACCGATTGGCTGCCAACTCTGCTTGACAAATTTTCTGGGAATGCTCCCGACAGTCGCCCCACATATCGGGATGAAGAAGAAATAATTTTCCCAACCGCTGTCTTTGTTGGGAAAACCGTCAATGATCCTCCGGTTCTTCTTACAAGAAATGTAATACCGGAGTGACTTCTTCGATCCGGCTCGAATCTCCAGGAGATTCTGAAGATGATGAATCCCGAGCGGGATGCCGGTCTCGAAACTACAGACGATGAGCCCGATCAAATGACGAAGGCCTCGTGGCATGATCTGGCTGATGGCGAGCCCATACTTGCTCAGATAGTGCAAAACGAGGCTCGGAATTGGAAACCACAGAAAGCAAACGTAGAAGAAGCTTTCGTAGAGCGTCAGACACCCTGCGGGAGGATCGTCAGCCCTCTGATGGCTCGCCGGAAGGAGGAGGTCCACTCCTTCAGATATGTGGAAACACCGCCGAAGCGTTTACAGAGACGATTCAGTGCAAAGCGTCGACCCTGCAGGATTCGGAACTGTCCTCCTCGCGGCTCGCCTATGTGTAATCTTCTTTGAGACCCGCCTCTTTGAGGAGCATCTCTTCACTCCTCTCGACGAGCCGGCACCGAAGGCGCTGGATAAGACATAATCGAGAGATGCATCGTCCAGAAGGGTTCTCCTCGGCAATTGAGGAGGTCTGGGTTTAAACGGTCCGAGGATATCTCCAACCGCCCCTTCAGACATCATCTGTTCGAGTTTAATCTCCTCAGGATTATATACCGGGTCAAGCGCTATCCCGGGACGAGCCAACTGGTCCTTAGCGAATTCTGCCTCGGCACGAAGAAGGTCGAGCTCGTCCCCTTCATCCACGTTCGGCTCGGATGCTCCATTTGAACCATCACGATGAAGAACTGACGGCTCGCTCACCAATACATTAACCTCAGCAGTCTCGGCGACCCTGACAGATTGATTTCCCTCTTCAGATCGAGCGAATTAACTACCTTCCGGCGCTGCGGAGTGAAGGAGTTGTGAGATCACACCGAATCGGATGGCTCCGAGGAAGAAGACGAACGGCGAACCGAGATCTCCGAATCGTTCGAATTATTGGAGCAATCCTCAGAATGATCAACTCCGACCGAAGGAGTGCGACTGCTTGAAGACAACTTTGGCTCGGAAGAAGATGGATCGGAGAAGTTGAAGAGTGGTCGGAAAGTTTGAAGATTGCGGTGCATAACGATTCACACCGGCGAAGCAAACAAAGAACACTAACGAAATTTGAGAACAGAAAAGAAAAAGCTAGAGAGAGAAAGAGAATTCTACCTTTTTTCTTGATTTGGAGAGAGAGCGAGATGAGAAAAGTGAGCCCCGGAGTCTGATATTTATAGAAGTCTTGGCGCGTGGGCGCGTCGGTTCGGGAAGGCGGGCCGAAATCAGCGGGCCCCAAGACGCTTCGGATTCCTCAACCGGTTAAAGTAAAAATTCTACGACGTCGTTTAGAAGAAAGACGAACCAACTTCTCTCAGAAAGACTAGCCGAATACGTCGACAGCTCGGTTCGAGTGACAATGCTTTTTCCGGATAACTTGTAGCTCGCCACTCTTATACATAAGACTAGCGAGCTGGGGGCAAATTGTTGGGGTCGGATTTCCCTCCATCACATTGTCATCCGAACCGGAATGATCAAAGCAAGCCGGTCCGAACCGTCAACTAAACCAGAAAACCGGGAAGAGATCTCTCGATGGACCGAGCCAACATCCAGCGAAGCGATTCGAGCCGAGGCCCATCGAAGAAGGCCCATATTCAGAGCTTGCCATAAACACGAGTCGGTGCGAGCAGAATTGGAAAGTTTCATTATGGAAAGTTTACTTAAATCTTGTAAAGTCGGTTCCTATTCTCTTATAAATAGGAATCGATGTCAATTGTTTTAGGCATCACTTTTTACCCGTAGCAAAGGCATACGCCACAAATTTCATAGCTCGCATAACCGCTATAAATAAAACCATCTTTGGCTCGTCCTTTTCGTATTTAATCGATAGAATTCCTCGGCTCTCTCTAAAAACGAACTAAACAATATTGCGCAAGTTTCGGCTCGCACATCCGCTAGATTGACAACATAGTGCACCTCATTAAAGGATATAGATTAAAAGCATGATGTTTCAAAAAGCACGAAATCATCAACTATATTCGCGATATTCATCTCGCATAAAACAAAAAGATGAACGAGGAAGTAAAGCAGATACTTAAGTTTTAATCCTGAAACGCATATGGATTAAAACTCTCCCGGGCATTGTTATTACATCGGCATGAATTGCCGTGATGAAAAGAGTTCTAAAAAGTAAGAGAGAAAGATCGGGGCCTAAGCAGCTTCGGTCTCAGAGGCACTCGGACCTATCCCCGTCTCGGCATTTGCATTCACTTCTCTCGGTGAACTCCCTCCAGCTGGCGAGGTACCCATCATCAGCTCGACGAGGATTGGCCTAACAATACGACGCATCGTTCTACTGGTCAAAATTTATGGGGGTCACCCATGAATAGTCAAAGCGTAAAGATCAACGACGAGCATAGTCAAAACGCAAAGGCAAAAGAGTTAGTACATAAACTAACCCAGAGAATGACGAGATGAATTGTAAAGCATTCTACCTGTGTCATGGGTCCATCTCGTCAAAAGCATACTCTAGCATGAAAGGGAATATCGGAAAACGCACTACGAATTCTGAATAGACGCAAAACCATCCTGGAGGAGCATCGGCAGGATGTTGACGAGATGAAGGGATTCAGATCTCAACGGCATCAGGGATGAAGCTTCTTTTCCTGAGCGCCGAGACCATTGACTGACTATCGCCTGCAACATTCGCACCATTGCGCGACCTGACATCTCGACCTTTTCATGAAGACCCTCAAGTCTGACGTGATCAGGAACCTCCATCTTGTTAAAGATCCACCTCAAAATCCGCAGCCAAGTCTCCACCAAATGGATAACGTCAAGACACCTCAACTGCAACCATCTCGGCATCCTGACGAGATCGTTTCTCAAGGTCAACAACCCGAGCACTAAGGTCGACCACCTCGCAAACCAAACTAATGGGGTAAGCTTTAACCCAACCATTTTTCAAAGACGTTTGGCAACTCGGCAACTGAAGATGTCCGTATACGCACGCCTCGCCAATTTCCTTAGAAGAATGACGAGTTTATTCTGACGAGTATAAAGCAAAATTTCTTCGTCCGAGTAAGCGAACCATGTATTGATCTCTTTGACGAGCTGAAATCAAATCTGAGAACAATCAAGTTGATTACTCAATCTCCTTGACGAGCTTCCGTCAAGTTCGAGAGAAGTAATTAAGCCTCCTTGACGAGCTGCCGTCAAGTCTGAGGTAAACGGAGAATTCCTCCCTGACGAGCTGATGTCAGGTTCGAGGGAAACCATCAAAAATAAGATAATTAACCCCTCTTGATGAGCTGATATCAAGTCGATCTGAGGTGAATTATCGCAGCACCCTATTCTCCTTGACGAGCTGATGTCGAGTCCGAGATAAACGATCGATTCTCCTTGACGAGCCGCTGTCAAATCCGAGATGAATTCTCCTTGACGAACTGCTGTCAAATCCGAGATGAATTCTCCTTGACGAGCCGCTATCAAGTTCGAGGTGAATTCTCCTTGATGAACCGCTGTCAAATCCGAGATGAATTCTCCTTGACGAGCCGCTATCAAGTTCGAGATGAATTCTCCTTGACGAGCCGCTATCAAGTTCGAGATGAATTCTCCTTGACGCGACGATGTCAAGTCCGAGAAAAACCATAACAGCAATTTATTCTCATTGACGAGCTGACGTCAAGTCCGAGAGAAATTGTCAAAAGCACATTCTACTTGCGGACAAGATGACGTCAACGTACTCTTTTCCCTTTTTAAGGTTTTTATCCCATAGGGTTTTTCCATATCAATGTTTTAACGAGGCGGTATGAATCTAAAGTCAATAACGCATCATCGCATCGGAAACGAGCTAGAATCGGCACGGCATAATTGTTATTAATAGCTCACGAGCTCCTCTCTTATACATGAAGTCCGCCGAGATCAAACTGCATTTGACTCGACGAACTGGGGGGGGGGGGCTTATTGTTAGTACCGGAATTAGCACAATTCCTTGAACCCGTCATAATTAATAACAATGCAAAAGCCCGGCCCATCTTCACCTTAACCTCCTCAGAAAAATGGCAAGTCTTGAGGAGAAAGGTAAATCTTGGGAAAAATGTCAATATAGAGATGCACCTCCTTGAAGAATGGAAAGAGATAATTACAAAGGGAATATTTCCTTTATGGAGAAAGAAGGAAGATATTCACGCAAGCCGACCTCCTCTCCTTATAAATAGAAGACCCCTCATTACTTGAAGAGGATCCGGAGATTGATACACAACAGCTGAGAGCAGAGAGGCAAAAACCCTAGCATAAATTCGTCCTTAGTTCTTTGTCTATTCTTTTTCTTCGATTCCGTCTCGGCAAGCTTGTCGCCGAGACGCTTTTCCTTTTTAATCTCTTTTCATCTTCTAAGTTTAATAAAACTATTTTCCCAGTTTCCAATAACTCATCTGAAATATCCCGTCGCATAAACGTGTGCTATTTCCAGAATCAACAGATCACGTGTCCTGGTGCATATGGGAACAGAACCAGGTTCTAAAGCCTATCGACTATTGGATCCAGTGAATCGAAAGATAATAGTGAGCAGAGATGTGTTCTTCGATGAGAACAGAAGCTGGGAGTGGAACAAATCTGAGAAAGAAATCAATAATGACTCGGAAATCTTTAGAGATTTCTTAGAAGATATTGGAGAAGATAGAGTAACAGAGAATAAAGATACTGAAGACAGAGAGAGAAGAAGAGAGAATCAAGACGCATAAGAAGGAAATAAAGAAGAAGTTTCCGTTAAAGAAGAGGCGGAGACGGAGACTATAGATGAGCAAAGGGAGAGTGAGAATCTAGAACAGCCGAGAAGGTCAACAAGAGTAAGACAAACACCAAGCTACCTTGAGGACTACATTCTACTTGCAGAGATCGAAGGCGAACGTCTCCTAGTGATGATAAACGAAGAACCATGGAATTTTAAAGAAGCAAAAGAGTTTGACGTATGGAGAGATGCTTGCAAGGTTGAGATAGTCTCGATAGAGAAAAACAATACATGGAGTTTAGTAGATCTTCCTGCTGGAGCTAAGGCGATCGGCTTAAAGTGGGTGTTTAAGCTGAAACGCAACTCTGATGGTAGTATAAACAAACACAAAGCGAGGCTTGTGGCAAAGGGCTATGTGCAAAGATATGGCATAGACTTTGATGAGGTGTTTGCACCAGTAGCACGCATTGAAACAGTTCGTTTTATCATCGCGTTAGCAGCATCAAACGGATGGGAGATTCATCATCTTGACGTTAAAACTGCGTTCCTTCATGGTGAATTGAAAGAGGAGGTCTACGTAAGTCAGCCAGAAGGATTTAAAGTGAAAGGAAAAGAAGATAAGGTGTATAGACTACACAAAGCTCTTTATGGATTAAAACAAGCTCCGAGAGCTTGGAACACGAAGCTAAATCAGATACTGGTGGAATTGAAGTTTGTTAAGTGCTCAAAGGAACCATCATTATACCGAAAGCAAGATGAGAAAGAACTTCTCATCGTAGCGGTTTACGTGGACGACTTACTCGTTACAGGATCTAGTTTGGAGCAGATACTAGAGTTCAAAAGGGGAATGTCTACCAAATTTGAGATGAGTGACCTGGGAAAGTTGACCTACTACCTTGGAATTGAAGTAGATCAACACAAAGATGGCATCACTCTAAGGCAAGAAAGGTATGCAAAGAAGATTCTTGGAGAATCTGGAATGGGAGAATGTAATCCAGTTCATATACCAATGGACGCCGGTTTGAAGCTATCTCGAGCACCAGAAGAGCAGAATGTCGACGAAAAGCTTTACCGACGACACATTGGCTGTCTCAGATACTTGTTGCATACGCGACCTGACTTGTCTTATAGTATTGGTGTGTTGAGCAGATATATGCAGGAACCAAAAGAATCTCATAAAGCGGCCTTAAAGCAAGTCTTGAGATACTTACAAGGAACTCTGTCTCATGGTCTCTGTTTTAGGCGTAAAACAGAAGCAGGACTTGTAGGCTATAGTGACAGTAGCTACAACGTGGATCCAGACGATGGTAAAAGTACGACGGGCCATATCTTCTACCTTAATGACTGTGCAATCACTTGGTGTTCACAGAAACAAGAAACCGTGGCACTATCTTCTTGTGAAGCTGAGTTTATGGCAGCTACAGAAGCAGCAAAACAGGCAATTTGGATTCAAGAGCTTCTAAGCGAGATTACCAAAGAGGAGTGCAAGAAGGTGACAGTTCGAATTGACAACAAATCGGCCATAGCCCTCACTAAGAATCCTGTCTTTCATGGACGCAGCAAGCACATACACACAAGGTACCATTTTATCCGAGAATGTGTTGAGAATGAGTTAGTGGAAGTCGAACATGTTCCAGGAGACAAACAGAAGGCTGACATTTTCACTAAAGCACTAGGAAGAATCAAGTTCAAGGAGATGAGAGATCTTGTTGGGATTCAAGATGTGTCTAAAGATGGTTTCAAGCTTAAAGGGGAGAATGTTGACTTAAGCTTGAAGGAAGCTTGAGTCATAAGCTATTTGAGATTAGGAAATAAGTCATATTTAGGAGATTATCTAAATATGTAAGTTATCCTTTTATAATTAGGAATGTGCCTAGTTTTCTCTCTATATAAGAAGATGTCAAGTTGTGATATAGCTTATGAGATTTGAGAGAAAGCTTTAGTTTTGAGTTAGTTTCTAAAGCAATAATAAAGAGTTCTTATATTTTGGTCTAAGTGTTTGATTCAATAAAAACGTCATAACAATTGACTAGGTTAGCTTTTCTTCCCTCATAAGGTTTTTCAAAATTCGTTCAGTGACGTTTTTTAATAATGATTATCTGATAGTATAAAAGTTTAGTACTGCAAATTGCAGTTCATTAGCGTAGAGGCGTTTCCTTCTAACTGTCGACAACGATTTCTTTTAGTTTTTATCTGATCAAGACATCAGACACGTGATTTTTATGTTTCGTTATTTTATAGTACTATTTATTTAAAATTCCTAATGATGAATCTGGTGTTATAATTCAATTGTTTTTTTTTGTAAGCCGCCAAAATCTATATGTTGTTATCATTTAAAATATAAAGCCAATATGTTACTTTCTATTCCACTCAACATGATATTGATAAGAACGCACATATATATCTATTCTAATGAGGATGAAGAGAGTACATTGAATAGTAGAGTTATGAACTAGCACTAAAAAAAGACAAGTGTGATTGGCTGAAACATTTTATTTTGTAGGTGTTTATTTGTATTTTGGACCATTATCACTCGCGTATATTCTATTTGACCAACCTAAGTGCCAGAAACATAATTTGGGAGACCATTATGGATTTGTCCTAAACTCCCGAAAGAGTTGTTAAGAATTAAAACATGAAACTGTAAGCAATTTTATTTATATAAAAATGGCATAATCAGTGTCATGCATCTTATCGTATTTGTCATTAAATTTAAGAAATGATAAAAATCATGATTCTAGCAAATTAGCGGTTGACATTATGGATTTGTCCTGAACTCCCGAAAGAGTTGTTAAGAATTAAAATATGGAACTGTAAACGATTTTATTTATATAAAAATGGCATAATCAGAGTCATGCATCTTATCTTATCGTGTTTGTCATTAAATTTAAGAAATGACTTATTTAAATAAAAATCATGATTCTAGCAAATTAGCGATTGATAAACATAAATTATGTTGATTTGATTCAAATGCTAACACAACTATAAGACTATCAAAAACCTATTAGACTATATACATCATCGTTTTTTTTTTTTTTAGACTATACATCATCGTTCCATACGTAATCATTGTTTAGACGTTTAAAAAACCATATACGTATAACTATCCCATTTGCACAACAAAAAAACTATCCCACTGTTCTTTTCAGCCGCTAAAACATCATCACCTTTTTCTGTTAACTTATGAGCAGTGAAATAAATTTAAATTTATAATGGTCGTAGATTCCGTTTCAATAAGGAGTAAAATAATGGACAAATAATTGACACTGATATCATTAGAAACACCTTATTTAATTTGGTAATCATTGTTGTTGTTCTTCTTTATCAGAAAAAAAAAAGTAATCATTGTTGGAGCCACCGAGTGGCATCATGACCAAAAGTACGTTGTTGATTAGTCACTGACACTGTTTCAAACATATTAAAAAAATTACTTTTTAATCATAAATATTTATAATTAAACAATTTTTTTATAAATTTAAATTAATAAAAATTTTAAAAACATAATAAATATTTCTTGAGATATGAAAAAATATATCAAAAAATAAAAAAAATGTATCTTTTTGACATAACAAAATTTAGCTAAAAAATTCATTAAGAAAGAACGGACTAATAAATTTCAAGAGCTGCGAAAGTATATAAACATGGGGTTTGTAAGATCGACTATCTGGTCCACACATGCATGTTACATGATTACCAATGATATTTTCTTCTTTGAAAACGAATGTTATACCGAATATCTCTTATAATCAAGCTTTATTAGTGCGGAGTTAGCTCAACTATATACCCCCATAGCTAGGTTCGAATGATGACTAAATCCAAAACATTAGAATGTGATCTCTGATCAGTAATTTTCCTTTCTATGCATGTCTAGCTAAATAATTTTAGATCATTTTTTTTGTCTGGTTACGCTATTTGCTAACAATGTAATACATGTTAAATAATGGTTAGTAAAAAATTTGATGGTTAGTAAAAAAGCATGTGAAACTGTCATTCAACTATTTGGTTGATGGTACCAAGTTACCAACCAAAAACCACACAAATGATTATCAATAATATTTTTTTTTGGCAGTTTTGATTAAATAAAGAAAGGCAAAAGGAAGATTTGTGATTGAAATTATACTAATATTTTCCCGCAAAAGCTAAAGCTTGCGAAGCTGTCATCAAATTTTCAAGAAAAAAAGAAGAAGAGGAATCCAATTTTAAAACGAAAAGAAACAAAAACACATAAAAAGCTAAAAACCACTTTCTTCGAGATCGATCCTATATATCTAAGAAACAAGCGAAGAAGAAGAGAGAATCAAACTGGAAAAAAAAAACAAAAAAGATGATCAAAGGAGGCGGAGGAAAATCTTCTGGTTACTCGGCAGATTTGATGGTTTGTTTCCCTTCAAGAACACACTTGTCTTTACCTTCTAAATCCATTTGTAGCCCTTCTCCTTCCTTTAACCGCCGTCAGAATGCTCCTCCTCACCACCGCCGCAGCCTCAGTAAGCTCTCCGGCGTCCGTCAGAATCGCGGAGGAGAGGTAGCAGAAGAGCCTACGTCGCCGAAAGTCACGTGTGCCGGTCAGATCAAAGTGGGGCCGAGCAAGCATGGAGGAAGCAAGAATTGGCAGTCATTAATGGCGGAGATGGAGAAGATACATAGAAGCAAGTCGGAGAGCAAGTTCTTTGGGATCAAGAAGGATGTTATGGGATTCCTGACTTGTCTCCGCGATCTCCGGTTTGATTTCCAGTGTTTTGGTGCGTTTCCTCCGGTAGATGTAATCTCAGATGATGATGAAGAAGAAGAGGACGACGAAGAGGACGACGAAGAGGAAGAAGAAGATGAAAGTTCGGGGACAGTTTTCTCAAAATGGTTTATGGTTCTACACGAAAAGCAAAACGATCAAGAGTGTGTCGACGGAAAGGAAAACGCGTTTTTAGATGCCGAAACTGCGGTTCCGCCGCCAAACGCGTTGTTGCTGATGCGGTGCAGATCCGCGCCGGTGAAGAATTGGTTAGAGTTAGAAGAGGAGAAGAAAGTAAAAACAGAGGAAGAAAACAGAGGAAGTGAAGACTCTGAGAAACAGAGCGGAGAGGAAGAGAAGGAGACCGTAAAAAAGAAGAAGGATTTGAGATCATTGATGGAGGAAGAGAAGAAGGCGAGTAATGTGGTGGTGATGAGTTACGACACGAACTATTACAAACTCTCTGCAGACATCGCCAAGGAGACTTGGGTTGTCGGTGGAATTCAAGATCCTCTGTTTCGAAGTCGAAGCTGGAAGAAATGATGTTTGTTTTTTATCATTATATCTCTTTGTAAAACTGATACTTTTTTTCTTTCTCCTTTTTTTTTTTTTTTTCTTGTGAGTTAAATTAACCTTTTCTCATAATAATACTAGTGTGAATAAATTTGAGACTGGTTTCATCAAATGTTTCACTTTCTTTACATACAGAACTTCATCTGTTTTCAACAATTCGTATCTTGTGTGTGTTTTTAGTTTGTATATTTGTTACAAAGACTTTACGCTTTCAAAAATTACGATACGACTCTCATTTTTCTTGTAATTGGATCTCGAGCTAGAATCGAACCGATGTTAAGTATACAGAGAAGTACAAGTAGCCCAAGTGTGTGAAATTGGTTAACGGGCCTTTAAATAAACAATAAGCGGAAAAGGCAGGCTCATGATATGATTCATAACCAAACACAGACAAAATCTGATTAACACTAATGAAGACAAGCTCTACTTTAACGTTTACTTTGAACGACGAAGCTATAAAAGATACTTTGGAGGAAACTACGAGGAAATCAGCAAGTAAATTGGGTGGTACGTATTACAGAATAAGATTAGTCAAAAGAATGAGCATCTTTAGTCAGGTTTGACTCAGGGCAATCGTTTTTTTTTTTTTTTTTGGTCAACAGCATCTACATTTATACCGGGCCGAAAATTCACGCCGATGGAGTAAAATTTACATAATAAACATCATGAAGAAAATTTCGTGCATTCCGTGCTAGCTTGGCTGACTTCTTTTTTTCGTCCTTGGTATGTGATAAATAGAGAAGGTAGTGAACCTCCTTTTACATCTGTCTATTTCTTCGAGAAGACTCGAGAACGCCGACCACTTCTCTGGCTTAGACACCATCTGCAGCACATCCGAACAGTCCGTCTCGAAAACCACCTCTTGTTTGTTGTATTGGATCATACAGTGCATAGCCCATATTTTAACACATGCCATAGAGGCTAGAGCTCTGCGTTCAAATATGTTCGTGTAAGTTGCATCCAAAAGCCTCACCACTTTATCTGAAACAAATAAAAAAGTATCAAATTTTTTTAAGTAGTAAAAAGATCACATGAAACGTTTTTGTCTTGCATTTGTTGATGCAAAATCATTGATAATTGTTTCAAAATCCAAAGTTTCCAAAACATCCCTTTCAATGTATAAAATTGCTAAGCCAGTCAACCTTTCTTGAGACATTGATGATCTCATATAATTTTTCAACAATTTCAACTTAGAAAAACTCCTTTCTGCTGATGCTATTGTTACAGGAGTGGTTAGTAAAATTCGGTAAGCAATAACAGTATTTGGATAACAATCCACATCTTTAATGAACTCAAGAATTTCAATCGGTGTCATTGCTTCATCAGATAAAGTCCGCTGCAAAATTCTTAACTCAGAAAAAGTCTTCCAAGTCACATCAGATGAACCTTCACGAGAAAATGTATTGTGAAAATTAGCACATCGTTCTTTTAAGTCAATAGCATCATCAAGTGACTTTAACTTTACCGAGCTAAATAAGAATCCAAAAACAGATTCAAATGTTTTCATTTGCTCAAATCTATCCTTCAAAGAAGCAATTGCCATATCTACAACAACTAAAAAATAATTGATTTTAAAAGCATCCCCAGGTGTTTGAATTACTTCATCGTGATCATTTTCATCAAACTGTTTTTTTCTAAAAATTCTACGCTTAGTTGGAAATATAGCATCCACTTCCATTTCATGAGCAAGATTCTTAGCTATATCCATACTAGAGCCATATCCATCGTTTCTGTATTTCTCAAAAAAAGACATCACACCTTCTACTTGCTTTATAGCATTATCAATACGCATGGATTTACCTTGTAATTTCTTACTTACAATGTTAACAACATATAGAATATCATGCCAAATAACCATACCAAGTAAAAACTCAAAGTTTTCAAGCGCATCAACCAAACTTTCAGTTTCACTCTTTGATATAGCATCATCACACAAATTATATAATTCTAGTAAAGCTGATCTAATTTGAGGAGGTTGATACCTTATAGCCTTAACACTTTTGATGCGACTTCCCCATCGAGTATTAGACAGAGTTTTTACCGTAAAACGTGGTACATGCTTTAGTAAAACATTCCATCTTTTAGTAGAGCTCGAAAATAAAGTGTATATGCGTTGCACAATTCCAAAAAAAGACACAGCTTTCACGCAAGAATGTGCCATATCACTAACAACAAGATTCAAACTATGACAAGCACATGGCATGAATAATGCTTTCGAATAAATTTCAAGCAGTCGTTTTTGAACTCCTTGGTGTTTTCCCTTCATATTTGAACCATTATCATATTCTTGTCCCCTCACATTCTCAATATCAAGATCAAGAGACTTAAGAGCATTTTGTAATTCATTAACGAGGCCTAATCCAGATGTATCATTTACTATCAAAAACCCTAACAAATACTCTTCTATTCTTATATTTCCACTTGACATATTCACGCATCTTACTATTATACTCATTTGCTCTTGATGACTCACGTCTGGTGTACAATCAAGGATAATAGAAAAATATTTTGCCTCCTTAATAACACTTGTGATAGAAAACTTAACCTTATAAGCGAGAAGAGAAATCAGCTCATTCTGGATGTTGTGACCAAGATAGTGGTGATGTATCTCATGGGTTTTGATGCGTCTTATATGATCCTGCATAATCACATCAAATTCAGCAATCATTTCAATCATTCCCAAAAAATTACCATTACTATCTTGGTAAATTTTCTCATTTGATCCTCGAAAGGCTAAATTTATTTTGGAAAGGCATTTCACAACTGCAATTATTCGATATAAAACTTGTCTCCAACGTTCTTTTTCTTTTGCAATCTCTTGCTGGAATTCTTTGTCAATAGTTAGATTACTTTGAAGTCTAACTTTAAAATCATTCCAAGTCCTCATGTTAGCCATATGCTCCTCACTTTTCTCATGAACTTTTAGTTTCTCACTAATATGTTGCCAATCACTTAAACCTTTGTTTGCTAATAAACTGACGTTACCATGAGATTTAAATAAAATACAACAAAAACAATACACCTTATCCACATGCTTTGAATAAACCAACCACTTTCTATCATGAATCTCTCCATTACACAACTTTCTAGAATAATGACTATATGCAAAATGCCTTTTCATCTTATCATTAATAGGATATTCAAGATCTATCTCTCTTTTAGGTCCTTTTTCAATCAACAGATCCCTTGTTTTATGGTCAAGATTATTCCAATTTCTAGGATCATAGATATAACGCCCCGACCGCCCCGACCGCCCATCATCCACGCCCTCTCTCGGCCCGTGGGCCCCACCCCTGTTCGACGGTCGGTTTGTTATTTCTGAGAGGCTCTACCGACTTGTTTACTATCCCTGCAATCAACACCCGACCATTCCCCGTGTTTTGGCCTCACTTACACGGTTCCGCAGACCACTTCCCGGAAGGTCACCCATCCTTCCACTACTCCAGCCCAAGCACGCTTAACTCTGGAGTTACTTATGGGCCTTTGACCGAAAAGGTAAGTGCACTTTGTTGACATAGGTAGCCAAATCAATTCTCTTAAGCCTCTCCTCATTTATCACAAATCGGGATGTTACAATAGATGTCTAAATTTTCACTTGAATGATCATTAGGAGTAGGATTCACACTAGGATCTACACTAGCACTTGCACTAACTGCGCTTCTTATAACAAATTTATCTAAAGATCCTCTTTGAGAATCTACAAATTTTTCGTCTTCTATTTTTCTCTTTCTTTTATCATTTCCACACAAAACCATGATTAAAACAAGGAACAATGTCACCTGAAATATATGTAGGTGTCCGTAAAAGAGAAGAACTGAAAGCAACACCCACACGTGCTATTGTGCTGCATCATCCAACAAATTAAAATGATAAAACCACGTAAACAATGAAATAAAATACAATTGATGTGCCAGATTCTCGTCTATTAGACTATCAGTCTATCACAAAGGAGTCCCATCTATTATTGAACAAAACATGATCGATTAAAACTTACCTCAAATGCAAGAAGAATTTTTTTTGGGTGATGAGTCGATGAATGAAAAAGGTTTTGTGATCTGATCGTGATTTAGGATTTCGGCGATTGTGAATCTGTGACCGTTGTGACATGTTATGGAAACAAAATCGCTTCTTTATCTAGAGTAAACCTGGTGACCATTGTGTTATGGGCCTTTTGTTTTACAATTTCATAGATTGTGGGCCTTTTTCAGACAATTAATTGGGTTTTAAAAAAATTTCAGTTACAAATTCTAAGAAAAAAAAAAAAAAATGGGCATCGGGCCCATGGCGGTGGCACCTCTTGCCATGCCTTAGAGCCAGGCCTGCCTCCACCATAGCCACGTATGCTCTAAGATCCTTGTCCCGATCCGAGAAAAGATCATTGTTCTGTGATTTCCAGATATACCAAAGTAGCCATAGATATACCGACATGCGATCATCGTTTGGCATATGCCAAAAAGGTACGCCATATTAGTAAATACTGCGGTTGTTGGGAACACTTGTGGTGGAGTTGGAATCGATGATAAAGCCCAAATTTGAAGCGCTGGTGTAACATCCGCGAACCAGAAAGTTATGTTAGAGTGGTATCGGGCGACATTAGGGATTCGGGAGTCGATTACATACGCTCTTTGAGGTGTGAATTGAGGATTGATTGTACATGTTCTTGTTTGATTGTTGTGCAGTCGGTCTAAGGTTCGTTCATCTCGAAGAAAATGTGTAGAAAGCTCTTGAGTACCTAGTGTCGATCGACACCGAAGGGTGTGTCGATCGACACCGGTTTGAGAAATCAATTCCGGTTTAAGTCGATTGCGCGTTCGATTGTGGTTTGAGTTGGTTTGGTCGAGGGGTGTCGACCGACACCAAGGAAGGGTGTCGATCGACACCGGTTATCGGAAAATCGACCGGTTCGATTCAAGTCGGCTGGTTTTGTCTGGTTTAGGGCGTGGAAACCCTATTTCTCGAATAAAAAGCTCGTGGCCGCGTGGAGAAGTCACTTTTTCGAGAAAAGCAAGTTCCAGAGGTGATTTTGAGAGTTTGGAGGAGTTTTGTGGAGTTTCTGAGGCTTGTGGTTGTTGTTCATCTCCTTCTCCTTCCTTTCAATCCGTTCTAAGGTGAGTGCGTGACTGTAGGTCCGTTAGCATTGGAGATTGTTTGATTTCGGTTTTGTTATTGAGTTTTTCGGGTTGTTCTTGAGTATGATTGAGTTATATTGTTGTTTGATCGATGTGGGGGTTGAATCCCACGATTTTGTATGTTTTGTGCGATTTTCGTTGATGTTGGTGTTTGGGCGTCGAGCTGGTGTGGACCTACACTCGATGAGTGTCGATCGACACTCAGGAGGCTGGCGTCGATCGACACCATAGAGGTGTCGGTCGACACCGACCTGGGTGTCAGGAAACGTGGGTGTTTCCTGACAGGGAGTTGAAGTTATTGTTGAGAATTGTTCTTGTTGTGGATTATTGTTGATTATTGTGATGTATTGTCTAGTGTTTGACGTACTTGGCATGTAGGCAGGATGATCCACTCACTAAGTATTTATGATAATACTTACGCATCTCTATTCCAATGTGATGCAGGTAACAGCAATGTTCTTCCGCGGAAAGAGACCGAGAGAAGAGGATGATGAGATTAGGAATTTGATTCTGGCTTTATTGTTGTGGTTGACAAGGAATTCCTGATTCTAGGGTGTTAGTCTTTATTTTCATAATGTAGCAAACCTGGTGTTTAGGTTGCTAGAGTTTATTATTTATTGGTTTTATTGGTTATTGGTTTATTGTTGAACGATGGTTTATTATTTAATATTATTGATTTCTTTCTGAGAATTTCCGCATTGATAATTATTTATATAAAAAAAAAAAGCTTGGTTGTTTCATTTTGGTATCAGAGCGAATACGGTTTTAGGACTGTTAGTATTGAGTGGATTGGACTATGTGTTTAATTGATTATGTGAGTTAGTCAAATAGTGGTCTAGTCTCATCCTCTCGGTCTTCCAGTTTTCCGCGGTAAGTGAGTTGGATATTTGGTGTGTTGTGTTTTGTGTTTGTGTGCTGACCTTGCTCATTTTCTGTACTTGGTGGTAGTGCAGAGAGATGGACGCAGGTCGTGGTCGTGGCCGGGGTCGTGGTCGCGGTGCAGCCCGTGGGGGCAGAGGAGCTGGTCGCGGTGGGCGAGCAGCGGGTCGTGGAGGTCGGGGTGCTGGTCGTGGTGTGCCAGAGGCTGAGGTCTCAGTGGAGAGTGCAGCGCCTAGTGTGGCAGCAGCGTCGGTGACACAGTCTGTTTCGTTGGCCGGTGGGGCTAACTCAGGTGCCAGTGGTGGCGCAGGAGCTGGAGCGGTTCCCGGTGGGGGCGCTGCTTTAGCTCAGGGTGAGTTGATTGTGGGGCTATTGACGCAGTTGTTGGCACGTCTTCCTCAGGCAGTTCCACAGCAGGCTCCGGTTGCACCTCCAGCGGCCGGGGCACAGGTTGGTGCCGGGGCACAGGTTGGTGCCGGTTTTGTTGAGCAGCAGGAGGCTGTGGTGCAGCAGGGTGTTGCGGTTGGGTATTCGCCTTATCGTGAGATGATGAGGGAGATGCAGAGGATTGGCACGCCTACGTTTGAGGGCGGTGTTACTCCAGAGCAGGCTGACGAGTGGCGTCAGAGGTTGGAGCGGAACTTCGATTCAGTTCGTTGTCCAGAACAGTTTCAGGTCGAGTTGGCAGTGCACTACCTGGGAGGTGATGCACATTTGTGGTGGAGGTCTGTTAGGACCAGGAGAGAGGTTTGGACTTGGGTTGACTTCGTCGAGGAGTTCAACCACAAGTTTTTCCCTCAGGAGGCTCGTGACAGACTGCAGTTGAGGTTTTTAGACTTGACTCAGGGTGAGAGGTCTGTTCGAGAGTATGATGCAGAGTTCTGCAGATTGGTGGTTCATTATGGTGGTGAGCTGATTAGTGAGCGGGCTTTGACGTCGAGGTTTCTTCAGGGACTTCGGAGGAACATCAGGACTCAGTGCAGAGGTGGTATGTACCACACTAGAGCTGGTTTAGTGGAGTTGGCAGCTTCCATTGAGGAGGATTTGCATGAGCCGGCGAGCTCAGCAGTTGTACCAGTTGCAGTTGCTCCTGCTACCCATCCTCGGGGCCAGCAGCAGCATCAGCAGCGTAGAGGTTACAGTTCTGGTTATGGCAGAGGCAGCAGGCCTGCGCAGGGCCAGAAGAGGAGAGCAGAGAAGATATCTGCTAGTAGCCCGAGTACGGGTGGTTGTTTTGGGTGTGGGAGTCTGGATCACAGAGTTGCGACTTGCCCCAAGAGGGCGGGATCCAGAGAGACTACAATGTGCTTCTACTTCAGGAAGCCGGGGCATATCAAGACAATGTGTCCCAAGTTGCAGCAGAGAGCAGTGGCAGCAGCGATTCAGCCGTTGGCTATTCAGTCAGCAGCTCAGGTTGCAGCGTTGCAGTCTGGTGGAGCGCCGACAGTTTATACTTCGGCAGAGGTGGGCCAGACCAGTCAGTCAGGCCAGATCACAGGTAAAATCTTGACTCAGACTTGTAAATTCTTAAAGTAGAATTGTTGGTGTTGTCTGTTTCTATTATTTTACTGTGATAGAGTTTAGAGGTTCTCAACACTTGTGGTGTGTGTAGGGACCTTGTTAGTTGGCGGTTTTGAGTCTCACGTGTTGTTTGACTCGGGAGCATCTAATTGCTTCATTACTCCGGAGAGAGCGGAGGGTAGTGGTATTCGGAGTAGCGAGGGCGAGGCTTCAGGCTTTGTCAAGGTGGCCGGTGGTGGTTATCTGGCTACTTCGGGCAGAGCTAGAGCAGTTGATGTGCGTATTGCGGGGCAGTCTATGCCAGTGGAGCTGTATGACGTGATTTTGGGGATGGACTGGTTATCTTCTTACCGAGTTCATCTGGATTGCTACAGAGGTAGAGTTGTATTTGAGCGAGATGCAGGGAAGTTGGTTTATCAGGGAGTGAGACTGACTTCAGGGAGTATAGTGATCTCAGCTATTCAGGCAGAGTAGTTGTTAGAGCGGGGCTGCGAGGCCTATTTGGCGACGATTACTATGACGGAGTCCAGTGGTAAGGTGGTTTTGCAGGATATTCAGGTTATCCAGGAGTTTGAGGATGTTTTTCGGTCGCTGAAGGGATTGCCACCATCTCGGTCAGATCCTTTCACGATTGAGTTAGAGCCCGAGACAGCTCCGATATCGAAGACACCTTACAGGATGGCTCCAGCAGAGAAGGCAGAGCTGAAGAAGCAGTTAGAGGACCTTTTGAGTAAAGGGTTCATCAGGCCGAGTGTTTCGCCGTGGGGAGCGCCAGTGTTGTTTGTTAAGAAGAAGGATGGCAGTTTTCGGTTGTGCATTGATTACCGGGGACTTAACCGAGTCACAGTGAAGAACAGGTACCCACTTCCGAGGATCGATGAGTTGTTGGATCAGTTGAGAGGGGCTACTTGGTTCTCCAAGATTGACTTGGCATCGGGTTATCACCAGATTCCGATAGATGAGGCAGATGTTCGGAAGACGGCTTTTCGGACGAGGTATGGGCATTTCGAGTTTGTGGTCATGCCATTTGGTTTGACTAATGCGCCGGCAGCTTTCATGAGATTGATGAACGACGTGTTCAGGGAGTTTCTGGATGTGTTTGTCATCATTTTCATAGATGATATTTTGGTGTATTCGAGGAGTCCAGAGGAGCATGCGACTCATTTGAGGCTTGTTTTGGAGAAGCTTCGGGAGCATAAGCTGTATGCTAAGTTGAGCAAGTGCAGCTTTTGGCAGAGAGAGATGGGTTTTCTTGGTCACATTATTTATGCAGAAGGAGTTTCTGTGGATCCGGCTAAGATTGAGGCTATCAGAGATTGGCCTAGACCGAGTAGTGCTACCGAGATCAGGAGTTTTCTGGGTTTAGCAGGCTACTACAGGAGGTTCGTCAAGGGGTTTGCGAGCATGTCTCAGCCGATGACGAGGTTGACTGGCAAGGATGTGCCGTTTGTGTGGTCGCAGGAGTGCGAGGAGAGCTTTATGAAGCTCAAGGAGATGTTGACTAGTACACCAGTTTTGGCATTACCCGATCCGGGGAAGCCATATGTAGTGTACACAGATGCTTCAGGTGTTGGACTTGGTTGTGTTTTGATGCAGGAGGGCAGAGTGATTGCCTATGCTTCGAGGCAGGTGCTGGGCAGTGAGCGCAACCGTCCTACGCATGATCTTGAGTTGGGAGCAGTGGTTTTTGCACTCAAGATTTGGAGGTCTTATTTGTATGGTGGTAGAGTGCAGATCTTTACAGATCACAAGAGTCTACAGCATATTTTCACTCAGCCTTTGCTGAATGCGAGGCAGACGCGTTGGGTGGAGTTTCTGGCAGATTATGACCTGGATATTGTTTATCATCCGGGCAAGGCCAATTTGGTGGCAGATGCTTTGAGTCGACGGAGGGTTGATTCAGATAGAGAGCGTGGTGTTGAGGCTTTGGCCAGCGAGATTAGTACATTGTGGCTTTGTGCTATTTCAGAGGAGCCTTTGGGTTTAGAGGCAGCTGATCAGGCGGACTTACTCAGTAGGATCAGAGTGGCGCAGCAGAGTGATCAGGGTTTGATTGATGCTTCGCAGGCGGTTGGTTCTGAGTATCAGGTCTCTTCGAATGGGACTATCTTGGTTCGTGGGCGAGTTTGTGTGCCCAAGGATGTGGAGTTGAGACATGAGGTTTTGAGAGAGGCTCATTCGAGCAAGTTTTCGATTCATCCGGGTGCGACCAAGATGTACCGTGACCTCAAACGGTATTATCATTGGGTTGGGATGAAGAGGGATGTGGCAGATTGGGTTGCGAGGTGCAACACTTGTTCTTTGGTCAAGGCAGAGCATCTGGTGCCTAGTGGTCTTTTGCAGAGTTTGCCCATTCCAGAGTGGAAGTGGGATATGATCACTATGGATTTTGTTGTGGGATTGCCTATCTCACGGACATTCGATGCTATTTGGGTCATTGTGGATCGCTTGACCAAATCAGCACATTTCTTGGCTATCAAGAAGACAGACGGAGCGGCTGTCTTGGCCGCGTGGAGAAGTCACTTTTTCGAGAAAAGCAAGTTCCATAGGTGATTTTGAGAGTTTGGAGGAGTTTTGTGGAGTTTCTGAGGCTTGTGGTTGTTGTTCATCTCCTTCTCCTTCCTTTCAATCCGTTCTAAGGTGAGTGCGTGATTGTAGGTCCGTTAGCATTGGAGATTGTTTGATTTCGGTTTTGTTATTGAGTTTTTCGGGTTGTTCTTGAGTATGATTGAGTTATATTGTTGTTTGATCGATGTGGGGGTTGAATCCCACGATTTTGTATGTTTTGTGCGATTTTCGTTGATGTTGGTGTTTGGGCGTCGAGCTGGTGTGGACCTACACTCGATGAGTGTCGATCGACACTCAGGAGGCTGGCGTCGATCGACACCATAGAGGTGTCGGTCGACACCGACCTGGGTGTCAGGAAACGTGGGTGTTTCCTGACAGGGAGTTGAAGTTATTGTTGAGAATTGTTCTTGTTGTGGATTATTGTTGATTATTGTGATGTATTGTCTAGTGTTTGACGTACTTGGCATGTAGGCAGGATGATCCACTCACTAAGTATTTATGATAATACTTACGCATCTCTATTCCAATGTGATGCAGGTAACAGCAATGTTCTTCCGCGGAAAGAGACCGAGAGAAGAGGATGATGAGATTAGGAATTTGATTCTGGCTTTATTGTTGTGGTTGACAAGGAATTCCTGATTCTAGGGTGTTAGTCTTTATTTTCATAATGTAGCAAACCTGGTGTTTAGGTTGCTAGAGTTTATTATTTATTGGTTTTATTGGTTATTGGTTTATTGTTGAACGATGGTTTATTATTTAATATTATTGATTTCTTTCTGAGAATTTCCGCATTGATAATTATTTATATAAAAAAAAAAGATTGGTTGTTTCATTTTGGTATCAGAGCGAATACGGTTTTAGGACTGTTAGTATTGAGTGGATTGGACTATGTGTTTAATTGATTATGTGAGTTAGTCAGTTAGTGGTCTAGTCTCATCCTCTCGGTCTTCCAGTTTTCCGCGGTAAGTGAGTTGGATATTTGGTGTGTTGTGTTTTGTGTTTGTGTGCTGACCTTGCTCATTTTCTGTACTTGGTGGTAGTGCAGAGAGATGGACGCAGGTCGTGGTCGTGGCCGGGGTCGTGGTCGCGGTGCAGCCCGTGGGGGCAGAGGAGCTGGTCGCGGTGGGCGAGCAGCGGGTCGTGGAGGTCGGGGTGCTGGTCGTGGTGTGCCAGAGGCTGAGGTCTCAGTGGAGAGTGCAGCGCCTAGTGTGGCAGCAGCGTCGGTGACACAGTCTGTTTCGTTGGCCGGTGGGGCTAACTCAGGTGCCAGTGGTGGCGCAGGAGCTGGAGCGGTTCCCGGTGGGGGCGCTGCTTTAGCTCAGGGTGAGTTGATTGTGGGGCTACTGACGCAGTTGTTGGCACGTCTTCCTCAGGCAGTTCCACAGCAGGCTCCGGTTGCACCTCCAGCGGCCGGGGCACAGGTTGGTGCCGGGGCACAGGTTGGTGCCGGTTTTGTTGAGCAGCAGGAGGCTGTGGTGCAGCAGGGTGTTGCGGTTGGGTATTCGCCTTATCGTGAGATGATGAGGGAGATGCAGAGGATTGGCACGCCTACGTTTGAGGGCGGTGTTACTCCAGAGCAGGCTGACGAGTGGCGTCAGAGGTTGGAGCGGAACTTCGATTCAGTTCGTTGTCCAGAACAGTTTCAGGTCGAGTTGGCAGTGCACTACCTGGGAGGTGATGCACATTTGTGGTGGAGGTCTGTTAGGACCAGGAGAGAGGTTTGGACTTGGGTTGACTTCGTCGAGGAGTTCAACCACAAGTTTTTCCCTCAGGAGGCTCGTGACAGACTGCAGTTGAGGTTTTTAGACTTGACTCAGGGTGAGAGGTCTGTTCGAGAGTATGATGCAGAGTTCTGCAGATTGGTGGTTCATTCTGGTGGTGAGCTGATTAGTGAGCGGGCTTTGACGTCGAGGTTTCTTCAGGGACTTCGGAGGAACATCAGGACTCAGTGCAGAGGTGGTATGTACCACACTAGAGCTGGTTTAGTGGAGTTGGCAGCTTCCATTGAGGAAGATTTGCATGAGCCGGCGAGCTCAGCAGTTGTACCAGTTGCAGTTGCTCCTGCTACCCATCCTCGGGGCCAGCAGCAGCATCAGCAGCGTAGAGGTTACAGTTCTGGTTATGGCAGAGGCAGCAGGCCTGCGCAGGGCCAGAAGAGGAGAGCAGAGAAGATATCTGCTAGTAGCCCGAGTACGGGTGGTTGTTTTGGGTGTGGGAGTCTGGATCACAGAGTTGCGACTTGCCCCAAGAGGGCGGGATCCAGAGAGACTACAATGTGCTTCTACTTCAGGAAGCCGGGGCATATCAAGACAATGTGTCCCAAGTTGCAGCAGAGAGCAGTGGCAGCAGCGATTCAGCCGTTGGCTATTCAGTCAGCAGCTCAGGTTGCAGCGTTGCAGTCTGGTGGAGCGCCGACAGTTTATACTTCGGCAGAGGTGGGCCAGACCAGTCAGTCAGGCCAGATCACAGGTAAAATCTTGACTCAGACTTGTAAATTCTTAAAGTAGAATTGTTGGTGTTGTCTGTTTCTATTATTTTACTGTGATGGAGTTTAGAGGTTCTCAACACTTGTGGTGTGTGTAGGGACCTTGTTAGTTGGCGGTTTTGAGTCTCACGTGTTGTTTGACTCGGGAGCATCTAATTGCTTCATTACTCCGGAGAGAGCGGAGGGTAGTGGTATTCGGAGTAGCGAGGGCGAGGCTTCAGGCTTTGTCAAGGTGGCCGGTGGTGGTTATCTGGCTACTTCGGGCAGAGCTAGAGCAGTTGATGTGCGTATTGCGGGGCAGTCTATGCCAGTGGAGCTGTATGACGTGATTTTGGGGATGGACTGGTTATCTTCTTACCGAGTTCATCTGGATTGCTACAGAGGTAGAGTTGTATTTGAGCGAGATGCAGGGAAGTTGGTTTATCAGGGAGTGAGACCGACTTCAGGGAGTATAGTGATCTCAGCTATTCAGGCAGAGTAGTTGTTAGAGCGGGGCTGCGAGGCCTATTTGGCGACGATTACTATGACGGAGTCCAGTGGTAAGGTGGTTTTGCAGGATATTCAGGTTATCCAGGAGTTTGAGGATGTTTTTCGGTCGCTGAAGGGATTGCCACCATCTCGGTCAGATCCTTTCACGATTGAGTTAGAGCCCGAGACAGCTCCGATATCGAAGACACCTTACAGGATGGCTCCAGCAGAGAAGGCAAAGCTGAAGAAGCAGTTAGAGGACCTTTTGAGTAAAGGGTTCATCAGGCCGAGTGTTTCGCCGTGGGGAGCGCCAGTGTTGTTTGTTAAGAAGAAGGATGGCAGTTTTCGGTTGTGCATTGATTACCGGGGACTTAACCGAGTCACAGTGAAGAACAGGTACCCACTTCCGAGGATCGATGAGTTGTTGGATCAGTTGAGAGGGGCTACTTGGTTCTCCAAGATTGACTTGGCATCGGGTTATCACCAGATTCCGATAGATGAGGCAGATGTTCGGAAGACGGCTTTTCGGACGAGGTAAGGGCATTTCGAGTTTGTGGTCATGCCATTTGGTTTGACTAATGCGCCGGCAGCTTTCATGAGATTGATGAACGACGTGTTCAGGGAGTTTCTGGATGTGTTTGTCATCATTTTCATAGATGATATTTTGGTGTATTCGAGGAGTCCAAAGGAGCATGCGACTCATTTGAGGCTTGTTTTGGAGAAGCTTCGGGAGCATAAGCTGTATGCTAAGTTGAGCAAGTGCAGCTTTTGGCAGAGAGAGATGGGTTTTCTTGGTCACATTGTTTCTGCAGAAGGAGTTTCTGTGGATCCGGCTAAGATTGAGGCTATCAGAGATTGGCCTAGACCGAGTAGTGCTACCGAGATCAGGAGTTTTCTGGGTTTAGCAGGCTACTACAGGAGGTTCGTCAAGGGGTTTGCGAGCATGTCTCAGCCGATGACGAGGTTGACTGGCAAGGATGTGCCGTTTGTGTGGTCGCAGGAGTGCGAGGAGAGCTTTATGAAGCTCAAAGAGATGTTGACTAGTACACCAGTTTTGGCATTACCCGATCCGGGGAAGCCATATGTAGTGTACACAGATGCTTCAGGTGTTGGACTTGGTTGTGTTTTGATGCAGGAGGGCAGAGTGATTGCCTATGCTTCGAGGCAGGTGCTGGGCAGTGAGCGCAACCGTCCTACGCATGATCTTGAGTTGGGAGCAGTGGTTTTTGCACTCAAGATTTGGAGCTCTTATTTGTATGGTGGTAGAGTGCAGATCTTTACAGATCACAAGAGTCTACAACATATTTTCACTCAGCCTTTGCTGAATGCGAGGCAGACGCGTTGGGTGGAGTTTCTGGCAGATTATGACCTGGATATTGTTTATCATCCGGGCAAGGCCAATTTGGTGGCAGATGCTTTGAGTCGACGGAGGGTTGATTCAGATAGAGAGCGTGGTGTTGAGGCTTTGGCCAGCGAGATTAGTACATTGTGGCTTTGTGCTATTTCAGAGGAGCCTTTGGGTTTAGAGGCAGCTGATCAGGCGGACTTACTCAGTAGGATCAGAGTGGCGCAGCAGAGTGATCAGGGTTTGATTGATGCTTCGCAGGCGGTTGGTTCTGAGTATCAGGTCTCTTCGAATGGGACTATCTTGGTTCGTGGGCGAGTTTGTGTGCCCAAGGATGTGGAGTTGAGACAGGAGGTTTTGAGAGAGGCTCATTCGAGCAAGTTTTCGATTCATCCGGGTGCGACCAAGATGTACCGTGACCTCAAACGGTATTATCATTGGGTTGGGATGAAGAGGGATGTGGCAGATTGGGTTGCGAGGTGCAACACTTGTTCTTTGGTCAAGGCAGAGCATCTGGTGCCTAGTGGTCTTTTGCAGAGTTTGCCCATTCCAGAGTGGAAGTGGGATATGATCACTATGGATTTTGTTGTGGGATTGCCTATCTCATGGACATTCGATGCCATTTGGGTCATTGTGGATCGCTTGACCAAATCAGCACATTTCTTGGCTATCAAGAAGACAGACGGAGCGGCTGTCTTGGCCGCGTGGAGAAGTCACTTTTTCGAGAAAAGCAAGTTCCATAGGTGATTTTGAGAGTTTGGAGGAGTTTTGTGGAGTTTCTGAGGCTTGTGGTTGTTGTTCATCTCCTTCTCCTTCCTTTCAATCCGTTCTAAGGTGAGTGCGTGACTGTAGGTCCGTTAGCATTGGAGATTGTTTGATTTCGGTTTTGTTATTGAGTTTTTCGGGTTGTTCTTGAGTATGATTGAGTTATATTGTTGTTTGATCGATGTGGGGGTTGAATCCCACGATTTTGTATGTTTTGTGCGATTTTCGTTGATGTTGGTGTTTGGGCGTCGAGCTGGTGTGGACCTACACTCGATGAGTGTCGATCGACACTCAGGAGGCTGGCGTCGATCGACACCATAGAGGTGTCGGTCGACACCGACCTGGGTGTCAGGAAACGTGGGTGTTTCCTGACAGGGAGTTGAAGTTATTGTTGAGAATTGTTCTTGTTGTGGATTATTGTTGATTATTGTGATGTATTGTCTAGTGTTTGACGTACTTGGCATGTAGGCAGGATGATCCACTCACTAAGTATTTATGATAATACTTACGCATCTCTATTCCAATGTGATGCAGGTAACAGCAATGTTCTTCCGCGGAAAGAGACCGAGAGAAGAGGATGATGAGATTAGGAATTTGATTCTGGCTTTATTGTTGTGGTTGACAAGGAATTCCTGATTCTAGGGTGTTAGTCTTTATTTTCATAATGTAGCAAACCTGGTGTTTAGGTTGCTAGAGTTTATTATTTATTGGTTTTATTGGTTATTGGTTTATTGTTGAACGATGGTTTATTATTTAATATTATTGATTTCTTTCTGAGAATTTCCGCATTGATAATTATTTATATAAAAAAAAAAGATTGGTTGTTTCATTTTGGTATCAGAGCGAATACGGTTTTAGGACTGTTAGTATTGAGTGGATTGGACTATGTGTTTAATTGATTATGTGAGTTAGTCAGTTAGTGGTCTAGTCTCATCCTCTCGGTCTTCCAGTTTTCCGCGGTAAGTGAGTTGGATATTTGGTGTGTTGTGTTTTGTGTTTGTGTGCTGACCTTGCTCATTTTCTGTACTTGGTGGTAGTGCAGAGAGATGGACGCAGGTCGTGGTCGTGGCCGGGGTCGTGGTCGCGGTGCAGCCCGTGGGGGCAGAGGAGCTGGTCGCGGTGGGCGAGCAGCGGGTCGTGGAGGTCGGGGTGCTGGTCGTGGTGTGCCAGAGGCTGAGGTCTCAGTGGAGAGTGCAGCGCCTAGTGTGGCAGCAGCGTCGGTGACACAGTCTGTTTCGTTGGCCGGTGGGGCTAACTCAGGTGCCAGTGGTGGCGCAGGAGCTGGAGCGGTTCCCGGTGGGGGCGCTGCTTTAGCTCAGGGTGAGTTGATTGTGGGGCTACTGACGCAGTTGTTGGCACGTCTTCCTCAGGCAGTTCCACAGCAGGCTCCGGTTGCACCTCCAGCGGCCGGGGCACAGGTTGGTGCCGGGGCACAGGTTGGTGCCGGTTTTGTTGAGCAGCAGGAGGCTGTGGTGCAGCAGGGTGTTGCGGTTGGGTATTCGCCTTATCGTGAGATGATGAGGGAGATGCAGAGGATTGGCACGCCTACGTTTGAGGGCGGTGTTACTCCAGAGCAGGCTGACGAGTGGCGTCAGAGGTTGGAGCGGAACTTCGATTCAGTTCGTTGTCCAGAACAGTTTCAGGTCGAGTTGGCAGTGCACTACCTGGGAGGTGATGCACATTTGTGGTGGAGGTCTGTTAGGACCAGGAGAGAGGTTTGGACTTGGGTTGACTTCGTCGAGGAGTTCAACCACAAGTTTTTCCCTCAGGAGGCTCGTGACAAACTGCAGTTGAGGTTTTTAGACTTGACTCAGGGTGAGAGGTCTGTTCGAGAGTATGATGCAGAGTTCTGCAGATTGGTGGTTCATTCTGGTGGTGAGCTGATTAGTGAGCGGGCTTTGACGTCGAGGTTTCTTCAGGGACTTCGGAGGAACATCAGGACTCAGTGCAGAGGTGGTATGTACCACACTAGAGCTGGTTTAGTGGAGTTGGCAGCTTCCATTGAGGAGGATTTGCATGAGCCGGCGAGCTCAGCAGTTGTACCAGTTGCAGTTGCTCCTGCTACCCATCCTCGGGGCCAGCAGCAGCATCAGCAGCGTAGAGGTTACAGTTCTGGTTATGGCAGAGGCAGCAGGCCTGCGCAGGGCCAGAAGAGGAGAGCAGAGAAGATATCTGCTAGTAGCCCGAGTACGGGTGGTTGTTTTGGGTGTGGGAGTCTGGATCACAGAGTTGCGACTTGCCCCAAGAGGGCGGGATCCAGAGAGACTACAATGTGCTTCTACTTCAGGAAGCCGGGGCATATCAAGACAATGTGTCCCAAGTTGCAGCAGAGAGCAGTGGCAGCAGCGATTCAGCCGTTGGCTATTCAGTCAGCAGCTCAGGTTGCAGCGTTGCAGTCTGGTGGAGCGCCGATAGTTTATACTTCGGCAGAGGTGGGCCAGACCAGTCAGTCAGGCCAGATCACAGGTAAAATCTTGACTCAGACTTGTAAATTCTTAAAGTAGAATTGTTGGTGTTGTCTGTTTCTATTATTTTACTGTGATAGAGTTTAGAGGTTCTCAACACTTGTGGTGTGTGTAGGGACCTTGTTAGTTGGCGGTTTTGAGTCTCACGTGTTGTTTGACTCGGGAGCATCTAATTGCTTCATTACTCCGGAGAGAGCGGAGGGTAGTGGTATTCGGAGTAGCGAGGGCGAGGCTTCAGGCTTTGTCAAGGTGGCCGGTGGTGGTTATCTGGCTACTTCGGGCAGAGCTAGAGCAGTTGATGTGCGTATTGCGGGGCAGTCTATGCCAGTGGAGCTGTATGACGTGATTTTGGGGATGGACTGGTTATCTTCTTACCGAGTTCATCTGGATTGCTACAGAGGTAGAGTTGTATTTGAGCGAGATGCAGGGAAGTTGGTTTATCAGGGAGTGAGACCGACTTCAGGGAGTATAGTGATCTCAGCTATTCAGGCAGAGTAGTTGTTAGAGCGGGGCTGCGAGGCCTATTTGGCGACGATTACTATGACGGAGTCCAGTGGTAAGGTGGTTTTGCAGGATATTCAGGTTATCCAGGAGTTTGAGGATGTTTTTCGGTCGCTGAAGGGATTGCCACCATCTCGGTCAGATCCTTTCACGATTGAGTTAGAGCCCGAGACAGCTCCGATATCGAAGACACCTTACAGGATGGCTCCAGCAGAGAAGGCAGAGCTGAAGAAGCAGTTAGAGGACCTTTTGAGTAAAGGGTTCATCAGGCCGAGTGTTTCGCCGTGGGGAGCGCCAGTGTTGTTTGTTAAGAAGAAGGATGGCAGTTTTCGGTTGTGCATTGATTACCGGGGACTTAACCGAGTCACAGTGAAGAACAGGTACCCACTTCCGAGGATCGATGAGTTGTTGGATCAGTTGAGAGGGGCTACTTGGTTCTCCAAGATTGACTTGGCATCGGGTTATCACCAGATTCCGATAGATGAGGCAGATGTTCGGAAGACGGCTTTTCGGACGAGGTATGGGCATTTCGAGTTTGTGGTCATGCCATTTGGTTTGACTAATGCGCCGGCAGCTTTCATGAGATTGATGAACGACGTGTTCAGGGAGTTTCTGGATGTGTTTGTCATCATTTTCATAGATGATATTTTGGTGTATTCGAGGAGTCCAGAGGAGCATGCGACTCATTTGAGGCTTGTTTTGGAGAAGCTTCGGGAGCATAAGCTGTATGCTAAGTTGAGCAAGTGCAGCTTTTGGCAGAGAGAGATGGGTTTTCTTGGTCACATTATTTCTGCAGAAGGAGTTTCTGTGGATCCGGCTAAGATTGAGGCTATCAGAGATTGGCCTAGACCGAGTAGTGCTACCGAGATCAGGAGTTTTCTGGGTTTAGCAGGCTACTACAGGAGGTTCGTCAAGGGGTTTGCGAGCATGTCTCAGCCGATGACGAGGTTGACTGGCAAGGATGTGCCGTTTGTGTGGTCGCAGGAGTGCGAGGAGAGCTTTATGAAGCTCAAGGAGATGTTGACTAGTACACCAGTTTTGGCATTACCCGATCCGGGGAAGCCATATGTAGTGTACACAGATGCTTCAGGTGTTGGACTTGGTTGTGTTTTGATGCAGGAGGGCAGAGTGATTGCCTATGCTTCGAGGCAGGTGCTGGGCAGTGAGCGCAACCGTCCTACGCATGATCTTGAGTTGGGAGCAGTGGTTTTTGCACTCAAGATTTGGAGGTCTTATTTGTATGGTGGTAGAGTGCAGATCTTTACAGATCACAAGAGTCTACAGCATATTTTCACTCAGCCTTTGCTGAATGCGAGGCAGACGCGTTGGGTGGAGTTTCTGGCAGATTATGACCTGGATATTGTTTATCATCCGGGCAAGGCCAATTTGGTGGCAGATGCTTTGAGTCGACGGAGGGTTGATTCAGATAGAGAGCGTGGTGTTGAGGCTTTGGCCAGCGAGATTAGTACATTGTGGCTTTGTGCTATTTCAGAGGAGCCTTTGGGTTTAGAGGCAGCTGATCAGGCGGACTTACTCAGTAGGATCAGAGTGGCGCAGCAGAGTGATCAGGGTTTGATTGATGCTTCGCAGGCGGTTGGTTCTGAGTATCAGGTCTCTTCGAATGGGACTATCTTGGTTCGTGGGCGAGTTTGTGTGCCCAAGGATGTGGAGTTGAGACATGAGGTTTTGAGAGAGGCTCATTCGAGCAAGTTTTCGATTCATCCGGGTGCGACCAAGATGTACCGTGACCTCAAACGGTATTATCATTGGGTTGGGATGAAGAGGGATGTGGCAGATTGGGTTGCGAGGTGCAACACTTGTTCTTTGGTCAAGGCAGAGCATCTGGTGCCTAGTGGTCTTTTGCAGAGTTTGCCCATTCCAGAGTGGAAGTGGGATATGATCACTATGGATTTTGTTGTGGGATTGCCTATCTCACGGACATTCGATGCTATTTGGGTCATTGTGGATCGCTTGACCAAATCAGCACATTTCTTGGCTATCAAGAAGACAGACGGAGCGGCTGTCTTGGCTAGGAAGTTTGTGCGAGAGATTGTGAGGCTGCATGGAGTGCCAGCCAGTATTGTGTCGGATAGAGATCTGAGGTTTGCCTCAGAGTTTTGGAGGGCATTTCAGACTGAGATGGGCACTAAGGTGCATATGAGTACAGCGTATCATCCGCAGACAGATGGGCAGTCAGAGAGGACTATTCAGACTTTGGAGGATCTGCTTAGGATGTGTGTACTGGATTGGGGTGGTCATTGGGCTGATCATCTGTGTTTGGCAGAGTTTGCCTATAACAACAGTTTCCAGTCTAGTATTGGCATGGCTCCTTATGAGGCTTTGTATGGGAGGCCATGTAGGACACCCTTATGCTGGACCCAAGTGGGGGAGCGCAACATGTTTGCAGCTACTTTTGTTCAGGAGACGACGGAGAAGATCAGTGTCTTGAGGTTGAACATGAAGGAGGCTCAGGATAGACAGAGGAGTTATGCAGATAGGCGGCGACGTGAACTTGAGTTTCAGGTGGGAGATAGAGTTTATCTCAAGATGGCTATGTTGAGGGGCCCTAACAGGTCCATAGCAGAGAACAAGCTCAGTCCGCGTTTTATGGGTCCGTTTCCAGTGGTGGAGCGAGTTGGACCAGTGGCTTATCGGTTGGAGTTGCCACCGATTATGAGCGCCTTTCATAAGGTGTTTCATGTTTCTATGTTGAGGAGGTGTTTGCATCCTTCAGAGGAGTTAGTGGCAGAGATTCCAGAGGATCTTCAGCCAGATATGACAGTTCCGGCAGTTCCTGTGAGGATTCTTGAGAGGAGAGTCAAGGTTCTGCGGAATAAGAGGGTGCCATTGTTGAGAGTCTTGTGGGACTGATAAAACAAAACGAGTCTACCATTTATGTAGCCATGAAAAACAAGAAACAAATATAGGAAAACACTACTCTTTTAACCATAGAATCACAGTAGCACATACAAATATGAGATCAAACGAACTCAGGAAAACCATCTATGGAGATATCTAGATGTATCTTGCTAACTCAGGAAAGCCATCTCTCAACATAAGCTTCCATCAATCAAACAATACAAATCGTCACAGGACACTACAGTATGAGCTTAATATCCATCATTCAAACAATCCAATTCCAGTCTAAGGGATACTTGTGCATAACAATTTGAATTTTTTATCCCAGAATCACTAATCAAGGAAGCTCTAAACCCAGAATCTACAAAAACCCATAAGTAATAAGATAGAGATCAAACGAACTCAGGAAAACCATCTATGGAGATATCTAGATGTATCTAGCTAACTCAGGAAAGCCATCTCTCAACATTAGCTTCCATCAATCAAACAATACAAATCGTCACAGGACACTAGAATATGAGCTTAATATCCATCATTCAAATAATCCAATTCCAGTCTACATAACACTACTCTTTTAACCAGAGAATCACAGTAGCACATACAAATATGAGATCAAACGAACTCAGGAAAACCATCTATGGAGATATCTAGATGTATCTAGCTAACTCAGGAAAGCCATCTCTCAACATTAGCTTCCATCAATCAAACAATACAAACTCGACGACAGTATCCAGAGAGTCTACCATTTAGCTAGCCATGAAAAACAAGAAACAAATAGAGGAAAACACTACTCTTTTAACCATAGAATCACAGTAGCACATACAAATATGAGATCAAACGAACTCAGGAAAACCATCTATGGAGATATCTAGATGTATCTAGCTAACTCAGGAAAGCCATCTCTCAACATTAGCTTCCATCAATCAAACAATACAAACTCGACGACAGTATACTACAGTATGAGCTTAATATCCATCATTCAAACAATCCAATTCCAGTCTAAGGGATACAAGTGCATAACAATTTGATTTTTTTTTTTATCCCAGAATCGCTAATCGAGGAAGCTCTAAACCCAGAATCTACAAAAACCCATAAGTAATAAGATAGAGAGGTGAAACTTGCCTGAGATTCCGCCGAGATCCCGCCGGAGATCCTCGGATTTCGCCGAATTTCGCCGGAGATAGAGAATCCAGAGAGTGTCGTCGAGTTTGTCTGGAGAGAATCAGCAGAAAGAAAGTATCGGCCTTTAAACACCCGACGATCGATACTCAACACGAATCCGGTAGGAGCTGAACTCCGGCAGTAATAACACACGACGATTTGATTCTCCGGCGAAGAGAACTTCTTTTCCCCTCGACACAAAAATTGGGGAGCGACGGCAATGATAACGAGAGGTCAAAAAAAAAAGGGAAACTCTCCTCTTGACCGTCCAAATACCCCGATTAACATTGTTTTACTTTTTTCTATTTTTCAAATAACATTATTAATTTCTAAATTAATTATCTAATTCTATTTTAAAGGGTAAAATGTGACATTTCTGATTGAAAAAGTCTATAAGGACAACAATTGATCAAAAAGTTTATTTATTTTTTTTGGTCGAAGAGAGGGGGTACCTCCCCTGTTTTATTCAAAGAGAAGAAGAAAACTACAAAAGTGTTCGACGTGAGACCGAGATCCCAGCCAAATCATCCATAAAAACCGGGTTGACAACATCCGGAACAAAGTCAAAAGAATGAAAACCTAATGGTAGTGAAAATGCATAGTTAGCTAATCCATCCGCAAGGCGATTAGCTTCCCTATACACATGAGAAATCCGGACTATCCAGTCCCTTGATATAAAGCCATGGCACAAACGTACCAGGAATGACAGCGGATTCGCCTCGCTAATCCCTGTCTGTAGAAAACCCACAACCATCTCCGAATCCACCTCCAGCTCCACACACTGAGCTCTGCCCTCCCACGCAATGCATAGTCCATAATACACACCCCAGAGTTCCGCTAACGGGGCTGTACAGGCTCCAATGTTAAGAGCAAACCCACGGGACCAGGATCCACTCTCGTCTCGAACAACGCCTCCTGCCGTCGCTAACCCTGGATTACCTCGCGAAGCCCCATCCGTATTCAATTTCACCCAGCCTGAAGGGGGACGTACCCATGCGATCTCGCGTTCCACTCTAATCGGTCTCAGAGCTGTGGACGTGGAAACGTTCGCCTGCGCCAGAGTCACCTCCCGTGCCTGTTCCTTCACAAACCGAACCCTATCGCGACATTTTCCCGAACCATTAAAGACATTAATGCATCTCCATTTCCATCCCCACCAAACAGTCATGGCAAACAAGGTTGACCATATAGTATCCCCAATTACCTGGTCGTCTCCAAGGTTCGAGAACACCCATTCGAGCAGAGATTGCGCAAAGAACGCTTGTCGTTTTGTAGTTGGTACTACCCGATGCCAAATGCCCTCCATTGCTGGGCAGTCTCTCAAAATATGGATAATGGTCTCCTCACCGCTTTTACACACCTGACAAACCCCCGATGCGGCCAAATGTCTTCTCTGTCTCTCCATATTTGTCATTAAGACCTGATTCACACATAACCAAAGGAATGTACGAACACGCTCGGGGGCCACAACTCGCCAAACTCGTTTGAAGAAAACCCCCAAATTCTGACGAGGAGTGGGATTCCGAGTTAGAAAGGAATAGGCCGAGGTAACCGTGAAACGGCCATTAGAATTTGGTTGCCATGAGATCCGATCTCTGGACCCAGTAACTGTATCGAGCACCAACGCTCGTAGCTGCAGGATCAAAGAGGCTGGAATAAACTGCTCCATCTGTCCGATCAACCATCCCGTACCATTTCTCCAATAATCACAAACCCGCGCATCCTCAAACTCGCTTGGCAAGGGTATCATAGTCACAGCATATAGAGGTGTGTTACTTAACCACTTATCTGTCCAAAATCTTACCACTTTACCGTCACCTAAAACCCAGCTAAGGCCTGGGATGACTACTTCCCGCAGTCCCATTATCACACTGCTCCATATGGACGACCATGTGCCTGTCGCCTCCATCCAGCTCCGATCATGAACCCCTTGCACTATGTATTTACTCCGCAGGATCCTTGCCCAAAGACTTTTGTCATCATGGAGTAATCGCCATCTGATCTTCGCGAGTAATGCCTTATTCATCTCAGAGGATGAACGTATCCCTAGCCCTCCCTCCGTCTTGGGTTGACATACCTTTTTCCAATTTAGTAAATATTGTCTCCGTTGTTCTGTATTACTACCCCATAAGAATGACCGCGAAATACGATCAAGAGCTCCAAGAGTAGCCTTCGGTAGCGCTATGGTACTCATGGTATGGATTGGTATTGAGGACAAGACTGATTTCGTAAGTGTCAACAGTCCCGCGAAGCTTAGACATTTCCCTTTCCAACCAGCTAGGCGAGATGAAACTTGCACAAGTGTTTCCCCAAACGTGTCTTTGTTTATTCTCTTCTGCAAAACTGGCATTCCCAGGTATTTTACCCAAGTCTCGTGTTGATTTGATTCCACTCTCGGCCGTGATTAAATGCTCCAGCTCACGACCAACATTTCCAGATAAGAAGATTTTAGATTTCTCCAAACTGACTTTCTGTCCGGACGCGACACAGAACTGCTCTAACACTCTCCGTATCACCCTGATCTGAGCAGCCGACGCTTCAGCAAATAAGATGAGGTCATCTGCAAAGCAGATATGGGATAGTTTTGGACCTCCACGAGATAACCGAATCGGTTTCCATTCCCCTCTAGCGATGGAGTAGTCAATCAAGTGGCATAGTCTCTCCATGCAGAGAACAAATAAGTATGGTGTTAAAGGATCTCCCTGTCTTAAACCTCTCAGGGGAACAAAAGATTATGTTTTCTCCCCATTCCAAAGAAGGTGCATTGAAGGCCCGGATACACATTGCATTATCCAATTAATCCAGTTTGTAGGTAACCTTGCCGCCATGAGCGTATCCTCCAGAAAATCCCACCGAATCCTGTCATAAGCTTTTTTCAGTTCCAACTTCAAGAGCATCCATCCCTTCTTACCCTTCTTACGCCTCATAGAGTGCACTGCCTCCTGAACCACAACTATATTATCGGCACTTAGCCTCCCTGGAATGAAACTTGATTGTGCTGGACCAATTAGTTTGGGCATTAGGCTCTTCAGTCTGGTCACCATAGTTCTGGTTATAGTCTTAAATAAGACATTACAGAGACTAATAGGACGAAATTGCATTATCCTCTCTGGTTTCTCAATTTTCGGGATCAAAACCACCAATACGTCATTCAAGCCAGCTGGTAGTTGCCCTGACGCAAAAAAATCCAAGACAAACCTCTGTACCGAACCTCCAACAACTTCCCAGCAGTCCTGATAAAATACTGGTTGAAACCCATCCAAACCCGGCGCTTTGTACTTACCCATGCTCCTTACTGCCATTTCCACCTTCGAAGAAGTAAACGGTTTATCCAACAGCTTGATTTCACTTTCACTTGAAAACCCGTCAGACGGGAGTCGCTCCACCACCGTGTCCACATCATCCATAGAATAAAGGTTTCTGTAGTAGCCGATCGCCAACGCCTCGAGCTCCTCTTGGGTTAGCACCCACTGCCCTGCATCATCTTTCAAAGCCTCAATCTGGTTCCGTCTTCTTCTAATCACCGTGGATGTGTGAAAGTACCTGGTATTACGATCACCGTGCGCTAAGTACCTGTCTCGCGATTTCTGAAACCAAATGAGCTCCTCCTGTTCCAGAACCACCTCCAATTCCTTCATCAATACCTCTTCTCTATTCAACAGATCATCTGTTTGGTTCAGGTCTAACAGATCTTGTAAGCTTTGTAATTGCTGCATTAGGTGCTCCTTACGTTTGTTAACCTCTCCAAACACATCTCGGTTCCACTTTCGCAGTTTGTCCCTTAGGCCTAATAACGCTTGCGTCGTTGAGACAGAATCATCCCAAGAGTTCGATAGCAAATCCTTAAAACTTTCGTGTAACAACCACGCAGCCTCAAAACGGAACAGTCGCTTTCTTCGATCACCGGTTTGTACTGGTGAGAGCTGTACATACAGGGGGGTATGATCGGAGGCTAAAAAAGGGAGATGAGATACTGATGCATCCTGCCACTTCAACCTCGCATGAGCATTGCAGAAAACCCGGTCTAGTCTCTTGGCAATATACGTACTCTCCATACGACCTCTCCGCCAAGTATATCGCTGACCCTTAAAACCCATATCAATTAAGTAAGCATCATTGACCCAATCACCAAACGCCACGGAATCCTGAGAGAGGCGGCCATTGCCTCCTGTTCGTTCGTCCAGCCGAATAATCGTATTAAAGTCACCTCCCACTAACAGCGGTTCATCAATCCCATGGACCAGCTCCCCTAGCTTGTCCCAAAGACCACTACGACGACTCACCGTTGGAGCTGCGTACACCACCACTAGGTGTAAAATCTCCACACCCTCTTTCACCTGAGCATAGATGAATTGTTCCGACGAGTCCACAATCGTGACCACGCCACACTTACTCCTCCACAGCAGCCACAAGCCTCCACTCTGTCCAACCGCATCCACACGGAATGAGTTCTCAAATCCCAAACCTTGACAAATTTTCCCAGCCTTCTCCCCACCAGCATGGGTTTCAAATAGCGCAAGGATATCAGTATTAAATTTCTTCAACATATACCGAATAGAGCGTCTGAAATTGGGTTTATTCGCCCCCCGGCAATTCCATAATAGAAGATTCACCATCGTAACCTGAATTAAGCGAAGAAAAATTACCGGGGCGTGCCATTAAGCAGCCAAAAAATCCCCTCTGCCTTGCGAGCCACTCGCAGTCGCCATCGGGGACTGAACAACTGGAGACTCCTCCAATCCCAAATCAAACGAACCCAAACGCATCCCACTTTCGGTCTCTCCCGTCGTTTTACTGGTACCATCATTCTGGCCAGCAACGAAGGCACCACCTGGCCTTCCCACACCATCTCTCTCTATCCGTAATCTTTTTCCAGAGCTTGATAGACCACCATTGGTGTTGGGGGGGCCAAAGACTAATCCTCTTACGGGTTTCTTTTGTTTTGTTTTCAACTTCGGCCCATTAAGCCCAACAAGGGGAGTGTTTCCAATTTTCCTCCCTTGGCCCACATCCCTGCCTCCTTCCTTCGCAATCAACCTTCGATCCCTCTCTCTCGATGTCGACGTACCAAACTCAACCAAATTGGGTTTGATTTGATTTTCCTTATCAGCATTTAGAAAGCCTGACTCACTCCGTATCTCCGACTCTACCATATCCCCACCCAGCTGTCCAAAGCTATTAGTCAACGTAATATTCTCCTCATCCCGCGTAATATCCCTCAAATTACGGTCAAGATTCACCTCAGATCCTCCTGCCTAGAACACCACCAAGTCTGACGGTGGCATCCTCCGCCGACTCGGCCGTCTCGCCGGTAAAAAACCATCCTCGTTAGCCTCCGTCACTTGAGTGGTAATGGTCCTGGCCGGTCTCTCTTCATTACCGCTCGTGGCTGGTACATTTCGTGGGCACTTATGGACCGAGTGGCCATACATCCCACATTGGGCACAGATATTGGTTAACCCTTCATAAGATACAAAATATCGGCCTCCATTAACCAACACTGATCCTTTAAGAGGTTTGCTGAGATTGACTTCGACACACACCCGCGCAAACCGGGCTCTCTCTAAATTCAGCGTTGTCCCGTCAACCCGTATTGAGGCTAATTGACACACAAAATTGGGGGCATTATTGTCTTTAATGTTACTTGCCATGTTTTTAAAAAGAAATGGCTTTTTTCTTAATTAGGTTTGTCCTTTTGGTCATTAGGCTAATTGTCCCATAAATATATTTTATGTCAAAAACTTTGAAAAAAAAAACCCTTCCTTCTCCGCTTTCTCTCCAGTCACTGAGCTCAAACGCCATGAAAACCACTCAGAGAACCTCTGATTCTCATGAATGGAATGAATAATCAGACATTTTCTTCGTTCTGTGAAATTATGATGTGTATCTTTTAGATTCCGACCTTCTGAATCTGTTTCCTCCTAGGTTTCCGCAGAGAACAACATCGTCGTAGCCCTGTGTGATTTTCGTAGAAGTGATAAGAGATGATGAGGAGAGGTGAATTTCGAGAAGCTTCGTCTCACTCACGTTCTCCTTCTTCTCCGCTGCAGCAAACATCATGGAATCACTCTCCGAACTTCCGCAGAAGAAGAAGAAGAAGCTAAGACTCATGATCAAATCCCCAATTCTAAGCAGAGATTTGGAAGGACTCTTTATCCAGAGATTTCTTCACCAAATAAGAGTTTGATTGAGCCATTTGTCTTCGACAAGAGTTTGATCATGATGGAAGCTAAAACTTTCAACAACCACTCTGTATTACAAATTATCATCAGAGTCTTGCTAAAATAACTGAAATCAAGGGATATGTTTACATGATGGCTAAAGATCAGCATGGATGCAGATCATTTCAGAGGATCTTTGAAGATGGAAGTGCTCTTGATGATGATGCTATGATCTTTTTCAACGAGTTGATTCCTCATGTTGTTGAGCTTATGGTTGATCCTTTTGGAAACTACTTGATGCAGAAGCTGTTAGATGTTTGCAACGAAGAGCAAAGAACACAGATCGTACACATGGTTACTGCAAAACCTGGACAGCTTATTCGCATATCACTCAACGCTTACGGGTAAGAGGTTTCTGTGTAATGATGATAATGATTAAACACAGTAATAATCAAGCTAATGTTGTTTGTTTGTTTGTGTGTTTTAAGCACTCGAGTTGTGCAGAGATTAGTGGAAAAAATTAAAACCAAGAAGCAGATTTTTCTTGTGAAATCAGCTTTGAGACCTGGATTTCTCAGTCTCATTAGGGATTCGAATGGGAATCATGTGATTCAACGTTGCTTGCAGTGCCTTGGCACAGAAGATAAAGAGGTAAAGAAATAGTTTTTCTCTGTTTTTTTTTTTTTTTATATAGTTTATCTTTGAAGATGCTACAAGGTTCTGCATGGATTTAGCGACGCATCGACATGGATGTTGTGTGCTACAAAGATGCATTGCTTACTCCACTGGAGAGCAACGAGAGAAGCTCGTAACCGAAATCTCTACCAACAGTCTCTTCCTTGCTCAAGAGACCATCTCCATCGGTAAAACCCAATTTTGGGTTCTTATGAATCTTTTAATTATAAATTTTTTATCACTTATTTTAACAACTTTTGTATTAGATCTTAATTTTTTCCTTCTCCATCGGTAAAACCTTTTAGAGAGTTCTTAAAAAAAATTATATTTTTCAAAATTTATTATTTAAACATAATACATATAACAAACATAAAATATGCAAAACAGATCAAAAACTTGTATATATTCGTAAATCTACCACTTATGACACTTGTATATATGCAAAATAGATCAAAAACTTGTATGAGGATCAAATTGGTGAACTCAGAGCAACTAATAAAGTATACACTTTTAGGTTTAACTCCTTATCAGGTTGGGTGTAGAGAAGGCTTTTAGGTTTAACTCCTTAAAACTCATAGTGATACATAAACAATACAAAAGAGCACTCACAGGAACAAGTATTCTTCTGTCATGGAAAGCAACACTATAGACGACCTGAACATCGCCAATACTTGCTCCTTTGGCCTGAAAATACATACATAAAAATAAAATGAGGATGGTGTTGATTCTTTCGGACACACATGAGGCATGAGACGGACTATGTAGCAAAAGCAATATGTAATGTCTCTATAGTCTATACCTTAAAGCCACCAGCGGTTCCTGCATTAATGATTAGGTCTGGCTTAATTGCTTGAATTGCCTAGCTTCCATCTGTATCTCAGCTTTTTCTCTCTGCAACCTCATTATCATCGACATTGTCTCGTTTGCTGCTGATGCAGCTGCGTATCTCTCTTCTTCAAGCTCTGAATGAAGATCATTTACTGTTTCTCTTTGACTAGAAAGAGCTTCGAGTAAAGCAGCACATTCATTCTCAACTAGTAACTTGGCGTTTGAAGATGAATCAGAAGAGCCTCTTAACAAGAACATGTTGTTGTTCCCTTATTTGAATTCGTGGAACTTTCTTTTCACCGTTCTAGTCCAAGGATCTGAAGAACATGCCCTAAGGGAATAATCACAGCCATGATCACAGAATTTCACAACATCTCTTGAAGATAATCTCAATTCAAAATCCATGGGGATACCCAAAATCCAATCTCAAATGCTAAGAAACAGATAGATTAAGTACGTTTCCAAAAACCATATCTTTTGAATCAAATGAAAGCAGAAATTTTTATCATATTCCTCCAATTGAATCACAGTCACATTCATAACAATAATGAGCCACCTAACCTGAATAAATACTTGTTGTCCCATTCATCATCTCCTTAATCACAAGAGAGACACAGTTTTTCACAGTCTCTTCGATCAATCCCCCAGGCTGCCTTGGTGCGTCGTTATGTAATCGAGGAAGCCACAGAGGAGCTCGATCTCGTCCTCATCAATCCCCAGCCTATGGAAAAGGCGTCTAGAGTCATCGATTGGCGGTTTCTGATGGATGATCTCCGTCATGCGGTGCCATTTTGGATCGGAATCTATCGGAATAATCGAGACAGGGACGGCGGATCCAGCCAGAAGTGTAACGGGTCATGGCGTCCACAGAGGAAATCGTCGTCGCCGTCCCGGAAACGACAGCAGTCGCGGAGACCGTAGAAACCATGGCGAGTGAAGATGTAGACGGCGAATTGATTTTGTTTTTTGGTTTTTCTTTTTCTCAATTTATTGTGGACACAACACGTGTTTGGTTTTTAACTGAACAAAAGTTTTTTATGTAGAACTCGGTTCTACAATTTTGTTTTATTAAATCTTTTTTTAAATCTGACTTTAAGTTAAAACTCTGTTAAAAACCACGTTAAATCTACCGATGGAGATGCTCTTATGGGTAAAATGAACAATCCTCATGAACCTACACAAGAATTTATCCTCTCAGAGAGATATAAATTAACTCTTTTTGTCTTTGATAAAATGCAGGAACTACGCTGTACAATACATTATAGAGCTACGAGATTTTTCTGCGACGGCGATGGTGGTGGAGCAGTTAAAAGGGCATTATGTAGAGCTTTCGATGCAGAAATTCAGTAGCCATTCTAGGGCTTTTTAAGCCCGTGTCCAACTCTCTAATAGTATGATATTATCCGCTTTTGGCCATATATCTTAGCCCTCACGGATTTATCTTTGGGCTCCTTCCCAAAAGGCCTCATACTAGTTAGGGTTGACACTACTTATATATTAGACACTTCTAAAGAAGATTGCCTACGTACCCTTTAGAAGGGATCAAGCCAAACACGTAGTTCTAACTCTTAATTCTCTCTGAAACTAATAAGTTATGTCACATCTTGACATCTTCTTATATAGAGAGAAACCTAGACTATCTTCTAGTTGTAAAAGGATATCTTTCATATTTTAGATAACTCCTAAATATGTCTACTTTCCTAATCCTAAACAACTTATAACTCAAGCTTTCTTCAAGCTTAAGTCAACATTCTCCCCCTTAAGCTTGAAAACTTCTTTTGACACATCTTGAACTCCCATAAGATCTCTCATCTTCTTGAACTTGATCCTTTCCAAGTGTGTTCTGCACCATCGCTCTCTTCTCATTTAAGAACACGAGATTATAAAAGACTCACTCTTTTATTGCTTTAGAAAACTTACTCAAAAACTAAAGCTCACACAATCTCTCTTAACCTATCATGCCCAACAACGGTTCTCCGAGATTCTCTTAATCTATGTCATAACTCAACATAGATTCTCCCTTTTTTTTATTGTGTTATATGCCTTACGATGTGCAAACTTCACTTAATCCCAACTTGAATCACTCGAAACTGTTCCATTACTCGTCTTAACTCCACTTTTGATTTTAAATCCCTAAAATCAATATTTCTCATATTCTTCTATTTCCTATACTTCCTCGCTTCTCTCCTTTCACTCTTCACAGCAGTCTTTCGCTCTTTCTTCTCTTCCTTCGACTCTTGACCATGAGTCTTCCTCTTGATCGGTTCAGCTTTCGGGATCACCGGTTTAACACCGGTTTGCTCAGCTTTCCTACCGGGCAAAAACTCGACTGGAAGCTTCTCTTTCCCTTGGAGGGTAATGATCTTACCATTCGAACTCAACGCGTTAGCTACTGTTTCACTCAGCTTCTTCCTCCTAGCCGTCTCTGGAGCATAGATTTTACCAGGGTGGTTATCAAGATTCGAGAACGTCGAGACGATGGACTCACAATCAAACTTCTTGCTCTCGTCGCTGCTTTCTTCCACCAACTCCTCGAACTCACCGTCATTCCCGTTCTCCAAATTCTCACCATACTCCACAGTGCGACGGATGAGATCCGCAGCAGTTGCAAGTTCCTCTTTATCTTTCACAGAGTCACTGTTCTTCAATATATTACTTATATATCAGCTCAAACTATAACCTGCTTCAGCAAAACCTCAACCAACAAATATGACCACCTGCTGATTTCTTTATCTCTGCCTCATACTCACAAAACCTGTAGCATTCCCTGAGACACTTTTGATGTCGACATAACCTGCAATGTCTTTACTCGCATGCAGACTTTACCAAAACTTAGAACCTTCACCTTTTTCCTTTCTCAGATTTTACCCAAAAATCTCTATCCAACAGCTCCACTATGCAATGCCTCTGATTCTTGAAACTTCACTTGACTTTCTTTTCTTGAAGTCTTAACTTTGAGGTAGCTCAGCAACACTTGCTCTTGACTCTTTAGATAACTCCTAAATATGTCTACTTTCCTAATCCTAAATAACTTATAACTCAAGCTTTCTTCAAGCTTAAGTCAACAGCCATTTGGTGGAACGATGCTTAACGTATTGTCCAGAGAGCAAGTATCAGATCGTGCGTGAGCTCATCTCTGTTCCTCGTTTCGATCTTCTGATTCAAGACCCTTATGCCAATTTTGTAATCCAAGCTGCTCTTGCTGTCACCAAGGTTTGAAACTTTTCTTTTAGCCCTAATTGATTAACTTTTTATTTTTGATATTGGAGATGAATCATAGATTTTGTTTTGGGATTGAAACAGGGTTCGCTATATGCTACACTCGTTGAAGTCATAAAGCCTTACTCGTTTCTACGTAACAATCCTTATTGCAAAAGGATTTTCTCAAGACATTACTTGAAGAATTGAAGATCAATATGCGGCTCTACTTGTAGGACCGCAAAACCGGAACTGAGAATACCGAATGTAAAAAACAAGAACGAATTAAGAAAGATAGATAAAACCTGATTCTTAAAACACGTATGAAAAACGGAGTCGAGATTTCTCTCTTTCCTTAATTCGAAAAATCGCCCGTAGTGTGACGGTTCGATACGATTACGAATCCCAGGATAAAACCGTATATGAAAACGATATGCAACACTCAAATCGTAGTCTGACGAACGCGAGATTCTATGAATACTCTCCTTGCAGGAAGATGTCGTGAACTTTACGTTGTTTTTCTGTTTTCTGAAAATTTCAGAGTGAATCGGAGAAGACGATGGAGTTCGGTTTTTAATAAACCGGAGGGGCGCGAATTGAACAAGACCAAGACCAAGACCAAGACCAAGCCCACGACGCCGACGCCGACGCCGACGCCGACGCGGCTCGGTTCGGTGGTGGTGGTGCGCGCGTGGTCGGTCCATCTTCCACTCCATGTATGTTGTTGATCATTAACCATGATGTGTCTTATTATATAGTAGAGAGAAAATCTCTCCACTTCCAATGTGGGACAAAACTTGTTATGTCTCCCACATCATACTTTGACCAAACAATTTCTCATTCACCAATTCTTCAAATTTATCATATGAGCATTCAAAGTTGTAGTTCATATTACAACCTTTGTAATGAGCTCATAATCCGGTAATTCCGGGCAATGACCTTGCCGGAAAAGACACCGGAAAAGTGACTCAACCTCACTTATTATTTTAAGTTCCAACACTACTCTCTGGTGGCTGTCTGTGTAACTTCAGAATATGTTGTTGTTTTCTTCTTCCCCAAGTTTTTGTTCTATGAATAAGCTCAAACCTAGTTACCTACGTAATCTCTCTAGATTATGTGTACTTACAGACAATGCTCTCCTGTTGTTGTTTTTGTCGCATCTAATTGGTTCCTTGGAATGAAAGTTTATGTTCTTGGTACGGTATGGATCACGTTACTCTAAACTGATTTCGCCTTATGAATAAAACTATACTCAAAAGACAAGCTCAAGGCCAACTACATGAGAAAGTACGGTGCAAATAGGTCGATCTGTTCAATTTTATTGAAATTACTACAACGAGAAGGGAACTATGAGATATCTATTCCCGAAAAATTATCGGTGTTGAAACTTGTTTTATGATAGCTTTTGTTTCACGAAATTTAAAATAATTCACACTTTGTATTTAGTTATGATATTTACAATAACAACAGAAAAGCCAAAATGTTTTGGAAATACATATAGTACTTTGAAAACGTTTTGAAACTTAAATACTACAAGTGTCTTGATAACATATAAACATATCACTAACCATCATATAGAAATCCAAGTTCTGCTTGGTAACATGCAGTCATATTCTGTTAACATATCTTATTCTTAAAAAAAATATAGTTGAAAGTTGATACTAAAAACAATATGTGTATTAACAATGATTTAATGGAAACGGGTAGACAAGTACTGCATCTTTAATTCTTCCACCAGGAAATAATAACTACTACTTCAGTATTTCGGAAAATCAAATTAACTGAGGGTCACAATTAACTATTTACCCGCGACCTTTTTCTTTTTAACTTGAAGCTTGTTTCATACTTCATACAACTTTTTTCTTTTCCATTTATTCTATATTGCCGCTTAAGAAATTATAAGTTTCTGTTGGTTGGTTTACAAATTACTTGGGATGTCATGTAACCTAGTAATTCCAGGTATGTCTTAATTATTTTATCAGTGACCAAAGTAAACTAATTGGAGCTTTTATTTCATACAACTTGTTTCTATTTCTTGTATATATCAATCTGTTGACAAAAAAAAAAAGGTATATATCAATATACGATGTTATAAGGTTTTTTTCTGGTGCTTGTAGCTTTAAATATAATGACGACACATGAATCTTAACTGTGACTGCATGCATGAAGTAGCTGCTGTTGTGAGCTCTTTTAAAACCTTTTTCCTCCCTTCCCGTTGATTAATTTATGCAATTTGTTACTCTTGACAAAATTATATTATTTCATTTTCATAATGATTATGCACACTTGTAATTTTACTTAGAGGATAGATTATGGCATGCTATAGGCAATGAATCACTTGCAACTACTTGCAACTAAAATAGTATGCCTACACCCGATTTATTTTTTGGTAAAATAGTTTTGCAAGACGCTTCAAACAACAACATAATGGTGAATGGCCCCAAGTTCGTTTCTAAGTAGCAAGTAGTACTCAACAACACTAACGGTTATTTACAACTTTCAGTAATATTTTTTTTTTAAATAATCATATAAGAACCTTAAGATAAAGTGGTTAGATTCTCTTCACTAGAGGGGCTTTATTATTTGTTCATATACTATTTTACGTTATAAAACTAGAGTTTAAAAAACAAAACAAAAATATAGTTTTGAAACTGGTTTAGGTTACAAAGATCTAATTAATGAATATTTAAGGGGGTGTTATTCAATTATGTAATTAAAATCAATTCTATAGGTTTTATAATCCTTCAGATTTAAAGTTTTGATTTTATTTTAAAGAATCCATAGGAGTTGATTCTAAAATCTCTGCAATGTACATTGGATTCTGTTTTAAATAATTTACTCATGAAACTCCATTGGAATTCATTTCAAATGACTCAATAAACAAAGATTTTAAAAGTCATTTACCTTTTGAATAACACTGGATTTTAAAACCAGATTTGAAATCTTGATTGAATAACACTGAATTTGAGAATCTATTAATGATAGATTACAAATCAGATATTGAATAACACTGGATTTTAAAACCGGATTTGAAATCTTGATTGAATAACATTGGATTGTAATTCAGTTTCAGTTCATTTCAAATACAACATCCAATAACACCCCGTAAAAGTTTTTCAGTTAGTTGCCTCGTAGAGTAGTAAAATTTTATTTTTTGGGTTGACCCTATAATTCGCTAATAATTATCAGCAACATTACACGTAAACATTTAGTATAAAATAATGGTACTATAAATATATCCATGCATAAATGCATCCGTTGAATATACATTTTTTTGAAGGAAAAAATAGGAAGGCGATTTATGAGGAAGCTAACCAAAAGAGTCCTAAAAATAAATGAGGAAGCGAAGGTCGTGGCATGGTAGGCCGTTGAAGAAGGTTTCAGTATATTTGAAATTGTTTGGAATTTAAGATATGCTATTTTCTTTTTATTTTCTTATATAATAAGCGTTAATCTTGATTAGTGCCTGACTATATATCTCTCGTTGAGTATCTGTTAATTCAACTTTTGAGGAGATCTAAAGTTAGGACCATTTCGATAGACCAATGAGTACTAAAAGAGTTTCGACTGAGGATCAAATCCGAAAGAGAAACGAATTAACACGATGCCCCCGAGTCTTGTTGGTTACTATTGTAAAACTAAACTACTAGTCTACTACTATCGTTTGGTTAATATTGTAAATTTAAATATTAAGATAGCAATAATCTATGTGTGTATTTTGGTGTTATATATTGAAAAGTGGGAGTGAGAGTTATTGTGGTATTAAAGTTGCATCGGCATTCATGAACCTTCCCCCTTCAACTGTATTTAGTTTCTTTCTATTTACTATATTTAATGACCTCTTGAATCACAATTCAGTAATTCACATATATTACCTCTTATCATCATCATACACACATATACTTACACATATACATGTAGTCATGTAGACATGATATCATACACATGCATCATCATAAGCCCAGATAATGGTTGACGATATCATGGATTCATGATCATGACAATGATGGTGGAAGAGAAAAGCAATAATTTTTTTTTTTTTTTTTTAAATCAGAAAGAGGAATTCAATAGAACTACATATCTACACATTTCAATGTGACTCCTTGGAGCAATACCCTCACTTATTGAACACAACCAACTTGGAGCTCACACATCATTTTGGTATATCTAAATTGATTCCTAGTTTATTTGATTATCAACGAATTTTATTTTGGTAAATCTAACTCATTTACTCTTGTCTACTACTTCTACATGAACCGGTAGAGATAATAACTCCCTGGATGTCTCATCTTATTTATATGTACGACTTTCACAAACTCTTCGTCTATCTGATCATTCGTGCTCTAAGACTAAAGCAAAGTGAGAGATTTCTTAAGCATAATAGAGTGAAAGGTTCTAATGTTTTCTCTACATGATGGAACCCTCTGTTCCAGAAAGAGGGATCAGATGAAAGTCTATGGAGAATCTTTTGATGGTTCCTTCAAAAGGAGGAAACAAGAAGATCAAACTCAATCCAAACTTGAGAAGAACAATGCTCTGTGTTATCAAAGATCAAAGTCAGAGAGTGCAACGTTGATCATAAAGCCTGATGTTCAACATCACCTAGACACTAAGGTATTATAAAAAAGAATCGAAATATATTTGAAGGATATATATGCATAAAAACATTAAAGAAAACTTTTTTTAATGTCTAATTTGCAGGCCCATTCACAGACATTTGAAGATCATAGGCCATACTTGGACCTTGATCTGAACCTTTCTTCGTCATCAAGTTCCAGTATGAAAACAATCGTGAAGAAAAATGAATGTTCGAAAGGAGAAAATCTGATCATGACATCGAGTAAGAAAGGGATATCAGGTGATATAGGGCTAAATCGATCTCCGTCTTGGCTAGCATTTGAAGGCGACGATGATGATGATCAGAAGAAGCAAGAGATGGTAACAACAGTTTGCATGAAGTGTCACATGCTGGTTATGCTCTGCAAATCATCTCTTGTGTGTCCCAATTGCAAGTTCATGCACCCTGATGATCACAGCGCCACAAAACAGTTTAAGCATTTTAATCTGTTTAAGCTTTTATGCTAGTGTTTGCCTTTTTCAGGGTATGTTGGTTCGAGTTAATATGTCCAAGAATGTGAAATTATATATGTATGAGTTATGATGTATATATAGAATATGTACTCTTAGTAGTTTTATTATATGTTTATATAAATTGGCTTAGCATAATTGTATTGCTTTCAACTTTCTTCATGGTGATACTCAGGACTTACTGACCTTTCCCCTTAGAATCAAATTAATTTGTTACCATCGACATTCGACAGTCGACACCAGTAGTAATTGAACCACTAATACATATCTTCTGGTAAACACGGAATATGTTTTTTTATTTGGGGATATTGGTAAATTTTATTCTCTATGTACTTGTGTAACTTTTGTCAATAGACCTTCACAATAAAAAAAACAAAGATTCTGGATTAAATACTTTACAAAATATACAAGTTTTTGAAACACGTAGCATTGTTACTCGATGAGAAAGCTGATGCAAGTAAAAACAATAAACGTTATTGTGAAGATCGGTGAGCAAACCTTCTACAAAGTCTTAATAGCTAAAATGTTCAGCGTATAGTTTATCAAACATTTGTGGTACAAAATAGTTGATAAAGTTTTTTCAATATTTTGTGTCGAAAAAACCTTGTTTTTTTTGTATTTTTTTTTTTGTATTTGAACAAGCACATCGAGTTAAAATAATAATAATATTATTATTAAGTTTTTTTTAAAGGGTAAACAATATTAAGTTAGCTTTATGAACGCCAACTTTTACAAGTACACGCTCACTTTAACCAAATATATGTGTGGTTAACGGAATATATTATTTAAGGCCCTAATATTAAGGAGATAATTTTTTTAAAGTATGTATTAGCAAAACATAATAGCTAGTTGGTCATTTTTTGTTATGTTTTGCTTATGATTTGCATATGTTTTGCTTATGTTTTGCTTATGTTATGCTTATTTATGTTAATTTAATTTTTTTCTTCTTTTTATACTTATTTAATAGTAGTAATATATGATACTTTTTTCATTAAGAAAAAATAGAATGAAACTCGTTATCAATTTGTAGGTTTGAATTTTTTTATATATAGTTATATAAAACTGAAAATATTTGATAACTAATCGGATTGGGATGGAGAATATACAAATATTTCATTTTTGTGTGTCGTTTACAAATTTGAATCTGTCACTCGCCACTGTTATAGTCTTAAAGAGTAGTCGAAGAAAGTTTTTAGTATAAACTTGTGTTTAATTTGGTGTATTGTTGATGAGAATTCTCATCATAGCTACGATCGCTATTCTAGGGATCAGGCCAAGAACACCACGATTTGACATCCAAGATGCAAGCCTACACAATTTCAGTGTGAACTTGGAGATTGTTGTGAGTTTCCTAAACCGTAACAAGAAGATTGCGGTGACTTTCGAGAGTGGTGGGGTTCAACAACATTTCAACAACAATTTGATTGCGGCTCAAGCAATTCAATCATTCGCATTGACTAACAGCAAGACGAGGTTAGAGCCGATCCTTCTCATCTCCGGTATTCTTAACTTGCCTGTAAATGAGAGAGGTTGGACTCCAAAAACAAGTTCAGAATATTAAGATTTCATATGAACTTGAAAGTACCTTAAAAATTAAAGCTCATTTTGGATTCTTCCACTACTCGTACACTTTGCTATGAAGTTGCCACATTGAGATGACTGGTTCACGTGAATAGTGATGTTCCAACGTTTTGGGATATCCTTCACAAATTTGGTTTACGTGTTTATGTCGTGTAGTAGTAATATAAGAAAACAAATCACAGTAAAACTTAATAAAACAACCCAGCGTCATAAACTAGAGTAGAATAATGCTCGCGAATGAAATGATTATGTAGTAAAATTAAATTAATATAATTTTAGTTAAAAATTTTGGTTTAATGGAGAACATGGAATTTACTTGTGTATATTCTGTGATTGTTTTGTAAAGTAATGTGTTTCACCCGTGATAATTCAAAACACCGGTTTATAGTTTAAGTTAAAAAAATCAACATAACGAGAATTATTATATGAAATCCGAAATTTGTTTATGATTATTTAAATTTGATTTAAAATTTGTTTCACCTATTAAATAATTTTGAATAAACAATTTTATTTCTTAGTTCAATAATAAATAAATGATATATATTATGAGCTAAATTTGTGATATATTACCTCTAATTTGATATGTAAAATGTAATTTTACATGCTCACTGATTTAAAAAAAAAAACATCCATTTTAATTTTGTCAAACTCGAATTTAAGTGTAAGATTTAACATTAGATTTTTAAAAGAATTATTTTTGCCAAGTTTAGAAATATTTAAACATGTTTGGTTATAGGAATTAGAATATTCAAAATAGGTTATAATGAAAATAGTCAAATAGATGTGTTTGGCAAATGGTATAGAAATAAATCAAAAATCAAAAAGTTGAGAAAAATTATGAGAGTGACATATCAGCAAAATTGGCCTCAAATGTTTCTCTTTTAATATATAGAAGATTTGTGTGAAACAAAAAAGTAAAAATAACAACCCAAAATACTTTTTTGGGGGGCCTTAAATAATATATTTCGTTAACCCTAAAAAAAATGAAATTACTTTAGATTACATTCGTTCTAATTTATTTTATTTTATATATATATATATATATATATATATATATATATATATATATATAAAACGGTAAATTTCAAATTTATGGAAGAGACATATTAATTCGACTCCTTGTCAAGTGGAAACCACTAGACCACCACATTCTTTCTATTCCCCCACCACATTCTTTCTATTCCTCTCTTTATATGAGTTAATGTATCAATTCATGCATGAATTATATGTTTCGAAATTTTTTTCATGTTTTTTATAATCATTTTTGTTGAAATTTATGTGCTGCTCTTCACTTTAACAAACAAAAAGTTAAGAAAATCTTCACGTTTGTCGTCTTTGGCATGTATTTATGAAACAAAAGTTTGATCAAATAGTGGGAAAAGTATCTATCTATCTATCTATCTATACTACTATTAATTGAGAAGTACATTTTAATAATGTTTGGATACAAGGATAGGAGAAAAAAAATTGTTTGGATATAAGAATATAAGAGATAAAACTGTTTGGATACAAGAATAATAACTTAAAACAAACCGATGGTTCAGTCAAACCAAAAATCGAATATGTTAATTAATCAGGTAAAAAAAAATAAAAATATATCCAAAAGCCCCAAAAAAATCCAAAAAACCTAAAAAAAAATTATCAGAAAAACAAATAGATATATATATATATATTGTTAATTAATCAGGTAAAAAAATGAAAATATATCCAAAAGCCCCCAAAAAATCCGAAAAACCTAAAAAAAAATTATCAGAAAAACAAATAGATATATATATATATATTATATATATCAAAAATAATCCATAATACTTATTCGGGTAATTTGGGTATCCGATAGGGTATCGATTCGGTTCTGGTATTATATGATACCCACGAGTATCAAATATTTTACCCATCGGGTGATTTGTTTTATACCCAAAATAAATAAAAAATCCAAAAAACCTTATCAAATATTTTACCCATCGGGTGATTTGTTTTATACCCAAAATAAATAAAAAATCCAAAAAACCTAAAAAAAATATTTATAATATCAAAAATAATCCACAATATTCATTCAGGTAATTTGGGTACCCGATCGGGTATCGAATCGGTTCTGATATTATCTGATACCCACGGATATCAAATATTTTACCCATCTGGTGATTTATTTTATACCCAAAATCAATCGGATAGGGGTATTGTGGATCAATTCGGTTCGAATTTTTGGGTATGGGTTAAAAGTCTCAGACCTACTCCCTCATAACAGAAATATAATGAATCCAACAGAAATAACCTAAACTAAATTAAACTGAAAAGATAAAAAAAAATGGATCCCTACACTATTACTGTTTTTTTTTTGATAAAAACATAACGTACCACCGCGCAAACGCGCGGGTCCTCTACTAGTTGATTCAGTAAAACAAGAGATTTTTACCGATACCAATCCAGCGATCCGTACATAACATTTGGGTTAGGCACTTATATAACGAGATTTACTCTAACGCTTTGTTTCCATTCAAGATGTGATTCTCATCCCTTTTGATCCATTGTACAGCTTAAAGCCGCAAGTGACTTGACTTACTGTTGCTGACTGAACATTTTCAGATGATATCTTTGCACTTGTCGTAGCCTCGTAGGCTTCACAGAAAAGACATAGACCTCAATTCTCTTATTAGATTTATCCTCTTTGACGGTTTTATCACGTTCTGTTGGGTGAACAGAGAGGTTTCCGATTTTGAAATTGGTTTTTGAGACAACTTTCTGGTTTTTGTAAATCTGTCGTTTTTATTATACCGTATAGCACAAGATTGTAATCAAGAAAGCCAGAACTTGAATAAACAATGTATTGGATTAAGGTTCCCTGCTCGGAAGAAGAAAACGTCATCGTGAAAGCTCGTTAAAACTATTCTGTGCAATTGTCTTTTTTTTGTTTATGTGAGGATCATATTCTCCAAAATCCATAGCAGGTATGTGCATAAATCAAATCAACCATAAGCACAATCTAAATTCACGAGATGCAAAAGTAATACGAAATCAATCATCAATTTCTCCAACACAATTGCTATGATTTCAAGATCCAGAAACGACGCAAATGGATTATATCTCACGAAACCGGTTCACATCACAAACAATCAGCAGCAAAACCCAGACGGAAAACTTACAAAAGGAACAAAAAATTCAAATCAAATTAAACCTCGTCTTCATGGAGAAGCATATTTGGGATTCCTTTATTGACCGGAAACTTCCGTCCAGTCTCGGGGCAAACAAGCGCGCCTTCCTCAAGGTGGAGCTCGAGCAGCGCGTGGTGGAGTTTCCTGAGGAAGGTCTCGTCGACGGATTCCAGCACCGAAGCATCCGGCGAATCCTCCGGTAACTCGGCGTACCCCATGGAACGAGCACCTTCCACAAGAGCCTTCCACTCGATCTTGGCGAACATGTGCCTGAGAAAATCGGGATTGAAATCGACTTCCTTCTCAATCACCTTCACGGATTCGATCTTCAGAGGGAATCCGTTAGTGACTCCTTTGATGTTGCAGGAAAGCATGTTGTGCGTTATGAGCCTCATCTCTCTCTCTCTCTCTCTCTCTCTCTCTCTCTCTCCTCTCTCGCCAAATCTAGAAGATGCAAAGAGGAACAACCAAACCAAGTGAAGAAGAAGACGTACAAGATGTTTATGCGGCCGAGGGTTTTCGGTGAAAGCTCGAAAGTGCCCTTTAACGAATGATTAGTTTCATTTTATATTAACGCGGCCCAAAATGTACATCAAATTGAAAGATCGACCGGTCCATCAAAAAACCGTTTAGGCCTGAAAATAGATCCACAAATCTCTGGATCGGTTTGCAGTTAACCGGTTTTCTTTACAAAAAGTGAAGAAGACATAGGAATTAGGAACTGATCGTATGATTTAATCACACACATATTTTAATGATGAAAACCTTAAAGATGAACCTTTTCCTTTTTCAGAATATGTGTTTAGTGATTTGAAAAACAAAAGATCTTGGCCTAACTTTTTTTCAAATGATGGGTTGGGCTCATGAAAGGCCCGTAACTGGAAAGAGTACGTCACTAGGCTAGTAGTCTACAAAGCCATAGTTTAGGGAGGAACATATCACGGAAAATGTATTATTTTCGGCAACAAATCTCTTGTTTCGCCAACCAAAATACCAAATATTGTTAATGTATAAATCAGGGCATTTTAGAGCAAGCTAAGTTAGTGATGTGTTTGATTAAAAAATCTTAATTAAGAGTCAAAAGTCATGATATGTGTGCGAATCACATTAAATGTACCAAAAAAAAAAAAGATGGCTAGTAAACGCGTCGAAGCCTTTGACCCTTTCCAGATTCTTGTCGCTTTCGTTGATACTTTGAGATTCATTTTCTGGTAATGGGAAGAGACCTCATATTTTATATTTTCTCATTTTAAATACCACAAACTTTTGATTTTTCATTTCGGTCCAGATCACGGTAAAAGCAAAACAAAAAAAGGTAATGTTAAAGTAATCGTTTAAAGCTTTAAAGCCATCGATCAATCCGAATCGGATAAACTAGTTAATAATATCATATGTTTTTCTCGGAATCTGAAACGGGCTAATGTCATGCATTAAATCACGGGAAAACGAAAACATTAGTATTTATTTTACAAATGTTTTCTTTTTGAACTTTACAATTTTTTTTTTTTTTTGCGTTTGTTAAATTGAATCCTTCATTTTGGATATTTGTTGATGTATTCCGCACACAAAATCACGGGTCAATTGTGTCATCTAATATATATTATAAAATATGTAGCTGAACTGAAACTGATGACTGATGAGATATTAAAAAGAATTAGGTAACCTCGAAGGAGATATTAAAAAGCTACCATTTTTTGTGTGTCGATATTTGTAATATTAATATTTGTATATTTTCGAACATTTTGGATGTCTGAATAGTGAAAACGCATAAAAACAAAAAAGATGTGTTAAGGAGATGATGACATAATAAATGAGAAGGGAGAGGAAGTCAACATGCCAAATAGCCAAGACAACTAATTAAAAATTGGCAGCTTTTTAATTTTCTTTGACCAGACCACTCTTTTTGCTCTACCCTTTTTATTTATTTTTCTCTAATTTCATCTACACAGAATTGAGGTATTTGGGTCACATTTTTAGATTTACATAATCTGGGGCGTAAAGCAAAGATTTAATATTTATGAAGCACGTCAATGAAATGTCAAAGAAGAAAAAAACAGATATCTAAAGTTTTTTTGTTTCTTCACCGAATATATAAAATTTTCAGCGTAGGAAAAAGACATTGAGCGAAGACTTCGTCGCAGAGGACTTTTTTTTGTGGATTTATCGTTGCTGCTTCCTCCGATTGAATCAAAATTAGGGTTTATTTCCAGGTAAAATTCCCCTTTCTGTGTGCTTCTTCCTTTTCCATCTCCGAGCTTTGTAATGATGATTTTCCCCCTTTTTTTCGACGTTTTGATTTTGCTTCGTGAATTTTGCAGATTGTTTGTTTATCAGATTAAATCTGCGAAGTTGAATTAGGTTGAAAAATCGAAGAACTTCTTCGATTCAAATGGGAAAATTTTGTTGCTTCACTTCCGCTTCCGAGGTAAAGATTTTCACTTTTTTTTCAAGTACTGGTGTGTTTTTTTTTTTAAGTGTTTTCTGAGATTTTTTAGAGTCGTCTAATTCGTAATAGTGAAGCTGATTTCATGAATAATTCAAATCTCTGGTTTTTTATTCTCCATCTGTCTCAGTGATGAAATTTTGTAAATTTGTTTGCTCTCGGATCGAAGATTTCTCTGTTTTCCCCCTTTTTTTTTGTGAGAAATTGCAGCTTCGATTAGTTAGCATAATAGCTTGTTAAGAAATGATTTTCCAGAAACGATTTTTTTATCTCACAATTCACATAAAGCTTCTTGCTTTGATTCATGTGTTCACAAACCACAGCGTTTCTATGCAATATTTGTTATTTGGTGCTTCTTTTTTGAGTTTGAGTTTGAGTTTGCTATGTTTGTTTCTTCTTTGAAAAATTTGTGCTACGTTGTTTGTGAAGAAAACGTTTCTTGACTACTAGATTTATCTGGTGGAAGAGTTTGCTTTTATAATTTCTTTGTTCAATTCAAAAAAGAGCAATGCTAGAAAGTGAATAAGATCGGAGCTTTGGTGTTGGTTTAGGTTGTGGGAGGACAATCGTCATCACGATCGGGTAAAGGAAGAAACGATGAAGGGATGATCAAGTATGGCTTTAGTCTAGTTAAAGGAAAAGCTAACCATCCAATGGAAGACTATCACGTCGCTAACTTCATCAACATCCAAGGCCATGAGTTAGGGATCTTCGCAATTTACGACGGCCACATGGGTGATAACGTCCCTGCCTACTTGCAAAAGCACCTCTTCTCAAACATCCTCAAGGAGGTAAGAAAAGATTTACACTTTTGTGTTAAACTAAATATAACCATAGGCCTTTGATTGTTTATTTATATTCAGGGAGAGTTTTGGGTGGATCCTCGAAGGTCTATTGCAAAAGCTTACGAGAGGACAGACCAGGCGATTCTATCGAACAGTTCTGACTTGGGCCGTGGTGGTTCTACAGCTGTGACTGCGATACTGATTAACGGGAGGAAGTTGTGGGTAGCTAATGTTGGCGATTCACGAGCGGTGCTTTCTCGAGGTGGTGAAGCGATACAGATGAGTACTGATCATGAGCCTCGTACTGAAAGGTCGAGTATTGAGGATAGAGGTGGATTTGTCTCCAACCTACCAGGTAAAAGAAACTAATCTTGCACAAATAGCGTTTCGTCGTTCGTTCGTTCGTTCTTGGATCGTATCTAATGATTGTGTGTCATGATGCTTGCAGGTGATGTTCCTAGGGTGAATGGTCAATTAGCAGTGTCTCGTGCCTTTGGAGACAAGGGGCTTAAGACACATCTGAGTTCAGAGCCTGACATAAGAGATGCTACTGTAGATAGCCAGACAGATGTTCTTCTCCTGGCCAGTGATGGCATTTGGAAGGTTAATGATGGCCCAAATTTTGCTTTTGAATCATCTCTTGTAAGACGTTTTTTTTGCTGATTGTTGAAGTGGTGTGGAACAGGTGATGACAAATGAAGAGGCAATGGAGATAGTTAAAAGGGTGAAAGATCCACAGAAAGCTGCCAAGGAACTAACAGCTGAAGCGTTGAGAAGAGAGAGTAAAGACGACATATCTTGTGTCGTGGTCCGATTCAGATGACGAACTCTGAAGGTGTTCGTTCTTGATATAATAAACCCGTATTTTCAATCAAGATTCATCAGGATACAAAGCTTGTTTCATTTGGATTCGACTCTGATGGTTTTGGTCCGGTTCGGATCGGTCTTAAGTTTCGATTTCTGACAGGTTCTTCTTGTTATAGCTTTTATGTGCGTTCGTTGTGTAAATTGTGTGTGTGGTTGAAGACGACAAGAAATGAAACAGCAAACCAAAAATAAAAAAGAGAGGGAAAAAGAGTTGGTGGTGGTGGTGAGTGGGCTGGTGTGGCTGATGGGGCTTTGTGTTATTGTTATTGGTTGATTTGTTATTTTAATCGTCGGGATATAAAATATATTAGGATATTTTTTACTTTTGGATTAGGTTTTTTTTTCATATGTTAAAAACTTAAAACAGATAAAAACTTACTTTTGCTATTTGTCTGAGAATTTCATTGCCAAATAAACAAACAAAATTTATCCTTTATCATCTAGGTAACTGATTATCATTCATCAAAGAATTGTAGTGTTGTGAAATTAGATTAATGGACAGAAAAGGCCGGTTAATCTTAAAAGAATGATTAATTTGCCTAAACTCGTTAAAATTTGAATTCTCAAGATTCTTAATTCCATTATAAGTATTCAAAAAGCCAAATGCATGGTGTCTCTTCAAAAGATTCAACAACGAAGAAGCAAAAACCAAAGCGCAAAATATAATCCAACCATCATCACAAGAGAGTTTTGAGGAAAGTCGAGATCTAGAAACATCATTACGAAAAAAAGACATAAATTGAAAAGTAAACATCCCTTCAGTGTTTGGAGAGCAACGACAGTTTTAAGAATCAAGATGCATCAAGAGTCGTCGTTTCTCTTCTTCAAAAGAGAGTATTGAGGTATCAATTCTGCAATGAAACCAGTACGTTCCATGAGTGTCTAATTCTCAAAGCAAAGGAAGAAAACAAAAATAATAACACTTGCTTCGTTTTTATACCTCTTCTTGTGGCTCATCTCCTTTGGATCGCTCATCTAAGAGATCAAAAGAAAACAAAAAATTTTGATTGTGTAAGCAGCAGATTCATAGATATTCAAACGTTAAAACGTTTTGGATGAGACTCAAGACACTAGTATGCTGCTAATGGTTTGAGTGTAAGCTAAGTAGCTTACCAACTTCATCTGGAAGGTCAGAAGTCCACAAGGTGAGATTGTCTCTAAGTAGCTGCATAATAAGAGTGCTGTCCTTGTATGATTCCTCGTTGAGGCTGTCAAGTTCAGCAATCGCATCATCGAATGCTTGCTTTGCCAATTGGCATGCGCTGTAAATAGAACAATACAAAGTTCCAAAATGTTAGAAAGTGACAACCACCACCGATTCAATTATATGTTCTTTCCCAATAACAAAACAAACCTTTCAGGAGAGTTTAAGATCTCATAGTAAAAAACAGAAAAGTTCAATGCCAAGCCAAGTCTAACTGGATGCGTGGGCGCCAAACCAGTCTCTGCAGCAGCAACAGCAGCCTATATTGCCGTTACCAAAATACAAACATATCAATCAGTTTTTTTTTTCCGAGCTCACATATAAGAGGGAAGGCAAACACAAATCAACAAAAACAAAGACAGAAACATAATCCAATGACCTTATATGCCTCAAGAGACTGATCTGCAGCTTCCTTGCGTTCAGCACCAGAGCTGAACTCTGCCAGGTAGCGGTAGTAATCTCCTTTCCTATATACAAGTAAAGCAAAAATAGTGAAACAGATAAAGAGTAGAAATAGTGCAACAAGAGTGGAAGCTATGCAACAAGAGCTTAAACATGTAACTTTGGTCAAATGGATACGATAAACCACAAAGTCTCATTCTTAGTCACATATTGCGCCTTCAAGCACCACAACCAAGACCACATATGGGAGCAGAAATGGAGAAAAGAATAAAGATGACTCACATTTTGTAGAAAAAGACGGTCGACTCCACAGCGTTAGAGGACGGGATGAGGTGCTTATCGATGACAAATAAGATGTCATTGCAAACTTTGGCAAGCTCATCTTCGACCCTCTTTCGGTAATTCTTGAGCCTCTTGACATTTTCGTCATTTCCCTTCGACTCTTCCTTCTGCTCAATGGAGGATAGTATTCTCCATGAAGCTCTCCTAGCTCCAATCACATTCTTGTACCCTACAGATACTAGATTCCTCTCCTCTACAGTGAGCTCCACATCAAGCTGAGCAACTTTCTTCATCGCCTCAACCATTTCTGCAACAACAAATTCCAAAGCATCGAGCAATTAAGGCATCAATAAGAATACATGGACAGAACTAACTAAACAACTCAAAAATCACGGAACAAAAAAAATACTATCTACGATTTTGCTTCCAAAGTTTGCAATAAACTAACAAAACTCCATTTTTCTGCATCATTCAAAGCATAGATCTATTTCATAGTAGCCACCTTTGTATAAGCATGAACCCATACTAAGAGATACGATTAAGTAAAGTTGTGATTCAATCAACACAGGATCATTACTGATCAGGGAGCCTAAAGAACATTAAACGAGAAATCACTTAAGTGCTCGTCTAAATCTCTAAACCTAGATCAATTAACATCTCAGAAAACACAAATCCGGGTGAAAATCAAATTTATGGAAATTGTAAAACCAAATCTACTTCATCGTTTCATCGGAGCAACAAAAAGATCTGAGATTGAGAAACATTGACAGATCATAATCCGACGTTGAAACAGTAAACAGAGATCCAGAGAATCGAAAACATGCATAAACAGTGGGGGAAAACAAATACCATCGTATCTTTCGGTTTGCTCAGAGAGCTTCGCCAAGTAAACCTGCTTTTCCCTCTCATCCGCCATGACTTTTCTTCTCTTTTCGCTTTCTCTTTCTCTCTCTCTCTTCGTCTGAGTCTGAAAACAAATGGATGCTCTGATTTGATTTCGAGATTAGTAGTAACCCTAGGATGCTCTGATGCTTGCCAATATACAGGCCGTTGGATCTACTTTTTTTTTTTAGTCAAACAAACAATGAAACTAAACTTTTGAAAATTAAAAAGATGCCTTAAAGTCTTCACTATTACTCATAAAAATCCAAAAGTAATGATGTTATCTATTAAACCCATCAAGATTAATAAAACAAACGCAAAACTCTAATAGCTAGATTGGTTCACCCGCTAACACCCGCAAACGCAGCTTTTGCGGGTAATAGCGGTTATTGGCGTTTGTAAACAATCATCGCAAAAGCTTTCTACTGTTTTAAACCGCTCCAAATTTTTTAAGATTCCTCAAAATCAAAAGCTCTTTCCCAACAGCGTTTGCGGTTGCGGGTGGATGATTAAAAAAAAAAAAAAATCAAAAACATAAATTTATTTAAAATCAGAAAATAAATAATAATCTTTATTTTATAATCATGATAAAAATAAAAATATTTAGTATGTTTTTAGTAAAATTCATTAAAAACATATCAAAATTTTATATTTCTAAGTTCTACAAATTAAAGTTCACTTCATAAATGTTCACTTCATACTAATATAAATCTAAATTTAATTTTCACACTAAATTTTAATAGAAATCACATTTTTTTTAATTATATAAATTAAAAGATAAACATAAGTATTATATACATATTATTTTTTTATAAATTTTTATTATTAATTATGTTGAACTACAAATTTATAATTGTTCAATATAATATAGTTTTGAAGTTTTATAATTATAAAATGTGTTTATATTGTTAATTTATTGTTTAACCGCTATTTCACCCGCTAGTTAACCAGTCAAAAATATTCCGCAAACGCATCTGCTCTCAATCGCTATACCAGTCGTACAAACAGCTTAATCCGCAACCGCAACCGCAGCGTTTAAACCAGTCAGATCCTAAGGCGTTGATTGGTTCACCCGTTGCCAACCGCTGCCACCCGCAAACGCAGCTTTTGCGGGTGGTACTGGTTGTTGGCGTTTGACTACAATCACTCCAAACACTTTCTACCGTTTTAAAACGTTCAAAACCGCTCCAAATTCTTCAAAATCAAAAACTCATTTCCAGCAGCGTTTGCGACGGGTGGAAAATTTAAAAAAATAAAAATAAAATAAATACAAATTTCTTTAAAATCAGCATATATATATTATTAAAAATTAAGATTTAGATATTATATTTACAATATAAATAAATAATTTTGACAGTTCTTTAGCAAATATTCATTAAAAATATATAATAATCATATATATAAGTTATATAATTAAAACATATCATTAAAATTCTCTTGATAAATGTTTTCTTCATACTAATACATATATATGTAACATGAAATTATAATTTAAATTTAGTTTTCACATTAAATATGTATATTTTAATAAAATCACATCTTTCATCCAAATTATAGAAATTAAAAGATAAATTTAAATATTATACACATGTTATTTTTATAAATTTTATTATTAATTATATTAAACATTAATTTTATAATTGTTCAATATAATATAATTTTAATGTTTTTATAATTATATAATGTGTTTATATTGTTAATTTATTGTTTAACCGCTATTGCACTCGCAAGTCAACCAGTCATAAGTATCTTGTAAACGCATCCGTTTTAAACCGCTATACCAGTCGTACAAACCGCTTAATAACGCTCTTACCTGCAACCGCCCACTTCAGCAAACTCCCACAACCGCAACCGCAACCGCAATGTTTAAACCAGTCAAACTTTAAGTGTTGATTGGTTCACCCGCTACCATCCGCAAACGCATCGGTTGTTGGCATTTGATTACAATCAACGCAAACGCTTTTTACCGCTTCAAAACGTTCAAAACCGCTCCAGATCCCTTAAAATCAAATAATTCTTTCCAGCAGCGTTTAAGGTTGCAGGTGGAAAATCTTAAAAAATACAAATAAAATAAATACAAATTTCTTTAAAAGCAGCATATATATTATTAAAAATTTAAGATTTGGATATTATATTTACAATATGAATAAATAAATTTGACATTTTTTTAGTAAATATTCATTAAAAATATATAATTTATATAATTAAAACATATCATTAAAATTCTCTTGATAAATGTTTTCTTCATACTAATACATATATATGATCTAACATAAAATTATAATACAAATTTAGTTTTCACATTAAATATATATATTTTTAATGAAATCACATCTTTCATTCAAATTATAGAAATTAAAAGATAAATGTAAATATTATACACATATTATTTTTTATAAAATTTAATTATTAATTATATTAAACTTTAATTTTATAATTGTTAAATATAATATAATTTTGATGTTTTTGTAATTATTATAATGTATTTATATTGTTAATTTATTGTTTAAATGTTATTGCATCCGCAAATCAACCAGTCATAAGTATTCCGTAAACACATCTGTTTTTAACCGGTATGCCACTTATACAAACCACTTAATAATGTTTTTAACTGCAATCTTCTACTTTAACAAACTTCCGCAACTGTAGTCATGCCCTAACGTGACAAACGGAGAAAGACACGTCCTCCTGTCGAACATTAACTTTCAAGAAATTTCGTACGATTTAAGTTTTCCTTTTTTTTTTTCGCTTTGCACTGAACTACTGTTTCAACTTCCACAAAATTTGGTTTCTGTCAATTGTTTTGTACAGTTTGACTTTCGTCACCTTTGATATTCTATATTTCCTGTTGTCAGCTAAAACATGCTTTGTTTTTGCATGAAACAGTGTCTCAACCTAGAAATGAGAAAAACGATTTTGTTCCCAGAACTCAAGGGTTTCGTGAGCTCCAAAACTCTAGAAGCTTCTCATTTGTCATCATATTTCCTCCTAATTGAGTTTCTACGTTCGATCGAGCCGCCAGATTCTCCACATTATCATCTCTTTTCTTCACATCGTCTTCTTCGTTGTCTCCAATCACTGTAGGGATCCCTCTGCCATCTTTCACTGCTTCTGTTATATCGCCTTTGGCTTCCTCAAACACCTCACTGCTGCTTCTGTTACTCTCAAGGTTCTGGTTCGGATCAGGGTTTAGAACAGGCAAGTCCATGGAATCAGTGTTACCATTAGCCACCACTGGTTGTTCTAGGGTCTTGTTGTCAGATTGCAAAGATTTGAGCTGGTTCTTGCTTTGGGATTCAAGAAGAGATTGCAGATATGCGGAGACTTCCTTGCAGGTTGCAAACTCCATCCCATCAGGACTGTATAGAAAGTTCAAGAAATAAGCAAAGAGAGAGAGATAACAATACAGCTAGAATCCTAGAACGGCAAAGAAGACAAAAAGAGAGAGTCATGATGATAAGCATTTCCAGTAGCATTCCTCAAGTCTTGTTCACATGTTCATTATGTTGAAGAAGATACAAGCAAACAAGAGCAGAGGCAGAAACTGAAGCACTATCATATACCATAAAACGAGTCCAGTGCTACAAATTGCTAGTTCCTATTCTTTACTATAACCAAGAAGATTCCACAAGCAAGCCAAGTTCCAGGTCTATTTCATGATCTAACAAGAAACATACACATGATAAACAGAAGATTTATACCTTATGTATGTGCGACAAGCCAGCCACTGATTGTTCCCTTTCCTTTTGATACAGAGCATGAGTCTCCATCCTCTAGGCAAGTATCCCCCAAAATCACAAGCTTTCACAACTTTCTTCTTCTTCCCAGTATTCACCCATTCCCCATTCAGTTGTTCCAAGAAACCTAACAACCCTTCCTTTGTCTCCAACCCCACCGTGACCCTCCTCAGCTCCTCTCCATATGGATCCTCTGCACTATGAGCCAATGCAGTGAGATCCACCATTGTACCTTCTCTGTTCACCAAGCTCACTGGCTCTTCCTTATCTACTGCTAACTGATTGAAGCCATCTCTGATCCTTGGAGGACGGCCTCTCTTTCTTTTGCCTGGATTCGAGTCCATGGAGATTCCTGAATCATCATCATATCTACTCTCCATTCCTAAATCGCTACAAGATTTATCAATAGACAGAGGTCCTCCTGCTTTCTCACCCGTCAAAGAATCATCCAAAACATCCGTCTCTTCGTCGTTAATCCCCTCGTCGCTAGGGTTCTGAATCTTTCTCGGCCTCCCTCGCCTCCTCTTCGTATCGTTATCGGAGATTCCCTGAGCCAGAACGTTCTTAATCGAATCAAAATACGGATTCCGATACACATTTCCGTTATCGTGGATCGGTGCAGGAAACAGCCGCTGACCTTCGTTATTTTCGGCTTCTTCGTCTTCTTCCGCTTTCGTTTCGATCGAATCGACGGAGAACAGAGATCTAAGAAGCGATGCGACCTGCGATTTTTCTTCGCTGGAGGAATCGTCTCTTTGGCGTTGCGGCGACGGAGGTCCGGGAGGTGGAGGGTGGCGCGCGAGGCGGAGACGGAGAAATGTCTGTTTCCGACTGCCGGCGGACTCATTGAAGACGGAGCGATCGATTTTTGGCGTCAAATCGTCGTCTCCACCTGCGGAAGCAGCGAGAGACGCCGAAGAAGAGGGAGGCAGCGAAGAACAGTTAGAGAGCGCGCGCAAATCAGACTGGGACAAGAGGCGCAAGTCGATTAACGGCAAGGACTCGGCCGATAATCGGTCTCCGGAACCACCTTCTAAGTTGTTGTTACTGTTCCCGAGGTTACCGCCGTCCATGGAAGTTCACCGCCGCGAACACGTCAGACGCAAACGACGGATTAACAATCGGTTTTCAAAAAGATGCAATTTCCGATGACTGCAGTGCCTGCTCTTTGCTTTTTAATGCTATCGCTCAGACTACTGGCTCTTCGCTTTTCGGTTTGGTTTATCCAATTTTCTATGAGACCGGTTCTGCCAATTTAATTGCGAAATTGAAATAATGAATGGGCCAGAAGGAGGCCCATTTCGTGTTAATGAGTTTCCAAATGATATGGGGTTTTACCGTTTTCGTTTCAGCATCTCCTCAATAATTTTTCTATCTTTGCGAAGAAGTTTTTTGTAAATTTAAGATAGTTTGTGATCTTTGTTTTTCTTATCCTATAATAGAGTTTAGAAACATAGAGTTATATAGTCCATGTGATCTCTTTCAGTTTCTTGAGATTCGATGAATAATTTTTGCTATCGTAGGCGCACAGCACATATAAGGAATTACTGAATTAGAAAAGAAAAAGATCGATCCCTAACGAGTAACGAGCTAAGCAAAAATTTATATATTATCAAAATAACCAACCTAAATCAAATATCACTCAAATACGACCCTTTACATGTTCATATTTTAATCACTACATTTTCTAATTACGGATTTGCTTTGTTGAAGAATTCTGAAACAACATCAATATATTTATCATTTTATAAATTTAATTTAAATCCCAATTCTTTTTAGTGACAAAACCTCAAATATAACTGCTCCAATCTTTCCAACAAGTTGTCTCAAATCAACAACAACAAAAACCTCAATATATTTGATGTCGAGTGATTGTACCTTTGTCTTCTCGACGTCAATGATCTCTTTCCTTGAACATGTTCCCTAACCCTAAATCGTATCCCGACACTAGTATTTACAGTTTTGAACTCTCCTAAACTCTATTAAAGTGGTGACAATATGTTTTAAAGTTTGCTAAAAAATTCAATACAAGCCTCTACTATCAAACTTCGTTTACAAATAAACAAACAAGAAAAACTACTCTAACTTCGCATGTATTTTCATATTATTTTCTCTTAAATTTTGTTACGAGCAAAGAAAGAGAGACAGCTAAATAGATATGACTGATAATGGAGAGAGAAGAATGACAGAAAGAGATCCACGTGGAGGGATCTGCCAGTTCACGGATTCTCTTCAGTTTCTTCTTTAAACTCCCACTCCAGCTATCTCCTCTTTTGCCATGCTGGCAAACTGGTCCCACTTTTTGTTTTTTGTTTTTCTATTCTGTTTTTGTCTTTGTTACCAATAGGCCTGGGCATTTTTACCCGGACCCGAAGACCCGAACCGAACCCGACCCGAAATAGATGGAACCGAACCGGATTGGAACCGATACAAATACCCGATGGGTCCAAAAATTTTATACCCGAAAATACCCGACCCGAACCGGAACCGAACCGAAAACCGAATGGGTACCCGAAATATTAAAAATATAATTATATACTCAATATATTAGTTATATTTAAACTTGAAATAACCAAAGTAACTAAAATTACAATTATAAACCTAAGATAATAGTTATATTTAGAACATGAAACCTTTAGATTTGTAATGAATTATATTTATTTTGGATTTTTACCTTTGAATTTTAGAGTTAATACAAACTTTTTTCTGTTATTTTTTACTTTTTATTTATTTTTGCTTCTTTTCGGGTTATCATTGAGTATTGAGTACAACAAAACCGATAATAACCGATCCGAATAAGACCCGAATAAGATCCGAACAAGAACTGAATTTTTTAAAAAACCCGAACGGGTCTAAAAAATTTAGCCCCGAACCGACCCGAAACCCGACAGGAACCGAACCGAAACCGAACCGAAATTGTATGAAACCCGAATGGGTCTAAAATTTAGCTACCCGAATGGACCCGAACCCGAATGGACCCGACCCAAACCCGACCCGAAACCCGAACGCCCACCCCTAGTTACCAAACAAACTAATAAAAATTATCTGTATTGGCTGACTGAAAAAATGTTGTCATCAACCAACATTTTAATGTAAGTTTCTCTTAAATATTCGACATTTTTTCTGTCAACGATAAATAAGGTTGATCAAAAGCAGGTTAGACCAATGAAAACGCAAGTTTGATCTGACAAATTAATGACATACTTTGTTTTTTTTTTTTTTTGGGTCAACTACACAGTTATCTGATTTTTTGCTTAAAATGCATACAGGACTGACATAGATAGTGGGGTACTGGGGTTTAGTAATATTTTGCTTAAAAAATAAGAAGAAGAGAAAAAGGGGTTAAAAAGAGGGATGGTCGTTATTGGGTGCGTGCATGCGTGCGGGAGACTATGTAAAAGCTGCTTCTCTGCTCATGATCATGTGATCTTCTCAATTCTTTTGCCCTCCACTTTCACATATATATAGCCCTTTTTAAAAACTCTTTTTTACTGTATGTTTACACGAACGTTTTGTGCACGTATATTATATAAGCACCGTACGAAGTTACCAACGGAAAATATTACTTCAATGTTTAACTCCCAAAAAGTCCATATGCATATATAAGTTTATCATATATGATTATTTATCTACTATTGTTGTTAACAATAGCTCTTTTGTATCTGCTAACTTTTAGTTTTGGTTCATAGTTATTTTCGAAAATGATAATCTAAAACTAGCTTATCATAAGACATGTAATGTAGTAATTCATGTAGTAAGTAATCTAGTAATTCGAATTGGAATCCGATGTAATTAAACAGTCACATGAAAACAATTGATTCAGATCAAACTCTAAACAATTAATTTTACGCCTGGCACTAGATAATATAAACAATAGATAGTTGGCTATGGAATTTTATGATTTTATATATATGAAGTCTACTCATATGTATACATATTTAGTGCCGTCTTTTATAGTAATCAATTTTGAAAATGGTGGATGAGAAATTCTGCAGGTATAATATATACACACACTTCAAAAATCCTCACCAAGTTTACTTTTCCCCTTACCTTAAGGATATTGGTGGATATAACAATGGACTTCCACTAATCATCAAAAAGTCATAACAAATACGATCGGCATAATCATAATATCTGATACACAGTATTACTTTACGTACTTTTGGCTATATGATGGGGATTTACATAACTACTTAATGACATTCTCCAATTATTGTTTTCTATTTTTTTTTTTTTTTAAAGATAAAATCTCAAAGCTGGTGGTGCTTAGCTTGGATCTCACATTATTTTCTATCCGTCGTCACATATATATATAATTGATTTTGACTTGCAAACTTGTATTATTGTAGTATAACTGTTTTGATCGGTAACACTGTAAGAGAATATGCCTGGAATAATATCTGAGTATTTGAAAATTGTGAAATAGCTGAGTATTTTTTTTATTTGTTGACTGTAACATTCTGAAGTAACATTAGTAAAAACTTTGTATCGTCTCGGAATAATACCGTCGTTTTACGGCATACCAGAATCATTATACTTATACTATAAAAAAAAACTTAAATGAAAGAAGATATTTTAATGGATGAGGAAATAAAAGTTGTGGAAGAGCTATAATGGTAAAACCTGGCAAAGATTATAGACAGCGAAGACATACTCAGTGCTTGCCTTGTCACTCTTCTTACAAAACCCCAAAGAAAACTAATTCCTTCTTACATTAACTCACCAAGTCACCACCATCCTTCTCTCTCCTTCCAATAGTAGGGTTGGAGGCGTAAAACGGTAACGTTTAAGAGTTGCAATTTGCAACCAACAACAAAAATATAAAGAGAGAAAATGAAAAAGTCGTTTCTGAGGCATTTGACGATATAAAGAAGCTAACTTTCCCTCATTTTACAATCTTTTCTTTCTTGGGTGATGTTTTAATTAGACAGACCCCATTTTTCTTAAATTCGTTCATTTACATTTACATATTTATTCGTTTTTGTTATCGGTTTATATATATCATCACAAACCATCATCATCAACAACCAAAACAGTTACAATATATATATATATATATATATATATATATATGTCTAATACTAGCTATTACCGATCACCGTTCGGAGACACGACCCACACCAAAGTTTTCGTCGGAGGTTTAGCATGGGAGACTCCGACCGAGGAAATGCGTCGTTACTTCGATCAGTTCGGAGATATTCTCGAAGCAGTCATCATCACCGATAAGACCACCGGGAAATCTAAAGGCTACGGTTTCGTAAGTTGATCTTTTTTTTTCTTTTTTTCCATTTTATATATGTTTCTCGAGGCCTGCCACGTCATCATCATCTCCGTACGTGTGGTACAGGTCACGTTTCGCGAGGCGGACTCAGCGACGAGAGCAGTCGCCGATCCGAATCCTGTGATCGACGGAAGAAAGGCGAATTGCAATATTGCGTCTTTTGGACGTCCCCGACCATCCACGCCTCGAGGTTCGTAATCTCAATTATTACTATTATGGTCGTATTTTAGCAACAGTTTTTTTTAATTTATTTATTATGATCGTCTCATCGGTCTATGTATTTTTCCTTAAAATGCTCTTTCATTTGGCTGGATTATTCGATGCGTTTAGTGATTTAATCTATAAATGGTTTTGGTTAAATTTAAAGCATGAAGATATATCATTTTTCTATTTTCAAAACGTAATTTCATCATTTAATATTTTGTTTATGGCATTAAGCAGGCTACTATATTACGTTTAAAATGAATTTATTCAAGAAAAATATGCTACATTGCTCAATATCTTATTAGCAATGTACTACTTTGAAAGTTGATGTAATTATGTATTCTTAACAACAAAAAAGTTTATGTAGTTATATTTTTTTTTCTTAAAAAGTTTAAAACTGTGGTTACTCTTTGATGGAAAAAGGGCGGGGACAAGGAGGAAGCCCTAGTCAATATCAAGGAGGAGGACAATTAGGCTATACCGGAATGGCTGCTCCGCTGCAGCAGGCTGCGACTGGCCAGCTCATGTATCCGCAGTACGGGTATGTGACTTTTTTATGATTAAAAGAAATTAAAGGGTTTTATTTATTTTAAACCCAAAGAGTGTAGAGAAATTATAAGTTTTGCTTAGGCAAGGAAATGGTCCAATGCGATAGAACTGGTAAGAGACAGAAGATGGTATTTAATGCTTCAATTTGCGCAAGTTGGAGTCAGCCTGTAATATCATATTCATAATATAAATACTTATATCAGCTAGCTACTTGTCATATAAAAAAGTATGCTATATGTATTGAAGATTAGCCGCCGGACCAACACATTGCAATATATATCAATAGTAGTGAAATACTTTATGCATGTCATGTTTATATGTATAAAGAGTGTATATATGTCTCGATGAAGTTTGCATGCACTAAAATTGTCGAGTAATAATTAGGTAAAATTGATTTTTTGCTATTTTGGTGAATATTTAGACTAATTGGTTTACCATCATTTAATTCTCTGGTTTTCAGGTACACCTACAATTCTGACTATGGGTACCACCAAGTCAGTCTCTTTCTCTCTCTTTCTCTCCATATGACATACATATACATTTACAAACATGCAATGATCTATATATACATCTACACCAAGAAAATGTTATATGATTGTATCCATCTAGCGGCATGTAAATGAATTAGTTTAGCCTCTTATTTCCGAGAACTAAGTACCTAGAAACTTTTTTTAATTAAGATTGGTAAAATATGTAGGGAAATCGTAGATCACTGACGTATAGAAGTATAGAGTAAATCATAAAATCATTAACTCACTACTAACATTAATGTGATAAAGTTGGTGATATAAATAAATACTGAATTATTTACATGCAGGCGTTATACAACACACAGCTCCAACAAGCGCAATATTATCAACAGCAATTGTACGGAGGAGGAGCAACATCACCGTCATCATCCAACATCATGCCTTCCCCTTACTACTACTTCCAAGCTCCAAGCCCTAGACCATATCCTCATCAACATCATCAGCAATATTATGCTCATGTTCATCATCAGCAGCAGCAGCAACAACAACAACAACGCTTACCTTCTGCTTCTTCTTACCTAATTCACCCATCCAATTTTGAGGCTCATACTTCCTCTAACGCCCCTCCTTCCCAAGGGCTAATATCTTCTTCCACCGGTACGTTCCAACGTGATTAGATTGTAATCTTTACATTATATATATATAAGAGTACGGAAGATTAAATGGAATACCCAAAAGAGAGTGAATGATTGGTCACATGGTATATATATAATTGCGTCATGTCCATGTGAACTGAGCTGTCTTATTTTAGTTCCCTCACATCTGTCTATCCTCCATCATGGGTCATGCATGTTTATATATATGAATATGTGTATGTAATTAATTTCATAAGCCAATAGTGTTTGCATGTGGGTTTCTGTCACCTTTTTATATTATTGATACTCAAGATCTAGTCACAACTCACAAGGGACCACTCTATATCTAAGCAATTATCTAAACTTTTTTGCAGAGTGGCGACCAAACAAATAAACTCTATATGTGGAATTGTAGACTGACTATGATTTGATAGTTCAACAATGTATAATGTTGTGGTTTTATTTGCTTGATTCAGAATCGCAAGCACCACATCAAGTCTCAGGAGAAGGAGAAGAATTCGATGAAACGGATGCACCTGAAAGTGTAACCACGAACAACAGAGAGTAGACGTCATCTTCACGATCAACTGCATCTCCAACTTGTACAATCTTTGACATTTTTTTACTCTCTCTTTTTCTTCATCCAACAAAGAGAAAAAGAAGAAGCTAATTTCGTTTATTTTCTCAACCAAATCCATGACTTAACAAACATGACTGCCAAAATAAAGATGGCTCTATCTCCTGTCATGTTATTTTCTTTCTTTCTTTTCTAACGGAATAATAATAAATCGACTTTGATATTCTTTCTATTAGAATAACTCGAGTTTACTTTTAATTAGTCTATAACTGTTAGCATGTTAAATAAACTCAAGTCAGTTTGAGGAACTAAATTTGTCAGCCAAGTGATATTTTTTTTTTTAGCTGAGACAACTTTTTTCCTGCCAAAGTAGCTAAATTTTTCAACTTAAAAGTTTTTTAGTTGTTGTTAGAAAACATTTGAAATCTTTTCCGATTACAAGTTCAGCCAATAACATAAAAGAACGTTTGAGAAATGTGTTGCTTCTTGTCTAAGACAGATTTCAATCATATCCATATATAATGCCACTATTCAGGTACACCCGCTCGCTCAAAGGCATTCACGTGTGCTTCCAGTCCTAGTGATTGAAGAAAGGTATCAATTGTTCGATGATCTACCACCTGCTGTAGCACCAACCACATATATATATATATATACGTCATGAACAAAGATCGCATTGTGTTCTTCTACAATCACATATTGAGGAAGAGAAAAATTCTTACACGGAAGGGACGGTTATGAATCACAGTTCTAGGCAATGGATGAGGGTTCGGGATCTCATCATCATGAATCCTGCTTGGTCCATAACCATAACCATAACCATAACCAGCTCTGTAAGAACTCGTGTATCTGCTTCCTCCATATCTCTCTGTATTGCCATCAATCCTGCTTGGTCCATAACAATCATCATAATCAGCTCTGTAAGAACCCCTGTAGCTGCCACGTAGATCACTTGACATGCCAAGGCTACTTCCAGCATTTCTTGGTGGATATAGACCTCTGGAAGAGCTCACATAATCCTCTCGAGCAGACCACTGTTGTTTCCTTGACCTTGGATCTTGGCATGATGGGCGTCTCTCCGGTGATGAGCTCCTCTGCCTCTTTCCACCTCGCAGCTGGCTGCTCTGGCTGCTCTCTGGTGGTTGGATCATGTTGAGGTTCCGATCACCCAAGTTCTGAGAAGTAGGGTGCCTTATCACGTTTGTCCCGCGAGCCTGCTCTTCTCTGATCCAGCGAGCCTTCTCTTCTCTGATCCGGCGAGCCTCATCTATTTGGCCTTGCACGAGCAACTTGTTTGGAAGTAGTATCAAGGGAAACTCAGGTCTATCCGGCGGTGATGGAGGATGCTCCCCGGCAATGTAAGGTTGTTGGTTACCAGGCGGCAGGTTCAAAACACGCTCTCTCCTCCAGACAAATCTTTCAGTGTACGTTGGTACATACGTGAGGTCGGGTAGCTCAGAACCCATGAACACTGTGTCCTCCATTTCCCGAGAACCTGCAGCTATTTTTAGATCCGGCCTGATAGCAATTCTGTGTATCAATATGGTGTTTAAGTCCAGCGATTTGGCATAGCCCACTATCCGGCCAAAGTAATGATCACCTGTACGCACAAACTCAATCTCAATTTCCCGGAATCAATTCAAGCAAATCCAGTAAAATCGAGCACATAAATTAAGTAAGCACAAAATGAATCTAAGGAAATCAACTTGGGTGTAAACAAGAAGAGATGAGATCTTACTGGATAAAATAAAGAAGTTTGCGGGAGCAATTTCTCCAGTTCTCATGCGGCTTATCAAATCGAGGGCATCGGACTCCAGTAGATAGTCTGCCGCGTTTTCGATAAAACATCCGGCGTAGCGCATGTATACGCCGTTCTGACTCTCCAGAGTCTCTATTGTTGACTCGGAGAGGTTGTGTGTCCGGTATCCGTCAGACCCTGCCGGAAACCCCTTGGTATACAGGCGGATTTGTAACCGCCCGTAATAACCCAGCTTCTGGAGTCTCTTTTCCAGCCATTCCTTGAACAAAGGATTGGTACGGCTCAATTCGCTTGTATGTCCGAAGTTTTCCGAGTCGATCATCACGTAGTTAGTTATCTCTAAGTTCATCGGATGTTAGAATCGGCCGTAGTTAGTTATCTCTAAGCGATAATGATTTGCGAAAAATAAAATTTTCAGACGCACGGATTATGCACGCTGTCAGTATAAACACAGATTCAAATATGCAAAACCTAAATTGCTGATCTATGTTCTTTTATTATTCAGTTCATGATTACACTCAATGGATTAAATAGATGTTCATAACCATGCTCTGATACCACATGTAAACATACTTTTACATGAACCCTAAGACCTTTAAACATCTAGAACAATCACATAATAGAATCATGAGGAGTTTATAGATCACTTACCTCCAGCCATTGTAGAGAAGATATAAAGGTATTGAATCTGAGATAGGTGATTAGGTTTATCTCCTCTTGCCTATGAACTTTATGTGTTGTGACTTTTAGGATGCCTTTACAATGGACTAAAGGCATAAACTTATAGGTGGAGAGAGGACCTAATTCCTCTTTAGGGTTTCCTTAGAGTTAATCTCAACCGTCCATCAAAGTAGAGATTATTAGGAAATACTCTTTTATATTTAAATTAATTAAATACCAAATATGTCATGAAATAGCAATAGTCCAATAGAAAAACGGTTTAATATAAGACAATATAATAAGGAAGATAATTTATCTTACAGTATTTCTTCAACCGAGAGCACAAAACTTTCGATATAATCTTGTAGCTGACGTTACATAGACTTATTGGTCGAAACTCTGTCATATTCCTTGGTCTTTCTGTTTTCGGAATCAAACATATGTTCATCTGATTTATCCTTTGGTCTATAATGTTCGACGAAAATAATTCCTTGACCATATGTATGATATCACCAGCTGTGACTTCCCAGAACCATTGATAAAAGAGACTCGTCATCCCGTCATGCACGAGAGCTTTTTCCGGGTTTATCTCAGATATAGCTTTCTTGATTTCCTCATTTGAGGAAGTTTTTGTCAAAAAGCGGTTCATATCCGGAGTAACTTTCTCGGTAACATACTGGAGAGCCGTATCAAAATTTTGTGGGTTTATGAGGAAAACATGGTTTGAAAATATTATGTTGCTGTTCTTTCAATGTGCGCGTGTCTGCTTTGTTGTTCCATGGAAGAATTTCGTGTTTCGATCGCCTTTTTTGAGCCAAGTCACCCGACTTTTCTGTTTCCATTATAATTCTTCCTCCCGAAAAGCTGAGCATAACTTCCATTTTAAATTGAGAGTTTCTTCACTTGATACAATATCATCCATCTGCGCTTTCTCGAGTTGCTCCTTAATTATTTCAATATGTCTTGCCGAGTTCATCTTTTTTTTTTTTTTTTTCCATTTTGCTATAGCGCGACGGCATGATTGAACTTTACCATGGATGTCTCCTTGTTCAGATTCCTGGGAAGGGCCCCATCCAGCAGCGACAGTCTCTGTAAATCCGTCTTTGCCTATCCATCTCTTATCGAAACGGAAGTTCCTTCTAACACTAGTGATCTTTTTTTGGATCCTGGCTAGGACAGGTCGATGGTCTGAGCCCCAAAGTTTTAGATACTCCACATTTGTGTGGGAGAAGTGATGCCAGTCTTCATTACCCACAGCTCTATCGAGTCTACATTGAACTTTCCCGGAAGCACGATATCCAACCCAAGACAGAGAGTTACCTTTGAAAGGGACTCAAGCATGCCGCAGTTTTCCAGCATGGTACAGAAGGGTAAAAAGGATGAATCAGATCTTCTTCTTCCTCCACGCTTTTCATTGTTTCCGGTCATTTCATTAAAGTCTCCAATCATGAGCCATGCGCCCTTCCTATGTAGACTCAGTTGCGTTAGGCTATCCCATACAATTCTGCAGTGCTTGGTAACCAGATCGCCATAAATAAAGGTCATAAAGACCTTCTTCCCCTCGATGATTGCTTCAATGTCGATGATTCGATCTGAGGAGGACAGGACAGTAACAGAAAAATAATCAAAATAAAAAGGTGCTACTCCACCGATTAGCCCCTCTGGTTCCACGGTGAACAAATTATCATAACCAAAAGAAGTTTGAAGATCTTGCGTAAAAGACAAATTGTTTTTTTGTTTCAGAAAGAAAAAGAAAAGAAGGACGAAAAACACGGTACATCTCCTCTAGGTGATTCTTTGTAAGATATGTTCCAGCACCTTGACAATTTCATGCTATTGTATTCATATTTTCTTACTGGATGGTTTCTGGGACACCACCGAACCTAAAACAGTAAAAGATTTATTGCTTAAGGCTGAAAAGAGCACATCATTCCTAGGGAAGTAAAATAAAGGGCCAATCAATATCTTTTTCTTAACTAAAGTAAAAAAATCAAGATTCTAATATAGTAGTTATGTTTCTTGCATTGCATTAGTATTGGTTTAAAGTTGTTTAATTTAGAAAATACATTAAACTTTAACTTTTTCTCAATATGTGTGAAAAAACTAAAAAATTCATTTTAGAAGAATGGAGGGAGTGTAAAAAAAAAAATCTTTGGAATAGTAAAATCTTTGATTACAAAGTTGTGTAATCGATGGAATAGTATTTGCAGGAGACGATTGCAGTCATTCATATTGTATTTATCGGTCTAAGTATAGTCGACGTGTGAACAGACTAATTAATGAACTATGTGATAGCTCGGGAAAATTTGATATTGCGTCGTGGGCTTTTAATGAAACCACGTTCCTTATATAACTTCCTTTGATATTTTTTGGGTTGACCGCCAAAACCTCTATGAACTATACGACTTCCTCCTCTATACACTCATACTTTTTTTTAATTCTTTCCATTCTTTTAAATTTCTGTCTATTCTCCCAAATTCAATTAAAAACTAAAATTGCGATTAGTTTTCTAAATTGCGTTTAGATAGATCACGTTTGGGGGAAATACGCAGAAATTAATTTGTTTGGAGGGGAAATATGCATAGATATTTACATAAGTTGTTTACTTGATTGATTAATATAATAAATATATATTACTCAAAATAATAAGATGATATGTCTATATACGTGAAATTTTTTTTAATTGAATATAATATATATTGATTATAGGGAATAATACAACATCAACCAAAAAACTACAACCATCACCAAAAAAAAAATTGATCAAAAGAAAGCAACACATACAGTCTAAAACTAAACTAACAATTATGTTAGTTAAACCAAAAAGGATAGCCCTTAGCCACATACATTACCATCAATTGCCCGACTTGACTCTATGATATGATGTCCAAACTGCTTGAAACTTCCCATTCAGATCTGGGATAACACACTACCGATTCGATATTGTCTATGTGTTTCAACTGATCTTGCCTCCTCCTTTTTAGATTGTTTTACGGGTTGTTTTATGATTTTCTTTTATATGTTGTTGACGATATCTATTGGTATCTCTGCTTTCACCTCCTCTGTTTTTGTTTCAAAACATTTGGAAATTAATGAAATTCGATGTTAAAAAAAATCCTCCCTCGGGACACTGAGAAAAATCAAAAGCGCACCTACTAGTGTTTCTAACTCATTAACTAACTTATAATCTGAAAACAACCCCAAAAGCTGATTTTAAAACAAAAGAAGGTGTTCTGAAAGAAGACTAAGTCTATGGTCTCGTTAATTCACTAATCAATTATTTTGATTTACCTGCAGATATAATTTGTTGAAATACAAAATCGCCATAATTATAAAACACAAAACCAAACTTGAAAATGCGTTTTTTATGATTTATACCATTTTTTATAGCAATATATGTATTTTTAAAGTTTATACCAAACTATGTTATCGTATTAAATACACAAGTATGATATTAAATATTTTGAAAAATCTTGGGTTGACTGCGCTTAGCCTCGTCTCCCCCCAATTCAACAAGTTCTACCAATTACACCATAGATTTTATACTTCTACATATTTATCCCCAAACAAATTAATTTTTACATATTTTCCCCTAAATGTGATCTGCTTAAACGCAATTTGGAAAATTGATCATAATTTTAGTTTTTAATTGAATTTGGGGAATAGACAGAAATTTAAAAGATTAGGGAAAATTAGACTGATATAAAAAATATGGGTGTATAAAGATGGAAGTCGTATGGTACATAGGGGTTTTGATGTTCAACCCATATTTTTTTGACAACAACTTCCTTTGATATTCGCACCAAACTTCCTTTGATATTTTTACGATAAAAAATTTGTTCGGTTGACTTTATATATTCAATGTGTTTGATTTTTTTTTTCTTGAAGCACATAATCATAATATATCACATCAAATTTTAAATAATAAATCGTTCATAGCGACAAAATAACACTGGTTATAAGAAAAAGCATTAGATAGAGATATGCAATGAATCGAATAAGTTTTCTTAGATCAATCCGTGATCAACTGATCATCATTGCTACCGATATGGACAGTCGGTTAAAGCCTCAAGAATCCTTTTCCAAGATACCAACAAAGACCAAAAAAAAAGAGAGAAGCAGCTGAGTGATCATCATTGCTACCAATATGGACGGTCGGTTAAAGCCTCAAGAATCCTTTTCTTTGCATCCTGCATTGCATTAATTGAAATGTTAAAAAAAAAAATTTGCTAAACGAACAGATCAAAATCCCAGAAAGTATCCTTGGTATGGAGACATAATTTAACTGATGTTCAGTACTTTGCTCGAGAGCAGTCATATCCACTTGTTGTCATATATTAGTCAACAAGTTAATCATATCTCAGCGGATTCAAAAGTAATTTTGAAACAATCTATCTGTGATTGTATCTGCTGCAATGCCACAACATGAAAAGCACCACACAAACTAGCACAAAAGCCAAAATAGAAGCTCTAGGATTATAAAAAAAAAAGAAAAGAATGGCAAAGCACTTACACCCGCTCGCTCAAAGGCATTCACGTGTGTGCTTCCAGTCCTAGTGATTGAAGAAAGGTATCAATTGTTCGATGATCTACCACCTGCTGTAGCACCAACCACATACGTATATATATATATATATATACGTCATGAACAAAGATTGCATTGTGTTCTTCTACAATCACATATTGAGGAAGAGAAAAATTCAGGTCTTAAAAGCCTGAAAGTATGTTTGATCATCAATCATATAACTTGCGGAATGACGAAATGATTAAGTGATTTGCACGGTTCTAACGAATTACATAATTCTATATTCAGATTCATATGTGATTTACATGATATATTTAATTATACTAGGTTTTTCACCCGCGCTACGCGCGGGTCTGTATTAGTAATTTGATTAAATAATTTTATTTTTAAGTTTTTTTCATTGATAGCATGATTGATTGTAGTGAACCAATGTTCTTATTCTCTTCTTTGGTTTTGTTTTTTAGATTTTTCCTTTATTTTCGCTATTTATTCGATTTTTTTTTTTTTTCTTCTTCATCTTTACTCTTTCTCGTCTTCATTCCTCTTCAATTCTTTGTCCTTACAATTTCTTATTCGGTCTTCTTTTTCATCTTTGTTATTTTTTTGTTTCTTTTGTCCTCATTCTTTGATATCATTGTCTTCTCTTTTTTAATATTTCTTCTTATTTTTGTCTTTGTCTTGGTTATTGTTCTTTCGTTTTTTCTATAATTAGTTCATGCGGTCGAAGTTGCTAAGAGTTAAGTATCTTTCTTTTATTTAGCTTATTCTTTTTATTTTTCTTGATTATTCTCCAGGACTTGATCCCTTTTATATATAGTTTTATTGTAGATCTCTTTTATTTAATCTTATGTAAAGTAAAAATTTAATTATCTGATACACCCAACCAAATTTAAAAACGAAAAAGATTCACATAAACAAAATTAAGCTAGAGATTGTGCATTTACATATTCACACATGTAATAAGCAATGTCTAATAATAATATAAATAATTTAATTTATGCGATCATAGAGATATGTTTTGCATAGATTTTCAATTTTTATTATTTAGTTTCATCTTTTTATTTGGTTTCCTTCTTTAGCCTTATCTTTTTGGTTTCTTTTATGGCTTTGTTTTTTGCTATCTTCGTCCTCTCTTTTCTTAATTTACTTCTTTTTATTTTTATTCTTATTGATTCTTATTCTTCTGTTTCTTATATGATTAATTATTTACATCTAAAATGCTAATGTTTTGCTAGAGTTTATTTTCTTCTTCTTTGTATTGGTTATTCTCCCTATTAATTTTTTTCTCACTCTATTGCTTTTGTACATATTTTAGCATAAGTCTCATTAATCTTATGTAGAACATGTTTTCATTATCTGATACACCAAACCAAACTTAAAAATGAAAATGTACGTATTAACAAATTTAAGTTAGAAGATAAGCTAAGATTTTGGTAGGTTTTCTAGGGTTATAAAACCTAAATGAAGAGAAACTAATCAACACACATCATTGTTTTTCATTTTCTTCTTCGTTCTTGTTTTTATGTATTTTAATTTTATTTGATTCATTCTTATTCAGTCTCTTCGGTTTTGATTTCTTCTTCGTCTTTCCCCTTATATGGTTTCTTCTTCATTTTCACTCATCTTTGCGTTTGCTTTTCTTCGTCTTCGCGCTTTTTTTTTTTTTTTCGTCTCCTTCGTTCTTATTCGCTTTCCTCTTTAAAGGTCTTTGCAAGTTTTTTTGTTTTTGTTAATTTGGTTTCTTCTCTTTCGTTCGTATTCGATTTCCTCTTCAAATTGTTCTTCGCAAGTTTTTAATCTGGTTTTTTCTTATTCATCTTTACCTTTTTTTGTTTATATTTTGTCTTCGCAATTTAATATATTCGTTGTCGCTCATCTTCGGTTTTATCTTCTTACTCTTCTTCTTTGTGTTTGTTTTTTTTCTTTCTTATTCTCCACCCTTAAAATTCTACATGGCTCCATTTTTCTTGTAAAATATTAATTTTATATTGAAATTTGTAAACTAATTTTAACATAAGCTTTTTAATTTGATATCGATCCATAAGTTATTTAGAGTGTCCACGGAGATATATGCTTTATAAATTTGTTCTTTCTTATTTGTTAAACATTTTCAGTGATTATTTATATAATTAACAATTATCTTAAATTAAGAAATTTTCCTAATATAAATCTAAGTAGATTTTTGGTGTTACTAAAAACTTATACATGTTTTCCTTATATCTATCGATATTCCATATCTAAAATTTGGAAAATTTCTTAATCTTTGATGATGATATAGAAAAGTATTATTGGTTGTTTAAAATTTGAAAATTTTCTTAATATTAGAGATGCTGATTTGACATAATTTAATTCATTTTAAAAAAAAATGCTGATGTGGACACACTTAGAGGCATTTAGCCTCAACTTTTATTTTGTTAAAAAATTTCAGTGGTTATTTATATTATTAAAACCATTATGTTAAATTAAGAAATTTTTCTAATATAAATCTAAGTAGATTTTTGGTGTTACTAAAAACTTATGCATGTTTTCCTTATATTTATTGATATTACATATCTAAAATTTGGAAAATTTATTAATTGATGATATAGAAAAATATTATGGGTTGTTTAAAATTTGGAAATTTTCTTAGTTTTAAAGATGTTTATTTGGCATAATTTAATTGGTTTAAAAAAAATAAAAGCTGATGTGGACACTCTTAGAGGCATTTAGCCTCAACTTTTATATAGTATAGATTTTGTTAATACTCTAAATGGGCCGCACCTGTATATTGGGCCGTATATATATATTACATGTCTCTGTTCACTGCGTTGGTTCCGACCCAAAATGACCTTTTTTTTCTCCTAAGAGAACTTTATTGACAAGCGTCTCAAAATTCACAACCGACGAACCACGCTTACGCTCCGTCGCTTCCTCCGCCGATCGCCGCCACTCCTCCGCCTTCTCTCTCAATTTCTTCCCCTTTTCTCCATCCATCAGCTCTCTAACCACCGCTTCAACCTCCTCTCTCTTCACATCTCCTCCGATCTCCATCCCCACTCCCCACTCATCACAACAAAACTTGCAATTCGTCGGCTGCTCCGCGAAAAACGGCCAACATATCATCGGAACACCGCCACACAGACTCTCCAGCGTCGAGTTCCATCCACAATGCGTCAAGAATCCTCCGATCGCCGGGTGAGAAAGGACTTTCTCTTGAGGACACCAACTCGACATCATCCTCCGGTCTGCCGTCGCCGCTAAAAACTCCGGCGGAACCACCGCCTCCTCTCCAGCAACCAAATCCGGCCGGATCACCCACAGAAACTCTCTCCCGCTCGCCGCCAAACCCCAAGCAAACTCAACAAGCTGCTTCGCACTCATCACCGTGATGCATCCGAAATTGACGAAAACGACGCTGTTTCGAGCCTTGGTGTCGAGCCAATCCAAACACTCCGTCTCCTCTCTCCACAAATTTAATCCAATCTCACTAACCTCGTCGATTTCCCGGTTCGCTAGGAGATGAAGCGGTCCAATCGGATAAACCGGAGGTAGTAACATAGATCGCATGGACTCGATTACGTCATGCTCGAGATCATCAAACGTGTTGAGAATTATCGCAGTGGCACGTTTTGATTGGTCGACTTCTCTAATGACGAAATTAAGCATTATGTCGTCGGGATTAGTGGTACGGATGAAGCTAGGGATGTCTTTTAACCTAAGATTCTTCATCGACGGTATCCAATCTATAACCGTGTCTAAATGCTCCTTACACATGTAACTTTCATCTGTCAAATCATTATTATTTAGTAACCTATAAGATACGACACAATATGTAAATCAAGAACCAGAAGAGGTTATTCTCTATTAACTAATTTGAATAAAAATCAATGATTATAAAAAAAACAATAATTAGTACCTTTAAAAGGAGATAAACCTTTTTCGATGAAGCGATTAAATTGTAGATAAGTCATGAAACCACAAGCACTGTTAGTCCAGAAAATAACCTCCGGGACACCGAGATCCTCTGCTGCGTCAAGAGTAAAGCTCATCACACCGTCAGATACAATACAGCTCACCGGAGGGACATCATCTCCGGTGTTAAGCCGTTGGAGAAGCTCCTTGAACGGAGCAAGACAGTGCTTCGTAGTGGAGACGCAAAGGGAAGGGATATCCTGCGTCTTATCCCCATCGGTCTCCGGTAAGCCGTCGGGGATGGATTCGAACCGGAAAGAAGGAAGCCCGTCTAGGGCGTTGGGACCACGGGATCGGAGGAGACGGTTGTGGTTGTAGACGGTGTTGACAAAGGTGACGTGGAAGCCTCTGGCGTGAAGGAGTTTAGCCACTTTCAGCATAGGGTTGATGTGGCCTTGAGCCGGGTGAGGCACGCAAACTACGTGTGGTTTTTGTGCGCTATTGACGGCAGGAGATGCCATTTTTGTTTTGGTTTTGATCTTATGCCAAGAAAATGATAATGATGGAAGTAGATAAGATAGAAGACTAATAAATGGATCGATAGAAGCCACAATACTGTTACTTCTTGCATAGTGTGTAATTTTGTGCCATAAAAAGACAAACTAGTCTAGACAGTAGACAGTGATATATCACACAATATAAATTTTCTTTTTGTTGTCGTGATTGAATTTCCAAATTTTAGTCTCTCCCATATTTGTTTTCCGTCCTCAAAGTTTCTTCATTCACACAGACAAAAACGCTACACAAAATTGAATATTTTGGAGTAATTTAGTGAGTAATTCTCTAGAATATCATACTTTTCAGTTTGTTTTTTCTTGTCAAAAGTTTTAATGAAATAAGTTCATTTAAATTGTTAGAACTTTATTACGAAGCAGCTTAAGATTGCCACTGACAAGACAAAAAAAAGGTACAATGATTTTTTTTGTTTCCTTTTGCTAGTTCACGGTAACTCTTCTATTTCTAATGCATCAAGTTTCAAAATTTATAATGAAACAAGTTAATATAAAATGTTAGAATTTTATCACGAATCAGCTTGATTGCTAATGACAAGACAAAAAAATGGTACAACAATTATATTTTTCAATGGCTTCCAAAAGACACGAGGGATACATTTGGTGCATCCACAAGAATACTAACCATTAATTATTTTATTCAATGGCTTCCAAGAGACACGAGGGATGCATTTGGTGCATCCACAAGAATACTAACCACAATCTCAACTTCCTCTCTCCTCACATATCGTTGATCGCCGACATGCATGTTTTTTGGAAAGTGATGCAACAACAACACAATTTTGGTCCGTACCAAAGGATTATATCTTGGTTTGGTTAGACTTAATTTTGTCTAGTAGTACAAACAATGTTTTACACATAATTAGCGTTTTTTTTGGGATACGTATAAATAGAACACCGATATTTCATTTTCTAATATGATCGGGTTTTGAGACTGCTAAAAATATTATCTTAAAAGGTAAAACGAAATTCTAAAGAAGCGCGATTATTAAAGCCCATATTACTACAAGAATCTTATGTTTAAAACAAACTATAGTCACCATGTACGTAGTCTCTACTCTCCTAAAAGAACATTGGTAACAAGCTTCTCTAAATTCACAACAGAGGAACCAAGCTCATGCTCCGTCGCTTTCTCAGCCAAGCGCCGCCACTCCTCCGCCTTCTCTCTCATTTTCTTTCCCTTTTCTCCATCCATCAACTCTCTAACCACTGCCTCAACCTCATCTCTCTTCACATCTCCGCCGATCTCAATCCCAATCTCCCACTCGTCACAGCAAAACTTACAGTTCGTTTGCTGCTCTGCAAAAAATGGCCAGCAAACCATTGGAACTCCGCCGCAGAGACTTTCCAGCGTCGAGTTCCATCCACTGTGCGTTAAGAACCCTCCGATCGCCGGATGAGAAAGAACTTTCTCCTGAGGACACCAACTCGCCAGCATACTCCGGTCCGCGGTCTCCGTTAAAAACTCAGGTGGAACCATCGCCACGTCTCCGACTACTAAATCCGGTCGGATCACCCAGAAAAACTCTTTCCCCGTTGCCGCCAATCCCCAAGCGAACTCCACAAGCTGTTCCGCTGTCATCACAGTTATGCTCCCGAAGTTAACGTAAACGACGCTGTTTTGAGATTTGGTATTGAGCCAATTCAGGCACTCCGTTTCTTCTCTCCATAGATTCGATCCCATTCGTCCGATTCCACTGTTCTCATCGATCTCTTGTTGTACTAGTAGATGGAGCGGGCCTATAGAGTAAACCGGAGGTAAAATAGATTGCATGGATTGGATGACGTCATGCTCGAGATCATCGAACGTGTTGAGAATGATAGCAGAAGCGCGTTTAGCTCGGTCGGTTTCACGGACAAGGAAGTTGAGCATTATGTCGTCAGGATTAGTCGTACGGATGAAGCTAGGGATGTCTTTTAGTCTTAGGTTTCTCATTGATGGAATCCAATCTATTTTTGTTTCTAAATACTCCTTTGTCAAGTAACTCTCATCTGCCAAATCCACAACCATTTTAGTAGTTGTAATTTAATATCTCGAGATTTCTTAAAATAAAAATCAAAGCAACGTATTAACATGCAAGAATTGATGCATTTACATTGATAGTGTATATAGATGAGCTAGAAAAAGACGCTTAACCCCCAATCTAATATATATTTTTTTAAATTAATTTAAATTGTCAAGATCATGGTTCCATTTTATGCACCAATGCTTGCAAAGGTCTTCACAAAAAATTTCTTTTTTGAACCAACACTGAAAACGTTACACAAATAACAAAACATTTTCAATGAAGTCTAGGTTAAGAGCTAGTTATCACTCTTAACTTAGACTTCATTACAAAACAAACTAGCTCTTAACTTAGACATATATTTTCAAATAACTTAGACTTCATTATAAGTGGAAACTAGCTCTTAACTTAGCCTTCATTACAAAACAAAGCTATAGCTCTTAACTTAGACTTCATCTAACAAGTTTGTCACACTCTAATAGCCATTTATAATGAAGTCTAAGTTAAGAGCTAGTTTCCACTTTCATCTACCCACTTCTCAACATAATATCGTTCTTGGTCTCCCACCAAATCTTTTGTGTCAACTAAAGAAAACTGTATATTAACCTTTTTTAAAAAGAGATAGGCGGCTTTCACCAAGAAAATGGATGATTGGGGGTTAGCCTACTTTATATTATCACAAAGACACAAACAATAAAAAAAAAGGGAACCACCATATAAAAATTATTTCGGTTGTGTATTATTGTTATTTGTTAAGCATAGACCATTTAAAAAAATAAATTTAGACCTTTTTCCTATTTGTGCGTATCAGTCTTAAGCATAGACCATACTAATTTTTTCGATATCGTTTTAATCAGATGTCCTCAAAATGGCCACTTAGAACATGTTCACCACTAATCTCGGTTATTAATAAAAATACCTTTGAGTGGAGATAGCCCCTTCTCGATGAAGCGATAGTAGTGTAGATAAGCCAAAAAGCCACAAGCACTGGTTGTCCAGAAAACAACCTCCGGGACACTAAGCTCCTCCGCTGCATCAAGAGTAAAGCTCATACAGCCGTCGGATACAATACAGCTAACCGGAGGTACATCATCTCCGGCGTTTATTCTCCCGAGAAGCTCCTTGAAAGGAGCGAGACCGTTCTTCATGGTGGACTCGCAAAGGGCAGGGATATCCTGCGTTACGTCCACGTCAGTCTCCGGTAGACCGTCAGGGATGAACTCGAACCGGAAGGAAGGAAGTCCGTCGAGGGCGTTGGGTCCACGGGATCGGAGGAGACGGTTGTAGTTGTAAATGGTGTTGACGAAGGTAACATGAAAGCCTTTAGCGTGGAGTAGTTTGGCCACTTTCATCATCGGATTGATGTGGCCTTGAGCCGGGTAAGGCACGCAAACTACGTGTGGTCTTTGTCCGCTGGAAACAGCATGGGATACCATTTTTTTCTCTCTTACGAGAATTTTTATAAATTTGTGACTGAACTTGGGAGCTATTCCGTTAAGCTTTGAAGGACTCAATTTTATAGTAAAGTAATATTATAAGTGACAAGATCGAGAGTTCGAGACCATATGATTCTCGTTCATCAGCACATGCGAAGATTCCCCATATCGGGCATTAGCGATCTCGAGGCCAAATTCGTGTATTTATTTATGTGTAAAATGTATAAGCCAACAAAAGATTTTTGTTTGTTAAAGTCGAAGCCAACAAAAGATAATGTTTTATAAGTATTGAAACAACCAAGCTCTTTATTTTTTATTTTTATAATTAACATAGCTCGTATTAATATTATGAAGTATTAATTCCCAACAGCTATCAATGTCGAAGTTCTCAAATAAATAATCAAATAAATAATTAATCAATTCAACCAACAATATTAAATTCCAAAAATATGACCAATCTAGCAACCTAACATCAAGTTCGCATAAGTAATCTAAAACATTAAACTCAACAACTAAAACACCCTATCATCCTCTCCTCGGCCCGATTCCGAAATCACAATTAGCTTTTATCTGCATCACATTACGAAAAAGATGCGTAAGTATTATCATAAATACTTAGTGAGTGAATCACTCCGCCTACAGGCTAATTACGCAATTCTAGATAATACTCAGGCAAGCATAACCACAATACTCAACAAAACTTAAACAACAATTTAACAGTTAACACAATTCTCACAATTCAAACCACATAACAACAATACACAGCAACATCTTAAACCACCCTTAAAGATTAACCAAATAACCACAAATAAAACTGCACAACTCTCACGCTGGAACAACGGTGTCGACCGACACCCAAAGGGTGTCGCTCGACACAACTGCTTAGTGTCGACCGACACCCGAAAGGTGTCGCTCGACACAAGCCTCCTGGTGTCGACCGACACCAAATGATGTCGCCCGACACCAATTCAAAGATCTGACACCCAGATCGACGAATCCGCCTAGAAATACGAAAAACTCCACAACTAACACAACAATTCGATCAAAGCACGATTATCAACATGAACAAAATATGAACTCATCACAAAACTCAATAAAACAGTCAAACTCTAGAAATTATGAGTCTACGGTCACGCATTCATCTTGACAACGGATTGACACAAAGGGGAAAGAGAGAAACAATGAAAAACAACCACCAACAACTCCAAAAACCTCAGAAATCTCCAGAAATCTCCAAAACTCATTTTCCTCTTAGCCTCTGCCTCTGAAACTCGAAACCCCTCGAAGAAAGCGACTCTTTTGCTTAATTACTCACGATTTAGGGCTTCCTCGCCTAAACCAGACTAAACCAGATGACTTAAATCGAACCGATCGATTTCCACATAACCGGTGTCGATCGACACCCTCCCTGGTGTCGCCCGACACCACCTGCTGAACCGCCAAAACCGCACAAAAATCCAATTAAATCGTAATCGATTCTCGATAACCGGTCGGTGTCGCCCGACACCACTTCCAAACAATACTTTCGGTTCACGGATGTTACAAGTACAAGAGTTTATTTTATGTAGTCTTGGTGAAATAAAAGTCAAACTAGTGTGGCCCAATAACCATATTATTTTACCTTAATTAAAGTTTCGTTTTAGAAGTTCAAAGTCTCGTTTAAGAATACAAAAATAAATACTTGTTCATAATTATATAAATGTAACATAACACATTTCATGTTCCACAAAAATAAAATAAAAATAAAAACACACACACACAACACACATACACACCCGACATGTTTCATAACGTAACATTACACATTTTGATAATCATTTTATGTTTGAAATAGATTATAGACTACCCGTTGTTCCATGCTGCCCTGAGACTAAGAGCACCTTATTGACAACCGTCTCAAAATTTAAACCGACGAACCACTCGGATGCTCTGTCGCTTTCTTGGCCAAGCGACGCCACTCCTCCGCCTTCTCTCGCATTTTATTTCCTTTCTCTCCGTCCACCAGCTCTCTAACTACCGCCTCAACATCCTCCCTCTTCACATCTCCGCCAATCTCCATCCCCACTTCCCACTCATCGCAACAAAACTTACAATTAATTTGCTGGTCTGCACAGAACGGCCAACACACCATCGGAACACCAGCTGAGAGACTCTCCAAAGTCGAATTCCATCCACTGTGCGTTAAGAACCCTCCGATCGCCGGATGAGAAAGGACTTTCTCTTGAGGACACCAACTCGTTAGCATCCTTCGAGCCTCCGTCTCTACTAGAAAATCTTGTGGAACCACGGCCACATCTCCTGCTACTAAATCCGGCCTGATTACCCCCAAAAAGTCTTTCCTTGTTGCCGCCAAACCCCATGCAAACTCCACGAGATGTTTCACGCTCATCACTGTTATGCTACCAAAATTTACATAAACGACGCTGTTCCGAGACTTATTATCAAGCCAATCCATGCACTTCGTGTCCTCTCTCCACAGATTTGTTCCCATATGTCCGATCTCACTATCTTTATCGATCTTCTGATTCGCTAGTAGATGGAGCGGTCCAATAGAGTATACCGGAGGTAAAATAGACTGAATAGATTGGATGACGTCATGCTCAAGTTCATCGAACGTGTTGAGGATGATAGCAGAAGCACGTTTGGTCCGCTCGGTCTCGCGGATAAAAAAGTTGATCATTATGTCATCAGGATCAGTTGTATGGCTGAAGCCAGGGATATGTTTTAGTCTTAGGTTCCTCATTGATGGTATCCAATCTATTCTTGTGTCTATTCCTTGGTCAAGTAACTCTCATCTGCTAAGTCCACAACACCATTTGATTAGTCATAGTTTTGATAACTCGTATTTACTAACTCGATAACTTGTAAGTTTGATGCATTTAAATATTTAACTAAAACTAATTGCAAATAAGACTGGTAGAATTTTTAGCTACTTGTACCTTGTAAAATTTTTGTGTTTTAATTCAATTAAATTTTCTTCTTCTTTTGTCAAAAATTAAAATTTCCTCACTATATTTTTTCCTTATTTTTGTTGGGACGTTTGCAAAACTACACTTAAACATTTCGGGAATTGCAGATCTATATCCCTCTCACTTTTTAAAATACTTACACCCCATTTTTCATATATCATCCTTAACCTCCTAACATAATCACAAAAATGCCATTAAGTAGACTTCATAATGAAGTCTACTTTAAATGATAATGTCCAAACCAACCTCATCTCCTACACTTATTCACGAAAATGCTATCCACTTCAATTCATCCAACCACCATTTTCAACCATAATCAAGCTTTTAATGCTTCTTCTTCCCATTTACACCACTTAAATCTCATTCTATTCACTTCTAACCTTCTTATCTACCTTATTCTCTCTCATTTCATCACAAAAAAACTCTATAATACATCTCTCAAAATTTCAAGTTATTGTATGATACCATTTCCGATCACCAAGCTCACGGCGACGGCTAGGCTTCTCTATTGAAGCTTCAAATCGAAGCAATCCGCCGTAGACGACACCGAAGAGCTCTTCAAGGTGACTTTTCGTTCGTTTTTCGCGAATTTCAAAGCTCCATCGAGAAGTAGACTTCTTGAAGAAGTCTACTTGTCAACGCGGGGTATAGTTTTGCAATTGACTTTTTGACATTTCAGGCTTGTAGACTTCTTGAAGAAGTCTACATTTTTCCTTTGACAACAAAAAAGTGTGGGTCCCGTTTGTAGACTTCCCTAAGAAGTCTACTCTTCGGAAAAGGTCTAGATTTGCAATTGACCACACGAAGGCTTTTGTCTGTGAAGTCTACAGATGAAGTCTACTCATCAGGGGTATAGATTTGCAATTGACCAAAGTCAAGTTTTTCGAAGTAGACTTCTTTTGTGTATGTAGACTTCTTGATGAAGTCTACTTTCATGAGTAGACTTCACAATGAAGTCTACATACACAGAAGAAGTCTACTTCCAAAAAGTTGACTTTGGTCAATTGCAAATCTATACCCTGATGAGTAGACTTCATCTGTAGATTTCAAAAGGAAGTCTACTTGACAAAGTAGACTTCATATTGAAGTCTACTTTGATAAAAGAAGTCTACTTCTAAAAAGTCGTGATTTGGTCAATTGCAAATCTAGACCTCTTGACCAGTAAACTTCAGTTGTAGACTTCTCGAAAAAATCGTGATTTGGTCAATTGCAAATCTAGACCCTACAGTAGACTTCGTTATGATGTCTACATTTAGACTTTACATAGGAAGTTTACATCGTTGTTGTTTTTTAAATTCGACATTTGTGCCTCATGACCAACCAATTTTTAAATTTTTCTTAGACAATAAGTTGTGTTAACCTGTTTACTTGCCTGTGTTTCAGCTTGGCATGCTTAATCATTGTATTTTGAAGGGAATTAATTTTCTTCATTTTGTTGGACACTAGGTGATCATGTAATAGACTTCAATAAGAAGTCTACTTGCTCGTTTTGATTATTAATGTGTTGTATCTTCGCCTTGTTTTGCAGAAAATGGTGTACGTTGCTGCTGTTTATGAAAAATGGAAGAGGAAAGATAACGACTCGTGGATTTTTGAAGTGGATTACAACAACGGAGGAAGAATTTTTGTTTTATACTTGTAGCTTGATTCCTAATATCAGGCTTTAACTCCATTTTCTTCTTTTAGTACATAAGTTTTTAAAGATAAAGATGACTAAGTCTCCATGAGAAGTTTGTAAGTTGTTTAAGAAACAAACAAGATTAGTCTATCATTTGAGGAATGGTTGTACACATGTTGAGTTTGTTCAAATGGCTTTAGATGATTATTCGGTGAACAAAAACGGAGAACGTCTGGAGTTATCATATCATATTAACATAAACAGAGAGCTTTTAGTTCGTTTTCGCTAGGTAAAATGGCGTGGAATAGCATGAATTTTTATTTAAAAAAAAATAATGTGAAGTCTACAAGAGAAAACTACTCATGAAGTCTAAGAGGTGCTTCTTAATTATTCAGGCAAAAGGTGCTTGAACAAGATATAAAACCAAACAACATGAGAGTAACACATACATAATATTAAGAACGATACATATAAGTTCTACAATGCGGCTCATTCTCCTCATATGAAATATCAATTGCCATCTCTTCTGTTCCAACCATCATATTGTCCCAAACCTTCAATTGACATAATGAAACTATATAACTGTACAAGATCTAAACTTTATGATTCAAATTGCATTCATAACTGAACAGATTTCAATTAGTCAAAGTAATCAAGTATAACTGTATAATTCAACTTTTGCCAATTAGACAGAGACACTACTAAAGACTTCTTTCATGTTTGTTCCATAATGCTGCGAAAACCAGTGATATGAGAAATGATATAATGATGATTTACCTAAGAGAGCACTAACTAGACCACCATTACTGATCTTAACGTCTTCTCACCGCAGAAATCGGGAGTCGGTTGTCTATCACCATACACTGATTTCATAATACTAACCAGGAAGAGCACATGAGTCACACACACCTTAACGACTTCTCAAAAAAAAAAGTGATACGAGGACAACAAAAAAAAAAGTCCAGTGATCCTTAAAGTAAGCAAGACAATGGGACGGAATTAAAATAAGGTTTAGAAGATAAATCTTACACTCTAGTCTGCATCAGCTTCAGGATCCGCAGCAACAACAGTTACATCAACAAGCTATGCAAGGCCACATGGGGATTAGACCAATGGGTTTGAATAGTAACAATGGACTTGAGCATCAGATGCACCACCAGGAAACTCCGCTTGGCGCAAATGGTAATTAAACCGCTCTTAGATAAACCTTTCCTCATAGTTCTTGGAGCAGTTTTGATCTTATTTTCACATTTCTTGGCGACCAACAGCGGGTCCGAATGATGCTCGAGGTGGAGGTAAACAGGATGGGACCGATGTGAGCCAGAGTGGAGCTGATGGGCAAGGTAGCTCAGCCGCTAGACATGGTGGTGGTGATCTAAGAAACAAAAAGAAAACTCAGTAAATCATACACTCAGATATTATAAGAGAAAGTATTAGTTAAGTGAGATGAACATATATATACCCTGTGAAAAACTTTCGAAAGAAAGGTAATCTTACGTGAGAGCGAGGAGATGTGGGAGGTCTTTAAAACGTGCAATCTCTTCACAGTCGATACAAACATCCTAAGAAATACAAAATATCACTAATTTTTCCAATGAATAATAAATTATTATAGGATATATATGAATCCATTTTAATAGTGATGAAAAGAATCATATGAACAGAAATAACCAAACTCATTTTAGAAAACTCATATTGAAAATATTTTATAGATTGATATAAAATGTTTTTGTTTTCATAATAAAAGTGAGTAAATATTGACTAATTTATTTTGTTGGATTCAACTTACTCCCAAGGAACATCTCCGACCAGAACTTTATCTCCTTCGGTGTCTTCGTAGACCAAAGTGTATTGTCTGCTTAGATCTGACAGAACTTTCTTAGAAAAGAGCCAGTCAACGGCATGGGAAAGCTGTTGATAGTTGTTAAAAGCAGAGAGGTTGACTTTTCTTCCGATGGCAACTCCTTCCATGTTGATCTTAACGTACAACTCTCTCTCTTCATCACTCTCTCTCTTCTTCATCTCCTCCTTTGGCTGTGCTGTTAGGTTTCGTCGGGATGATCTCACAGGCGGCCAACCCACCACCGGAGCTGCCTCAACCCTGTTTTAGCCATATCTTGTTATAATTTGTGGTAAACAAAATTTTCTTGAATAACCAAAATCCACACTAATATCCGGAAGCCATGAAAAGAACCAGATTTTCTAACCATTTAAAATATGTGAAGTGGCAAACCATGACTGAAATCGATTCATAAAGAAGTTATAAACCATTAGTGAGATTGTGAGAACGAATTAAGAGAACCTGTTATTGGGAACAAATGAGGTTTCTTTGGTGAAGCTTCTTTGTTTAGATCCGTTGTTGCTGTTGGAAGGAACTACAGTCCCAATCTTTATAAAAGTAGCCTCTTGTTTTAAGAGTGGATTAGCGGAGTGGATGTCATGATCCATTAAAGGGTCGGGTCAGATCCGGCAGTCATGAGAACAACGGACCCTCTCCGTCGACGTAAAGGTCCGTTGAGGGAGAGAAAGAAGACATGTCAGACGGAAGCACCGGAGGCGTAAGCACCGGAGGCGGAGGACATGTCAGACGGTGGAGAGAAAGCACGAGTAGCAATTTGAGAGAGAGAGAGGGAGAGAGAAGAGCATCAAGCTTTGAGAGGGAGGCGAGAGTTAGTTTCAGAAATTAGGGTTAGATGGAAAATTTTATTTATATAAGTTGGTATAATTTCCGGTTTAATCAATAAGTTTCCGGTTTAATCAATAAGTTTCCGGTTAAGTTAACCAAATTGGGTTAACCAGTCTCTGAATTAAATCCCGCCTAAATGATTTCAAGGATCCATTTCCAGCTGGTGGCCGTACCTTTGCCGTGATTTGGTTTTTGTCGGCCTTTGGTTGCCCGCCATCGACCGGATGTGGCATCTGTGAGTATCTCCTCATCCGTTCACATTCCTCCGTCCGATCTTTTGGATTTGCCAACCAATATGGTATTGTCTGGCCGCCTGTGAAGTTTGGTGGACATCGGTCACGTGGTTTGGGAGATGGATAATGTTGGCCTCCTTTTCACCTGTTTGGCCGAGAGAATCTCGCCGGATGGGATATCTTGAAATCTACTCCACCGTTTTGTGATTTTCTTCAACCGATGTGATTCTTCTTCCCTCTTTTAGTATTCCCAGGTCGTGCCCGCCCTCTTGGTGTCGGTTGTGACAAGGGTGGGATGAATGGGTGGGACATGTTCTTGTTTGGTCTCCTCTTGGGTCTTCATCCTAAAAAAAATGTTATGCATGCAATAATGATGTGAAAACTGAAAATGAAAAAGAAAAATACCGTGTGGGTTGCCTCCCACAAAGCGCTTGTTTTAAAGTCATCTAGCTTGACTCCCTTTTTTGGTTTAGGTGTGGATGTGATCGGCCAAAGGGTTTGTGATGAGGACATCAACCCTACCAAGGCCCTAGAGGACATACCGGTGGTCAAGGATTCACCAATGACTCGCTCCAAGACCAGGAGACTTAGAGAAGGATTCAATGAAGCTGTTGAGACCCTCCTCAACACCATGAACCTTGGAGACTTCCTCAACACCCCACCTCCAGGCGACAATCTCTCGAGAAACCTCTTGAGCAACCCCATTGCACCGGAGCTAGCCTTAATGGAGGACTTTGCACGCATGAGCCTAAAGGAGGATCAACCTCAACCAAAGCACTGTAAGACTGTTTACTTGGCAGGTAATGTAGTTCAAAACATCAAGGATCCCACCAAGGACAAGTCGGAGCTTGAGGACATGGCCAAGACCAGCAATGTAGCCGAGAAGGAACATGAAGACGTTTTGGGAGCTACTGAAGAGGAAACACTTGAAGATCTTCATCAAATCAACTCCAAAGGACCTGAAGAAGAAGACCTCATCATTGGACCAGCAAGGAACGGACCAGAACAAGACAAGTTCTTCTCAACACCACTTGAGCTCATTCCGCGCCAAAAGCAGGTATTTTCAATTTATACAATTTGTGCAGGTAAGGGCGAGTATCCCAGTGGTTCTTAGGCTCAAAGACAACCCCAGTTCGAGCCTCAGAAGAAGCTACACGAATTTGGTTTGTTTTGGTTTAGTTTAAGTGTTATTTCCTTTTCTTGTATTTTTCCTTATTTTTGCATTTCTTTGTTTCTGTTCAAGAGAGCGTGATGTGCTTTCTTTCCTTATTTGAATTTCGGCCTTAGGGCTAGCTGAAGAGCTGTTTATAAAGCTCCCCTGCAGCTTTGTATTTTTGGTTACCCTTGATTATCAATAAAATAACGTATTTCTTCTTTGCTCAAAGCCGCCGCTTTGCTTAGAACCCTAGCTTGTCTCTTGCGTGTGCGATTCACCAAGATCAAGTGTTTTGCTGTATCAGAGAGTCCTTCATCCTCTCTGTGGTGCCATCGATCCATCCTCAAGTCCATCATTTCGTTCATACAAGAGAGAGCGTGAAAGCCAGCTTGTTGAACACCATATCGATTCAAGTCTTGTGGATTCAAGCCTTGTCTTACCACCCCCATCCATTGATCTAGAGGAGAGAGCGTTAAAGCCAGCCTCTAGATCCCATCCACCACCTCTTGCCGACAGATCTAAGCCTCACCACCGAGTCTTACATCATTTTGGTATCAGAGCCAAAGGTTCTGCCTTTGGTTTATCTATCCCTGTCTATTTCGTTACTGCTTTTGCTTGCTTTCTGTTTTGTTTCAATTAAGAAAACCCCAAAAAAAAAATATTACTTGATTGCTTTGCTTCGTTGCTTGCTTGTTTAGTTTTCTGTTTCTCATAAATCATAAAACCCATAAAAATTGTTCTTGATCTTTGTTTCTTTTTGTTTAAGTTGTTAGATTGCTTTATTGTTTCACTTAAATCCGAAAATCATAAAAAAAAAAAATTTTGTGTTTGGAATTGTTTGAGTTTATTGCCTTTTATTTCTGTGGTATCTTTGATTTGTTTGTTTAAGTCTTTGCAAGGTTAAACAGGAATTCAAGACATCATGGGTGATGAAAGAGATGAAGTGCCGCAAGATGCTATGATGCAGATGCTCACTGCCATGAGAGAAGAGATGCGGAGCATGGGAGAGCAAGTAGGAACGTTGAGGACGGAGTTTGGAGTCCGTATTGGTCGTCTTGAGCAGCCAAGACCAGTGGCTGCTAGAGGAGCTCCTGTACAGGAAGATCAACTCACGGATGATGACATGCCAGAGCTGGAAGATGATCCACCTGATCCTCTTCGACGACAGCAACAGAGGAGAGCAGATCCTCTACAGAGGAATCAAGCTCGTGAAGTAGAAGCAAGGGGACAGAACCATGATATTAAGCTAACCCCTCCTACTTTTGCAGGAAAGTCCAATCCGGAGGTGTACATGGACTGGGAAAGACGACTTGAGCACATCTTCGAGTGCTATGGTTACAATGAGCGCAAGAAGGTTGCTGTAGCAGCGGCTCAGCTCACAGACAATGCATTGGCATGGTGGGACAGAAACGTAGCCGAGAGGAGAAGGCAACGTTTTGGACCAGTAGCCACGTGGAGTGACATGAAATTCCTCCTGAGGTTAAGGTATGTGCCTGAGCATTATCATAGAGACTTACAGAAACGTTTTCGTAAGTTGTCTCAGGGAACAAGGAGTGTTGATGAGTATTTTGAGGAGTTTGAGAAGCTGATGAACTCGCTGGAGCTAGAGGAGTCCGAGGAGGCTTTAATGGCGCTGTTCATAGATGGCTTGCAAGAAAGAATTGCCCGGAAGGTGGAGAGAGCTCAATACAGTGGACTACATGAGCTGTTACACCTCTCTGTTCAAGTCGAGCAGCAGATCAAGCGCAAGACTTCCCTCAGCCAAAGGAACAGAACATCCCAGCCTTGGACGGCGAGTAGTTCTAAGCCCTTAGACAAAGGCAAGACAGTGGAGATTGATTCCCGATTCAAGGGAAAGAGCAATGAGAACTCAAAATTCACTCGACCAGAGCAAGGTAAGTCTTCAATTAATGATTCAAGAACTCGTGACATTGTTTGTTTTAAGTGTCAAGGCAGGGGACACATATCAAGAGATTGTCCGAACCGACGAGTGATGATCATTACCTCAACCGGAGACTATGAGACAGAAGAAGAGCAAGAGGATGAGCAAAGTGCTCAAGACGAAGAGGTTGAGTACCCGGATAGAGGAGACCTTCTGGTGACCAGGAGAGTCCTTAGTGTACTTGTAAACCCGGCAGAGAAAGCTCAAAGAGAAAACCTCTTCCACACTCGTTGTACCATCAACGGCAAGGTATGCAATCTTGTGATTGATGGAGGTTCTTGCACTAATGTAGCTAGCGAGTTTTTGGTAGACAGGTTAGGTCTTGAGAAGACTAAGCACCCCAAGCCGTATCCCTTACAATGGCTCAATGAGGAAGTTGAGATGAAGGTCACAGAACAAGTGGTTGTGCCGTTTAGCGTGGGGAGATACCAAGATCAAGTCACTTGTGATATCTTGCCTATGCACGCCGGACACCTGCTGCTTGGTAGACCTTGGCAGTTTGATCGATCCACCATCCATAATGGTCGGACAAACTACTACTCTTTTGTGCACAATGACCGTAAGTACAATCTTGCACCTCTCAGCCCAACCGAGGTACATGAATTTTATGTGCATATGAATAAAGAGGTTAAGAAGAGTAAGTCTAGTCTTTATATATCTTCTAGTAAGGTATGTAAGACCCTTGGTGCCAAGGGCACCGTGCTACTGATGATCTTTAAAGAGTGTTTGAGCGCAGGATTAGGTGCTCTGGAGGTTCCTGATCAAGTGAAATCTGTCTTGGACAAGTTCCGCGATGTGTTTCCTGAGGAGATGCCCCCTGGCTTACCACCAATCCGAGGCATAGAGCATCAAATTGACCTCGTCCCTGGCTCTGCCTTACCCAAGAAGGCTGCTTACCGAATGAATCCTGAGGAGTCCAAAGAGTTGGAGAAGCAAGTGAGAGAGCTGATGGAGAAGGGATATATCCGAGAGAGTTTAAGCCCTTGTGCTGTGCCAGTGCTCTTAGTTCCCAAGAAGGATGGGACATGGAGAATGTGTGTGGACTGTCGAGCCATAAACAACATAACTATCAAGTATAGGCACCCCATACCACGTCTTGACGACATGCTTGACGAGTTAAGTGGATCTACTCTCTTCTCTAAAGTAGATTTGAAGAGTGGCTATCATCAGGTCCGAATGCGTGAAGGAGATGAGTGGAAAACCGCATTCAAAACCAAACAGGGTTTGTATGAATGGCTAGTCATGCCTTTTGGCTTGACCAATGCGCCAAGTACATTCATGCGCCTCATGAACCAGGTTCTTCGTGCTTATATAAGTAAATTTGTAGTTGTTTACTTTGATGATATACTTATATACAGTAAGAACCTTAATGATCATCTCAAGCATCTCGAACTAGTGCTCAAATCACTTCGCAAGGAAGGCCTATATGCTAACCTTAAGAAGTGCACCTTCTGTACTAATGAGCTTGTTTTCTTAGGCTTTGTAGTGAGTGAACAGGGGCTAAGAGTAGATGAGGAGAAGATCAAGGCTATCAAGGAGTGGCCTACACCAACTACAATTGGTCATGTGAGAAGCTTTCACGGGTTAGCAAGCTTCTATAGGAGATTTGTGAGAGACTTTAGCACCGTAGCTGCACCCCTCACCGCCGTGGTCAAGAAGAACGTGCCTTTCTCTTGGGGACCAGCTCAAGAGGCCGCATTCACGACATTAAAGGAGCGGTTAACAGAAGCACCAGTTCTTGCCTTACCCGATTTTGAGGAGATGTTTGAAGTGGAGTGTGATGCTTCTGGTTTGGGTATAGGAGCTGTACTACATCAAAGAAAACGACCAGTGGCGTTCTTCAGTGAGAAGCTAAGTGGAGCTACACTTAACTACCCCACTTATGACAAGGAGTTGTATGCATTGGTCAGAGCATTGGAGACATGGCAACACTACCTCTTGTCGAAAGAGTTTGTAATACACACGGATCATGAAACTCTGAAGCACTTGAGAGGCCAGACTTCACTCAAGAGGAGGCATGCTAAGTGGCTGGAGTTCATCGAGACCTTCCCTTATGTGATCAAGTATAAGAAGGGAAAGGAGAATGTTGTAGCCGATGCCTTATCCAGGAGACATGCGCTGATTGCTACCATGGAGGCTAAGGTGCTCGGGTTTGAGCACATCAAGGAGCTATACAAGGAGGATCCTGAGCTAGGAGAAGCTTACCAGGCGTGTGCAAAAGGAGCCTTTGGTCCTTTTTACTTACATGATGGTTTTCTTTTCAGGGACAAGCGCTTGTGCATTCCTCAAGGCTCGATGAGAGAGCTTATACTTAAAGAAGCTCACGGAGGTGGCCTCATGGGACACTTTGGCGTGGACAAGACACTAGCAGTAGTGGTTGATCACTTCTATTGGCCACACCTCAAGAAGGATGTGGAGAGACATTGCTCTCGCTGTGTTGTTTGCCATAAAGCCAAGTCCAGGTTACATCCTCACGGTCTTTACTTACCTTTGCCTATTCCTAACGCACCATGGGTGGATATTTCTATGGATTTTGTGCTAGGTTTGCCTAAGATCAACCACAAAGACTCAATCTTTGTTGTTGTGGATCGTTTTTCCAAGATGGCTCACTTCATACCATGTGATAAGACAAACGATGCTACACAAACCGCTGATCTGTTCTTTAAGGAAGTAGTACGTTTACATGGAGTGCCAAGAACTATTGTCTCTGATCGAGATACTAAGTCCTTAAGTCATTTCTGGAGGACCTTGTGGAGAAAGCTTGGTACCAAGCTTCTGTTTTCCACAACCTGTCATCCTCAAACGGATGGACAGACCGAAGTGGTAAACCGTACTCTCTCTACTCTCTTAAGAGTTACACTTGGTCGTAATTTGAAAACATGGTTGGATTGCTTGCCTTTCATTGAATTTGCTTATAACCATGCTACTCATTCTGCTACTAAGAAGTCTCCATTTGAGATTGTTTATGGTTTTAATCCACTAACCCCTCTTGATCTCTCGCCAATTCCACAAGTTGAGCAAGTTAATCTAGATGGTCTCAGGAAAGGAGAGTTTATTAAGAAACTACATGAGAAGGTCCGAGAGAACATCCTCAAGAAGACCGAGAGCTACAAGAGACAAGCTGATAAGGGACGCAAGGAGCTCGTGTTTGAACCAGGAGAATGGGTCTGGCTACACCTCAGACCAGAGAGGTTCCCAGACAAGAGGAGTTCAAAGCTTGCGCCTAGAGGAGATGGCCCATTCAAAGTCCTAGAGAAGATCAATGACAATGCTTACCGTTTGGAACTCCCTGGTGAGTTTAATGTATCACATAGTTTTAATGTTACTGATCTATCTCCTTATGAAGATGCAGATGAAACCGTTTTGAGGTCAAAACCTCTTGAAGAGGGAGGGAATGATGAGGACATCAACCCTACCAAGGCCCTAGAGGACATACCGGTGGTCAAGGATTCACCAATGACTCGCTCCAAGACCAGGAGACTTAGAGAAGGATTCAATGAAGCTGTTGAGACCCTCCTCAACACCATGAACCTTGGAGACTTCCTCAACACCCCACCTCCAGGCGACAATCTCTCGAGAAACCTCTTGAGCAACCCCATTGCACCGGAGCTAGCCTTAATGGAGGACTTTGCACGCATGAGCCTAAAGGAGGATCAACCTCAACCAAAGCACTGTAAGACTGTTTACTTGGCAGGTAATGTAGTTCAAAACATCAAGGATCCCACCAAGGACAAGTCGGAGCTTGAGGACATGGCCAAGACCAGCAATGTAGCCGAGAAGGAACATGAAGACGTTTTGGGAGCTACTGAAGAGGAAACACTTGAAGATCTTCATCAAATCAACTCCAAAGGACCTGAAGAAGAAGACCTCATCATTGGACCAGCAAGGAACGGACCAGAACAAGACAAGTTCTTCTCAACACCACTTGAGCTCATTCCGCGCCAAAAGCAGGTATTTTCAATTTATACAATTTGTGCAGGTAAGGGCGAGTATCCCAGTGGTTCTTAGGCTCAAAGACAACCCCAGTTCGAGCCTCAGAAGAAGCTACACGAATTTGGTTTGTTTTGGTTTAGTTTAAGTGTTATTTCCTTTTCTTGTATTTTTCCTTATTTTTGCATTTCTTTGTTTCTGTTCAAGAGAGCGTGATGTGCTTTCTTTCCTTATTTGAATTTCGGCCTTAGGGCTAGCTGAAGAGCTGTTTATAAAGCTCCCCTGCAGCTTTGTATTTTTGGTTACCCTTGATTATCAATAAAATAACGTATTTCTTCTTTGCTCAAAGCCGCCGCTTTGCTTAGAACCCTAGCTTGTCTCTTGCGTGTGCGATTCACCAAGATCAAGTGTTTTGCTGTATCAGAGAGTCCTTCATCCTCTCTGTGGTGCCATCGATCCATCCTCAAGTCCATCATTTCGTTCATACAAGAGAGAGCGTGAAAGCCAGCTTGTTGAACACCATATCGATTCAAGTCTTGTGGATTCAAGCCTTGTCTTACCACCCCCATCCATTGATCTAGAGGAGAGAGCGTTAAAGCCAGCCTCTAGATCCCATCCACCACCTCTTGCCGACAGATCTAAGCCTCACCACCGAGTCTTACATCAGTTTGGGATCCCTTTGGTGTCTTCACACTCTGGTTCAGGTGGCTCATGAGGTGGTTTGGGCTCTCCATGATCATCTTCCATGTCATCCTTGAAGACCAAAGCTCTCGGAAAAAGTTTTAAGGTTTTTCCGAGTTTCTCCTTTGCGGTTTGCTCGTCTTTGGGATCCGGATCCTTTGGGAAAAGGACTCTTATGTTGGCAAAGGACTTAGGCACACCATCAGGCTCTTCTTCAGCTCCATGATCTTCAAAGGTTGGTGACAAAACCGAGTGAATGTCTTTGAAGACATCTTTATGTTTCAGCTTCAATGGTTTCATCGCTTCCTTCGGTTTTGGATAGGGCTCGCTCTTCTTGGTGCTTCTAGGCCGCTCGGCTCCTTCTCTTGGCATGAGAGTGCTTCTTTCTGGTGGTAACTTGACTGCACTTGGAGCTTGTTTGAAGTTGATGCTTGGGAAAAAGACATCTTGCCGGACATGACCAAGTGTTAGTTGGTTCCTCATGTAATTGATGATCGCCCCGGCTGTGGCTAAGAATGGGGTTCCAAGAATCAACTGATTTCGCTTTGACCCTTCCCATACCATGATTTGAAAGTCGGTGGGGACATGCCTCTCTCCGATTTCTAGCATAACATCTTCAAGCACTCCATAAGGCTCCATACTTGATAGATCCGCAAACTCCACTCTCACCTTAGGCTCCTTGAAATATTTGAATCTCAAATCTTTGGCTAATGCAAGAGACATGAGGTTCACATTTGCTCCACTATCACACAAGCAATCAGTGAGTTGGTATCCATTGATACTAGTTGGGATCACAAACTTCCCGGGATCCTCTTGTTTCAGCAATGGCTTGTTCTCAAGCCTTCTCTTGTAAGCTCTCTTTGACTCCCATGTGTACCTCTCCGATTTGTGCCTCTCCTTAGGCTCATCTTCTCTGTCTTCTTCTTGAGATGGTACAGAGATAATGGTCGGTGGATCCTCCTTGGATGAAACAACACTACAAAACTTTTGAGGGTTTACCTCATGTTGCTTCTTGGCTGCTTCGGCCGTTTGAGAGATTTGAACCTCCAACTTCTGGACATGGGTTGACAACGCCCCGAACTTATTATTTAGATCACCAAACATGTGATCCATCTTCTCATGTAGTGACGTAGGCACGGAATCACACCAATGCTTGATCAAACCATGATCAGAAGATTCCTAAGCCAAAGCTTGCGGAAGGTGGAAAGATGGTAGAGATGATGGACGATTGACTCGCTCAATCAATGGAGGGGCGATTGACTCACTCAATCAATGAACAAACAAGAGTGTTTGAATCTCTCAAACAATCTTAGCTTGCAGATCAATAGATCAAAAGTATCTCACACACTTAGGATCTAAAGATAAGAACACAAGAGCAAAGGAATCCACCTAAGACTCTAATGAACAACACAAAAGAAAGACTTTTGTAAACTGAATAATACTTTATTAATTTCAATGATCAAGGGTGATTTACAAATGAGACAACTAAAGAGCTTAGCTCTAGTACAACGGTCCTAAACTAGGAAGAGGAAAGAAATCGTGTCTTGACCAAGCAAACTAGCCGTTGGACACTTAATGAGTGAATCTTGGCCAAATAAGGAAACTTGTGGTGAGGCTTGAGTCTTGATAGCTTGGGCGCAAAGCTGTGATGTCTTGGAACGTCTAGGTGCACTGAACAAGTCTCCAAAACGCAGCAGCAAAGAGGAAAGAGCCGTTGCAGACTAATTGCTCCAAGTGTGAATGCTCTTGGCGTCATATATGGAAAGTAAGAGCAAGAGGGGATCCGCCTGATCCTGTGAATGCTGGTGCATGGGAAGCTGGTAGAGGACTCTTCTAGATGTCTTGATGTGATACTGGAAGCCTCTGATTGTAGTAGATACTCTCCTGGTCGCCAAATATGCGTTTGAAGGCTCCTAAACCCGTGAGCTTCCAAATAAGGCAAGTTGAGTATCATCCGGTTTAGAAGTTGAATAACTCCCACGCCAAAACCGGTATTGATATGATTCCAATTTGATGAGCTCCCCGGTTCAGTCAAGATTCCATAACAAGTCGATTTATAGCTTATCTCCTTCTGGTTCGATCGGAATCCTCCAATAAGTGCGCCTATGTCCAAGTCGGGAATATTCCGGTTTACCCGATTTGTAAAATCAATAACTCCTTGTTATGATCTCGGATTGAACCGAATCCAATTCGCCGTGCTCCTATGATGAGTTGGGAATCTAAAACATTTGGATTTGCATCTTGGTTCATCCTGGTTGGGTCGGAATGATTCGATGAGTGGCCGCATGTCTCCATCGGGTCCATTGAAGATATGCCAGAATGTATCTTCAATGTCTTCTTCGTATGAACTCTTTTTTGGCTGATTATTCTTCGTGGCTAACTCTGGATGAGTTGAGTATGATCTCCAAGTGTTGATTGAGCTTGGTATTTCGATCTTATCCTCCACTTGAGCTGAGCTCAGCTCACTTGTCTCCTTAGCTCTCCTCAGCTTCATGCTCGCCTCCTCAAGACTCCTGGTTCGGTGCTCTTTAGCTTTGATGTCCTCATCATACTCACCCTCTTGAAAAGGTTTCGACCTCGAAACTATTTCTCCTGCAGCAAGATAGAGCAAGTTAGTATCTCTACATAAATGTGAGTCTAGAAACTTACCTTGGCCAAAATATTTTTGGCGGTGTATGTGGGTTGAGGTATGAGCGTCTGGTGGTTCCTCTTTTATCAGTGAACTAGCAATTACTCCTCTCCAAGGTTTCTTCCGGGCTTCTTTGAGCAGTAAGGTTGCTGTCTTGGTGAAAACTCCTTTTTCACACTGGTTGTCGCCATTGAGCTCTTCTTGAGGTAACGCATTGTTGGCGATGACTACTTGTTTATCATCTTGAGCTGTCCAACTGGTGCATACTCCTCTAGCACCTGTTTCCCTCTTGACACTTAAGAAAAAGATCAAGTGCTTTATACTAGAAGTGGGATCATTGAAAACAGAGTATGTAAAACTATGTCTAACTAGGATGTTATTCCAATATTGCATGAGATCATAGTTGTTACTTACTAAGCTACCAAACGAGGGCTTCAATATCATCTCTGCCCTGAGATCGGTGAATTTAGAGGCTGAGGTCGTGGTTTGAAGCCTCTTTCCTTTGTCCTCCTTTCCTAGTCCTGATTCAAATCCTTTTGACAAAGACAAGCACATGATACTAGAATTGGAAAATAGCAAATCAGATTGAGTAAAACTTTCACTTGTTTTAGGTAATTCCATTTTCTCCTCTAGTGATGTTTCTTTCAATACTTTCTTAGAGGGACAGTTCACAGCAAAGTGTCCTCTCTTATGACATCTATAACATGTCTGCTCCTTAGCGTTCTTAGAGTTAGAACACTTACCTTGATGTGGTGCTGCAGATGGCTTTTGTAAGGTATCAACTTCCTCTTGAGCTTTAGGTCTCTCGCTACTCTGTTTCTGCTCAACCTTTGCTTCCACTTTCTTTAGCTTTAGAGCTCCCTTGGGAACTTGTTTCTTCTCCTTGGTAGACACCATTGGTTGGGCTTTGGTTAGAGTCTTCTTTGGTGAGGTAAACGTAATCCATCTTCTTGGCTGGTTGGGAACTGACGGCCTAGGATAATATGGTTGATCAGCTTCTGGTTCCTCCACAAACTCTTTACGTAAGAATAGCTTCATCTCCTCCCAGCTATAGTCTGGTAGATCATAGTCGAGTCTGATGTAAGCATCTGTTTCCCATTGTAGGTAAGCTTCGTCAACTAGAGTTTGCTCGGCAATGGCTGTCCTTTCTTCATGAGGAATTTGATTTTCTTGAAACCATTCCTCCATGTCTCTTTCCCATCTTAAGTAAGCCTCTGGTCCTTGGTTATGACCTGAAAAATAAATGTGGTATGGCTCCTCTTGACAAGAGTCAATTTCTTCTTCCTCACGCCATGCTCCTTCTTGTCCAACCTCCGAACTGTGATCGCTTTCCCATGCTTCAGCTTGATTGTATGCTGGCTCGTCTTCCTCACTCTCTTGCTCAACATCATAGTGTACCTCAGATTCATACTCTTGGTGCCAAAGCTCATCCTCAATCAGATCAGTTTCACCTAAACTGATTTGAGAATTGGTTTCTTCACCAAACGACTCCTCTTCTTGGTAATGCTCTGTGAACCGATCTTGTTCTTCTTCTATGTTGAACTCTCCATGTTCTGATTCCTCTTTATACTCTCCTGCTTCTGGACTGAATTCAGTTTCAGTCTCATCACACCTCGATTGGTCATCATGGTCTTCTTCTTCTTGACCTTCAGAATTGTATATCTCTTCATCTTTGGACCAGCTACCATGACTCATGTTGTCTTGGCCATAGTCTGGTGGCTCCGGCTCAAAGTCTTCACCATATGGTTCAACTTCAAATTCAGAGCTAGAGTAGTCATCTCCTGGCCATGGTGGTGACTCATAGTCAGCTTCTTGGTCAGACCATCCTTGGCTTGACTCATCAAACTCGCCCTCATTGAACCTGATGGACTCTTCTTCTTCATCACTTGAATCCATGGTGGCTCTTTGATGAGGTCATCAAGTCAGTGCTCAAGCAAACCAGTCTTGACGAGGTCATTAAGCCAGTGCTCAAGCACACCAATCCTAGCGAGGTCATCAAGCCAGTGCTCAAGCGTCAAATTCCGGATCTTTCCTTAAATGGATCAGTGCAAAGTTATGTGTGGCGACCAGGAGAGTTTCCATTTGATCTAGAGGTTCCTAGAAATGTCTTAATGTGCACCAGCAAGCAGAAGATCAAGTGGATCACTCCACACCTCAACTTTCCATATTCGGAGCCAAATCAAGTAATTAATGTCAAACGGGTATATCTTCTTGATTTATTCGATCCAGCTATTTTGGAGACATTTCACCCCATCAAGAGACCTCCAAAACGTCACTACTTCATGCCCAAGTTGTCCAGATACAAAGCACCTTCACAATGTCCTCATTTGACCAAAATCAAGCCATAAAAGCTATATCAATCAAGCCTTTGATTGATTTATCATTTAGGTTGATTTATTTGTATTTATGTTGATTTATAATCTCTTTTAATGTATTAGAATAGTCTTGGACGAGCTCTATATAAGCTCTTTCCCTTTGTCATTGTAAATCAGACTGAAAATATAAAGAAAACCGAGAAGTTTCTCACCTTTAAAGCTTAGGCTTTTCTTTGCTTGTCTTTTCTATTGCGTGTGATTCCCTTAGAAAGCAAGTGTGATCTCTGTCTTTGTGTGTGATTCACATAGACATTGATTTGTGTTCTTATCACAAAGTCATTCCGCAACTTTGTGTGGCGAACTTCGATCCATCCTCAAGTCCATCACTTCGTTCATACAAGAGAGAGCGTGAAAGCCAGCTTGTTGAACTCCATATCGATTCAAGTCTTGTGGATTCAAGCCTTGTCTTACCACCTCCATCCATTGATCTAAAGGAGAGAGCGTTAAAGCCAGCCTCTAGATCCCATCCACCACCTCTTGCCGACAGATCTAAGCCTCACCACCGAGTCTTATATCATTTGGTATCAGAGCTAAAAGCTCCTATCATCTATCTTTTTGTTTTCATTCTATTTATAAAAAAAAAAAAAAACTCTGATTTTGCAAGTTTATTTATTTATATATATTTTTTTCTTTAAAAAAAAAAAAAAAAAAAAAAAACACCCAGAAATATTTTGTTTATTTCCTCTTATTATTCATATTCTGTTTTATATAAATATTGAAAAAAAAAAAAAATGGCTATACAAAATGTTTTCTTTTCAATGATCAACCTCTTAAGTTTTGATGAGGCAAAAGAAATGTGTGCCGGAAGTATAGAGCCATCACATGACCATCTCTGTCAGAAATCCAGTGTCTTGGTTTTGAGGACAAAACCTTTTGAAGAGGGTGAGTATGATGAGGTCATCAAGTCAGTGCTCAAGCAAACCAGTCTTGACGAGGTCATTAAGCCAGTGCTCAAGCACACCAATCCTAGCGAGGTCATCAAGCCAGTGCTCAAGCGTCAAATTCCGGATCTTTCCTTAAATGGATCAGTGCAAAGTTATGTGTGGCGACCAGGAGAGTTTCCATTTGATCTAGAGGTTCCTAGAAATGTCTTAATGTGCACCAGCAAGCAGAAGATCAAGTGGATCACTCCACACCTCAACTTTCCATATTCGGAGCCAAATCAAGTAATTAATGTCAAACGGGTATATCTTCTTGATTTATTCGATCCAGCTATTTTGGAGACATTTCACCCCATCAAGAGACCTCCAAAACGTCACTACTTCATGCCCAAGTTGTCCAGATACAAAGCACCTTCACAATGTCCTCATTTGACCAAAATCAAGCCATAAAAGCTATATCAATCAAGCCTTTGATTGATTTATCATTTAGGTTGATTTATTTGTATTTATGTTGATTTATAATCTCTTTTAATGTATTAGAATAGTCTTGGACGAGCTCTATATAAGCTCTTTCCCTTTGTCATTGTAAATCAGACTGAAAATATAAAGAAAACCGAGAAGTTTCTCACCTTTAAAGCTTAGGCTTTTCTTTGCTTGTCTTTTCTATTGCGTGTGATTCCCTTAGAAAGCAAGTGTGATCTCTGTCTTTGTGTGTGATTCACATAGACATTGATTTGTGTTCTTATCACAAAGTCATTCCGCAACTTTGTGTGGCGAACTTCGATCCATCCTCAAGTCCATCACTTCGTTCATACAAGAGAGAGCGTGAAAGCCAGCTTGTTGAACTCCATATCGATTCAAGTCTTGTGGATTCAAGCCTTGTCTTACCACCTCCATCCATTGATCTAAAGGAGAGAGCGTTAAAGCCAGCCTCTAGATCCCATCCACCACCTCTTGCCGACAGATCTAAGCCTCACCACCGAGTCTTATATCATCCAAATGATGTAAGACTCGGTGGTGAGGCTTAGATCTGTCGGCAAGAGGTGGTGGATGGGATCTAGAGGCTGGCTTTAACGCTCTCTCCTTTAGATCAATGGATGGAGGTGGTAAGACAAGGCTTGAATCCACAAGACTTGAATCGATATGGAGTTCAACAAGCTGGCTTTCACGCTCTCTCTTGTATGAACGAAGTGATGGACTTGAGGATGGATCGAAGTTCGCCACACAAAGTTGCGGAATGACTTTGTGATAAGAACACAAATCAATGTCTATGTGAATCACACACAAAGACAGAGATCACACTTGCTTTCTAAGGGAATCACACGCAATAGAAAAGACAAGCAAAGAAAAGCCTAAGCTTTAAAGGTGAGAAACTTCTCGGTTTTCTTTATATTAATTCATTTTTCAAGTCTGATTTACAATGACAAAGGGAAAGAGCTTATATAGAGCTCGTCCAAGACTATTCTAATACATTAAAAGAGATTATAAATCAACATAAATACAAATAAATCAACCTAAATGATAAATCAATCAAAGGCTTGATTGATATAGCTTTTATGGCTTGATTTTGGTCAAATGAGGACATTGTGAAGGTGCTTTGTATCTGGACAACTTGGGCATGAAGTAGTGACGTTTTGGAGGTCTCTTGATGGGGTGAAATGTCTCCAAAATAGCTGGATCGAATAAATCAAGAAGATATACCCGTTTGACATTAATTACTTGATTTGGCTCCGAATATGGAAAGTTGAGGTGTGGAGTGATCCACTTGATCTTCTGCTTGCTGGTGCACATTAAGACATTTCTAGGAACCTCTAGATCAAATGGAAACTCTCCTGGTCGCCACACATAACTTTGCACTGATCCATTTAAGGAAAGATCCGGAATTTGACGCTTGAGCACTGGCTTGATGACCTCGCTAGGATTGGTGTGCTTGAGCACTGGCTTAATGACCTCGTCAAGACTGGTTTGCTTGAGCACTGACTTGATGACCTCATCATACTCACCCTCTTCAAAAGGTTTTGTCCTCAAAACCTTTTGACACTGGATTTCTGACAGAGATGGTCATGTGATGGCTCTATACTTCCGGCACACATTTCTTTTGCCTCATCAAAACTTAAGAGGTTGATCATTGAAAAGAAAACATTTTGTATAGCCATTTTTTTTTAACTTTTAATTCAAACAAAAATCGAAATTATCTAATAACAAAAGGAAAAAAAAATATTTTTATTTTCTTTTTCTTATTTTATAGGATAAAATTTCGAAAAATCAATTTAAATAACAAAAACACAATTTTTATGGCTTTTCTTGTATAAAACGAACTAAACATAAATACCAAAGCAAATTAAATTTTTATTTTTTTTATAAATAGAATGAAAACAAAAAGATAGATGATAGGAGCTTTTAGCTCTGATACCAAAATGATGTAAGACTCGGTGGTGAGGCTTAGATCTGTCGGCAAGAGGTGGTGGATGGGATCTAGAGGCTGGCTTTAACGCTCTCTCCTTTAGATCAATGGATGGAGGTGGTAAGACAAGGCTTGAATCCACAAGACTTGAATCGATATGGAGTTCAACAAGCTGGCTTTCACGCTCTCTCTTGTATGAACGAAGTGATGGACTTGAGGATGGATCGAAGTTCGCCACACAAAGTTGCGGAATGACTTTGTGATAAGAACACAAATCAATGTCTATGTGAATCACACACAAAGACAGAGATCACACTTGCTTTCTAAGGGAATCACACGCAATAGAAAAGACAAGCAAAGAAAAGCCTAAGCTTTAAAGGTGAGAAACTTCTCGGTTTTCTTTATATTAATTCATTTTTCAAGTCTGATTTACAATGACAAAGGGAAAGAGCTTATATAGAGCTCGTCCAAGACTATTCTAATACATTAAAAGAGATTATAAATCAACATAAATACAAATAAATCAACCTAAATGATAAATCAATCAAAGGCTTGATTGATATAGCTTTTATGGCTTGATTTTGGTCAAATGAGGACATTGTGAAGGTGCTTTGTATCTGGACAACTTGGGCATGAAGTAGTGACGTTTTGGAGGTCTCTTGATGGGGTGAAATGTCTCCAAAATAGCTGGATCGAATAAATCAAGAAGATATACCCGTTTGACATTAATTACTTGATTTGGCTCCGAATATGGAAAGTTGAGGTGTGGAGTGATCCACTTGATCTTCTGCTTGCTGGTGCACATTAAGACATTTCTAGGAACCTCTAGATCAAATGGAAACTCTCCTGGTCGCCACACATAACTTTGCACTGATCCATTTAAGGAAAGATCCGGAATTTGACGCTTGAGCACTGGCTTGATGACCTCGCTAGGATTGGTGTGCTTGAGCACTGGCTTAATGACCTCGTCAAGACTGGTTTGCTTGAGCACTGACTTGATGACCTCATCACTCTTCTTAGGGTTTGTACCTCACAAAAGAGATGAAGTTGATTTAAGATCTCGGCTTATACAAAATAATAACAAAAAAGGAAAGAACAAATTATGACAAAAATACAAAAATGGAAAAAATTTTATTTTTATTTTTCTTTAAATGATTCAAATAAATTCGAAATTTCAAGAAACAAAATAAAATAGAACAAATCAAATTTTTATTTTCTTTTTATGATATGGAAGGAAATAGAAATCAAAATTATAGGAAAACAATTTTTATTTTGGTTTTCTATGAAGAAATGAATCAAAACAAAACAAAAAAAAATAAATGAAAGATAAAGGTTGGATTGATACAACCTGATGGGTAGGAGCTTTTGAAGCTCTGATACCAGATGATGTAGGCACGGAATCACACCAATGCTTGATCAAACCGTGATCAGAAGATTCCTAAGCCAAAGCTTGCGGAAGGTGGAAAGATGGTAGAGATGATGGACGATTGACTCGCTCAATCAATGGAGGGGCGATTGACTCACTCAATCAATGAACAAACAAGAGTGTTTGAATCTCTCAAACAATCTTAGCTTGCAGATCAATAGATCAAAAGTATCTCACACACTTAGGATCTAAAGATAAGAACACAAGAGCAAAGGAATCCACCTAAGACTCTAATGAACAACACAAAAGAAAGACTTTTGTAAACTGAATAATACTTTATTAATTTCAATGATCAAGGGTGATTTACAAATGAGACAACTAAAGAGCTTAGCTCTAGTACAACGGTCCTAAACTAGGAAGAGGAAAGAAATCGTGTTTTGACCAAGCAAACTAGCCGTTGGACACTTAATGAGTGAATCTTGGCCAAATAAGGAAACTTGTGGTGAGGCTTGAGTCTTGATAGCTTGGGCGCAAAGCTGTGATGTCTTGGAACGTCTAGGTGCACTGAACAAGTCTCCAAAACGCAGCAGCAAAGAGGAAAGAGCCGTTGCAGACTAATTGCTCCAAGTGTGAATGCTCTTGGCGTCATATATGGAAAGTAAGAGCAAGAGGGGATCCGCCTGATCCTGTGAATGCTGGTGCATGGGAAGCTGGTAGAGGACTCTTCTAGATGTCTTGATGTGATACTGGAAGCCTCTGATTGTAGTAGATACTCTCCTGGTCGCCAAATATGCGTTTGAAGGCTCCTAAACCCGTGAGCTTCCAAATAAGGCAAGTTGAGTATCATCCGGTTTAGAAGTTGAATAACTCCCACGCCAAAACCGTTATTGATATGATTCCAATTTGATGAGCTCCCCGGTTCAGTCAAGATTCCATAACAAGTCGATTTATAGCTTATCTCCTTCTGGTTCGATCGGAATCCTCCAATAAGTGCGCCTATGTCCAAGTCGGGAATATTCCGGTTTACCCGATTTGTAAAATCAATAACTCCTTGTTATGATCTCGGATTGAACCGAATCCAATTCGCCGTGCTCCTATGATGAGTTGGGAATCTAAAACATTTGGATTTGCATCTTGGTTCATCCTGGTTGGGTCGGAATGATTCGATGAGTGGCCGCATGTCTCCATCGGGTCCATTGAAGATATGCCAGAATGTATCTTCAATGTCTTCTTCGTATGAACTCTTTTTTGGCTGATTATTCTTCGTGGCTAACTCTGGATGAGTTGAGTATGATCTCCAAGTGTTGATTGAGCTTGGTATTTCGATCTTATCCTCCACTTGAGCTGAGCTCAGCTCACTTGTCTCCTTAGCTCTCCTCAGCTTCATGCTCGCCTCCTCAAGACTCCTGGTTCGGTGCTCTTTAGCTTTGATGTCCTCATCATACTCACCCTCTTGAAAAGGTTTCGACCTCGAAACTATTTCTCCTGCAGCAAGATAGAGCAAGTTAGTATCTCTACATAAATGTGAGTCTAGAAACTTACCTTGGCCAAAATATTTTTGGCGGTGTATGTGGGTTGAGGTATGAGCGTCTGGTGGTTCCTCTTTTATCAGTGAACTAGCAATTACTCCTCTCCAAGGTTTCTTCCGGGCTTCTTTGAGCAGTAAGGTTGCTGTCTTGGTGAAAACTCCTTTTTCACACTGGTTGTCGCCATTGAGCTCTTCTTGAGGTAACGCATTGTTGGCGATGACTACTTGTTTATCATCTTGAGCTGTCCAACTGGTGCATACTCCTCTAGCACCTGTTTCCCTCTTGACACTAAAAGATCAAGTGCTTTATACTAGAAGTGGGATCATTGAAAACAGAGTATGTAAAACTATGTCTAACTAGGATGTTATTCCAATATTGCATGAGATCATAGTTGTTACTTACTAAGCTACCAAACGAGGGCTTCAATATCATCTCTGCCCTGAGATCGGTGAATTTAGAGGCTGAGGTCGTGGTTTGAAGCCTCTTTCCTTTGTCCTCCTTTCCTAGTCCTGATTCAAATCCTTTTGACAAAGACAAGCACATGATACTAGAATTGGAAAATAGCAAATCAGATTGAGTAAAACTTTCACTTGTTTTAGGTAATTCCATTTTCTCCTCTAGTGATGTTTCTTTCAATACTTTCTTAGAGGGACAGTTCACAGCAAAGTGTCCTCTCTTATGACATCTATAACATGTCTGCTCCTTAGCGTTCTTAGAGTTAGAACACTTACCTTGATGTGGTGCTGCAGATGGCTTTTGTAAGGTATCAACTTCCTCTTGAGCTTTAGGTCTCTCGCTACTCTGTTTCTGCTCAACCTTTGCTTCCACTTTCTTTAGCTTTAGAGCTCCCTTGGGAACTTGTTTCTTCTCCTTGGTAGACACCATTGGTTGGGCTTTGGTTAGAGTCTTCTTTGGTGAGGTAAACGTAATCCATCTTCTTGGCTGGTTGGGAACTGACGGCCTAGGATAATATGGTTGATCAGCTTCTGGTTCCTCCACAAACTCTTTACGTAAGAATAGCTTCATCTCCTCCCAGCTATAGTCTGGTAGATCATAGTCGAGTCTGATGTAAGCATCTGTTTCCCATTGTAGGTAAGCTTCGTCAACTAGAGTTTGCTCGGCAATGGCTGTCCTTTCTTCATGAGGAATTTGATTTTCTTGAAACCATTCCTCCATGTCTCTTTCCCATCTTAAGTAAGCCTCTGGTCCTTGGTTATGACCTGAAAAATAAATGTGGTATGGCTCCTCTTGACAAGAGTCAATTTCTTCTTCCTCACGCCATGCTCCTTCTTGTCCAACCTCCGAACTGTGATCGCTTTCCCATGCTTCAGCTTGATTGTATGCTGGCTCGTCTTCCTCACTCTCTTGCTCAACATCATAGTGTACCTCAGATTCATACTCTTGGTGCCAAAGCTCATCCTCAATCAGATCAGTTTCACCTAAACTGATTTGAGAATTGGTTTCTTCACCAAACGACTCCTCTTCTTGGTAATGCTCTGTGAACCGATCTTGTTCTTCTTCTATGTTGAACTCTCCATGTTCTGATTCCTCTTTATACTCTCCTGCTTCTGGACTGAATTCAGTTTCAGTCTCATCACACCTCGATTGGTCATCATGGTCTTCTTCTTCTTGACCTTCAGAATTGTATATCTCTTCATCTTTGGACCAGCTACCATGACTCATGTTGTCTTGGCCATAGTCTGGTGGCTCCGGCTCAAAGTCTTCACCATATGGTTCAACTTCAAATTCAGAGCTAGAGTAGTCATCTCCTGGCCATGGTGGTGACTCATAGTCAGCTTCTTGGTCAGACCATCCTTGGCTTGACTCATCAAACTCGCCCTCATTGAACCTGATGGACTCTTCTTCTTCATCACTTGAATCCATGGTGGCTCTTCTTAGGGTTTGTACCTCACAAAAGAGATGAAGTTGATTTAAGATCTCGGCTTATACAAAATAATAACAAAAAAGGAAAGAACAAATTATGACAAAAATACAAAAATGGAAAAAATTTTATTTTTATTTTTCTTTAAATGATTCAAATAAATTCGAAATTTCAAGAAACAAAATAAAATAGAACAAATCAAATTTTTATTTTCTTTTTATGATATGGAAGGAAATAGAAATCAAAATTATAGGAAAACAATTTTTATTTTGGTTTTCTATGAAGAAATGAATCAAAACAAAACAAAAAAAAATAAATGAAAGATAAAGGTTGGATTGATACAACCTGATGGGTAGGAGCTTTTGAAGCTCTGATACCAGATGATGTAGGCACGGAATCACACCAATGCTTGATCAAACCGTGATCAGAAGATTCCTAAGCCAAAGCTTGCGGAAGGTGGAAAGATGGTAGAGATGATGGACGATTGACTCGCTCAATCAATGGAGGGGCGATTGACTCACTCAATCAATGAACAAACAAGAGTGTTTGAATCTCTCAAACAATCTTAGCTTGCAGATCAATAGATCAAAAGTATCTCACACACTTAGGATCTAAAGATAAGAACACAAGAGCAAAGGAATCCACCTAAGACTCTAATGAACAACACAAAAGAAAGACTTTTGTAAACTGAATAATACTTTATTAATTTCAATGATCAAGGGTGATTTACAAATGAGACAACTAAAGAGCTTAGCTCTAGTACAACGGTCCTAAACTAGGAAGAGGAAAGAAATCGTGTTTTGACCAAGCAAACTAGCCGTTGGACACTTAATGAGTGAATCTTGGCCAAATAAGGAAACTTGTGGTGAGGCTTGAGTCTTGATAGCTTGGGCGCAAAGCTGTGATGTCTTGGAACGTCTAGGTGCACTGAACAAGTCTCCAAAACGCAGCAGCAAAGAGGAAAGAGCCGTTGCAGACTAATTGCTCCAAGTGTGAATGCTCTTGGCGTCATATATGGAAAGTAAGAGCAAGAGGGGATCCGCCTGATCCTGTGAATGCTGGTGCATGGGAAGCTGGTAGAGGACTCTTCTAGATGTCTTGATGTGATACTGGAAGCCTCTGATTGTAGTAGATACTCTCCTGGTCGCCAAATATGCGTTTGAAGGCTCCTAAACCCGTGAGCTTCCAAATAAGGCAAGTTGAGTATCATCCGGTTTAGAAGTTGAATAACTCCCACGCCAAAACCGTTATTGATATGATTCCAATTTGATGAGCTCCCCGGTTCAGTCAAGATTCCATAACAAGTCGATTTATAGCTTATCTCCTTCTGGTTCGATCGGAATCCTCCAATAAGTGCGCCTATGTCCAAGTCGGGAATATTCCGGTTTACCCGATTTGTAAAATCAATAACTCCTTGTTATGATCTCGGATTGAACCGAATCCAATTCGCCGTGCTCCTATGATGAGTTGGGAATCTAAAACATTTGGATTTGCATCTTGGTTCATCCTGGTTGGGTCGGAATGATTCGATGAGTGGCCGCATGTCTCCATCGGGTCCATTGAAGATATGCCAGAATGTATCTTCAATGTCTTCTTCGTATGAACTCTTTTTTGGCTGATTATTCTTCGTGGCTAACTCTGGATGAGTTGAGTATGATCTCCAAGTGTTGATTGAGCTTGGTATTTCGATCTTATCCTCCACTTGAGCTGAGCTCAGCTCACTTGTCTCCTTAGCTCTCCTCAGCTTCATGCTCGCCTCCTCAAGACTCCTGGTTCGGTGCTCTTTAGCTTTGATGTCCTCATCATGTAGGATCTTGGTTGCTTGTCTTTGCTCCTCCATGTATTTCTTAAGCGCCACATCTTCTTTTTCTTCTTATTGAGCCGGTGCAACTCCTTGGGGAAAAGTGAATGACTGCTTCACTTGGTAGACTCCCTTGGGATAGAATTGTTTCTTAGGCTGGTACTGACCTTGATATGTGTTTTGGCCTCCTTGATAAGTGTTTTGGCTCGGATAGACTTGATCATTCGGGTTCTCCACATTGGTGCTTCGGTAAGAGAGGTTGGGATGGGGGCGGAATGGCTGGTTGTATCCTCTATTACCATAGTTACCTCCTATGTAGTTGACTTCCTCTTGATTCTCTTCTGCTCCATCTCTCATAAACTCCATGAGAGGTTCATCATTAGTAGCCAAAATATCATCAATGGCATGCACTCCTCGGTTGTTCTTTAGGCGCGCTTTCCTAACAAAAAGCATTAATAACAAGCAAAGATGAAGATCCAATTGATGAAATCCCGTTTTATGCAATCATATAAGTCAAATCATGTCATGAGCCCATCGATCTCCCTCGGCCTAACAAGGGGATCTACTCGGACATGCTAAAATCAACACAAGGAGGAGTCGGGGTCGAACACAAGGAGGAGTGACTTCTCTTCAAGCTATATAGATTGACAAGTAGCTAGAACAGAAAATATGATGTTTGTGGTGAACCTAAAATCAAAAGAAAACAAACTAGTAAGTAAATGAGGTCGTAAACAATAAATAAAGAAGTTAGGCAAATGATAATCTTTGAAAACATTCAAAGAAATGACATAAGATTGCTTGAGATATCTTTATAAACCGCCTTGAACTCACAACACTAATGTATAGTCTTTCCACTTTCGTGGCTCCAACCACTATGTTTAATCAACCTAATAGACTCAACTTTCGATGGTTATTACAAGTTGTAAACATGCATTAATATATGTTCAAGTTGTAATTGTTCACTAAATCTCTTAAGTCGACTTTTGGAAGCTTAAGACACTTAGCTCATCAAATACTAGATCGGGCAATACAACAAGCTTTTGGAGAGTGTATCAACCTTAGATCAAATCATTAGGCGCGCTTTCCTAACAATAAGCATTAAGAGTATGTAAAGATGAAGGACCATTAGATAAAATCCCATATTATGCAATCATATTAATCAAATCATGTCATGAGTCCATCGATCTCCCTCGGCCTAACAAGGGGATCTACTCGGACATGGTGCAATCAAACAAGCAAGACATGATTGAAAGCATAGTGCAAGTATATAAAGAGATAAGGGATAAAGAAAGTTTATCTATTGAAGAAACATGTCGAACTCCCTTGATAACTTTGAATATTCTAATTTTTATTTTTAGAAAAATGTAATATTTTAACCTGATCAAAAAGTTAAAATATTAGTATGTTAATATATTTTAATATTATTATAATTCTATCAAGATCTTTGAAAAGTAAAAAATTTAAAGATTTATAATATAATATTTAATATTAATAAGTAATCAATAATATAAAACTTAAGAAATATATATTTTATCTTATGAAATGTATTTTTTCTAAACTTAAGTAATCATACCTAAAACTTCTTATCTTATGAAATACATGAAGTATATTTTTTTTTTAAATAATAAAGTTTTATTTTCAATTTTTTTTTCTTTGAACTATCTTGTAGTCATTTGAGTTTTATGTATCTTGCTTAGATCTATTAAATATTTATGTATGCGGTCAAAGTTTTAATTTGTTTACTTTTTTTAAAAATGGTTTAAAATGCTTAATTTCAACACTATAAATGAAGACATAATCAAATCAAGGTAAAAATTTCGTCGCATAAAATTTCGAAATAGTTAAATAGACATCTTTTAATAAAAATATAAATTTAGAACTTGTCACCCGTGCAGGGCGCGGGTCCAACCCTAGTTAAATAATATATTAGAGATTTACGCATAGTGGATATTAATAACACACAAACACACAAAACAAATAAATAGGCTCAAATGTGATCCGTGAGTAGTGTGCCGCGCGTATCGGCCCGTATGTTAACCAAGCCACAAGTATATATTTGTACATCGTTTGCCCTAAAAGATTCGGAAAGCTTGTTCCGCCGCTCTGTCCATCTTTCCTTTGTTCTCTCCCAGGCGTTTCAGATTCGATAGTAAACGGTGTTGTGGATGAGGAAGAATTTTCTTTTCATGTATCCGCGCTACAACGTAACGGATACACCGTTCTTCACGCATGTCTTCAACGAGTTTCCCACTTGGTCTATAATGTCACTGTTGAGAGCAGATTTGTCTAGGAAACCATACTGAAAGGTGTTCGACCTCTCTTCTCTCGGTTTTTGAGATAATTAGCGAAGCCGTTGTTTCTGATCAGTTTTTTTTTTTTTTTATAGATTCAGCCATGTCAGGGAAGACAAGAGCGGCAAGCCTTTATTGCTCACTTTGTGGCGTTAGGTCAATGCTTTGAATCTTTCGCCGAGCATCTCATGAGTAAACATCATGTAGAGTCTGTAAGCATCCTTGCCTCCTCTGTTCCAAAATATAGTAGCTGAAAAGTTATCATCTTATATATATAATTTACAACAATGTTTCGAATTATGAATTTATATCTATACATTTGTCATTTGTCACATGTTATCTTTTTGCATTTGGTTTGTCAAGCAGCTGTTGAGCATGGTGCAAAGGCCTGTGAGCAGGAAGCTGCGGAGGATGTTGGCGAATGAATCATATCAGAATGATGCTACTACCATGATGGAGAAGCAATCAAAGGCAAGTTTTAATATCTTTTTACAGCTTGGGTAAAACAGCCGAGTTCCAAATGTGCAATAGAAAGGTTGATTTTTGATTAATTTACTGACTTGTTATGCTAAAACAATGAAGAAGAGGAGCTTTGAAGAAGCAGCAATACAAAAAGAAGAAGAACTACGAGGAGAAGAATGGGACCGTATCACCGTCTAGAGGAGGTCGTCAACAAGGATAAGAGTACACAGATGGTGTGTTCTTTTGTATTATCTATGGCCTTTCATAGTTAGTTTGTCGTTTTTATTTTCTTATGTTAAGTTATACTTTTTCAGTTTTTAATCAACGTCTTTCTTGTTATAATACATCATATTGGACTTATAATCAGGCCCAATAAACCCATCAGGGTTATTCATTATGTATTGTCTTGTATATATATATACCCAAGAGGATCAATAATATGATAGTCCTACAACACGTTATCAGCACGACTTGCTCTGAAAAACCCTAACCTAAAACCTAAAACCCGTGCGCCGACTTCCGAGGCGATTTCCCAGCGCACCGCGTGGAGCCCCGTGACGATCAGCATATCAAATCGAAGCCCCGACGGTCTTCTTTCCAGAGAGCTTGACGACGCATCAACCGCTTCTACAGATCGAAAGTTATCATCAGATCTGTGAATCCGCTGCCCATCAGAAGCTTTTAGCTCCCAATTCATTACCGTACAATCCCAAAGGTGAAAGGTAGAATCGCATACCCCTTTAAGCTTAAGGATCCGACCATCGAACATAACCTAATGACAATCAGACCATTAAAATCGAACCAGGAATGAAAGCGATTGTTATTTGCTTGTGCGGATTGTAATGCTTGGCTCGTTTAGGTTGATAGAAAGTTGTTAAATAGAAAGTTTCCCAACTATTATTTCAAACCCCCAACAAAATCAATTTTATGTTTCAGATGTCAAACATTCAAAAAGTCGAGTTCGAGGCCCTCAAGGTCTCCGGTGAAAACTATCTCGAATGGGCCCTGGACACCAGGATTTTCCTCAACTCAAAGGGACTGGGTGACTGTATCCAAGTGGATAACAAAGCCTCTGATAAAGACCGGTCCCAGGCGATATTTCATATCCGCCATCATTTGGCCGCGAGCCTCAAACAGCAATATCTCACTCTTGAGAACCCACTCGAACTTTGGGTGGCCCTGAAAAAACGGTATGATCACCAGAAAACGGTGCTCTTGCCACAAGCCAAGTTTGACTGGAAGGAACTCCGGTTCCAAGATTACAAATCTGTGGATGACTACAACTCCGAACTCTTTCGGATAGTTTCAATCATGAAACTATGTGGTGAAGAGGTGTCTGATAATGATCTCCTCGAGAAAACATTATCCACCTTCCATACCCAAAATATTGTGCTTCAGCAACAATATCGTGCAATGAAACATACATTGTACGAAGATTTGTTATCCTGTTTGCTCTTGGCCGAGAAAAACAATGACCTGTTAATGAGGAACAGTGCCCAGAGGCCCCCGGGATCGGCTCCAGTACCAGATTCCCGAAAAGAATCCTACTATGTCCAGCCAGACAGATCCTCAGATCGTGGCCGCGGACATGGGAATGGACGTGGGAATGGACGTGGAAAGCGTGGACGCGGAAATGGAAGTGGCAACCGACATAACCTCGGTTATGGTCCCGGTAAGGGCCGTGGTATCTCTAAACCAAACCGCCCTGCCCACCCAACCAATCAGCCTGCCTGCACCAGATGCAGAATGTTCAATCACTGGACAAAGAATTGTCGTACTCCCAAGTTTCTTTGCGATTTGTATCAGAAACATGGGAAAGCACCTGCTGAAGCTAACATGGCCCAGCAAGTTGATGCTAATGGCACCACCATCGAGCCGACCGATCCCATGGACTACGAGAACTCAGATATCCTCGATTGATTCTATCATCTGAACACTTGCTTATTTTGATTTTGGATTTTTTTTTTTGGGATATGTTTTATTCTTTATTTGCTATTTATTTTTCAGACATATTGATATTTCATTCATTTATGAATTTTATAATTTACTCATTTTTTTTTAATTCATACCTCTTGTTTAATTAAAGATATGAATAAACAAATGGATATCATAGTGGTGGATAGCGGATCCAGCCACACTATCCTGACAGACAAGAGCTATTTCATAAATTTAATCATAAAAACCGCGAATATTAGCACAATAGCGGGTATCTCGAACTTAATAGAAGGCCACGGCCAGGCCCATGTGCTGTTATCAAACGGCACACATCTGGACATTCCAGATGCATTATACTCACCCAGCTCAAAAAGAAATCTTTTGAGTTTTAAAGATATCAGACTTAATGGTTTCCACATAGAAACCCAGGGTGAAGGGAGCAAAGAATCCCTACTAATCACTAAGATCACACTTGGCCATAAACAAGTCCTCGAGACTATACCCGCATTATCTACTGGTCTTTACAATGCTAAGGTCAGTATGATTGAGGCTAATAATGCTATCAAAGCCCGATTCCAAGACTACACTATTTGGCACGACCGGCTTGGTCATCCCGGTACGACCATGATGCGTAAATTAATCCAAAATTATCAAGGACACACCCTTCGAGAAAACCGAGTCTTCCCTCAGCACCTCACGTGCACAGCTTGCTCCCAAGGGAAGTTAATCACTCGGCCTTCACCAGTAAAAGTGTCCAAAGAGACATTACATTTTCTGGAAAGAATTCAAGGAGACATATGTGGTCCCATTCACCCACCTTCTGGGACATTCCGGTACTTCATGGTACTCATAGACGCTTCGACCCGTTGGTCGTATGTCTGCCTATTGTCTTCTCGGAACCAAGCTTTTGCTAGGTTATTGGCTCAAATCATCAGATTACGAGCCCATTTTCTAGATTTTCCGCTAAAGACTAAACGTCTTGACAATGCTGGTGAATTCACTTCCCAAGCGTTTAATGATTACTGTATGGCCATGGGGGTAACCGTTGAACATCCTGTGGCACATGTCCATACTCGAAATGGACTTGCTGAATCATTCATTAAACGAATACAATGGATTGCTCGACCATTGCTCATGAGATCAAAGCTCCCGGTCTCAGCTTGGGGACATGCAGTATTACATGCTGCTGAACTAATACGCATCCGACCATCTAGTGAGCATAGATATTCACCATCCCAATTATTACAGGGTCATGAGCCAGACATCTCCCATCTCAAAACATTTGGGTGCTCAGTCTATGTACCCATTGCTCCACCACATAGAACCAAAATGGGACCTCAAAGGAGGATGGGAATATATGTTGGTTTTGATTCTCCCACCATCATCAAATATCTCGAGCCGACCACTGGAGACCTATTTAAGGCCAGATATGCGGATTGCCAATTTGATGAATCGGCATTTCCAACATTGGGTGGAGAGAAACACAAGCTGGTCAAAGAGCTATCATGGAATCAAACATCCTTAAATTGGCAAGATCCTCGGACTCTAGAATGTGATTCAGAGATCCAAAAGATTATACACTATCAGAAGCTAGCTAATCAATTACCAGATTCCTTTGCTGACCCGAACAAAGTAACCAAATCGTACATACCAGCTTGTAATGCACCAGTACGAATCACTGTCCCAACGGGACAAGTTCAAGTTGCTACAGAGTCTGCCTCACGAAATAAACGTGGCAGACCTCTAGGTTCCAAAGACAAGAATCCACGGAAATCAAAGAAAGGTGCAATAGTTGAAACCGGGATTCCCAATATAACAGACATAGCGCGCGCTGAGACTCACTCTAATGAACCATCAGAAGAGGTTCGGGACGCCGAATCTCTAGGTTCTGACGAGATCGATAACGATGAGATCTCTATCAATTACACAATGTCTGGAACCCGATGGAACATAAAAGAAGTCGACTTAAATGCACTCTTTGCATACAAAGTAGCACTTGATATTGCGAACACGCAAGAGGATCTCGAACCCACGTCCATCACAGAGTGCACTCATAGAACAGACTGGCTAAAATGGAAAGAAGCCATAAACGTGGAGTTAAAGAGTCTCAAACTCAGGAATGTGTTTGGTCCGATCATCCGGACACCATTCAATGTCAAACCAGTGGGCCATAAATGGGTTTTTGTGCGTAAGAGAAATGAACTCGGTGAAGTCGTTCGTTATAAAGCACGACTTGTAGCACAAGGATTCTCACAAAGACCCGGAATCGATTATGAGGAGACTTATTCTCCGGTGGTGGATGCAACTACTTTTCGATTCCTCATAAGTCTGGCCATAAGAGAAAATCTAGATTTGCGGTTAATGGATGTTGTCACCGCATATCTCTATGGGCCCCTGGACAATGAAATATACATGAGATTACCAGATGGCATAAAGCTTAAAGATAAGCATGCATCTCGAGATCAGTACTGCATCAGGCTGAACAAATCCTTGTATGGACTGAAACAAAGTGGACGTATGTGGTATAACCGGTTAAGTCAATATCTCATCAGAGAAGGCTACAAAAACGATCCCATCAGTCCATGCATTTTCATCAAAAAATACTCAAACGAAGGATTTGTAACCATCAGGGTTATTCATTATGTATTGTCTTGTATATATATATACCCAAGAGGATCAATAATATGATAGTTCTACAACATTTCTTTAATTCATTCACACTTTATCATATACTTTTATTATCTGGATATCCGATTTGAATCTGGATACCATACTGTTATGTGCTCTATTACATGAAACTTACTTTGAGAGGCTTAGTGACCCGGTTTTCCATTCAAATTTTGATCTCGTTATGCTATGAAGTTCAGCAACACAAACCATTTTAATTTGTGCTTAAGTAGATTAAAGAGAACTGGGCTGTTCAATATGGTAAAATTGAACTGAACCAATTTAAATCGAACTAAAATATATCATATAGTTTTTGGATAAATCTTGAATTTGAATTTGACCCTTTGATCTTTCTTATTTGAATATAACCATTTCACTATACAAAAAAGTTGAAAAAACTACATAATAAAATAATAATATAATACAAAAAGTATAAATATACCGAAAACCGAGATTATTCGAAACATAATATCCAAACCGAAAAAACCGATAATCGCGACTATGCAAACCTAACCAAATCAAAATAAGTATGGTTCTAGTATGGTAGCTATTTTTTATTAGTCGAAAAACCAAAAACCGAGAAAACCGAACCGAAACTAAACCGATATCCGGATTGAACAGCCCTAAACAAAACATTGAATTAACATCAAATCCAAACAGAACATTGCGGATGTTGAATACCGATCGGAATCGATGAATCTTTGATCACAGTAACAAACGATCGACCATAGTCGCAGATAACCGTTCGCAGGTGCAAACTGATCGATGAACTCCCGATTAATCAACACAGAACTTTCGGATCAACTCTTTTATCGAATCCGCTCGATTGAATCTCTCTAACTCTAATCGACTAAATCTCGAAACAAAGCCGAACCAAAATTTTTTTAAAAACCGAACAGTTTTTATATCTCTAAACCCGAAAACCCAAACCCTAAAAACCCGACCCGAAACCGAAATCCCAAATCTACATAAAATTATAATAAAATTGTTTTTATATAATATAACATTTAATAAATAATTAAATATTAACAAATTGCAACTTCGACTTTTCCACTTTTTAAGTATTCTAATTATCATCACGCGAATTAAAAACAAAGAACAACTATTGAGCACTACAAATATGGGCATAGAGTAAATAATTGTAGGTATAATGTGTAAATTACTTTGCTGTGGTGGTTCTCTATGTTTTTTGTAACATCTTTTTATAATCAAGTTGAACCGAAGTTTACAATGTTATGAATCAAAGAAACAAAAACAACAACTACAACCGATACATTGCTTAAGCAAAACTTTAAAATGGAATAAGAACAATTACACGTTGTCAGATAAGACTTCCACGCGAACAGATAACCGTATCTGTTATGTGCTTTATCCATCATTGTCCTCGGTCTCATATGATCATCTTCAGTGGCTATCATCATTGTGATAACAAGCCAGTTGTTTCTTAGAAGAAGAATGATTGCGATCCATCTGTTACATCGCAATCTAACCCAATATCTCTCGCACCAAGAGATGACATGTATCTTGATTGTAGTCCTTGTCCATGACTTTGATTGTCTTCTTATTAGAGATAAATTATACCAGTACATAATCTCTTGCTCCGATTCATGGCGTCTCCATGAATCTACCTTTCCCGGATCCCATACCTGCCGGCCAAGTTTCCAGAATAATTTCTGAATTTGGTATCCAATCCCTTCACCGAAATTGGATCGGGAATTGTGGCCATCATGAAGAAACTTAGAGATCTTCATGGAGATATCTGGTTCGAGTTGGGTGTTGCCAAATAACCGATCCACACCAATGAACCATAAACAGACCGTCTTCACAATCGTGAGACGTAGCCGGGAACGACGGGAACGAAAAGATTTCCTATCGTGAAAGAAAACGTCGCTTACCAATTGGGTGTGTGTTAGATCCGCTCCTGAAGATGTTTGGATGGGACTCGGATTCCCATGAACCACCACCGTCAGGGCAAACCCCTTCACACTCTCCCCCACTAGCAAGAGAAGAAGAAAACATTGATTGATCGGAGGCGGAGTGGAGATCAACGATCGCCTTTTCAAACCGGCTTTTCACCCAGAAACCATCATACCGTCAATCGCCTGGTGGTTCTCTATGTTATTTTCACTTATTCAAGTCTCCAAATATTGATAATAGTTATTTTCCTGTTTTTGTTTAGGGAATTGGCAAATTACCAGATACCCTTGTCTTTTTCTCTTTTTCCTGCAAAATTAATTCTGCCGCTGTGTTTTTTTTTTTTTCCACGATTATTGTCTGTTTTGCTTGATTTTAATGCGATTTCTTCTCTAATATTATAGATTTACATTTGAAAACTCTATTTAAATGATCTAAAACCATAAAAAGTTAATTAATTTGACGTGTTTGATTTTTTGGCAGTTTATGACCAAATCGACACGGTTGACCAGGCCACACGACTAAATACTTAGGTACTTAATTGTTGAGGTAATACTACTTAATTGTTGAGGTACAACTCGATCAATTTACACGTCGATTTTAATAACACAAACACACAAAATAAATAAATAGGCTCAAATGTGGATCCGTGAGTAATGGGCCGCACGTGTCGGCCCGTATGTTAACCAAGCCACAAGTATATATCTGTATATAGTTTTCCCTTAAAATTCGGTAGAAAGCTTGTTCAGCCGCTCTGTCCATCTTTCCTTTGTTCTCTCCGAGGCGTTTCAGAGGAGAGGCGTTTCAGATTCGATAGTAAACGAGGTCAGTGATTTTGGTTAGTCGGTGTCAATCTCTCTCTCTCTCTCTCGGATGATTCAGTGGAGAAGATTTCCGTTTTAAAATTGAAGATGCGATTATGTTTTCCGTTTTAGATCTGATTCTTTTTTTTTTTTAGGTTGATTGTCATGAATTCAATACATACGAACGAGATTGATACAGGTATTTACGTATAGCCACACATATAATACACGATGGCGATGATATTTTGCAACACTCTCTACTCTTCTTCTCCGTCTCTCTCGCCGTTAACCTCGTTTCGAACGAAACCGTCGCGATTCTCAAAGAAACTCAGAGCTCGAGTTCAATTCCGCTCAATGGAGGATCACGACGACCATCTCCGACTGAAATTCATGGAGTTCCCATACGTTACGGCCACGCGCAAGCAGCTCATGGTTGATCTAATGTCGACGTTAGAGGATCGCCTCCAGTCGCAACTCCTCCCCTGTAACCTCCCGCCGGAAGCACGAAGCTTCAAGAACCCAAACGGTTCCGCCGAAGCATCTATTCATATCAGATCCGGCCAGAAATCATCTCCGGTACGCATAATTCTTTCGTCCAATATCCCTCAAATCGCGACGATTGCTCTGTTTGTGGAAAACACCTCTTGCAAATTCGAAAATTTTATGTTCTGCATGTTGATTGTAGAGTTCAATTGCGTGAATTTAAGTAGAATCAGACTTCAATTTTAGAGAATTGGAGTTATAGAGATTGAATGTAGCTTTTAAGCTGAAATTGAATCAAAATGGGCTTTGATTTACGACCTCATAGATCACTTAAAAACCAATCCTTTAATTGATTTTGTTTAAAAGTTCCTTTGTTTTCCAGATTGATTTTGTTATAGGAAGTTGGATACACTGCACGATTCCAAATGTTGTATCTCTCAACATCACAAGCATCTCTGCATTCTTAAACTCCTCAACGAAAGCTCCAAACTTTGTGGTCGAACTCATACAGAGCAGTCCCACGTCGCTCGTTCTCATTCTCGACCTCCCGCACCGCAAAGACCTTGTTCTTAACCCTGACTATCTCAAAGAATACTACCAAGACACTAATCTTGACTCTCATCGCCAATCCCTCCTTAAGCTTCCTGAAATCAACCCCTATGTTTCGCCTTCTCTCTTTGTCCGCTCTGCTTTCTCTCCTGCTGCTTCGATGCTGAAAATCGATGTGGAGGAAGAGGGGACGTTGGAGGAAATCTTGAGAGATCATGTGAGTCCAGCTGCTAAGGAAGTTCTCGGGGTTTGGCTGGAGCGATGCGCGGTGGAAGAAGAAGAGAAGAGAGTGATGGGAGTAGAAGAAAAACTGGAGTTGGAGAGAAGAGATAAAAGCTTCAGAAAGAAGAGCATAGAGGAAGATTTGGATTTACAGTTTCCGAGACTCTTTGGAGAAGAAGTTTCGTCCCGTGTTATACACGCCATCAAAGAAGCTTTTGGTGTTCTCTAGATGATCATGTCATTAGAGATTAACATACTGTATATTAGTGCGATGGTATAATAATAAACACTAAACTGTAATAAAGTTTTAGCATAATGTCATCCAGCAAATATTATTAGTTGGAGTTTCTGTTTTGAAGAGATTTACACAATAAACAAGATTTTGTCTTTTAGCGCCAATATTTCCTTATTTGAAATTATTGCGGAAGGAACAAAAACGTGCAAAACTAAAAAAAGTCTTAAAGCTAATCGCTTTCAAAAGACTTCATAATCAAACAAAATGAGACATCATCGCCAACTAATCTAGTCATCTCCATCTCAACAAATCGACAAAATCATCAAAATGAGACACATCATCGATAAAAGCTTCAAAAGAACTTCTCTTCTCTCCAACTCCAGTTTTTCTTCTTCTCCCATCACTCTCTTCTCTTCTTCTTCCACTGCGCATCGCTCCAGCCAAACCCCGAGAACTTCCTTAGCAGCTGGACTCACATGATCTCTCAAGATTTCCTCCAATGTCCCCTCTTCCTCCACATCGATTTTCAGCATCGAAGCGGCAGGAGAGAAAGCAGAGCGGACAAAGAGAGAAGGCGAAACATAGGGGTTGATTTCAGGAAGCTTAAGGAGGGATTGGCGATGAGAGTCAAGATTAGTGTCTTGGTAGTATTCTTTGAGATAGTCAGGGTTAAGAACAAGGTCTTTGCGGTGCGGGAGGTCGAGGATGAGAACGAGCGACGTGGGACTGCTCTGTATGAGTTCGACCACAAAGTTTGGAGCTTTCGTTGAAGAGTTTAAGAATGCAGAGATGCTTGTGATGTTGAGAGATACACCATTTGGAATCTTGCAGTGTATCCAACTTCCTATAACAAAATCAATCTGGAAAACAAAACACAAAAAACAGAACTTTTAAACAAAATCAATTAAAGGATTAGTTTTTAAGTGATTTATGAGGTCGTAAATCAAAGCCCATTTTGATTCAATTTCAGCTTAAAAGCTACATTTAATCTCTATAACTCCAATTCTCTAAAATTGAAGTATGATTCTACTTAGGGCTTGACTGGTTTAAACGCTGCGGTTGCGGTTGCGGGAGTTTGCTGAAGCGGGCGGTTGCAATTAAGAGCATTATTAAGCGGTTTGTACGAATGGCATAGCAGTTGAAAATTGATGCGTTTGCGGGATACTTAGGGCCTGACTGGTTTAAACGCTGCAGTTGCGGTTGCGGGAGTTTGCGGTTAAATGCGTAATTAAGCTGTTTGTACGACTGGTATAGCGATTGAGAGCAGATGCGTTTGCGGAATATTTTTGACTGGTTGACCAGCGGGTGAATAGCGGTTAAACGATAAATTAACAATATAAACACATTATCTAATTATAAAACATCAAAACTATATTATATTGAACAATTATAAATTTTTAGTTCAACATAATTAATAATATTTTTTTAAAAAATAATGTGTATAATAAATAATATGTTCATCTTTTAATTTCTATAATTTAGATAAAAAATATGATTTCTATTAAAATTTAGTGTGGAAATTAAATATAGATTACTATTTTATTTGTTAGATATATATGTATTAGTATGAAGAGAAAGAGAACTTTAATTTGTAGAACTTATAAATATAAAATTATGATATGTTTTAAATGAATTTTACTAAAAAATACCAAATTTATTTATTTATTTATATTATGATTATAATATCGAAATATTATTTTTTAATAAAGATTATTATTTTTTTCTAATTTTAAATAAATTAATGTTTTTTTTTTAATTATCCATCCGCAACCGCCCGCAACCGCAAACGCTGTTGGAAAGGAGCTTTTGATTTTGAGGAATCTTGTGGGATCTGGAGCGGTTTGAAGCGGCAGGAAGCGTTTGCGGTGATTGTTGTTAAACGCCAATAACCGCTAGTACCCGCAAAAGTTGCGTTTGCGAGTGATAGCGGGTGAACCAATCTAGCCCTTATGACTGGTTGACTTGCGGGTGCAATAGCGGTTAATCAATAAATTAACAATATAAACACATTATATAATTATAAAAACATCAAAATTATATTATATTGAACAATTATAAAATTAAAGTTCAATATAATTACTATTAAAATTTTATAAAAAATAATATGTGTATAATATTTACATTTATCTTTTAATTTCTATAATTTGGATGAAAGATGTGATTTCATTAAAAATATACATATTTAATATGAAAACTAAGTTTATATTATAATTTTATGTTAGATATATATGTATTAGTATGAAGAGAACATTTATCAAGTGAATTTTAATGATATGTTTTATGGTGGTGATTGGTTTTCCCGCTACCACCCGCAAACGCAACATCTACGGGTGGTAGCGGTTTCTGGCGTTTTATAACAATCACAACAACCGCTTTGTACCACTTTGTACCGCTCCGTATCGCTGGAAATCAAAAGCTCCTTTCCGCAAGCGTTTGCGGTTGCGGATGAAAAAAAAAACTTTTATTTTAAAATTAGAAAATAAATAATATTTATTAAAAATAAGATTTAGATATTATAATCATAATAAAAATAAAAATATTTGATAGTTTTTTGGTAAAATTCATTAAAAACATATCATAATTTTATATTTCTAAGTCCTACAAATTAAAGTTCTATTCAGTTCACTTCATACTAATATATATATCTATTTTAAAAATAAAATGGTAATCTAAATTTAATCTCCACACTAAATTTTAATAGAAATCACATTTTTATATAAATTATAGAAATTAAAAGATGAACTAAGTATTATATACATATTATTTTTTATAAATTTTTATTATTAATTATGTTGAACTATAAATTTATAATTGTTCAATATAATATAGTTTTGATGTTTTATAATTATAAAATATGTTTATATAGTTAATTTATTGTTTAACCGCTATTTCACCCGCTGGTCAACCAGTCAAAAATATTCCGCAAACGCATCCGCTCTCAATCGCTATACCAGTCGTACAAACAGCTTAATTACGCGTTTAATCGCAAACTCCCACTTCCGCAAACTCCCGCAATCGCAACCGCAACCGCAGCGTTTAAACCAATCAGGCCCTAATTATATAACTTATATATGTAAAAAATTAATATATAATTTTAATGAATATTTACTAAAGAAATGTCAAATTTTTTTATTCATATTGTAAATATAATATCCAAATCTTAACTGATTTTAAAGAATTTTGTATTTATTTTATTTTTATTTTTTAAAACTTTTCACCCGCAACCGCCAGCAACCGCAAACGCTGGTGAAAAAGAGCTTTTGATTTTGAGGGATCTGCAGCGGTTTTGAGCGTTTTGAAGCTGTAGAAAGCGTTTGCGGTGATTGTAGTCAAACGCCAACAACCGCTACCACCAGCAAAAGCTGCGTTTGCGGATGGCAGCGGGAGAACCAATCTACACCTTAAATTCACGCAATTGAACTCTACAATCAACATGCAGAACATAAAATTTTCGAATTTGCAAGAGGTGTTTTCCAAAAACAGAGCAATCGTCACGATTTCAGGATATTGGACGAAAGAATTATGCGTACCGGAGATGATTTCTGGCCGGATCTGATATGAATAGATGCTTCGGCGGAACCGTTTGGGTTCTTGAAGCTTCGTGCTTCCGGCGGGAGGTTATAGGGGAGGAGTTGCGACTGGAGGCGATCCTCTAACGTCGACAGTAGATCAACCATGAGCTGCTTGCGCGTGGCCGTAACGTACGGAACTCCATGAATTTCAGCCGGAGATGGTCGTCGTGATCCTCCATTGAGCGGAATTGAACTCGAGCTCTGAGTTTCTTTGAGAATCGCGACGGTTTCGTTCGAAACGAGGTTAACGGCGAGAGAGATGGAGAAGAAGAGTAGAGAGTGTTGCAAAATATCATCGCCATCATCGTGTATTATATGTGTGGTAAGTAAATATCTGTATCAGCTTTCTTTATACTGTATACTAGGGTCCAACCCTAGTTAAATACTCCATCTGTTTCACAATATAAGGGGTTTAAGGTTTTTGCACACAGAGTAAGAACACTTTTAATTTTTGTATTTTTAAAAATAAAAAATGTTTTATCATCAATTCCAAAGCATATCAACCAATGAAAAAATAATCTTCAATATTCAAAAAGTAAAAAGTAACAAAAACACATTTAATTTTGCATAGAAACTTGAAAACCCCTTATAATATGAAACAAAAAAAACTCTAAAACCCCTTATATTGTGAAACAGAGGGAGTTATATATTAGAAATTTATGCGTAGTGGATATTAATAACACACAAACACACAAAACAAATAAATAGGCTCAAATGTGATCCGTGAGTAGTGTGCCGCGCGTATCGGCCCGTATGTTAACCAAGCCACAAGTATATATCTGTATATAGTTTGATTGTCATGAATTCAATACATAGGAAGCGCGGAAGGGCGAGGCAGGCAATGCCTTCACCTCCAATACATACGATCGAGATGTGGAGCAGGATGGGCGATGCCTGAGGCAAAAACGTGGGTCTGCTGGGACATCGACAGCTGTCCGGTTCCGGATGGTTACGATTCTCGTCTGGTCGTTTCGAGTATAGAATGGGCGTTGTGGAAGAAAGGCTATTGGGGTCCTGTTACCATCACTGCCGTTGGCAACCTAAAACTCACCTTAAAACGAAGTCCTCATGTTCTTCCGGCGCTCTCTGCTGCTGGAGTCCATCTTGGTTAATCTTTTTTTTTTCTAGTACAAATATGTTTGGTTTTAGATTCAACTGGGTGTTTGAGTTGCTTTCGTTGACTGAAACAGGAGCCGATTTCGTTTGTCAGCACATTTGTGACGAGTTTATTCAGTGGAAAAAGGTTAATCAAGCAGCTCCGGCTACTTTACTGGTCATAGGCGGTTATATGCTTTACAAATACCTTTCTAGGTGGTTTTCACCCCTACAAGGTGATGGACACACCATTCTTCACGCACATCCTCAGGCATATCCTCAAGCTAATGAAAAGAGCTTTGTTTGGGAAAGCTTACTTGAAGACAAGTGCTGTTTACCGGCGGCTGGTGAATCTGGTTTCAAGTTTTTTTGCGCACTATGTGAACTATGTCCTGACGAAAGCTTTGAAGATTTCACCACGCATCTCAATAGTAAAGATCATGTGATCCTTGTAAGCATCACCATCATCGTCTCGTCTCCTTGATATTTCTATCAATTACGTGCGTCATTTGTCTAACTCGTTTCCCTTTGCGCACTTTCTTCCTAAATTCATCTCTTTTTGTCAAGCAGGAGTTCAACACGTTTAGGCCTTCACCCAAGAGGACGAAAAAGCAGAAGCCCTTCTTTATTCTTTCTGACTACAAATCAAAGGCGGCAAGTTTTAATAACTCATTCTTAATTATTCAAAGAGTTTCAGCAGAAATCTTTTATAAATTAGATGTGCTCTGAATGTGCAATAGAAAGGCATGATTTTGATTGACTTACTGACTTTGGTTGATTCTAAATCATTCAAGGACAAGTGGCGGTTTGAAGATGACCGAAGGAGCCTCTGGAGGAGGACGAAGAAAAACAAGTCCCGTGGTGGGTGAATTGTTTGTTATGGGGAATTGTTTGTTCAAGTCGATTTCCCCTCTCTCCCTCTCTCTCCCTCCCTCCCTTGATTTATGCTTTAAAAACTCCAACTTCCTAACTAATTTTGAAATAAAAGAGGAAATCAACATTATGAAACTCATCTGCTTCACTTTTGTTTTGTGTGGTTAAACGCTTATACTTGTTTTGACCCGACCCGGCCCGGCCGATCATAATAATTTAACTATAGCCTTTCAAGTTTAGCAACTTCTTCTTCTACTTGATATCATATAACTAATATTCTCATTATTTCTTGAAATCTAAAAGTCTTCCCTCTTTGGTTTTTCGTTTAGCGTCAAAAGATTTCATCTTAGGCTTCTCTGTTTCGGATTACTATTTAAAGAGTTTGTAATAATAAGAGTGTCTGAATCTGCCACACTTGTTAGCTTTTTACAACTCATATCAAGTAGATAAGATGTTACAAACAGTAACACATAAACTGAAAGTAACTTCACTTCGGATTTATCTCTCAAGTTAGTCCTAAATATATCTCAACAAATCTCGTCGAATCCTTTCGCCATAAGAAGTCTCGATTCCCCTTCTTTTATTCTATTGTTTGCGATTTTTATATCGAATCTCGACGAAACCCATGTCTTCGTTTCGTTCTTCAATCTATTTTCCTTCATTTAACCAGAAAACGTAAACCGAGCATTTAGACACTGTGTTTCTTCAAAAGTCGAAAGCCGATTCCGCGTCGGAGCAGAAGAGAATGGAGGAAGAAGAAGAACGACGTGGAGGAGGAAGAGGAAGCAGTTTTCTCTGAAATTGATGGAGATGAAACTCCTGACTCTTCATCTTCTTCTATGATGATGGGTATCTTGATTCTTCCTTTCCTTCTAAGATTTTACACATTTCTCCTTGAGAAGATTGTTGTGATTTTTTAATGATCGAGTCTTGAGTCGTTGTCATCTCTGGGATCAAAACCTGTCGAATCTTGGAAATTTGATCAGTTTTTTTATTCATAACTCAAAAACTTGACATTTCGTAGACTCTTCTCTGAATTCAGATGCATACAATCATTTATCGCTTTAAAGATATCTTAGCTCTTGTTCAGACACGTCACTTGTTTCTTCGTTCTCTGTTTCTTGTGAGTCACTTTCATCGCTCACGACCTCCTCTTCATCTCTATTTTCTCTCTCGACGATACCTTGTTCTGTATTCGAGGCTTGTTCTGTTTCGGTATTACTTTGTATCATCTCTTGAATCCCACGATTACCAAATTCTCCAAGTGTAACACTGAAATCTTCATTGTATTCCTGCTCTGTGTCAACTGAGTTTCAATTCCAACCCTTGGTTTCATCAAAAACAACATCTCGACTTACCACTATTCTTCGTGTCTTCGGATTTGACAATCGATATGCCTTTGATCCAGGTTCTGTTCCTAGATGGACAAGCATACGTGATCTGTCATCTAGCTTTTTCAAGTGTGGTGTCTCTACTTTCGCATATCCGATGCAACCAAATATTCGAAGGTGTTCGATATTGGGTTTCTTTCCTCGGAAAACTTCATAGGGTGTTCCTTCATTGAGCGCCCTTGTAGCTATTCTATTTAACAGATACGTTGAATGCCTTGTTGCTTCTCCCCACAAGTAACTTGGTACATGCATATGCTTCATGATGCTTCTTGTCATCTCCATTAGTGTCCTGTTACGTCTTTCAACAACTCCGTTTTGTTGTGGCGTGTATGGAGCTGTAAGATGTCATTTGATTCCAGCTTTATCACAAAACGAGTTGAACTCTTCTAATACAAACTCTCCTCCTCTATCTGTTCAGAACGTTTGTATAGCTGCTCCCGATTCTTTCTCCACCAAAATTTTGAACTTCTTAAACTTGACGAACGTATTACTCTTTTCTTTCAAAAGAATCATCCACATGTACCTTGAGTGATCATCGATGAGAACAAAGATATATCTATTTCTTGCGATCGTACTCGGTGTTATGGGACCGCAAAGATCTCCGTGAACCAGCTCTAGTATCTTGGATGCTCGATAGGAACTAGCTTGAGGAAAAACCCGCCTGGTTTGTTTTCCTAACAGACACGGACCACATATCTCTTTTCCTACATTAATATGTGGAATTCCTTTGACGCTCTCCTTCTGTATCATTGACTTCAATGATTCCATGTTCACATGCCCCAACCTTGCATGCCATTTGTTTTAGTCGTTCATGGCTGTTAGGTTCAAGTGTGCCATATCTTTTATCCCCATACACACCTTATATAGACGATTTTTCTACCTATTTGCCTTGACAAGTAGTCTTCCTTCACGGTCGTGCATTGTGAGATGATCTCCTTTCATCCTTATGTCGATGCCTGATTCTGTAGCTTGTCCAAGGCTGATAATATTGCTCTTCAAGCCGGGGATAAAGTAAACGTCCGTCATCACTCTTGGTTCACCGTTCTCGTCCATGAATTCAATCGTCCCTTTTCCTTTTATTTCTATTCGAGAGTCATCACCGAATCTCACTTGTCCCGTGATGGATCGATTGATGTTTGCGAAATACCTCTGATCTCCCGTCATGTGATTGCTAGCTCTATTATCGAGGTACCAAATATCCTTTTCTCCGCTGTTTGTCTCATACTTGCTCGGCACACAATTTTTCTCATGCAAATTCACCACCTCATGCATCATGAGCTTATCCGCCTCAACTGTATCATCTTGCTCGGTGTCTTGAGCCTCTTGTAGTTTAAGCAAGCGGTCATGACAGCATGAAGCATAGTGTCCTAGCTTGTCACACCGATAGCAGGTCACCTTTGATGTGTCTCTTTCTTCATTCCAACGACCACAACCTCTTCCTCTATCGAAACGTCCTCCTCGGCCTCTTCCTCTATAGCCTCCATTAAAGTTATTGTATGGTTGTCTCTCTTGATTCTCCATATTTGCATACATGAGTTTATTTTGATCCTCATGATTATCCACTTCATTTACTATGCGCTCCTCATATGCTTTTAGACGACCAACTATATCTTCAAAGTTCGTAGTGTTAAGGTCTAACACTTGTTCAAGAGAGGCCACTATGTGTATAAACTTTGACCGAGGAAGACTATTGAGAAACTTTTTAACCAACTTAGGTTCCTCAATATTTTCTCCTAAGGCGGCTGACTTTGATGTTATCTCCGATAGTTTTCCTGCGAAATCGTCAATTTTCTCGGAGTCCTTCATCTTGAGTCGATCGAATTCAGCCATTAAAGTCTGTAATCTTGCTTCTCTGACTCTATCTGCTCCTACATGCCTGGCCTTGATAGCTTCCCAAACTTTGTGTGCAGTATCCAGCTTCCCAACTTGTAGAATAAGCATCTCCGGTATTGTTTGAAACAGCAAAGCCATGGCCATGTCATTCTTCTCTGTATCCAGCGGATGCGTACCTACTTCTACAACTTCCCAAACTTTATTCACTTTAAGTGTTACCTTCATCCTCAAGGCCCAAACTGTGTAGTTTGTTGCGTTGAGTATAGGACACATTATTGAAGAAGGTCCGCCTCCTTCTTTAGCTTGTATCGCAGCCACGGTAAGATCTCCCGACATGTTTTCTGAATCTTAACGCGGCTCTGATACCAATTATTGATTTGAACAAGGAAATATGAACTCACATATTGAATAAAGAATCACTCTCTTTATTAAACTTAAGAAAACTGTCTCAAAAACTTAAGCTCTCAAACTCTCTCTTTAAGCTCATAAGTTATACCACACTTTGGTATCTCCTTATATAATCAAACATAGCTCCTAATCCTATTAGTGATATATTTAGATAACTCCTAAACATACTAAAACTCCTAAACTCATTAGGACTCCTTAACTTGATAGGATTATGACAACTTGGAGCTCAAGCTTTCTTCAAGCTTATTCCAACAGTTTCTGATGCCTACACATAAGCAACAAAACAAATCTACTATAATAAATTATAGTAGCAACGCAACTATCATCTTCCCGTGAAGTAAGACAGCAACGCAACAAAAATACTAGCAATGCAACAAAAATGATATTCTCGTTTCCAACACTTAATGGTAAAGTAAAGACATATAGAACAAAGTTACAAAGGTTGTTGTTTTACCTCAGTTTCTCCAATTTCGACCTCGTAAGGATGCCTTATGTACTGGAGATGCAGGGAGAAATGTATCTCCTTCCAAACTTGCCCAAAGATATGTAAAGATGAAGAAGGTGTGGTAAAGCCTACTACAAGTTCGTGCCTGCCAACTCCTTGTAGCATAGACCCTAGTCCTTAGTTCTGAAAGATCTCAATCACTTTAGCTCTTGCTTCACTCTCAGTCCTTAGTTGAAACGCTAGGCATTTCTCCACCTTCATCATCTTCTTCTTCAATTCCCATGATGACAATCCTCTAGGATTCACCTTCCTTAGATCCCTTAAACTTCTGCTCATGTTCCGAGGCAAATATGAACTGAACTCAACCAGTGAAAGACCATGGAGAGCTTCAATCACATAGCGATAGAAGAGACAATCCAAAATTTTCTGGTGGTATGTGCTCATATGAAAACATGCCGCTACATACATAACCAAACAAGACTTCACAACCCAAAGGGAGAACAGAATCCCAAAGATGATGAAACCCTTGTCGATGAATTTCATCACACGATTGTTCCAGACAACCTCATACGTACTCTGCAAAAACAACTTGCCAGGTTATAACAGCGACCCAAGCCATCAAGCTTCTTCTGACATTGCCTTGAACCTTGTAGTTGCATGAGTCTGACCGAACCTCTGCATGCTATTCGGGATCCTAAAAGCATCATGACAAAAATCTCAAGCTTGCAACTTTTTTTCGTGCAGAGGACTAATCGTGATGGTTAACACTATACCCACACTGATTAAGGCTAAGAAAGGCAATTCCAATAGCTTCCATAGAGATAATTTCAGCTTCTTTTCTTCATCACTTTCTGCAGACTGTTGTTGTTGGATTAAGCTTGAAGAAAGCTTAAGCAACAAGTTAGCTCTATCCTATTAAGAAAAGGAATCCTAATGAGCTTAGGATTAGAGAAAGTGTTTTCTTATAGGATTAAGAGTCTGTGTGGCTATATAATGAGATGTCAATAAGTGACATAACTTATGAGTTTGTGAGTTGAGAGAGCTTAAGTTTTGAGTAAGTTTCTTAAGCATTAATAAAGAGTGATTCTTTATATTTGGTGTTCTTTCATCTCTAGATTCTATATTTGGTATCAGAGCTTCGTTTAGAAAGGAAGGAAGGGACATGGCAGGAGAAGATGATCTTGCTGTGACTATAGCGAAGCCAAAAGAAGGGGGAGGAACCTCTGCCATTATGTGCCCCATGCTCAATGCAACAAACTACAAAGTTTGGAGCATGAGAATGAGGATGGCGCTCAAGGTACATAAGGTGTGGGAAGTAATTGAGTCAGAAGCAGTTCCGATCAACATCGAAAAGAACAATATGGCTATATGCTTAATATGCCAATCAATACCAGAGAGTCTTGTTCTGTCCGTTGGAGAGTTGGATACAGCGAAGAAGATTTGGGAAGCAATCAAAGTGAGACACGTCGGAGCTGAGAGAGTTAGAGAGGCGAGACTACAAACCTTGTTGGCGGATTTCGATCGTCTGCAGATGAAAGACTCCGATACAATTGATGAGTTTGCAGGTAGGTTATCAGAGTTAACATCAAAGGCAGCAGCTTTAGGTGAAAACATTGAAGAGCCAAAGGTGGTTAAGAAATTTCTTCTGAGTCTTCCCTGGGAGAAATACATAAACATAGTTGCCTCGCTGGAGCAAGTATTGGATCTTAAAGTTACAACCTTTGAGGACATAGTTGGTCGCCTCAAAGCATATGAAGAACGCATACATGCTAAGGAGAGAGCACGAGAAGATACAAGCAAACTCTTGTATACGAACACGGAGAACCAAGGAGGACAATACAATCGATATTACAATAGTCACTACAAGAAAATAGGCTCTTTGCGAAGGAAATTTGCGATGGAAAATGTAACATCCGTGAACCAGAAAGTTGTGTTTAGAGTTGGTATCGGACGACATTAGGGGTTTGGGAGTCGATTACATATGCTCTTTGAGGTTCGAATCGAGGATTAATTGTGCATGTTCTTGTTTGATTGTTGTACAGTTGGTCTAAGGTTCCTTTATCTCGAAGAAAGTGTGTGAAAAGCTTCTGAACGCTTAGTGTCGATCGACACCACAAGGTGTGTCGATCGACACCGGTTATCGGAGTTGATTTCCGGTTTAAGTCGATCGATTCGAGTTGGGTTGGTTTTGGTCGATGGGTGTCGACCGACACCAAGGAAGGGTGTCGATCGACACCGGTTATCTGGAAATCGACCGGTTTGATTCAAGTCGGCTGGTTTTGTTCGGTTTGGGCGAGGAAAAGCCCTAGGTCGCGAATAAAACACTGTAGCCGCGTGAGAAAGCTCACTTTTCGAGTTTCAGAGAGGAAAAGGTGATTCTAAGGTGATTTTGAGAGTTTGGAGGAGTTTTGTGGAGTTTCTGAGGTTGTGGGTGGCTGTTCTACCTCCTTTCCCTCTTTCTAACCCCTTTCTAAGGTGAGTGCGTGACTGTAGGTCCGTTAGCATTGGAGATTTGTTTGATTTTGAGATTGTTATTGAGTTTTTCGAGTTGTTCTTGAGTATGGTTGAGTTATTTTGTTGTTTGATCGATGTGGGGGTTGAATCCCACGATTTTATATGTTTTGTGCGATTTTCGTCGATGTTGGTGTCTGGGCGTCGAGCTGGTGTCGACCGACACTCGGTCGAGTGTCGATCGACACTCAGAGGGCTGGCGTCGATCGACACCATAGAGGTGTCGGTCGACACCGACCTGGGCGTCAGGAAACGTGGGTGTTTCCTGACAGGGATGGTTTATACTGTTGTTTATTGTTGAGCATTGTGATGGTTGTTGATTATTGTGATGTATTGTCTAGTGTTGACGTAATTGGCCTGTAGGCAGGATGATCCACTCACTAAGTATTTATGATAATACTTACGCATCTCTTTCGTAATGTGATGCAGGTAACAGGAATGTTCAACCGCGGGACGAGGCCGAGAGATGAAGAGGATGTTAGGATGATTGTTTTATTCTTTCCGTTTTATTGGCAAACCTGGTGTTTAGGTTGCTAGACTTTATAATTGGTTTATTGGTTTATTGGTTATTTGTTGAAACACGTTTTGTTATAAATTAATATTATTGATTTTCTCTTGAGAGCTTCCGCTTTGTGTTGTCTGAATTAGCTGTTGAGGATTAATATTTATGGGAATATTAATCTGGGCTAATTAATTAATAAAAAAAAAAAAAAAAAAAAAAAGCTTGGGTGTTTCATTTTGGTATCAGAGCGTAGTTCGGTTTTAGGACATCTAGTATTGGGTGAACTGGACTATGTGCTTAATGATTCTTAGTGGTTTAATCAGTAGTAGTCTAGTATCATCCTCTCGGCCTTCCAGTGTTCCGCGGTAAGTGAGTTGGATTTTTTTTTATGTCTTGTTGTGTTTGCTAGTGTGTTGACTTGTGCTCTTTCTGTACTCGGGTGGGAGTGCAGAGAGATGGACGCAGGTGCTAGAGGTCGTGGTCGTGGTGTTGGTGCAGCTGGTGCGGGTCGTGGCGCAGCTGGCCGTGGTGCAGCGGGCGCGGGTCGTGGCGCAGCTGGCCGTGGTGCAGCGGGCGCGGGTCGGGGTGCGGCTTGTCGCGGTGCGGCTGCTCGTGGTCGTGGAGGTCGGGGCGCTGGTCGTGGATTGCCAGAGGCTGAGGTTTCAGCAGAGAGTGCAGCACCGAGTGTGCATACTGCGTCGGTTACTCAGTCTTTTCCGTTGGCCGGTGGGGCTAACTTGGGCGTCGGTGGTGACGCGGGCGTCGGTGTGGGCGCGGGAGCAGGAGCGGCCTATGGTGGGGGCGCGGCTCTTGCTCAGGGTGAGATGATAGTGGGTCTACTGACGCAGCTTTTGGCACGTTTGCCAGAGGCAATTCCACAGCAGGCTCCGGTTGCGCCTCCAGCGGCCGGGGCACAGGGTGGTGCCGGGGCACAGGCAGGTGCCGGTTTTGTTGAGCAGGTTGAGCAGCAGGCAGCTGCGGATTTTGCTGGGCAGCAAGGTGCTGCGGTTGGTGGTCTTCCTTCTTATCGCGAGGCAATGAGAGAGATGCAGAGGATTGGCACGCCGGCGTTTGAGGGCGGTGTCACTCCAGAGAAGGCTGACGAGTGGCGTCAGAGGTTAGAGAGGAACTTCGAGTCTATTCGTTGTCCAGAGGAGTTCCAGGTTGAGTTGGCAGTGCACTACCTTGGAGGTGATGCACATTTGTGGTGGAGGTCTGTTAGGACCAGCAGGACGGTTTGGACTTGGGTTGACTTCGTCGAGGAGTTCAACTACAAGTTTTTCCCGCAGGAGGCGCGTGACAGATTTCAGTTGAGGTTCTTGGAGTTAGTGCAGGGAGAGAGGTCCGTTCGGGAGTACGATGCAGAATTCTCCAGATTGTTGGTTCACGCCGATATTGGGGGCATGAGTGAGAGGACTTTGATGGGGAAGTTCCTTCAGGGGCTTCGCCAGGACATCAAGAAGTTGTGCAGAGGTGGTATGTACCACACTAGAGTTGAGTTGGTGGAGTTGGCAGCTTCCACAGAGGAGGATTTGCGTGAGCCGGTGAGTTCCGCAGTTATACCAGCTGCAGTTGTTCCTGCTACCCAGCCTAGGGGCCAGCAGCAGCAACAGCAGCGCAGGAGTTCCGAGTCTGGCTCTAGCGGGGGCGGCAGGCCTGTGCAGGGTCAGAAGAGGAGAGCAGATGAGATGTCTGAGGACAGACATGCTATCCGTGGCAGTTGTTACGGTTGTGGGAGTTTGGAGCATCAGGTTTCTAGCTGTCCCAAGAGGGTGACATCCAGGGAGTCTACGATTTGCTTCAACTGTAGGGAGCCAGGGCATATCAGGCCGATGTGTCCCAAGTTGCAGCCGTTGTCTTTGGCGGCAGTTCAGCCGTTAGCGATTCAGCCAGTGTCCCGGATCGCAGCGGGGCAGTCGTCGAGTCAGTTCGGAGGAGCGCCGCGTGTCTACACTTCGGCAGAGGCGGGTCAGACGAGTCAGTCCGGCTATGTCACAGGTAGAAATCTTTATCCCCTTCTTCGTTTCCTTTCCTTCTTTTCTTAGTAGCATTTTCTTCGTAGTGTTGTTCGCTTTTCTTGAGTGTCGAGTTAGAATTTTAGGATTCTAAGCACTTAATTGTTAAAGGACGTAGTTAGTTGGCGATGTGAGTCGCGGAGTTGCTTGACTCGGGAGTTTTTAAGGCAGTCAGTGCCGGCAATTTGAGGATCAGAGTTGGATTGATACATCGCGGGCTTCTGATTTGGAGTGTTAAGTCTCGGCGAACGGGACGGTTTCGGCTTTCGTTAGTTGGTGTATCCAAGTGGGGGAGCACCGCTGGAGGGATCTTTTGTTTGGGAAAACGATGGAAGAATTCCGCGTTTGATAAGCTACGCCGTTAGGCAGGGCGAGAGTTTGAGTTTGAGGTGGGAGAATTGTGTGTCTCCTGATGGTTGGTGATTCAAGTTGGGTTGTGGTGTTTAGTGTTCTGGTGGTTATGTATGATCGCGGTGGTAACGACTTATACATGGTTGGAGTTTATAGGATGGAATTTCCTTATAAACTGAGTTTTAAAGGTTGTGAGTTGTGTTGGCCATTTATGGTTCTGTGTTCGAGATATTCCGGGAGGGGAATATCGTGTGCTTCGAGTTTTGTTGAACGGCACCAAGGTGTAGTTTGCATATGTTATGCAAGGTATTCATTTCTGGTTGGCCGTGCATGTTCTTGTTTGATTGTTGTGCGGTTAGCCTAGAGATTTCTTGATTTCGGATTGGCTGTGCATGTTCTTGTTTGATTGTTGTGCAGTCGGTCTAGAGATTAAGGCATCTTGTGTAACATGTGTAAATCAACGCCGTGGTTAGTTCGGTTTGAGGGTGTTGACCGGTTTTAGGTCGTGTTTGTATGAGGTATCCCGGTGAGGGGAATACCGTGTTTGACCAGTTTGGGTCGTGAGACATTCTAGTCGGATATGTTATAGGGTTTTCAGAATTATTACTCATTACGATTCTAGAGATATGGTGGGTCTCTAGAGGAGATATGGTGGGTCTCTAGAGGAGATATGGTGGGTCTCCGGGTGTTCTAGGGATATGGTGGGTTCCTAGAGGAGATATGGTGGGTCTCCGGTGGACTTGTATGTGAGGGTCGCTACCTCAGTACGAGTGGTTTGTTAGTTCATATTGCAATATGGTGGGTTGCAATATGAATATTGAGAGATATGGTGGGTCTCTCGATGTGTTTTAGAGTGTTTGTGATTAGTGGAGTAATAATGTCTGGAAACATGCGTTTAACATATGACTGAATGTGAGTATGGAGATTAGTGGAGGATCTCGTTTTGTGGTTGGGCCAGTTATGGGCTGGATTTGTGGTGGTCTTTGAGGGACGTTTGTGTTGGGATTCGAGGACGAATCCATTTTAGTGGGGGAGAATTGTAACATCCGTGAACCAGAAAGTTGTGTTTAGAGTTGGTATCGGACGACATTAGGGGTTTGGGAGTCGATTACATATGCTCTTTGAGGTTCGAATCGAGGATTAATTGTGCATGTTCTTGTTTGATTGTTGTACAGTTGGTCTAAGGTTCCTTTATCTCGAAGAAAGTGTGTGAAAAGCTTCTGAACGCTTAGTGTCGATCGACACCACAAGGTGTGTCGATCGACACCGGTTATCGGAGTTGATTTCCGGTTTAAGTCGATCGATTCGAGTTGGGTTGGTTTTGGTCGATGGGTGTCGACCGACACCAAGGAAGGGTGTCGATCGACACCGGTTATCTGGAAATCGACCGGTTTGATTCAAGTCGGCTGGTTTTGTTCGGTTTGGGCGAGGAAAAGCCCTAGGTCGCGAATAAAACACTGTAGCCGCGTGAGAAAGCTCACTTTTCGAGTTTCAGAGAGGAAAAGGTGATTCTAAGGTGATTTTGAGAGTTTGGAGGAGTTTTGTGGAGTTTCTGAGGTTGTGGGTGGCTGTTCTACCTCCTTTCCCTCTTTCTAACCCCTTTCTAAGGTGAGTGCGTGACTGTAGGTCCGTTAGCATTGGAGATTTGTTTGATTTTGAGATTGTTATTGAGTTTTTCGAGTTGTTCTTGAGTATGGTTGAGTTATTTTGTTGTTTGATCGATGTGGGGGTTGAATCCCACGATTTTATATGTTTTGTGCGATTTTCGTCGATGTTGGTGTCTGGGCGTCGAGCTGGTGTCGACCGACACTCGGTCGAGTGTCGATCGACACTCAGAGGGCTGGCGTCGATCGACACCATAGAGGTGTCGGTCGACACCGACCTGGGCGTCAGGAAACGTGGGTGTTTCCTGACAGGGATGGTTTATACTGTTGTTTATTGTTGAGCATTGTGATGGTTGTTGATTATTGTGATGTATTGTCTAGTGTTGACGTAATTGGCCTGTAGGCAGGATGATCCACTCACTAAGTATTTATGATAATACTTACGCATCTCTTTCGTAATGTGATGCAGGTAACAGGAATGTTCAACCGCGGGACGAGGCCGAGAGATGAAGAGGATGTTAGGATGATTGTTTTATTCTTTCCGTTTTATTGGCAAACCTGGTGTTTAGGTTGCTAGACTTTATAATTGGTTTATTGGTTTATTGGTTATTTGTTGAAACACGTTTTGTTATAAATTAATATTATTGATTTTCTCTTGAGAGCTTCCGCTTTGTGTTGTCTGAATTAGCTGTTGAGGATTAATATTTATGGGAATATTAATCTGGGCTAATTAATTAATAAAAAAAAAAAAAAAAAAAAAAAGCTTGGGTGTTTCAGAAAATATCTGTCGCAAATTTGCGACGACTTTGTGACGGATTGGCGACGGTTTTGCGACGGAATAAGAAGCCATCGCAAATCCGTCGCAAGTTTGCGATGGAAATTTTTCCGTCGCAAATTTGCGACGGTCTTGCGATGGAATTGCGATGGAAACTGAAGTCATCGCAATTCCATCGCAACTTTGCGACGAATTTGCGATGAAAACCTAAAAATTAAACAATCCATCGCAATTCCCTCGCAAAATTGCGACGGAATTGCAATGGAAACCTAAAAATAAAACATTCCATCGCAATTCTGTCGCAAAATATGTTGGGTAGTTGTAGAGAAGATGGGGATTTATATCCGAGAGTGAGAGATAATCCACTGAGGTGTATTAGGTATGACGTTGATAACGGAGGAAGCGATAAGCGCTTATCGTATCCTCCGTTATCAACTTCATACCTAATACACCTCAGTGGGTTATATCTCACTCTCGGATATATATCCCCATCTTCTCTACAACTATCCAACAACATCATATAGCGACGATCCATTTTGGAATCCCAACCATCATTACCATTACTAGCACAAGAAATCGGTTACATGTTGGAGAGAATATCAGTTTGCTCAGCATTATCCATGCATATATATATCGCAATATATCCTCCAATAGATTACCCAAGACGATTCACCATCCTCCCTTTTATCCCCTATTGATCCTCCCTGGAAATTGGATAATTAGGAAGAGATCAACGTACCGTCATCCTTCTTAATTATCTCATGTCCAGAGAGAATCAACATGGGGTAAAAAGGAAGATGGTGGATTTTCTTAGGGTAAAAAAGAAAATCCACCGTGGAGTAAAAAAGATGATTGTACATACAGCTACGTAACTCATAAATTCCGTAAATCATTTTTTGGTGTTTTTTTTTTCCTCTCTCTTCTTTTCTTCTTTTTCTCTTCTCTTTGTATTGGTGTGAATTGTGACGTGAGTTCGTCGGCTATTTATAGAATCAGAAATTTTTTTGCGATGGATTTGCGATGGATTTGCGATGGAATTGTGCGACGGAAATAAATTTGCGACGGAATAGCGACTGACTTGCGACGGAACAATTCCATCGCAATGAGTTAGGTGAACTTCGTTTAACACGTGCGTACCTAACTCATCGCATGTCGGCCAACCACTTGCGACGGATTTGCGACGGAAATGCACGATTCCATCGCAATTCCATCGCAATTTTGCGACGGAATTGCGATGAAATGGGGCATTTGCGATGGAATTTTTGGTTTAGGGTTTAGGGTATATAAAGTTCTAAATGCGGACTAATTAGCGGTTTATAAAGTTCTTGGGCTTCTTTTTTCTCTTTGACGTGTCATGTGTAATAGAATGATTAACGCTTAATTTTGCAATTTTTTTAACACATGTCATCTTTACATTGGTGGAGTGACTTGCTTTAGTATATTTTTGATTATGGATGTGAAGAGTGTGGAGCTGGTAGCTCGTTCTTTTTTAGGGTCTGAATGGAAGCACATATCATATGCAGAATAAATCCAGTTCATTAATAATGCAGAACTGACTGCATTTGTTTACCATTCACAGTTTAAATGCAGGATAACAAATTAATAATAAAAAATTAAGTGATCAGCATGCAGGACAAATTTTGGCTTAAATGTATGATCTGCATGTTAAAGGAAAAAAGCTGGTGAAAACCACCGTTACAAATACAGATCAGTTTTTCCCTTTGTTTTTTTTTTATTATTTAATTCTAAAATGACTTTTTTTTGTTTTTTTGTTTTTGTTTTTGTTAACAGCCTCTATTTCTACAGCAACTCGGGGATCCAAGCTGCTGAGACAGAGTTTACATAATACACCTCGGTAGGTAGATCTCGTGCACTTCGTGCTAGCTTGTCTGCCTTCGTGTTCTTTGTTCTTGGTATGTACGTAATAGAGAAGGAGGTGAACCACGATTTACATATGTCAATCTCCTCCAATAGGGTTGCGAAAGACGGCCAATCCTCTGGTTTAGATACCATCTTAACCACATCGGAACTATCCGTTTCAAACAACATTATTAACCAGTTATGTCGTAGCATACATTGCATAGCCCATAGTAAGGCCTCCACCTCTGTTTGGAGCGGCGAGACGCCCCGCCGGAGGTTACACGTTCCCATAAGTACATCAGCCGTTTCCATATTAAAACTATACCATCCCAAGCCCGCCCTCACCTCTGTCGCCTTCCAGGCTCCATCTACTTGGCATCTGCTACCCGAATAAATAGGTGTCACTGGAATCTCGAGGGTGAGAAGAGCATCCTCTTGTTTATGCTGAGCCGATTTCCAGGCAGAGGCCTCCGCTGCCGCAGAATTAATAATGTCGTATGGATCCGAATCCTCGCCGGAGAAAACTTTTTCATTTCGGGCTTTCCAAATATACCAAATCAACCAAGGGTACATTTCGGGTATATAATCATCAATTCTAAAATGATTATAAATTGTTAAGTTATTTAACTGATTACTTGTTTTTATTTAACAATAAAATTAGTAAACTCCGTGACTCTCTTGTATATTCTATAATTTGTTTTTTATTGTGCAATAACTTTTTGTATTAATCTTTTTATAAATAACTAAATATAAATAAACAAAAATTTAATATCTATATTTATTTATTTATTTTGTATATTCATAACTGATTATATTTTATTTGCAATCACTATTTCTACATAATGATTTTTAAAAATTTATTTAAATATCACTATAAATATATTTACAAACATAATAAAATTTATTAACTGGTATATATATTTATATAAATGTGTATAATGAATTCATGTATATTAATTTATAAATTATATCTTAATTGTAAATATTGATCTGACTAAACTAAGTGATATATAAAAATTGGAAATAGTAAAAAATAATACTCTGTAATAAACATGAGAAAATATTAAAAATGCATTATTGACAAAAAAACTCTATATTATAATATTTTCTATATTAACACCTGGTAATACCCAAATCCAACTTAGATTTTGTAAGTATCTGAACGGAACATTTTCTCCTAGTACTGAAATACCTGAAACTTGAAAATACTCAGACCCGAACTCAACTCAATAATCCGAACGCCAAGACCTAATTTTTACGTTGTTTCTTCAATAGATTTTGCTTCATCTGTTTATCTGTTTGATCTGTTCTGCATGATCTGCTTGATCTATATTTGTTCTGCTTGATCTGTATTTACTGTTTGATATGTAATTTTTGGACTGCGTCACCATTCGAAGCCTAAAGTCTGCAAAAACCTCAGGATTGAAAGTGGTCGGTTTTCATATCTTAGAGTGCTAAACCAACGTATTTCAGTTCTGATCTGTGTTTTTAATATTTTGAAGTTGTTTTTCATGTATATAGAAAGTTGACTAAATCACTGAAACTTTACCTTAACACAGAATATCAAGCCTTTGATTATAGGTTTAAGGAGGATAAAAATTAGTACCTGAAACTGTATCAGGATTCTCTGATTTTCTGGAATCACTACAAGAAAATACAGTATTTATAGCATTGAACTATAGCGTTTAGTAAATTTCCGCTATAGTTGATATCTGTTGGACTTTTATAGCGTTTGTAAATTAAGAAACGCTATAATATGATAAGCGGGAAAAAAACTTTAGTTGGCGCTTACCTTTTTAAGTCTATCATAGCATATATTAAGTGTAAACGTTATAATAAGGTTAACCGGGAATCTAAATTCATTTTGCCTCTAAAAAAATTAGAAACTTATAAAAAAACTAAAAAAAGAAGAATAAAAGTCGCGAAAAAAAAAAAAACCCCTTTTCACTTTCCATTTCTCTCATCTTCGTCGATCTCCGATCTCGTCGGCAATCTCCGATCTCGTCGGCAATCTCCGATCTCGTCGGCAATCTCCGATCTCGTCGGCAATCTCCGATCTCGTCGGCAATTTTACAGTTCAGATCCCGAACTCTTGTAATCTCCGACCTCTCATTCTTTATTCGATTTACGAATAAACCTTTCAATCGACATATTCATCGGTCTGAGATTGAGTTGTTGTGATCGAAATTGACATTGAAGGTAAACTTGTGTTTGCGAAATCGTTAATTGTAATGATTTTGTGTTTTTACATCTTGGGTTGTTAGTAGTTAAGTTTGGGTTTTTGATTAAGATTCTTTCTTGGTTTTCCATTTCAAGTTTCGTGGTCTGTTGTATCTTTTGAATTTGTGTATTTGATATGTACTTTGTTTGTTAATGCAGACTACATTTCTCACATAGAAGACCAAGAAGGTATACAGTGATATATTTCTGTTCAGTTTTTATATTTTCAGTTACAGAGTTCTGTTGTGAAGATTGTTGCATCTTGTACTTGTCTTTTTTTATTTTGTAGATTTGTGTATCTGTGAAGCTTCCGATTTCTCCATACCTGCAAAGTAAGCTGTTTTCTCTACCCTTTTTTTTTTGGTTGGTTCTACTGTGAGTGAGCGTGAAAGTAGTTTGATTTTTTGATCATTAAACCTATATTATCTCATATATATCTGGTGGTGGAGCTGGGGTCATATCGGTGTATTATGGACAAGACATGGGTTTGGCTTCCAAGGTATGTATCTGAGGTTTTTGTTGTCAATGATTGGTTGATTAAAATAAACGTGATTCTGAACTTTGGTAATTGTATTGACTTTTAGGACTAGCCTTGAGTATGAACAAGGAACTAGAAAATTTGTTACTGCATCATCAATGAGTTTGGGTAATGCGCAAGAGATATTCTGTCCATGTATCGATTGCCGCAATGTTTGCCATCAGCCGCTAGAGATAGTAGTAGATCATCTAGTGATCAGGGGTATGGATCAGAGGTATAAGAGGAATCAATGTTGGAGTAAGCATGGAGAGCAAAGAAATTTTGTGAAAGCTGATGTTCTGACTTCAGAATCTGAGGCATATGACTTGATTAGGACAGCTTTCTTTGACGGTGGAGATACTGAACAGCCTTCGCACCACAATGGAGTCGAATCTGAAGAGTGTGACAATACAGAAGAATCTCAGTTTAGGGAGAAGCTAAAAGATGCTGAAACTGCACTCTACTCAACATGTTACAAGTATACCAAAGTTTCTGCTATAATGGTTCTTTATCGCATCAAAGTGAAGAGTGGGATGTCAGAGAATTATTTTGATCAGTTGTTAACTACAATTAAAGACATGCTTCCAGAAGATAATGTGCTTCCAAAGTCCACGAATGAGATGAAAAAGTTTTTGAAAATTTTTGGGTTTGGCTATGATCTAATTCACGCCTGCAAGAACGACTGCATCCTTTACAGGAAGCAGTTCGATGAGATGGAAACCTGTCCAAGATGTAGTGCTTCAAGGTGGGAATTGGATAAGCATAGTGGAGAAGAGAAAAAGGGGATTCCAGCAAAGGTCCTTAGGTATTTTCCGATTAAAGATAGATTTAAGAGGATGTTCAGATCAAAAAGGATGGCTGAGGATTTGCGTTGGCATTTCACCAACAGTAGTGAAGATGGTACAATGCGACATCCAGTGGACTCTATTACCTGGGCTCAAGCGAATGATAAATGGCCCGTGTTCGCAGCTGAACCACGAAACCTTCGACTTGGCCTTTCTACAGATGGTATGAACCCTTTCTCTATACAAAACACCAAGTACAGTACATGGCCTGTCTTGCTAGTTAACTATAACTTGCCGCCAACCATGTGTATGAAGGCCGATAACATCATGTTGACTATGTTGATCCCTGGTCCAACTGCACCTAGCAACAACATTGATGTTTATTTGGCCCCACTGATAGATGATTTAAGAGAATTGTGGAATGAAGGTATGGAGGTGTATGATTCGTATATGAAAGAGAAACTCACGCTTAGGGCTTTGTTAATGTGGACCATCAGTGATTATCCAGCTTTAGGAACATTGTCTGGATGTAAAGTGAAGGGGAAGCAAGCTTGTAACGTTTGTGGAAAGGATACACCTAGTAGGTGGTTGAAGTTTAGTCGAAAGTATGTCTATTTGGGAAATAGAAAGCGTCTCAGGCCTGGACATCCTTACAGACGCAAGAAGAGATGGTTTGATAACACTGTAGAAGAAGGGAATGCAAAGCGAATTCAAACTGGAGCTGAAATTTTTGAGATATTAAAGGACTTCAGAAATGATTTTGGAAGACCTTTGGACAAGAAAAGCAAAAGAAAAATGTCTGAGGTATGTGGAGATGATGTCGTCTCAGATGAGGAATATGAAGAAGATACTGATCAATGGCGTTGGAAGAAACGGTCAATCTTCTTTGATCTACCTTATTGGAAGGTTAGTATATCTCAAAAGCAATTTTTATGCGTTCGAAACGTATTATATAGGCTGATATTTGTATTTATCTTGTGGTAGGATATGCTTGTGCGTCATAACATTGATGTGATGCATGTGGAAAAAAACGTATCTGATGCTATATTATCTACTCTAATGCAATCAAGCAAGTCCAAAGACGGTTTGAAGGCCAGAAAAGACTTGGAAGACATGGGAATTCGGGAACACTTGCACACAGAAACGAGAGGGAAGAGAACATATTTTCCTCCTGCTTCATATTGGCTTTCCAAAGACGAGAAAAGGAGATTTTGCACGAGGTTATCTAATTTCAGAGGACCAAATGGATACTGTGTGAATATTGCTAGTTGTGTATCCTTGAATCCGCCTGCTATTGGTGGTCTGAAGTCTCATGATCATCATGTTTTGATGCAAAATTTGTTTGCTGTGGCTTTGAGGGGCTTGTTACCAAAAGGGCCTAGGCTTGCAGTGACTCGAGTGTGCAAGTACTTTAACAGGCTATGCCAGCGTGCCATTGACCCGGATAAGCTGATATCTTTGGAGTCTGAGTTTGTGGAGACAATGTGCCAAATGGAGCGGTTCTTTCCCCCATCACTTTTCGATATCATGTTCCACCTTCCTATCCATCTATCAAGGGAAGCACGTTTATGTGGGCCTGTACACTTTCGGTGGATGTATCCCTTTGAGAGGTAACACAGTGTTGTCTTACTTATAATGTTGAATGCGTTTATTGTGTATAGAGTTAAAGGCTTCTTGACACAATTAATTTTTTTGGTAAAGGTATATGAAGACACTGAAGGCTTTTGTGAAAAATTATGCAAGGCCAGAAGCCTGTATGGCTGAGGGGTACTTGGCTGAAGAATGCATCGCCTTCTGCTTAGAGTTTCTCCATAATTCTGTGGCTATCGAAGAAGCAGTGCAACGTAATGCAGATGTTGAGTCTGATGATATTGTCCTTGAGGGACGTCCACTGCAAAAAGCTATAGAAATGACACTCTCTGAGAAGGAGAAAGACATAGCACATCGCTATGTGTTAATGAACACGGGACTTATGGAGCCATATGTTCAGTATGTTACATTTTCTCTAGAGTTACATCTTATTAACGGTCATTTTTAAATATAATGAATAACTAACTATTGTAGCTTGGTAATTAGGATGCATTTAGAAGAATTACAAGCTACTGATGTTCGCTGCAGAAGAAATGAAACACTGTTATGGAAATTTCACAATGAAAGATTTCCGCAATGGATAAAGGACAAGGTATGATAACTTATTCTCGAGTTTAACATTGTTTGTTATGTTGCTCAGTTGCTGTCATTTATATTGTTCTTTGACTTTACAGATACCTATAAATTCAAAGGAGCATTCGACCAAGCTAAGGTGGCTAGCATTTGGACCACGACTTGTTGCTGAAACACATAAGGGGTTTATCATTAACGGGAAGCGATTCCATACAGACGACGTTAAAAGAAAGACTCAGAACAATGGAGTTATGTATGAGGCTTTCACTATGTGCAGATCTACTGCACGAGATAACAAGCATATGGCAGACATAGTCACATACTACGGGGTAATCAAGGAGATTATAATGCTGGACTACCACCTATTCCAGGTTCCAGTATTCAAATGCACTTGGGCCAACAAAGGGAATGGTGTAAAGGAAGAAGAAGGATTCACACTCGTGAACCTCCATCTTAACCAGTCTGCGTTTATCCAAGACCCTTTCATTTTGCCATCCCAAGCAAAACAAGTGTTTTACTCTAGAGAAGATGATTCCTCACCATGGTATGTAGTTATGAAGGCGCCACCGAGGGGATATCACGAGCTAGAAACAAATGAAGAGTACACGGATGCATCCATATCTGACCAACACACTGATGATTTGGGTTATCATTCGGCTGATGACGATAGATTCTGTGTGCGAGATGACTGTGAAGGGGTTCTAGTGGGGGACCCATAGCGATTAGTGCAGTGTTTAAAATTTTTATTTTGTTATGTTTAACATTCGGCGCTTATTGGTTGTTTCAGGATATTGTTCTCGTTAATTTGTGAGGTGGAATGGGTCGCCCGAGAAAGAAGAAGCTTGTTGTTGATATTAATACTCCCGTTGTTTTGAAAAAAAACAACAAACGTAAAAGGTTAGCAGATATTGAAAAAGTGTATCAAGCAGAGACTGCAAAAGAAGTTCATCAAGAGGAGGCTGCAGAAGAAGTTCAGCAAGAGGAGGAGGAAGAAGAAGAAGTTAACGAAGAGGAAGAAGAACCTTACAGAGAAAATGATCCAGAGACCAGAGAAAGCGCACCAGAGGCCAGAGAAAGCGCACCAGAGACCAGAGAAAGCGCACAAGATGCCAGAGAAAGCGCACCAGAGGCCAGAGAAAGCGCACCAGAGGCCAGAGAAAGCGCACCAGAGGCCAATTCTTCGCAGGCAAATGTTGAAGAGTCAATCACCAAAATTAAGAGAAAAAGAGGTCTGACCAAGATGCGCAAAATTGCAAAAGACCCTTTGGAAAAAGTTGATGTTGAGTTCACTTCTATTGGTGAACATGCGAGTTGTGGATCTGTAACACTGTCGTCGTTCCTTGGTCCTCTTGTCAGAGAGCATGTTCCTGTACTACTTGATGATTGGAGAAAACTTGATTGTAAGACGAAGGATACATTATGGGAGGAAATACAGGTATTTATATCTTGTAACTCAAATGATTAAATGTTTCTATGTGTACAGATAACATTAGAATTCTCTTACATGGGAGGTTCAACTTGCACGAGGAGTGGCAACAAGCTGCTGTTTTGGCATTACCTGACCCGGGGAAGCCATATGTGGTGTACACAGATGCTTCAGGTGTTGGACTTGGTTGTGTTTTGATGCAGGAGGGCAGAGTGATTGCCTATGCTTCGAGGCAGTTACAGGGCAGTGAGCGCAACCGTCCCACACATGATCTTGAGTTGGGAGCAGTGGTTTTTGCACTCAAGATTTGGAGGTCGTATCTTTATGGTGGTAGAGTGCAGATCTTTACAGATCACAAGAGTCTACAGCATATTTTCACTCAGCCTTTGCTGAATGCGAGACAGACGCGTTGGGTGGAGTTTCTGGCAGACTATGACTTGGATATTGTTTATCATCCAGGCAAGGCCAATTTGGTGGCAGATGCTTTGAGTCGACGGAGGGTTGATTCAGATAGAGAGCGTGGTGTTGAGGCTTTGGTCAGCGAGATTAGTACATTGCGTCTTTGTGCTATTTCAGAGGAGCCTTTGGGTTTAGAGGCAGCTGATCAGGCATATTTACTCAGCAGGATCAGAGTGGCGCAGCAGAGTGATCAGGGTTTGATCGATGCGTCGCAGGCGGTTGGTTCTGAGTATCAGGTCTCTTCGAATGGGACTATTTTGGTTCGTGGGCGAGTTTGTGTGCCCAAGGATGAGGAGTTGAGGCATGAGGTTTTGAGAGAGGCTCATTCGAGCAAGTTTTCGATTCATCCGGGTGCGACCAAGATGTACCGTGACCTCAAACGGTATTATCATTGGGTTGGGATGAAGAGGGATGTGGCAGATTGGGTTGCGAGGTGCAACACTTGTTCTTTGGTCAAGGCAGAGCATCAGGTGCCTAGTGGTCTTCTGCAGAGTTTACCCATTCCAGAGTGGAAGTGGGATATGATCACTATGGATTTTGTTGTGGGATTGCCTATCTCACGGACTTTTGATGCGATTTGGGTCATTGTAGATCGCTTGACCAAGTCAGCACATTTCTTGGCTATCAAGAAGACAGATGGAGCGGCTGTCTTGGCTAGGAAGTTTGTGCGAGAGATTGTGAGGCTGCATGGAGTGCCAGCCAGTATCGTGTCGGATAGAGATCCGAGGTTTGCTTCAGAGTTTTGGAGGGCATTTCAGACTGAGATGGGCACTAAGGTGCATATGAGTACAGCGTATCATCCGCAGACAGATGGGCAGTCAGAGAGGACTATTCAGACTTTGGAGGATCTGCTTAGGATGTGTGTACTGGATTGGGGTGGTCATTGGGCTGATCATCTGTGTTTGGCAGAGTTTGCCTATAACAACAGTTTTCAGTCTAGCATTGGTATGGCTCCTTATGAGGCTTTGTATGGGAGGCCATGCAGGACACCCTTATGCTGGACCCAAGTGGGGGAGCGCAGCATGTTTGGAGCTAGTTTTGTTCAGGAGACGACGGAGAAGATTCGTGCCTTGAGGCTGAACATGAAGGAGGCTCAGGATAGACAGAGGAGTTATGCAGATAGGCGGCGACGTGAGCTTGAGTTTCAGGTGGGAGATAGAGTTTATCTCAAGATGGCTATGTTGAGGGGCCCTAACAGGTCCATAGCAGAGAACAAGCTCAGTCCGCGATTTATGGGTCCGTTTCCAGTGGTGGAGCGAGTTGGGCCAGTGGCTTATCGGTTGGAGTTGCCACCGATTATGAGCGCCTTTCACAAGGTGTTTCACGTTTCTATGTTGAGGAGGTGTTTGCGTCCTTCAGAGGAGGTTGTGGTTGAGATTCCAGAGGATCTTCAGCCAGATATGACAGTTCCGGCAGTTCCTGTGAGGATTCTTGAGAGGAGAGTCAAGGTTCTGCGGAACAAGAGGGTGCCATTGTTGAGAGTCTTGTGGGACTGTAGTGGCACAGAGGAGCAGACTTGGGAGCCAGAGGCAAAGATGAAGCTGAAGTTCGGAAAGTGGTTCGACAAGCAGGCTGTGGAGTGATTCATCTTTGTGGTTCTAGTCTTGTTTTCGGTTTTGTTGTTGTTGGTTTTGGACTTATGTATTTTCGTTTCGTTGTACGATATACATTTTTGGAGTTATATGAGATGGAGTTTTGCCTCATATTTTTGGTTATGGTTTGGATGTTACAAGTTTCTTTGGCCGGTGGGGTCATTGAGAGTTTTTAGTCACATGTTGGTACGCGTTTCAGATTTTATTACTCGTTTTGTCTAGAGGCGGTGGGCCTTGTAGACGGTGGTTCTATTTGTGTTGGGACGTTAGGTGCCCAACGGACTTATATTGGGGGTCGCTACCTCGATATGGGTTGTTTTAGTGACAGTGGGTCACGTTTTGGTTGTGACTTCGGGTCACGTTTGGTTTTGTGACATTGGTCACATTATGGTACTGGACCGTGAGTTGCAGTACGGATGTCATGACTGCGGTTATGGCATTGACAGTAATAATATCTTGGAAACATGCGTATAACATAGGACAAAAATTTGAGTTTTGAGGTCTTGGAGAGACGTTTGTGTTGGGATTCGAGGACGAATCCATTTTAGTGGGGGAGAATTGTAACATCCGTGAACCTGGAAGTTGTTTTGGAAGTGGTGTTGGACGATGCTAGGGGTTCGGGAGTAGTTGGCACATGCTCTTAGAGGTGCGAATTGAGGGTTGGTTGTACATGTTCTTGTTTGATTGTTGTGCAGTCGGTCTAAGGTTCAAGCATCGCGAAGAAAGTGTGTTAAATTCATCGACACCGGTTTGATTTCCGGTTTAAGTCGATCGATTTGCAATTGGGTTGGTTTTGGTCGATGGGTGTCGACCGACACCAAGGAAGGGTGTCGATCGACACCGGTTATGGTGAAATCGACCGGTTTGATTCAAGTGATTGCGGTTTGGTCGGTTAAGGGCGAGGGAACCCTATTTTATGCGAGAAAACACTGTAGCCGCATCACTTTTCACGTTTTTCGAGGCAGAGAGTTTCCAGAGAGAGGCAGGGCGATTTTGGTTGATTTTTGGAGTTTCTGGGCTTGATTTGTTACTGTTCTTCGCTGTTTCATCTCTTTCCCTTGTTTCCAATCCAATCTAAGGTGAGTGCGTGACTGTAGGCCCGTTGATCAATAGAGATTGTTTGATTTCGAGTTTTGGTTGTGTTTTTGAGTTGTTTATGCTGGATTTCGTGTTTTGATAGTATTGGGGCGTTGAAAACCCCTAGATTTTGTGTTATTGCGATTTTGGAATGTGATTTTCGTAGCTTCTGGTTTCTGGGCGTCGAGCCGGTGTCGAGCGACACTCGATGAGTGTCGATCGACACTCGGGAGGCTGGCGTCGATCGACACCATTCAGGTGTCGGTCGACACCAACCTGGGTGTCAGGAAACGTGGGTGTTTCCTGACAGGGATGGTTATACTGTTGATTAATGTTGAGCATTGTTATTGTTGTTGATTATTGTGATGTTTTGTCTAGTGTTTGACGTAATTGGCCTGTAGGCAGGATGATCCACTCACTAAGTATTTATGATAATACTTACGCATCTCTATTCCAATGTGATGCAGGTAACATCAATGTTCTTCCGCGGAAAGAGACCGAGAGAAGAGGATGATGAGATTAGGAATTTGATTCTGGCTTTGTTGTTATGGTTGACCAGAAATTCATGAGTTTAGGGTGTTAGACTTTATATTAATAATGTAGCAAACCGGCTTAGGTTGCTTATTGGTTATTGGTTTTATTGGTTTATTTCTTTATTGGTTATTGTTGAACGGTTATTTATGATTTAATAATATTATTGTTTTCTTCCGCATTGTGTTGTTGAATTAGCTGTTGAGGATTAATATTTATGGGAATATTAATCTGGGCTAATTATAAAAAAAAAAAAAAAAAAAAGTTTGGTTGTTTCATTTTGGTATCAGAGCGTAGTCGGTTTTAGGACTGTTAGAATTGGATGAATTGGACTATGTGTTTAATTGATTACGTGAGTTTGTCAGTTAGTGGTCTAATCTCATCCTCTCGGTCTTCCAGTTTTCCGCGGGTAAGTGAGTTGGATATTTGGTGTGTTGTGTTCTGGTTCTGTGTTTTGACCTTTGCTCTTTTTCTGTACTTGGTGGTAGTGCAGAGAGATGGACGCAGGTCGTGGTCGTGGCCGTGGTCGTGGTCGCGGTGCAGCCCGTGGGGGCAGAGGAGCTGGTCGCGGTGGGCGAGCAGCGGGTCGTGGAGGTCGGGGTGCTGGTCGTGGAGTGCCAGAGGCTGAGGCCTCCGTGGAGAGTGCGGCGCCTAGTGTGGCGGCAGCGTCGGTGACACAGTCTGTTTCGTTAGCCGGTGGGGCTAGTTTGGGCGTCGGGGGTGGCGCGGGGGCAGGAGCAGTTCCCGGTGGGGGCGCGGCTCTTGCTCAGGGTGATTTGATTTTGGGGCTACTGACGCAGCTTTTGGCACGTCTTCCAGAGGCAGTTCCACAGCAGGCTCCGGTTGCACCTCCAGCGGCCGGGGCACAGGTTGGTGCCGAGGCACATGTTGGTGCCGGTTTTGTTGAACAGCAGGAGGCTGTGGTGCAGCAGGGTGTTGCAGTTGGGTTTTCTCCTTATCGTGAGATGATGAGGGAGATGCAGAGGATTGGCACGCCTACGTTTGAGGGCGGGGTTACTCCAGAGCAGGCTGATGAGTGGCGTCAGAGGTTGGAGCGGAACTTCGATTCTGTTCGTTGTCCGGCACAGTTTCAGGTTGAGTTGGCAGTGCACTACCTTGGAGGTGATGCACATTTGTGGTGGAGGTCTGTTAGGACCAGGAGAGAGGTTTGGACTTGGGTTGACTTCGTCGAGGAGTTCAACCACAAGTTTTTCCCTCAGGAGGCTCGTGACAGGCTGCAGATGAGGTTTTTGGACTTGACTCAGGGTGAGAGGTCTGTTCGAGAGTATGATGCAGAGTTCTGCAGATTGGTGGTCTTTTCTGGTGGTGAGCTGATTAGTGAGCGGGCATTGACGTCGCGGTTTCTCCAGGGGCTTCGGAGGAACATCAGGACTCAGTGCAGAGGTGGTATGTACCACACCAGAGCGGGTTTAGTGGAGTTGGCAGCGTCCATTGAGGAGGACTTGCGTGAGCCGGTGAGTACGGCGGTTGTTCCAGTTGCAGTTGCTCCTGCTACCCATCCTCGGGGCCAGCAGCAGCATCAGCAGCGCAGAGGTTACAGTTCTGGTTACGGCAGGGGCAGCAGGCCTGCGCAGGGCCAGAAGAGGAGAGCAGAGGAGATATCTGCTAGTAGCCCGAGTACGGGTGGGTGTTTTGGTTGTGGGAGTCTGGATCACAGAGTGGCGACTTGCCCCAAGAGGGCGGGATCCAGAGAGTCGACAGTGTGCTACTACTGCAGGGAGCCGGGGCATATCAAGACTATGTGTCCCAAGTTGCAGCAGAGAGCAGTGGCAGCGGCGATTCAGCCGTTGGCTATTCAGTCAGCAGCGCAGGTTGCGGCGTTGCAGTCAGGTGGAGCGCCGAGAGTGTATACTTCGGCAGAGGTGGGCCAGACCAGTCAGTCAGGCCAGATCACAGGTAAAATCTTGACTCAGACTTTTAAATTCTTAAGGTAGAATTGTTGGTGTTGTCTGTTTCTGTTATTTTACTGTGATAGAGTTAGAGGTTCTCAACACTTGTGGAATTGTGTAGGGACCTTGTTAGTTGGTGGATTTGAGTCTCACGTTCTGTTTGACTCGGGAGCATCTAATTGCTTCATTACTCCGGAGAGAGCTGAGGGTAGTGGTATTCGGAGTAGCGATGGCGAGGCTTCAGGCTTTGTCAAGGTGGCTGGTGGTGGTTATTTGGCTACTTCGGGCAGAGCTAGAGCAGTTGATGTGCGTATTGCGGGGCAGTCTATGCCAGCTGATTTGGTCATCAGTCCAGTGGAACTGTATGACGTGATTTTGGGGATGGACTGGTTATCTCTATACCGAGTTCATCTGGATTGCTTCAGAGGTAGAGTGGTGTTTGAGCGGGATGCAGGGAAGTTGGTTTATCAGGGAGTGAGACCGACTTCGGGAAGTATAGTGATTTCAGCTATTCAGGCAGAGCAGTTGTTAGAGCGGGGCTGCGAAGCCTATTTGGCGACGATCACTATGACAGAGCCCAGTGGTGAGGTGAGTCTGCAGGATATTCAGGTTGTCCAGGATTTTGAGGATGTATTTCGGTCGCTGAAGGGATTGCCACCATCTCGGTCAGATCCTTTCACGATTGATTTAGAGCCCGGGACAGCTCCGATATCGAAGACACCTTACAGGATGGCTCCAGCAGAGATGGCAGAGCTGAAGAAGCAGCTAGAGGACCTTTTGAGTAAAGGGTTCATCAGACCTAGTGTTTCGCCATGGGGAGCGCCAGTGTTGTTTGTGAAGAAGAAGGATGGCAGTTTTCGGTTGTGCATCGATTACCGGGGACTTAACCGAGTCACAGTGAAGAACAGGTACCCACTTCCGAGGATCGATGAGTTGTTGGATCAGTTGAGAGGGGCTACTTGGTTCTCTAAGATTGACTTGGCATCGGGTTATCATCAGATCCCGATAGATGAGGCAGATGTCCGGAAGACAGCTTTTCGGACGAGGTATGGGCATTTCGAGTTTGTGGTCATGCCTTTTGGCTTGACTAATGCGCCGGCAGCATTTATGAGGTTGATGAACGACGTGTTCAGGGAGTTTCTGGATGTGTTTGTCATTATTTTCATTGATGATATTTTGGTGTATTCGAGGAGTCCAGAGGAGCATGCGACTCATTTGAGGCTTGTTTTGGAGAAGCTTCGAGAGCAGAAGCTGTATGCTAAGTTGAGCAAGTGTAGCTTTTGGCAGCGAGAGATGGGGTTTCTTGGCCATATTGTTTCTGCAGAGGGGGTTTCTGTGGATCCGGCTAAGATTGAGGCCATTAGAGATTGGCCTAGACCGAGTAGTGCTACCGAGATCAGGAGTTTTCTGGGTTTAGCAGGCTACTACAGGAGATTCGTCAAGGGGTTTGCGAGTATGTCTCAGCCGATGACGAGGTTGACTGGCAAGGATGTGCCGTTTGTGTGGTCGCCGGAGTGCGAGGAGAGCTTTGGGAAGCTCAAGGAGATGTTGACTAGTACACCTGTTTTGGCATTACCTGACCCGGGGAAGCCATATGTGGTGTACACAGATGCTTCAGGTGTTGGACTTGGTTGTGTTTTGATGCAGGAGGGCAGAGTGATTGCCTATGCTTCGAGGCAGTTACAGGGCAGTGAGCGCAACCGTCCCACACATGATCTTGAGTTGGGAGCAGTGGTTTTTGCACTCAAGATTTGGAGGTCGTATCTTTATGGTGGTAGAGTGCAGATCTTTACAGATCACAAGAGTCTACAGCATATTTTCACTCAGCCTTTGCTGAATGCGAGACAGACGCGTTGGGTGGAGTTTCTGGCAGACTATGACTTGGATATTGTTTATCATCCAGGCAAGGCCAATTTGGTGGCAGATGCTTTGAGTCGACGGAGGGTTGATTCAGATAGAGAGCGTGGTGTTGAGGCTTTGGTCAGCGAGATTAGTACATTGCGTCTTTGTGCTATTTCAGAGGAGCCTTTGGGTTTAGAGGCAGCTGATCAGGCAGATTTACTCAGCAGGATCAGAGTGGCGCAGCAGAGTGATCAGGGTTTGATCGATGCGTCGCAGGCGGTTGGTTCTGAGTATCAGGTCTCTTCGAATGGGACTATTTTGGTTCGTGGGCGAGTTTGTGTGCCCAAGGATGAGGAGTTGAGGCATGAGGTTTTGAGAGAGGCTCATTCGAGCAAGTTTTCGATTCATCCGGGTGCGACCAAGATGTACCGTGACCTCAAACGGTATTATCATTGGGTTGGGATGAAGAGGGATGTGGCAGATTGGGTTGCGAGGTGCAACACTTGTTCTTTGGTCAAGGCAGAGCATCAGGTGCCTAGTGGTCTTCTGCAGAGTTTACCCATTCCAGAGTGGAAGTGGGATATGATCACTATGGATTTTGTTGTGGGATTGCCTATCTCACGGACTTTTGATGCGATTTGGGTCATTGTAGATCGCTTGACCAAGTCAGCACATTTCTTGGCTATCAAGAAGACAGATGGAGCGGCTGTCTTGGCTAGGAAGTTTGTGCGAGAGATTGTGAGGCTGCATGGAGTGCCAGCCAGTATCGTGTCGGATAGAGATCCGAGGTTTGCTTCAGAGTTTTGGAGGGCATTTCAGACTGAGATGGGCACTAAGGTGCATATGAGTACAGCGTATCATCCGCAGACAGATGGGCAGTCAGAGAGGACTATTCAGACTTTGGAGGATCTGCTTAGGATGTGTGTACTGGATTGGGGTGGTCATTGGGCTGATCATCTGTGTTTGGCAGAGTTTGCCTATAACAACAGTTTTCAGTCTAGCATTGGTATGGCTCCTTATGAGGCTTTGTATGGGAGGCCATGCAGGACACCCTTATGCTGGACCCAAGTGGGGGAGCGCAGCATGTTTGGAGCTAGTTTTGTTCAGGAGACGACGGAGAAGATTCGTGCCTTGAGGCTGAACATGAAGGAGGCTCAGGATAGACAGAGGAGTTATGCAGATAGGCGGCGACGTGAGCTTGAGTTTCAGGTGGGAGATAGAGTTTATCTCAAGATGGCTATGTTGAGGGGCCCTAACAGGTCCATAGCAGAGAACAAGCTCAGTCCGCGATTTATGGGTCCGTTTCCAGTGGTGGAGCGAGTTGGGCCAGTGGCTTATCGGTTGGAGTTGCCACCGATTATGAGCGCCTTTCACAAGGTGTTTCACGTTTCTATGTTGAGGAGGTGTTTGCGTCCTTCAGAGGAGGTTGTGGTTGAGATTCCAGAGGATCTTCAGCCAGATATGACAGTTCCGGCAGTTCCTGTGAGGATTCTTGAGAGGAGAGTCAAGGTTCTGCGGAACAAGAGGGTGCCATTGTTGAGAGTCTTGTGGGACTGTAGTGGCACAGAGGAGCAGACTTGGGAGCCAGAGGCAAAGATGAAGCTGAAGTTCGGAAAGTGGTTCGACAAGCAGGCTGTGGAGTGATTCATCTTTGTGGTTCTAGTCTTGTTTTCGGTTTTGTTGTTGTTGGTTTTGGACTTATGTATTTTCGTTTCGTTGTACGATATACATTTTTGGAGTTATATGAGATGGAGTTTTGCCTCATATTTTTGGTTATGGTTTGGATGTTACAAGTTTCTTTGGCCGGTGGGGTCATTGAGAGTTTTTAGTCACATGTTGGTACGCGTTTCAGATTTTATTACTCGTTTTGTCTAGAGGCGGTGGGCCTTGTAGACGGTGGTTCTATTTGTGTTGGGACGTTAGGTGCCCAACGGACTTATATTGGGGGTCGCTACCTCGATATGGGTTGTTTTAGTGACAGTGGGTCACGTTTTGGTTGTGACTTCGGGTCACGTTTGGTTTTGTGACATTGGTCACATTATGGTACTGGACCGTGAGTTGCAGTACGGATGTCATGACTGCGGTTATGGCATTGACAGTAATAATATCTTGGAAACATGCGTATAACATAGGACAAAAATTTGAGTTTTGAGGTCTTGGAGAGACGTTTGTGTTGGGATTCGAGGACGAATCCATTTTAGTGGGGGAGAATTGTAACATCCGTGAACCTGGAAGTTGTTTTGGAAGTGGTGTTGGACGATGCTAGGGGTTCGGGAGTAGTTGGCACATGCTCTTAGAGGTGCGAATTGAGGGTTGGTTGTACATGTTCTTGTTTGATTGTTGTGCAGTCGGTCTAAGGTTCAAGCATCGCGAAGAAAGTGTGTTAAATTCTTCTGAACGACTAGTTTCGGGTGTCGATCGACACCGGTTATCGGGTTTGATTTCCGGTTTAAGTCGATCGATTTGCAATTGGGTTGGTTTTGGTCGATGGGTGTCGACCGACACCAAGGAAGGGTGTCGATCGACACCGGTTATGGTGAAATCGACCGGTTTGATTCAAGTGATTGCGGTTTGGTCGGTTAAGGGCGAGGGAACCCTATTTTATGCGAGAAAACACTGTAGCCGCATCACTTTTCACGTTTTTCGAGGCAGAGAGTTTCCAGAGAGAGGCAGGGCGATTTTGGTTGATTTTTGGAGTTTCTGGGCTTGATTTGTTACTGTTCTTCGCTGTTTCATCTCTTTCCCTTGTTTCCAATCCAATCTAAGGTGAGTGCGTGACTGTAGGCCCGTTGATCAATAGAGATTGTTTGATTTCGAGTTTTGGTTGTGTTTTTGAGTTGTTTATGCTGGATTTCGTGTTTTGATAGTATTGGGGCGTTGAAAACCCCTAGATTTTGTGTTATTGCGATTTTGGAATGTGATTTTCGTAGCTTCTGGTTTCTGGGCGTCGAGCCGGTGTCGAGCGACACTCGATGAGTGTCGATCGACACTCGGGAGGCTGGCGTCGATCGACACCATTCAGGTGTCGGTCGACACCAACCTGGGTGTCAGGAAACGTGGGTGTTTCCTGACAGGGATGGTTATACTGTTGATTAATGTTGAGCATTGTTATTGTTGTTGATTATTGTGATGTTTTGTCTAGTGTTTGACGTAATTGGCCTGTAGGCAGGATGATCCACTCACTAAGTATTTATGATAATACTTACGCATCTCTATTCCAATGTGATGCAGGTAACAGCAATGTTCTTCCGCGGAAAGAGACCGAGAGAAGAGGATGATGAGATTAGGAATTTGATTCTGGCTTTGTTGTTATGGTTGACCAGAAATTCATGAGTTTAGGGTGTTAGACTTTATATTAATAATGTAGCAAACCGGCTTAGGCTGCTTATTGGTTATTGGTTTTATTGGTTTATTTCTTTATTGGTTATTGTTGAACGGTTATTTATGATTTAATAATATTATTGTTTTCTTCCGCATTGTGTTGTTGAATTAGCTGTTGAGGATTAATATTTATGGGAATATTAATCTGGGCTAATTATAAAAAAAAAAAAAAAAAAAGTTTGGTTGTTTCAGTTATTTGAATAGGAATACGCCTGTAACCTTACACAAGTTATATGCACCAGAAAAAAAATAGCTCAGACCCTGCGACTGTGACTAGAAGTAAGGTCTGGCTAGCAGGACACACTCACTCAGATGGGAGACCTGTTAGACCTGAATTTGCTGAAACCATTGTAAGAAACACCGAATACTAGTGTTTCATTTAATTTTTTAGTACTCTATGTTAGTTTCATAATCCATTTGAACATGTGTGGTGTAGGAAAAAATGCAGTCAATCGATAGTCAGATGGAATCAACAGCAAATAATAACATAAGAGAAGATGCTGTCAGTCAAGTTTTGGGGAAAGATAAACCTGGAAGAGTTAGAGGGTTAGGCAGAGGTATTACTGCTACCAAGCTAGCATTCCTCCAGGCTAGAGACGCACATGTACAAAAACTTGAGGCAACGCAAGCCCGGTTGCTTAGCGAGCTTGAAGACCTGAAACTTGTAGTCCGAGATTTAGCTGGGAAAAAGGTAATTTAATCATCAATTTTTATTAACGGTTTCGGGTAGATAAATTGTTAATCACCTGCTATTTATCTATCAGAACGTTGTTGATGATGTGGCTTGTCAGTCTGAAGTGAGTGATGTTAGCAAAGGAGGCCAGAGGTGTCAACTGCTTGATTGGTTTTCAGTAGAAGATATTGTTGTTGGGGAAGGAGAATTTTGTACATCTGATCCATCGTATAAGATTGGTCGTATTCCCCTAGGACCTAATGCTGTCGCTGTTATTGTCAAGTCTGCTTTAGCTAAAGAAACAAGTGTTTGGAGGCCTACCCAGACAACGTTCACATTGGAAGATGCAGTGGGAGTCAAAATTCCTTGGCCAGCTCATAAGGTGATTCTGGACAGTAATGTTAACTCACCAAATGGGAAAAGAAATGGTTCCACCAAGGTAATGTCGAAACACTTTCTTTACAGTTATATTACGAATCTGATAAGTTGATCAAGTAGTTTGGAATATATATACGTGATTATGTAGGAAACAAGTTCAGATGAGTCATTTGCAAGATGCAGAATTTATGATAAGAATGTTGAAGGCGAAATTATTGCTGAGGGTTTAATGTGTTCCACCGATCCGAAAGCTCTGCTCAACAACATTCCACTTGGTCCAAATGCAGCAATTGTGAAGATTGATGTTGTGCTTAAAGAAGCGGTTTATCTTTGGAGACCTACGTCTGAAATGCTTTTGGTCACTGATGCACTTGGTGTTGAAATAGCATGGCCAATTGATAAGGTAGAATTAGTGAATTTGCATTCACGTGATGAATCAGTGAAAGGATCGCCTGGGGTAAGAGATTTTGCACCATCTGGTTAATATATATAGATTTACGTTTTGCTATGTGATGGGTTTTTGATGTTGAATGTGTAATACGTTTATCATGGTAGAGTGGAAGTACCAGCTCTGCTAGCAAGAAAGGAGCAAAAAAGAAGTGCATCCTCTTGGATTGTAACAACTCTGGCGATAAGGTTGCAGAAGGTCGATTATGCTCAACTGATCCAACAGCTTTGGTCCATTTCAAACCTTTAGGTCCTAATGCTAGCAAAGTCTGGGTTGAAGTTTCCAAAATCGGTGATGCGAAGGTGTGGAGACCAAATGAAGAAATCACCTACATTTCTGATGCAATAGGGACAACAGTTGCATGGCCTAATGATAAAATTGTTTACCTTTGAACCCTTTAAGTAATCATTTGCTATTGTAATCATAGCTCTCATTGTTATGATCAAATAAGAGTAAGACATTATTTTCACCGAAAAAAGACTAAGACCTTATTCTGAAATAAAAGTTTAAGTTATGTTAGTATCTTGTTTTTTAACTCCATGATATTACAGAAAATTAAGTTTCAATTTAATGATGCAAATAGGTTTCTACACATTTGTGTAACTTTATAAATACATAATATTGAAGTTCAATTTTGGGGTAACACACTTTAGGGTATACTTTAGGGGTTATACCCTAAAGTAATATATTCTTCTACATAGGATTTATACTTCATATATATATAAATTTCAAAATTCAATAATTAAAAATAAAAAGAATAAATAAATTATAGTTTACTGATCCCAAAAACATTCTTTTTACAAACATGAAAGAATGACTTAAGTTTGTAAGTATTTCATCCATAAACTAGTATCATATATACAAGTTGATATAGTATGATTTTTGTTTTTCATTAGTTTGTAATATTTGAAAACTTTAGGAGGTCTCTGTATTAATCATAAATCCAAATTATAAACTCCAAATCTAAATCTTCAAATTTAAATCCAAAACCCTAAATTATGAATTACAACTCTTAAACTTAGACAAAAATAACAAAAACCTTTGATAAAGATGCAAGAAAATAAGAGTGGTTTTTCATTGGCTAATCCTTAGTCACGAGGATCACGCTCTTTTAATATCAACCGTTGATAACAAAGAATCAACGGACAGCTTCCTCTCCTTTTTCTTCTTATTACACGCTCTTTATCTTCTTCTCCATCGTCTTCTCTTTATCTTCTTCTCCATCGTCACCACCACCATCACCATCTTCTACTGTCTTCTTCTTCTTGTTCTTTTTTTAAGGGTTTTCCATTTCCAGTCTGAGCCGTTTAAGAAGGTCATTCTCTTTGGTGTCCCTCGTGCTTCCACTGAGGCTTACTCGTGATAGATCTGGGAGGCTTACTCGATCGATTCACAGGTTCTTATCCAACCGTCGCTCGATTCACAGGTTCTCATTCGTATGTTTTAGCTTTCGCTTTTAGGATAAAAAGCATTCATAGTTTCAGACCAGAAAATAAGGTTGACGAGCTAGATTTCTTAATTACGTATTATATTGACCACCTTGTCTTTGATTTTGGTTTGTTGCTTGCTTGATTGAGGTAGTTCTAGCTAGTAACTGTTTTCGTTTTCTACATTCAACATATCATTTGGAAAGTTGCAGCCTTCGTTCTGCTTTTACTTAAAATTTTCATTGTGTTCAAATGTTTAATCTCACTGATTTGATCTGATTCAGAAATGGAAGCAAAGAGACAAATAATCTGCGGACTCTCCGCAAGAGGAATCATACCACCACTGAAACCGAAACCCCAACAAGCAAATGCCAATCAAACAAACAGACCCATCATTTCCGGACTCCCAGCAAACCGAATCACACCACAGCTCCACCAACAGCCACGACAAGAACCAGATGATGATCAAGGAATTGATTTGGAGGAGCTCACAAATATACAGTACCGGAGAGCTATGAGACCTAAGGGATACTTGATCCGCATTGAGGAAGACGAAGAAGACATCGATCCTATCTACCTCAGAGCATTGAAAAATATGCGAAACAATGCACGCAACTCCACTCAACTGAAACGCCCCAAACAAGAACAAGGAGAGTCCTCCCGAGGTAAGGATCATCGACGAGACTAAGGAGTAAAATCTGAATGTATTAGTGAATTTCATTGTTAATTTCTTCTTAAGTATGTTATTTGTAACATCAATGTACTCTATGTATTTCACCTTTTAGTTTGTAATAGGGCTTAACTCTTAAGTATCATGGTTTCATGAATAAAATTTGGTATTTGTTTTTAATAAAACAATTTTCAAAATTTAAAACCCAGAAAATAGTGAATAAAAACAATTTGATAGAACAATTACTACAATAGCTTCATGAATCCATATTCCAAAAATATGGAGCTATCGTAAAACTTTGAAATGCTATTATTGATACAATCAATAACACAGTAAAATTGCTATTGTATATTTTCAGATTGCATAAAATAAAACGCTATATTAAATGAGAGATAATATAGCGTTTGTTATAGTTAAACGAACTTAAAAAATCCGCAACAACAAAGCGCTATAATAAAAGATATGGATATTAATAGTAACGGAATTAAAGTGCTATTGAATAATTAAATATCGCAACAGAAAAGCGCTATATTAAAATAATTTAATAACAAATATAAAGCGCTATAGTAGACTTTAAAACTGCGAAGAAACAACCGCTATATTAAATGATATCACAATAGCAGTACAAAAAAGCGCTATAGAAAGTGCTGGACCTATTATAACGGGCGCAGAAATAGCGCTTTCTACAACGCTATTGTATCTTTATATAGCGTTTTTCGGGTGCTATAAATACTCGATTTTCTTGTAGTGAATACGTGAAAAACAACATTGATAAGGCAATATATATACAACTGTCCATGAGTAAATACAGCTTTTGGTGAGATGAACTTAGACCTTGGCTATTATTTCTTCCTTGTTCCTCATCCTATTTCGTTTACTGTATTCAAACATTGATGTTATTAGATTGCCGCCTCCAATTGAAGAGCACTGACCCTGAAACAACCAAGTTTTTTTTTTTTTTTTTTAATTAAGTGCGGAAAAACTCAATTAAAATAACTTCAATAAATAATTAATTCAAACAACCAAATTCAATTCCATAAATAATATTAAAAATATCTAGCAACCTAAACACCAGGTTTGCAAATAACAATATCAATAAACCACACAATCCTATCATCCTCTCCTCGGTCCGATTCCGCGATCACACTTTCTTTCTACCTGCATCACATTAAGGAAAAAGAGATGCATAAGTATTTAATAAATACTTAGTGATGCAATCACCCCGCCTACAGGCCAATTACGCAATTTTAACAATTTTCATTAATATTAATAATTACCACAATTATTAAATCTTTCACTTTAATTATTAAATAATTACCACAATTAAATAATAATTTATAAACGCTTAAATAAATTCCACAATTATTTTTAAATCGTTTAATAAATTAATTTCACCAATTATAATTAATTTTCGTATTAAACCATTTAAATTCAATTAAACCGTGTTAAACCGGATTAAACCACTTAATCCAATTAACTCATTTAATTCGCCAGATAACCGGATTAAACTGAACGGTGTCGATCGACACACACTTGTGTCGCTCAACGCCTTGCCCGTTTGGTGTCGACCGACACCAGCTTGGTGTCGACCGACACCGATCCAGGAGATCGACACCAACTTCGATTTTTAACACAGAAAACACCAAAACACGAAATCAACACAACACACGCGATTCAACCCGCGAAAATCACACAAAACAACACGAAAAACCACATTACTCTACCAAATCATGATCCACATCCACAAATCCTCTTATATGCGAGCCTACGATCATGCACTCACCTTGACAACGGATTTAAAGGAAGAAGGAGATGAAGAACAACACAAAACCACCACAGATCAACCACAAAGCTCCAGAATCTCCCCAAAAGCTCTCAGCCTCCCTTTTCTCTTTGTTTTCTCCAAAAACGACAAAAACAACGCGGCCACCACTTTATATCGCGACTTAGGGCTTCTCCCACAAAAACCCAGCCCAAACCGGAACTCAAATCGAACCGAAATCGATTTTAACCGCTGGTGTCGAGCGACACTCCCCTGGTGTCGATCGACACCCCTCCTCTGAAACGATAGATTGGTTTGCGGATGTTACAATTCTCCCCCACTAAACTGGATTCGTCCTCGAATCCCAACACAACACGTCTACCACAGACGCAACTCGTCTACCACAGACGACAAACTCGTCTACCACAGACGACATACTCGTCTACCACAGACGACATAATCCGGCCCACATGGCCAAATACACGAGATCCTCACTTGATCCCTAAGACTCACATCTATTTCTATGTCATACCTACATTTTCAGACATCTTTACTCTTAACTCAACTCTGCCGGAGAACACTATCTCCCTAAGAGGAACACTATCCTCTCGTTACTTACTACGCGACACACTAGTCACTAGTAAGTAAACATATCACTTATACTTGAGGTAGCGACCCTCTCGTACAAGTGTATCAGAAAACACTATCTCTATAGAGAACACTATCTCATGGCAATGAGTTATTCGGGGACACCACGCCCCTAGAGTAAAATTCGAAAACATTTATGACATAACTGCAAATATCGTCTCATGACCCACTGGTCAACACACTTGTAACATCCAAACCACAAAAACCAAAAATGAGGAAAACACCATCTCATATAACTCCAAAAATGTATATCGTTACAACACCAAAACGAAAATACATAAGTCCAAAGAGAACAACAAAAACATAGCACCACGCTATCACACTAGAACCACAAAGACGAAGAAGCTCACTCGACGACCTGCTTGTCGAACCACTTCCTGAACTTCAGCTTCATCTTTGCCTCTGGCTCCCAAGTCTCCTCCTCAGTGCCACTACAGTCCCACAAGACTCTCAACAATGGCACCCTCTTGTTCCGCAGAACCTTGACTCCCCTCTCGAGAATCCTCACAGGAACCGCCAGAACTGTCATATCTGGCTAAAGATTCTCTGGAATCTCAGCCACTAACTCCTCTGAAGGATGCATACACCTCCGCAACATAGAAACATGAAACACCTTATGAAAGGCGCTCATAATCGGAGGCAACTCCAACCGATAAGCAACTGGTCCAACACGCTCCACCACCGGGAACGGACCCATAAACCGCGGACTGAGCTTGTTCTCTGCTATAGACCTGTTAGGGCCTCTCAACATAGCCATCTTGAGATACACTCTATCTCCCACCTGAAACTCAAGCTCACGCCTCCGCCTATCAGCATAACTCCGCTGTCTATCCTGAGCCTCCTTCATGTTTAGCCTCAAAACACGGATCTTCTCCGTCGTTTCCTGAACAAAGGTAGCTCCAAACATGCTGCGCTCCCCCACCTGGGTCCAGCATAAGGGTGTCCTACATGGCCTCCCATACAAAGCCTCATAAGGAGCCATGCCAATACTAGACTGAAAACTGTTGTTATAGGCAAACTCTGCCAAACACAGATGATCAGCCCAATGGCCACCCCAGTCCAACACACACATCCTCAGCAGATCCTCCAAAGTCTGAATAGTCCTCTCTGACTGCCCATCTGTCTGCGGATGATACGTTGTACTCATATTGTGCGAGCCGAAACTGCACTACGATACTTTTAGTGTTTTTAGGGAGAGCCGAGAATTTCGTAAGTAAACACAAGGATCGATCCAAATGATGGTTATTTGATTAGCTGTTATGCGAGCTACAATATGTGTGGCGTATGCCTTTTTCTATGTGTAAAGCGATGCCTCAAATAATGACTATCGGTTCCTATTTATAAGAGAATAGGAACCGACTTTTACAACTGACTTTACCGAAAAATGTAAACTTTCCTTTTTGGCTCGCGCCGACTTCAGTTTAAGGAAAGTCTTTGATGGGCCTCGGCTCGAATCGCTTAGTCGGATGTTGGTTCGGCCCATCGAGAAGTTTCCGGCTGGCCTTCGGGTTGACGCCCGGTTTGGCCCGGTTCGGTCGTGTTCGGTGCGGTTCGGCTCGGTTTTCCTCCATTTGCCCAATCCAAATGACGATGTCTCGGGGTGGAATCCGACCCCAACACATATGCACCTTGGTGCCCATCTCTGTCTGAAATGCCCTCCAAAACTCTGAGGCAAATCTCGGATCTCTATCCGAAACAATACTAGCTGGCACACCATGCAACCTCACAACCTCTCTCACAAACTTCCTAGCCAAGACAGCAGCTCCATCTGTCTTCTTGATAGCCAAGAAATGCGCGGACTTGGTCAAACGATCCACAATGACCCAAATCGCATCAAACGTCCGTGAGATAGGTAATCCCACCACGAAGTCCATCGTGATCATATCCCACTTCCACTCTGGAATGGGTAAGCTCTGCAAAAGTCCACCTGGAACCTGATGCTCCGCCTTGACCAACGAACACGTGTTGCACCTCGCAACCCAATCTGCCACATCTCTCTTCATCCCAACCCAGTGATAATACCGTTTGAGGTCACGATACATCTTGGTCGCACCTGGATGAATCGAAAACTTGCTCGAATGAGCCTCTCTCAAGACCTCTCGTCTCAACTCCTCGTTCTTGGGCACACAAACCCGCCCACGAACCAAAATCGTGCCATTAGCCGAGACCTCATACTCAGAACCAGCTGCCCGCGATGCATCAACCAAACCCTGATCATCCTGCTGAGCCACTCTAATCCTACTGAGTAAGTCTGCCTGATCAGCTGCCTCCAAACCCAAAGGCTCCTCTGAAATAGCACAAAGCCGCAATGTACTAATCTCGCTGACCAAAGTCTCCACATCATGCTCTCTCGCTGAATCTGCTCGCCGTCGACTCAACGCATCTGCCACCAAAATGGCCTTGCCTGGATGATACACAATATCCAGATCATAGTCTGCCAGAAACTCCACCCAACGCGTCTGCCTCGCATTCAGCAAAGGCTGAGTAAAGATATGCTGTAAGCTCTTATGATCTGTAAAGATATGCACAGCTCCACCATACAGATAAGACCTCTAAATCTTGAGTGCAAAGACCACCTCTCCCAACTCAAGATCGTGTGTAGGGCGGTTGCGCTCACTGCCATGCAACTGCCTCGAAGTATAAGCAATCACTCTGCCCTCCTGCATCAAGACACAACCTAACCCAACACCTTAAGCATTTGTATACACCACGTATGGCTTCCCCGGATCGGGTAATGCCAACACAGGTGTACTAGTCAACATCTCCTTGAGCTTCCCAAAGCTCTCCTCGCACTCCGGCGACCACACAAACGGCACATTCTTGCCAGTCAACCTCGTCATCGGCTGAGACATACTCGCAAAGCCCCTGACAAACCTCCTATAGTATCCCGCTAAACCCAGAAAACTCCTGATCTCGGTAGCACTACTCGGTCTAGGCCAATCTCTGATAGCCTCAATCTTAGCCGGATCCACAGAAATTCCCTCTGCAGAAACAATATGGCCAAGAAACCCCATCTCTCTCTGCCAAAAGCTGCACTTGCTCAACTTAGCAAACAGCTTATGCTCTCGAATCTTCTCAAAAACAAGCCTCAAGTGAGTCGCATGCTCCTATGGACTCCTTGAATACACTAAGATGTCGTCAATGAAAATGATAACAAACACTTCCAAAAACTCCCTGAACACGTCGTTCATCAATCTCATGAATGCTGCCGGTGCATTAGTCAACCCGAATGGCATGACTACAAACTCGAAGTGCCCATACCTCGTCCTGAACGTCGTCTTGCGAACATCTGCCTCATCTATCGGGATCTGATGATAACCCGATGCCAAGTCAATCTTGGAAAACCAAGTAGCACCCCTCAACTGATCCAACAACTCATCAATCCTCGGGAGTGGGTACCTGTTCTTCACTGTGACTCGGTTGAGTCCCCGGTAATCGATGCACAACCGAAAACTGCCATCCTTCTTCTTCACAAACAACACTGGTGCTCCACACGGTGAAACACTTGGCCGAATGAACCCCTTGCTCAAAAGGTCCTCCAGCTGCTTCTTCAGCTCTGCCAATTCTGCTGGCGCCATCCTGTAAGGTGTCTTCGATATCGGAGCTGTCCCGGGCTCCAACTCAATCGTGAAGGGATTTGACCGAGATGGTGGCAACCCCTTCAGCGACCAAAAAACATCATCGAACTCTCGGACAACCTCAATACCATCCAGAGCCACCTCACCACTAGACTCCGACATCACTATCGTCGCCAAATATGCCTCGCAGCCTCGCCCTATCATCTGCTCAGCCTGAATAGTCGAGATCACAAGACTCCCTGAAGTCGGTCTCACCCCCTGATAAACCAACCTCCCTGCATCTCGCTCAAACACCACCCTGCCTCTGAAGCAATCTATTTGAACTCTGTAACACGACAGCCAATCCATCCCCAAAATCACGTCATACAGCTCCACCGGACTGATGACCAAATCTGCTGGCATAGACTGCCCTGCAATCTGAACGTCGACTGCTCTAGCACGGCCCAAAGTAGTCAAGTAACCTCCACCGGCAACCTTGACGAAACCCTTGCACTCACAAGCGCTACTCTGGATACCTCTACTCTCGGCACACTCCGGAGTAATGAAGCAGTTCGATGCTCCCGAGTCAAACAGCACGTGAGACTCAACACCACCCACTAACAAGGTCCCTACACAATTCCACAAGTGTTGAGAACCCTAAACACTATCACAGTAAAATAAAGTACAGAAAACCACACAACAATTATACACTAAGAATTTACGAAGTCTGAATCAAAATTTTACCTGTGATCTGGCCTGACTGACTGGTCTGGCCCACCTCTGCCGAAAAGTACACCCGCGGCGCTGCTCCCAACTGCTCCAATGGCTGCACCGCTGCAATCTGCGCTACCGGCTGAACCGACGCCACTGACAACTGCTGCAACTTGGGACACATCGGCCTGAGATGTCCCGGCTCTCTGCAGTGAAAGCACACTCTAGTATTCCGAGACGCACCACCCTTGGGACAACTAACCACCCGATTCTCCAAGCTCCCACAACCGAATCAACCACGAGCACTCTGGCTGCCTCCCGCAACCTCCTCTTCTGGCCCTGCGCAGGCTTGCCGTCCTTACTAGAACCAGAACTGAAACTCCTGCGCTGCTGCTGGCCCCTCGGCTGGGTATCAGGAACAACCGCAGCTGGCACCACAACTGGACCAACCTGCTCACGAAGGTCCTCCTCGAATGGATGCTGCTAGCTCCACCAACTCTGCTCTGGTAGAATACGAACTACCTCTGCACTGAGTCCTGATGCTCGATCGAAGACCCTGAAGGAATCTCGCCATCAGACTCCGCTCACCCTCAAAACCGTAACCAGTATACGCCACAAGTCTGCCAAACTCAGCATCATACTCTCGCACCGACCTCTCACCCTGAGTCAATGCCACAAACCTCAACTGAAATCTGTCTCTGGCCTCCTGAGGAAAATACTTGGCGTTGAACTCCGCTAGGAAGTCACCCCAAGTCCACACTGCCCTCCTCAACATAACAGATCGCCACCACAAATGTGCATCCCCACCAAGGTAATGCACTGCCAACTCCACCTGGTATCCCTCTGGACACATGACCGAACGGAAGTTCCGTTCCAATCTCTGCCGCCACTCATCGGCCTCCTCGGGCCCACCTCTACCCTCAAAGAAAGGCGTCCCGATCCTCTGCATCTCCCTCATCATCTCCAGATAGTAAGGATGCCCAACCACCGCAGCACCATGCTGTCCAACAAACGCGCCCTGCTGTGCCCCCACCACCGGAGGAACATCCGGAGCCTGCTCTGGAACCGCCTACGGGAGTCGTGCCAAAATCTGCGTCAGATGCCCCATCAACTGGTCACCAAGACCATGAGCTGGAGCGGCACCCGCACCTGGGGCAACCCCAACTCCCGCGCCTCCACTAGCGCCCAAATTGGCCTCACTCGCCACAAACTGAGTCTCTGACGCTGTCCCCACACTAGGCACTGTACTCTCACCCGAATCCGCCTGCGCTCCACGACCACGGCCTCTGCCACGGCCTCCACCACGGCCTCTGCCACGACCTCTAGCTCCTGCATCCATCTCACTGCACTACCACAGCCCAGTAGATGAGCAAACTAGAAAACACAAACAAACCACAAAATAAAACACACAACTTACCGCGGAATTACTGAAGGCCGAGAGGATGATACTAGACTACTACTGACTAAACACAATTAATCAAGTAAACACATAGTCCAGTTCACCCAATCTAACAGTCCTAAAACCGTATTCGCTCTGATACCAAAATGAAACAACCAAGCTTTTTTTTATAATTAAGTGCGGAAAAACTCAATTAAAATAACTTCAATAAATAATTAATTCAAACAACCAAATTCAATTCCATAAATAATATTAAAAATATCTAGCAACCTAAACACCAGGTTTGCAAATAACAATAACAATAAACCACACAATCCTATCATCCTCTTCTCGGCCCGATTCCGCGATCACACTTTCTTTCTACCTGCATCACATTAAGGAAAAAGAGATGCATAAGTATTTAATAAATACTTAGTGAGGCAATCACCCCGCCTACAGGTCAATTACGCAATTTTAACAATTTTCATTAATATTAATAATTACCACAATTATTAAATCCTTCACTTTAATTATTAAATAATTACCACAATTAAATAATAATTTATAAACGCTTAAATAAATTCCACAATTATTTTTAAATCGTTTAATCAATTAATTTCACCAATTATAGTTAATTTTCGTATTAAACCATTTAAATTCAATTAAACCGTGTTAAACCGGATTAAACCACTTAATCCAATTAATTTCTTTAATTCGCCAGATAACCGGATTAAACCGAACGGTGTCGATCGACACACACTTGTGTCGCTCAACGCCTTGCCCGTTTGGTGTCGACCGACACCGATCCAGGAGATCGACGCCAACTTCGATTTTTAACACAGAAAACACCAAAACACGAAATCAACACAACACACGCGATTCAACCCGCGAATATCACACAAAACAACACGAAAAACCACATTACTCTACCAAATCATGATCCACATCCACAAATCCTCTTATATGCGAGCATACGGTCATGCCCTCACCTTGACAATGGATTTAAAGGAAGAAGAAGATGAAGAACAACACAAAACCACCACAGATGAACCACAAAGCTCCAGAATCTCCCCAAAAGCTCTCAGCTTCCCTTTTCTCTTTGTTTTCTCCAAAAACGACAAAAACAACGCGGCCACCACTTTATATCGCGACTTAGGGCTTCTCCCACAAAAACCCAGCCCAAACCGGAACTCAAATAGAATCGAAATCGATTTTAACCGCTGGTGTCGAGCGACAGTACTCCTCTGGTGTCGATCGACACCCCTCCTCTGAAACGATAGATTGGTTTGCAGATGTTACAGACGCAGTGGGAATACAATTCCGAATTTGTAAGCATTCGTTTCCAACATTATCTTGTTATAAAACCAAAATCATCTTTTAATTGGATTTCTACTCAGTTTACAGTTTTATTTCATAATTTTTTGATTTTGGTGATAATGGAAATTGAAATTCAAAAGTTTAAGAACAAATATATTGCTCAAAATATTTTAAGTTTTTTTACACTGCAACAACATCTTTTAATCTTTTCTAATTGTGTTATACGCACCAACTTCTTTGCTTTTTCAGCTCTCATCAATAGCACCTTTGAAGGGGGAAAACTCGGTGGTGCTAATATGAGTCCATCTATCGCATAAGCTTCCATTATGTTCAAAAAGTATTTCTAAGTCTTATGACTCTTATCTCATATTGATTGTGATTCTGCTTTAAGAAATTTTGTTGAGTATACATGGAAGTTACCATAATAATATTCTTTCAAGTACAGATATGCACATAGGATTTTATGGTCAACATTACCAAATCATTTCTTCGTTTTTGTGTTATACTTTTATTGTTTTGAAGATGACTGATTTTCTTGTTTGTCTGGAAAATATAGATACAACAGAATAGATATATTACATCTAATAAAATATCCTTTAGACATAAAACATTGACCGTTCAAGTGAAAACACATCGAAACAACAAAATAAATCCTAAGGCTTGAAATAATCTATGCCTGAAATTACCTGTCAAGGGAAAGAGAAAGAAGTAACATCTAAATTGCATTCGATAAGGCTGATATGTATCTGGAGAATATATAATTGGCAGATTAGTTTTGTAGTTGAAATGTCACAAACATGAAAAATGTAATTGCATTGTGATCAGATACTTTTACGTGAACACAATATCTGATCACAGAAAAAGACACCAAGTATGAGTTAGAGTTTTGATACGCAAAAAAAAAAGAAATTTTGTTGAGTATACATGGAAGTTACACCTTAAACTTGTAGTGGTTTCTTGCTTGTTGCAAGTGTCGGGTTAAAATCGATGCAAAGGCAACACATGTTCTTTCCTAAAGATAAGATAAGTAATCAGAGCTCTAAATAATCACATTCTTTCCTAAAGATTTATCACCTTTGGGAATATAATCAGGAAGAAGGTATTTTAAATTCGAGTTCCAAAAAATATTACATACAAAGATAACTTTCATACAGAAAATATACTCACTTTGTTTTAAATATGCTAATCTCCTCCATGTCTCCATTAAGGAATAACTTCGTTGAGTAGCGTGAATTTTGAACAGTTACTTTACCTAGTCAAAAACATCAGGCGAAAAACGAAGGATTAGAGATATGTTGACATGAACATGAATGGATTGCTAAATCAGAATGAGAAATTAAGTAAATCAGAAAAACAATATTATGAATAAGAAATAGGATGCGTAACAAACCTGTGAGGAGTACGCACGACCTCTCGGTTAGACGAATAAGAAAAATGGTCTTTAAGCATCAATGAGATCAGACTAAAATGGTGTAGATGATGAATTTTAGAAGATATAAAACGAATCCAGAAATTAGAGACTAGAAATCGAATATGAAGCTTAGAGTGAATAGATAACTGAAGAGAGAACAAAAAAATGGATCAGAAATAGTGAAATAAGAATCAAGGAAAACCAAAAAATAAGGGAGGTGAAGAATTTTTATATTGGCGCATGGTTTACAGGCCTTGATTGTTTGTAGATTCTAGATTAGATTCTAGTTTTTGATTTTGAAAAAACCATTTTTTTACCAATCATGATTTTGCTGAAATAGATTCCCTATTTTCTAGGAAAACTAGTTTTTTTTAGATCTTTGCCATTTTCAACATAGAAACCAAAATCTATATTCTTTGGGTTTTTCCCTGGATACTAGGCACTAGCACGATAGATTTTTTTTTTAACCCTATTTTTTTTTTTTTTTGCAAAAACTAATTATAGGTATAATCCTTTCCTATATAATGCAGCTAAACACACAAGCAAATTCTCAGAAATAGTAAACTTCTCTACAAATCAAGCTATCAAGCTACTGGAGATATCTGGGTAATTAGTTAATTAATTCTATATAGTTTTAGTCAATACTTTTACCATAGTTATCATAGTATAGTTAATTGAATTTGTTAATCATAATTATTATATGGTACACTGTGATTTAGTTTTGTATTTTAAAAATATAGCTATATGTATTATTTTCTGATTCAGAGGTATGACGTACATGTTCAGAGTAGGGTTGTTGCGGCAACAATGGCGTTACATAATTTTATTAGGCTATCAAAACTACGAGATATCGATTTTGATTCAGACCATATAGCGAGTAATGTAGTCGAAGAAGATTCTGATTCAGATGAAGATGAAGAACACGGTCGCACTCCGATGCAGTATATGGAAGGAATTCGAGATGAGATTTCTGCATCTTTATGGAATTCACAATTACTATAGTTTATAGTTTATGGTTGTTATTTTCCTTTAAAAAAAAATTTATAAAATAAAGGCGTACTTGTTTATAAATAAAATTTTGGTATTATTTATTATTTTTGTAATAAATAATATATATTTTCTTATTAATAAATTCATAGTTTTATTTTTTTATTGAAAAAAGAATGTACACAAAAACCAAAAACTGAATAAGTCACCCATTCAAGTTTCTGAAAAACTGAATCTACAGCAAAACCAAAATCAAAAACCAAAATCTAAAATCAAAAACCAAAATCCAAAAACCAAAATCAAAAATCTAAAAACCAGTTAAACATTCATGGCCACAGTTTTTGATTTTGGTCCAGAACGTGATAGTGGTGAGTTGAGGGTATCGAAAAATTAGGGATTTTGTTTGATAAAGCGAGACGTGCGATCGAAAATCGAAATCGTGTCAAAGAAAAAGAAACGTGGTGTTGTGTTGTCAACGACCTTTTCTATTAAATGGGCTAGTCTATTAATGGGCTTTATTTCACATTGTATATGCAGCCCAAATTTGTTCAAGTTTTGTTTGAAAACTAGTATAGGACCCGCACGTTCGTGCGGTGTGATGTTGCGGTTTTGTGAAGAAAAACTAATACTTTATTCCCTAAAAACTTTACCCGTATAATGTATTAGGTCATGCTATCGTATAACTGTACGTTAGATTTTATCAAGAAAAACAAAAAAAATATTGACAAATAATAGATTTTACATACTTTTACATGCTTACATACTCCTCCAAAATTTTTCTAAATCTGAGAGAGTTAAAAGATTCTACTGCACAACCCGACCCAAAAAACTGAAACTGAACCCGAACCAAAAATTTTCGAAGCAATAAGTCTGGAGATTTCCTTAGATAAGGCAATTTAACTGCTCCTTGCAAACAGCACATCGTGAAGATAGGTTGCTTTGCGTTTCTTCTTTTATTAATACGTTCCTCATACCAGAATATAGCTCCACAATACTTACAGCTATATGTTGGATCTCCATGATCTAGATATTCTGCAACAAAACAGGCTAAATGTTATAATATATATTAATCATTAATCATGTTAATTATTTGGAAGCTGGTTTTTATAAAATTTTACTAACTACCCTCTGGCTCGTTATCTGTTGAAGAACCTGTTTTTCTTCTAATTGGTTTAGTACTATTTCCAAAATCTGTAATCTGTGTTTCGGTCTCATTATATGATTTCTCAGCATATTCATCTTCCTCGCTAGAACAGTCCCATAGTTGTTCATAATCATTCTCCTCTTCTTCTGGAAAACCTGTATAAACAAATATAATACGTTCAGCACACCAAATTGTAATCATTCATCTATATAAAAATAATCTATATCAGTTTGGTACTTTACCATTGTGAAGATCGAAGAGTGCTTGATTATCTGAGTTTCCTTTCCTCTTTTTTTTTGTTAGGTACTTGTCCTAAGAAATTGACAAATAATAATTGATTGATAGAATTCTGATAGGAATTGAATTGTCTAAATACTGATAGGAATTGACAAATAATAGATACTACTAATCTTTATATGCTTGTTTCTTGAGTGGTAATTTTTCATCGGATGAAGTCCCTAAACCTGCAACACTAATAATTTTTAGCATGCGATGAAATTGTATTCTTATTTAATATTTTTATTTTTATATATACATGTTTTGGAGAATACCTCTACGTCTTTTTTGTGCCGTTGATGTCATCCTGGCTTGTGATGATGCTTTGTTTACCAATGTATGTTTCTTTGACCTAGATAAATTCTGTAGGAGTCTGCCAAATATGTTCTTCAAAGGAATTATATTCGTTGCGAGGTTAGATTCTTTTTGAGGAGCTCTTTCTTTTGCATGATCAGCAATCGTATTTGGTTTGGTTCTTTTCATGTTTTGAGTATTAGCAACCCTTTTTTGTTCCTCGTTTTTCTTTTTCTACTGCTTTTGCTTAATGCATTCTCTGTATTTGATTGAGGATTTTTCATCTTCTCGTTTGTAGAGACACTTTTGGTTGTTCTTCTTTCCACAGCCGAATTGATGAAACCTCTTTTAACATCACCTTCACTCTTCTTCATTCTTGTGCAGTTTTTAAGGGGTTTTATTTTTCTTCTGAAAGGCTTTATGTGAGTAAACCTTAAATAGACATCATCATCTTATATATAAATATATTTGTCAAAATAAGTAATTTTCTTAATTTGCAGATAAATATTCTTCTCAACATATTAGATTCTCTTTTACCCGTATCAAACAGGAAAATAAACTTTATTGTGGATATCATATGAATATTAGAATGGTCAAAATACTTTGTTCCTTTTGTTTACATTTTTTCAACGTGGTCTTTTCCTTTTTTTCACCTTTAGGTCAATGTGTTATAAGCTAAAAGATCACGTATAGGAACAATTTCACTTTGGATCTTCGTTTGATTTGTGGACCGGATCATTCTAACTTATGTTTTTATTTGAGAAGAAATACAATGCATGTCTCTGTTTTCTAAGGTTAAACTTGTGGGACATTTTTCCGTTTCTCTTATATAGAAATTTTTCTAGTTTATGTAAATATAGTTTAAAAGATTGTTTATATCAATATATTTGTCAAAATAAGTAATTTTCTTAATTTGCAGATAAATATTCTTCTCAACATATTAGATTCTCTTTTACCCGTATCAAACAGGAAAATAAACTTTATTGTGGATGTCATATGAATATTAGAATGGTCAAAATACTTTGTTCCTTTTGTTTACATTTTTTCAACGTGGTCTTTTCCTTTTTTTCACCTTTAGGTCAATGTGTTCTAAGCTAAAAGATCACGTATAGGAACAATTTCACTTTGGATCTTCGTTTGATTTGTGGACCAGATCATTCTAACTTATGTTTTTATCTGAGAAGAAATACAATGCATGTCTCTGTTTTCTAAGGTTAAACTTGTGGGACATTTTTCCGTTTCTCTTATATTGAAATTTTTCCAGTTTATGTAAATATAGTTTAAAAGATTGTTTGGAAACCATAAACAACTTATTAGATAACCAAAAAAACCAAAATAAATTTAAAGCACTTTATGTAAACCACAAATCTCTAAAAAAAGCAAAAACCATTGCATGAAAAACAATAATCTAAATTCCTTGTTTTTATTCTTCACACTTTTCCATTCTCGTCCTTTATTTCTTCGTCTTCTCATCTTCCACTTTGATGCTTTTGAAACACACCTTCTTGGTGGTCGATTGCTCATCCAAAATTATCACATCCTTGTCATCTTTCCTTTTCAATGAAGGTGTTTTGACGTCTTCTGATCCTGACTCAGTAATTTCTTGACTCAATATAGGTGTTCCCTTTAAAAAATAAAATTAAAAATATTAGACTAAGTTACTAATCATACACTTTTCTAAAAATTTCAATTGATCATCTTAATTCTTTGATCTATGTAGTTTGTACCTGGTCCATCGAGATGAGTTCCAATGAATTGATTGACTTCTCTTCTTCATCAATTGTGTGATCCTCCAACGCCAAACAGTCTGTCAGAACCTTAGCAACTTTAAAGGTATCATGTCCTCTCAAATTTTCCTTCTCAATCTGAAGAACAAATTGAAAACTTTTTCCAGACAAATTCTTAAGGTCCTCAGGGATATCCTCTGGATCTACAATCTGCACAACCAATAACCGAAACTTATAGTTAGTTTAATTCAAAATTGTCATATTTGATTTGGTTGAAAAATTCTTTTATTACCTCGTCAAAGTTTCCATTGAGAAGTTCGTTTGCTGTTTTCTTTATAATATCCTTTGCAAAACCATCAAAGAGGAGAAGTGTTGTGGTGGTCGTGTGATCCTTCACCTTCAAATGAAGCTTGTACCTTTCAAGGACATATATATATGTTATAGTAGGAAACAATAAATAAAAGGAATATAATTTGCTTTAAAAAAAGGGAGATGTATGAAGTGTGTGTACTTACTTTGCTGCAACATGAGTTACATTTGCATCACACATGTCACACCAAAACAAAGGTTGTTTTCCTTTTCCTTGAATCAATTCCTGCCCAGATTTTGATTTTGAATGTTCCACCTTTTTATGATTTCTTTTTGTGCACCCAATATAGTACCATCCCCAATCTGTATCTATCGACTGAATGGTGCACATGATTTTGACTTTTCCAACCTATAACATTCAACACACATGATCAATTATCACAATTCATGAATTTCTCATTTAAAATAGTTTAGGCTTACGATTACTTACATCTGTAGATTGCTTTAAATCTGCAATGGTGATGTTTTGTTGTTCCATCCAATAATCATTACCGAACACAATGCCATCAAATTTGGGTTTGTTCTCAGAAAGGGTTATAGCCAATCCATCATGTGGAAGTCTGTACAATGTTTTCAGAATCAGACTATAGTTAATTCGTAGTTCATATTTAATATTAAAGAATATTTGTGTGATAATATAAGATTCGAACTTACTGATTTTTAAACTCTTCAATCTCAGGATGATCTGGATTTATGTGCAGGAGACTTGTTGAGAATGAGTTTGAAGCACTCTTAACACCTAATACAGAAGGTAATATACATGTATAAGTCATAGCATTAGATAATGTATATATATTGGATTCAACCTTCTAATTATTTATAAATCTCACACCTTTGAATTCTTTGATTTTAGAAAATCTTAGAAGACATATGACTCTTTTATCTCCAGCACTTTGACATGCTTCAGACATCTCCTCAGCCATTGAGTTCCATAAGGTACAACCTAGATGCTCATCACTACAACGAAAACATACGAAAACATAAGTGAACAATATGACTTAGAATGCTTTTAGAATGCACACAAACTAACTTACGTTGCATCTCGAAGCTCAAGTTCGAGCTTTTTTAATGGTTTGTTACCACTATCCATATTCTCCAACTCCTTAACATTGATAACTTCTCCGAGGATATCTGCATTACCACCAAATCACCAGGTTATGTCTCTGTCTATAGTTAACAAATACATACTTTAAATAAATATTTTTTTTTTGAGATATAATTTTGAACTTACCACAGAGGAAGTTTTGATTATAATCATCCTTTATCTTCTTAAAGCTAATAGTGTTCAGAAAGAGAGACTCGGAAACGACGACTGTTTTATTCACGAAAGTTTCCTTCATGAATCCAATTTTGTAAGCATGATCTGTTGGCCTATATTGACCGACAGCATGAGTGAGCTTGAAATTGGTAATGACCTTCCATTCTCCAGTTGGTAAGTATTTCTCATACTTTTTAACGAATTCTCTTTTGATACCAGCATGTATCTTTGATCCCTGATTATAGAAGAGATAGTAATAGAAATACAAATAGATTAGTGATTGAATTAATACTAATTAATACTTGAAAATTTTATATCAGCTTTATAAAGTTTACCTCTTCGTCAGCTAAGATCATCTCCATTGTCTCACCAGATGCAGCAGTATACTGCTTCCATGAATGTAAAATTTTCACTTGAATTCTCCATGCAGTTTTGTAAGGCTTGTTGTTCTTCAAAAGAGTGATTGGGAGATCCATTCTTTAGGGTTTTGGGGTTGCTCTTGCTGAGTTGTTTGTGAATTATGAGTTAATGATAATTGCGTAGGTTATTATATAGTAGTAGGGTTTGAAGTAAATTGGAAATTGTCCAAATCACGTAGGATTTTATTTGTAAGGTTTTTAAATATTTATGGATGTTTATCGTTTCTTTGGAATTGGAATTATCATGGAAGGGAAAAAAAAATAATGAAGGAAATTGGAAATTGTCCAAATCACGTAGGATTTTATTTGCAAGATTTTTAAATATTTATGGATGTTTATCCTTTCTTTGGAATTGGAATTATCATGGAGGGAAAAAAAAAATAATGGTATTATTTAATATGGTTTACTTTTGGTTTCTCAGGAAATTGGAAATTGTCCAAATCACGTGATTTCTCATAACCGACCCATGATTTTCTCGGCTCAAATTAAGTGAATGAAGAAGATCCACGAGTTATTTGATAATTTGGGTGGGTTATTCTTGTTCTGAATAGGGCTATTCGCGAGTTACTTTTTTTTTTTTTTTTTTTTTCGGACATTTTTAACCACTGTTATCTCTGTATCCAAACATATTTCCTACATAAATCCAATGGCAATTTTCGTAAATACATTGGCTTTTTAGTCTTTTTTTTCAATTGTACTTCTCAATTAATATTGTAGAGATAATTAGACGAAATTAAATTGGTGATTAACGTGACATGGACAAATTTTAAGAATGATTAGCGTGTTTTTATTTAACTTGACACATGTCACTTCACAATTGGTGGAGTGACTTGTGCTTTAGTATATTAGGGATATAGTTCTATCATTTTTAATCAAGATTTTGAGTAGTTTTAGGACAGTTAAAATGTGTTTGGCAATAATTTCACTTTCAAATATTTTATATTTATTTTAAAGGTCCAAACCTTAATGCCAAACACTCCTATGATTGTTTTATAAAATAGGCCCATAAGTTTCGTGTATCTATATTTAAGAGAGAAAGAGACCCTAAGACGGATGGAGAACTTTCGTCTGTAGATCTTAGATCTCCTCCTCTCTCCGTCGGCTACATATTTATTTTCTGGAGTTTGAGATTCGATAAGAAACAAGGTCGGTGATTTTTATATAACCGTGTCAATTCCCTGTTATACTTATGTCAGTGTGTTTGACTGGAGAAGATTAATTTTCGTTCTAAGATTAAATACCTAGCTAGCTAACTGCGATTTGATTTTCGTAGGTTTAAATACGAGATGATGATGCACTACAAGGAGAAGTCGCCGGCTAAGAAGACGGCGGTGTTTTGGGACACAGACACGTCCTGTTATTTTCCGGAAGAGTATGATCCTTATCAGGTCCGTCAGAGTATAGAATCGGCGTTCAAAGACTACCTTCCTCTGACCATCTCTGCCATTGGCAACCTAAAACGCATCCCTCATCCTCTCTGGGAACCCATCTTATCGACTGGAATCTTTATGAAACACTCCCCCTACGGTGAATCTTCTTTTCTCTATGTATATAATTCTGCTTTATTTTTTTAAAATAGGGTTTATGTGTAACTGGCCGTATTTTCCAGCTCATATAAACATTATGATGGATATGAAAAGCTGGAGAAAGAATAATCCACCTCCGGCTACGATAATTCTCATATCCGATCGTCAAGACCTCTTTGAAGCAGGTGTACTTCCCTCGTTAAGGGGCAGTGGATACACGATTGAAACGAAGCCCTGGAAACACATATTTTCAGGTGTCTTTTCATCTCTCGCATTGAAACAACTAACAATTAAATTAAGCTGTTTCTGATAATTGACTAGCTTAATTTTTTTTTTTTTTTTTTTTTTTGTTAATAATAAGGATTCAGAAACAAGCAAGGAGGTTAAGCAGAAGTGCAGTAAAACTGCTTGGGTTTGCGACAAATGCATTGATTCTGGCCGCACTTTTGCTGGCGAAAGCTATGAAAGTTTGACCAGGCATTTCAAGAGTGAAGAACATAGATATCAAGTAAGCATCCTCTTGCCTCCACCGATCATTTACCATTTTTTTCATTGCCCAACGAAAAATATCTCCATATCAAAAGTTTGATCACCCAATGCTATCTTGTTTCCAGGAGAATAAGGGTTTGCCTGGTAACATCCTTCATAAATACTTCATTGGTGAGGAAGACTCCTCCAAAAGGACGGGGGTGTGGTGGGACATCAACACCTGTTTTGTTCCCAAAGGGTTTGATCCTTATCGGGTCCGTCAGTGTATAGATTCAGCGTTGAAAAACCACCTTCCTTTCACCATCTCTGCCATTGGCAACCTAGAACGCATCCCTCCTGGCGTCTTGGAACCCATCTTATCCACTGGAATCTTTATGAGACACGGCCTAGACGGTGAATCTTCTATTCTCTCTCTCCATATATATATATAATTTTGTAACTGGCCTTATTTTCCAGGTCCGGTGGAGATTTTGAAGGATATGGATCTGTGGGCACTGGATCATCCACCTCCGGCTACGATAATACTCATATCCGATCATGAAGAAGTCTTTCTTACAAAAAAGTTCCTCTTCAAGTTAAGTGACCGGGGGTACACGATTATTCGTGCATATCCAAATCATCCGAAAGTTTCGCCCAAATACCCTGCTCAAACGTGGCTCTGGGAATACTTATTGTTAGGTGGTTTTTTTTTATCTCTGGCATTGAAATAACTTACCATCAAATTAAATTAAGCTGTTTCTCATAATTAGCTTGATTTTTTTTTAATAATATGGATTCAGCTGGCTCTAAGGATACTAATCAGGAGATAACAAGAACGGAGATATCCTCTCAAGTCTCCTCCTCTCTTACCAAGAAGACGAGTGTGTGGTGGGACATGAGCACCTGTCACGTTCCCCTTTGCTATGACCTTCGTCAGGTCCGTCCGAATATAGAATCGGCGCTTAGTAACTACCTTCCTTTCACCATCACTGCCTTTGGTAACCTAGAACGCATCCTTCCTAGCGTCTTGAAACCGATCCGTTCCTCTGGAATCTGTACGGAACACGTCGACGGTGAATCTTCTTTTCTCTCTATTTATATAATTTGGTTCTTGTTTTAAATTAGGGTTTATGTTTAACTGGCCTTATTTTCCAGGTCCGGTTGTCATTTTGAAGGATATGTATTGGTGGGCACTGAAGAATCCACCTCCGGCTACGTTAATTCTCATATCCGATTATAAAAAGCTCTTGTTTGAAAATGAGATGCTCCCCTCGTTTAAGGAGCGTGGATACACGATTATTAGTGCATTTCCAGAGCATCGGAAAAATCCACCCAGATACGCTTCTCGAGCGATCCTTTGGGAGTACTTATTGTCAGGTGTATTTTTTTATTTAATCTCCGCCATTGAAATAACTTACCAGCAAATTATATTAAGCCATTTCCAATCATTAGCTTGATTTTATTTTAATAATATGGATTCAGGTCGGTATGTGGAGTTTGTGGATACGAATCAGGAGACAACAAGCGCGGAGATACGCAATGTATCTGTCCGCACTTTTGGTGGCAAAAGCTATAAAAGTTTGAAGAGTGTAGAATATAATATACATGTAAGCATCTCTTGCCTCCACCTCAGCTTGGATTATTACATTTGTTCACTGTCCAACCATCAATGCGACAAGTAGAAAAAATATCTCCATTTCAAAATTTTCACCCAACGCTATCTTGTTTCCAGGAGCACTTCTTTAGTGATGAATATGAAGATGAAGATGAAGATAAAGATGAATACTCCTCCTCTGAAGTCTCTTCCTCTGAAGTCTCCTCCTCTCTAACCAAGAAGACTGGTGTGTGGTGGGATCCGAACACCTGTCACGTTCCCCGTGGCTATGACCTTCGTCAGGTCCGTCGGAGTATAGAATCGGCGTTTAGTAACTACCTTCCTTTCACCATCACTGCCATTGGTAACCTAGAACGCATCCCTCCTCGCGTCTTGAAACAGATCCATTCCTCTGGATTCTGTACGAAACCCTTCCACCAGGGTGCATCTCCTTTTCTCTGTATATATATATATTATTGTTTTTGTTTTAAATTAGGGTTTATGTTTAACTGGCCTTATTTTCCAGGTCCGGTGGACATTTTGAAGGATATGTATAGGTGGGCACGGAAGAATCCACCTCCAGCTACGTTAATTCTCATATCCGATCGTAAAAAGCTCTTGGTTGAAAGTGAGATGCTCGTCTCGTTTAAGGAGCGTGGATACACGATTATTAGTGCATTTCAAGAGTATCCGCAAGTTCCACCCAAATACGCTTCTCAAACGATCCTTTGGGATTACTTATTGTCAGGTGTTTTTTTAATCTCTGGCATTGAAATAACTTACCAGCAAATTAAATTAAGCTGCTTCCGATCATTAGCTTGATTTTTTTTTAATAATATGGATTCAGCTGGGTATGAGGATACTAATCAGGAGACAACAAGCACGGAGATTATGGACAAGTGCTGTGAAACTGCTTGGGTTTGCAACATATGCATTGAATCTGGCCGCAATTTTGGTGGCGAAAGCTATAAAAGTTTGAAGAGGCATTTCAAGAGTGTAGAACATAAAATACAAGTAAGCATCCTCTTGCCTTGGACTATTACATTTGTTCATTTTCCAACCATCAATGCCACACAAGTAGAAAAAATATTTCCATTTCAAAAGTTTCACCCAAGCTATCTTGTTTCCAGGCGAAGGCTATTACCATGGCCAAGAGTCCATCAGAGGCAAGTCTCAACACCTCAATTTCAATGATTTTGTGCGACTATATTCTTGATGAAAAGAGTTTCGAATGTGAATATCTCCATTTCAAAAGTTTGACCCGATGCTATCTTTTTTTTCCATTTGGTTTTCAATCAGGATGAGGAAAAGGTCTCTACCAATGTGAAGAATCAATCAATGGCAAGTGGTAACACCTCAAACCTCAATCTGTTTATGGCGTGAAGAACAAGTTGTTTGTTCCTCTCGCAAGGCATTTAATATGGTGTGCATGGTTTATTCTGCTTTTATCGTGTTTTAACTAATAAATACTTGCCTCACTTTATCGTTTTAAATTAACGTTTTATGTATTTTGCACCCAATTTAAGAAACATATCATATTATGTATTGTTTGTACCCCAACTACCTTGGTTCAACTGCTAAATTTAACCTATGAGAAATCGGCACGTTATGAGAGTTTGTATATTGAATAGAGAGACCTGCGGCACGTTTGAGCCATCATCTTTGTATAACTTTTTTTTTTTTTTTTTTTGGGTGCTATAAAATAGAAAGTACACTTAAAATATGGATAATTTACGTGCATTTTACTGGTGTCACAAATTGTGATCGAGTTTTGATTCTCTTATCAGATTAGAAGAAAATCGAGTTTCAATAAGCGTGAAACTAGATAGGGACTAAACGTAACTCCTTAAACAAACACAAAATCAGCCATAACAAGGCAAAATGGACTAAATCTAGTTTTCAAAGGCTTTGAATTGCAAACTTCATTTCTTAGGAAGAGTTTTCAAAGTGTATCGAAAACCTTATATAAGTCATGATGAAATTGGCAAGTAATAAATCTAGTATAAAAATATACTCAATCACATATGCAACGGCAAGGAATGTGAAAGAAGAAGTTTATGACAAGCAGCCTGAGAGATAAGTAGATCTATGAACAATGTTTGTACATGTTGAATCTCAACACGAGGAATCATTACGCTCTTCGATTTGTGATACATAAAACATTCTATGCGCTCGTTGACCAAAAAAAAAAAACATTCTATGCGCTTAGATTGATTATCAACAACCATCTTGTAATCGTTCGATTTAATTAGTGGATTTTTAGAAAAATAATCCGCTCACGAGATGGATCCGTGGTTCATGGAAAACTCGTTAAATCTGTATCTTAACCGAACCCAACAAACAAAATGTACCATGTTAATTGACCTTGGTTAGCTCAGAGGTCTAGGAAGTTTGAGGTTAAATTCGATTAGAAAACTCTCAATTCCCTATTCTATAGGATGAATTTAAGAAAAATGAGACATTTTTTATGAAAGTTTCTTCGTATCAGATAAAACAAAAAAATTGGTTCGCGTAATGTACCAAAACCAATAATAAATGTAGTTAGACCATCATTAATGGTAAAAACCCAAATTGTCTCTTAACATTATTATAACAATAAACATAAGTTAAGGGACATTGTTAACAGACATTCGTTTTTGCATCATTTATTGGTAAAGTTTCTTAAGTGTTCTTAAGTTTTTAAATTTTTTTTTTTTAAATAAGTTTATTTATATATAAAACATTAAATATTTTACATTGACTGAAAATTAAATCATAATTTCACATACAAACATTTTAAACATAACAAATTATCAAACAAGAGATTGATCAACAGTTCATTTGAAATTTTGATCAATTGAATCATCAAAAGAATAACGAGATAAAAACCCCATATATGTGAGTAAATCGGGAGTAATCGAAGAGTAATTTTAAAAATAATTTAATAGATTTTAACATTTTATCCAAAACATATCAAACTTAAAATGTTATTCTTTCATCTAATACAAAAGTCAAAACATAGTTCCACTCACATATACAAAAATGTAGTCTTGATCCTCAAGACACTAAATAATAATAGAATTGTAATGGTTCTTCTATCTTTTCTCTTCTTCGATGATCAAAAAAATGTAATCTTATCATTGATAATGAGCAACCAATCTATATGCCATGTCAACTATCGACAACTTTCAGACCAACTTTTCCAGAATATGGCATAGCTCCCGTAGCCTGAGGAAGCGAAAACATCAACACCTCAACTCAAGATTCACATCAACAAGGGGAAAGGACCAAACAACTTTTCATACAACGTTGATCAATTCGTAGCATTGCTCAGATTATAGAAATAAACTCATATAACAAACATAACATCATGGAAGTCAAGTATCAAACTGTCTCATAGTGTCCAAGGGACCATCTCCAACACCAACAAGAACTATCAACAAAGGATATTCACTGCAAAATGGAATCCATCACAAGTCAGAAACGCTGCGGTTAATGAACAGATTGAAATAGTTCTTTGTTGTTACCTTGCTCTAACAATGGCGTCAATGGTTTTCTGCTCTTGTGGACTGATTCCACCTCTCTATGTATCAACACTTCTTGTCACCTGTCAATAGTAAAAAGCTCCAAATGGTAACTACAAAAATGTCTAAGAATGATCATAACTTAACTCAAAATATGACTCCAACACAGCCGTTTTCTTTACCTGTCCATCAGCGATTATGAGAAGAACATGGTACTGGCCTCCACTTTCTTCCACAATCGTCATGGCCCTTTCGATGATTGGTGCGAAAGATGTCGGACCTGCGAGGCGGAGCTGAGGAACAATATCTCTGTAACACATGAGGACTTCTTCAAACCCGTTACAGAATGTATCAATGGCATCAATCCACATAACGAATAGTAACCGAGAAATCAATTTGATTATATACAATGGCAGCGAGAACAAGTAGATACAGACTCATCAAACAAGATCCAATTTTTTTCATCAAAAACTAAATAAGATCACAACCACAAGTGATCCGACATAACAACAAGGATCGAAACACGAGATTCGCCTTCAAATCAGATTAAAGCAACACATGATTTCGAAACCCGATATTCGATTCATGAAACTTAACTGTAACGGTCAGATGTAAAAGATGGTATCGACGGAATCGAAATCAAAAACCTCGAATCTCCATAAAAAAAAAACTTGGAATTGGGGAGAGGTGAAGGCGAAGGTGGAGGCATTGGGCTGGTTTGTTTGTCGCTTGTCGCCATTTTGAGATCACAAACCTGCGATTTTGAAATCAACATGAATCACCATCGAGGAAGAAGAGAGAGAAGAAAAAAAAAAAACAGAAGAGAAAATCGTTTTCTTTTTGCACACTTGGCAGGGAGAAACGTCGCTTAGTGTTTCTAATATTAGAGACGTTTTCATCTTTTTTTTTTCTTTTTGATTTAAAAAAATGAGCTAATTGTCTTAGAAACAACGCTAAGAAGTACCGATAATCATGCTCTAATACTGCTGGAAAAAAAAAAGGAAGAAATTAGCTACTAAGTCTTTAACTTTTCATCTAATTAATAAGATCGCAGTCGTCGTGCTCTCTTTCCTCGCCGAAGACTGAACCCTAAAACATCCCCGTTTCTTGGTAAGACCTCTCGATTCTCAGCCACCGTTTTATTTTATTTTTATTTTATTTTTATTTTAACTTGCGGAGACTATTATCGATAGCCATATTCTTCACAAGATTCGATTCTCCACTCCAAGATACGAAATTCCGCCTTCAAGAGCCGCATCAAGTTCCTAAAACTGATCAATTACTTTTCTGGGTTTGCTCGTTCAGATTTTCGGCTGATTTTGCAACATAACGAGGGTTTATGTTAGGAATTTAGACCCGGGAGTCTCCGAAAGGGAACTCGAGGATGAATTCAGGATCTTCGGTGTTCTTCGCAGGTAATTTCATCATTCTCTCGCTTTAGTTTCTGAAAATACCTTTTTCTGCGAATTTCGATTCTTAACAAAAAAAAAAAATCGCAGTGTGTGGGTAGCTGGTAGGCCTCCAGGCTACGCTTTTCTCGAGTTCGATGACGAGAGAGATGCTTTGGATGCAATCAGGGGTTTGGATGGTCAGTGTTCTTCTCTTTAGATGCGTCTTGTTGCCTTAATTGCAAATGGTAACTATTTAATTACAAACCGAGGCCTCCATGTTCTTCAGGAAAGAATAGGTGGCGTGTGGAGCTTTCTCACAAAGATAAATGAGGAGGCCGTGGAGGCGGTGGCCACCGTGGCGGTATCGAGGATTCGAAGTGCTATGAATGCGGCGAACCTGGACATTTTGCTCGGGAGTGTCGCCGGGGAGGCTATGGGAGCAGGCGTAGAAGCCCTAGCCCTCGCCGTCGTAGGAGTCCGGATTATGGGTATGCTCGAAGGTAAGTTTAACTAAAACATTCTTATTCAGCTGCTTAAATCATATTGCGATGAAATTTAGATCGTATAAGCACTTATGGCGTACGTTTTTGTTCCATTTTGTTCAGGAGTATCAGTCCTCGTGGAAGAAGATCTCCTCCTCCTCCAAGGCGCCGCAGTGTAACTCCACCTCGCCGTGGGCGGAGCTACAGCGTCCGCTTGATGAACTGCAGCCATGTTTTTGAATTTGGCAGCCTCCTCTTTGGCTCGAGCCAGCTCGATAGTGTGTCCTTTCTCTGAGACCTCGTGCAATTCCTTCAGATTGTTGACAGTCTTATGAAGCTCGTCAAGAGCAGATTTGTCCGAACGAGCCCTAGCCTCATAACCCGCAACGATGCTGTTGAAAGACTCTTTGAACTGAAACAAGAACAGAGAATGAACAAAAGAAAAAGATATCTTCCTCACTGGTTATGTGAACGAAGAACCTACCGAAAGAAGCTGAAAGGCCGCCTCTCCGTAAGCTTTATCCTCCATGAGCGTATCGGAAGGAGGAAGACGAACCGAGGGAGTACTGTAAGCGAGGAGACTAGCAGCTTCGGCTCTCCGATCAAACCGAGCTTGAGCAGGACCAGTCACCGTATCCGAAGGAACGACCACTTTGGCTTTTTTCGGGGCCTTCTCTTAAAGCTCCACCGATGCGACTCTCTTTTTGCTATTCGCCTCGGAAGGTTTGTTAGCGGGTGGCTCGCCAGCAGCATCAGGGGCCTTCTTCTTCTTTGAATTCCGAACAAGGGCCCCAGATTCTTTGGAATTGTTGGAACGTGCTGGAGAAAAAGGCGCAGAAGAATCCTTTCCCTTGTAAGCTTTGTCTTTTCTCAAAGCTTCCTTGGCGAGGCTCACGGCTTTCTCGACATCTTTAGGCGCGTCGTTGCGAGAACCTTTCTTCAGAGGGCTCGGCAGCTTTATCTTTTTGCCCTCAGCCTTTGACAGGGTGGCCTCCTTCGTAGCCTTTAGGCGAGCCACCTCCTCAGCCTTCAGACGAGCCTCCTCCTCGGCTCTCTTTTGCTCTCTCTTCTCCTGTTGGATCCGACGAATAGTTTTTCCTTCCATTTCGATTGAAGGCTCTGGAATCTCGCTGTCAGACCTGTCGGAATCGTCAAAAGAATCGTAAGCTTGGGCTGGAGCACTTTCCACTCGTTCGAGACAGAAGTCTTTTTCCCAGTCGATTTTCTCTTTTCGGAAGCTTTCGACGACGTCGAGAAGATCTGGAGGACAACTGAGCACGAGCTTGCGATCTGCAAAACAAAAAAATGAAAAGAGTTAGACGACGATAGCTGAAAGAAAGACTAAAAATTGTGTTTCGGTTCGGCTACCAATGGTTCGCCATTCTTTCTTGACAAATCTCGAAGGCGCACTCCCGATTGTAGCACCGTTTATCGAGACAAAGAAGAAATAATTCTCCCAACCATTGTCCTTATTGGGAAAGTCATCGATAATCCTCCGGTTCCTTTTGTTGGAGAGATAATAGCGAAACGACTTCTTTGAACCGGACCGAGTCTCCAGAAGATTCTGGAGATGATGGATCCCGATTGGCATACCGACCTCGAAACTCCGGACAATCAACCCAATCAGATGACGGAGACCCCGCGGCATAATCTGACCAATGGTGAGCCCGTACTTGCTCAGATAATGCAAAATTAGGCTCGGGATTGGAAACCACAAGAGGCAGCCGTAGAAAAAGATTTCGTACAGCGTCAGACATCCCACCGGGGGATCGTTGGCTCTCTGATGGCTCGCGGGAAGAAGAAGTTCGACTCCTTCAGAAATATGGAAACAACGTCGGAGCGTCTCCCACGAGCTCTTAGTACAAAGCATCGAACCAGGAGGGTCCGTGATCAACTTTTTGTGGGCATTCTCCTTAGAAACCCTCCTTCGAGCTCGCCTCTTTGTGGCTCGTGTTTTCTTTGCTCGAGGTGAACTAGGTCCAAACGCCCTAAGAAGAACATCGTCCTCCACCTCGTCAGCCAGCACTTGTCTCTTCGGTGCTTGAGATGAGCTGGGTTTGAACGACCCAAGAAGAACGCCGCCAAACACCTCGTCAGTTAGCATATGCTCGATCTTAATTTCCTCCGGGTTGAATACGGGACCAAGCCTCGTTTCTACACGAGCTGATTGGTCTTGGAAAATCTCTGCCTCAGAACAAAGGAGAGCCATCTCATTCGATTCATTCGTCGCCTCGTCATCAAATCTCAGCTCGGTCGCTTCATTCGACCCATCACGTTGAAGAAGCGTCGACTCGTTTACTAGAGGATCAGTTTCAGCGACCTCATCGATCCGAACCGACGGAATCTATCTTCAGATCGAGGTAAACTAACTATCTTTCGACCCCGTGAAGTATAAGAATTGTGCGATCCTATAGAATCAGACGACTCGGAAGAAGAAGACAAACGACGAACTGTGTTGGTAGACTCATTCGAATCGTAGGACCGATCTTCGGAATGACTCGCTCCGACAGAAGAAGTACGGCTGTTCGTCGACATTTGGCTCGGAAGAAGATGAACCGGAAAGTTTGAAGATCGATTGGAAAGTTTGAAGATGCGACGGAAGAACAGCGAATCACGATAGCGAGATGAAGAACACAAAGAATATCTTAAAAGAAAGAAGAAAAAGTAGAGAGAAGGGAGAGAGGAAATCTACCTTTTTACTCGGTTTTGGAAAGAGAAGCAAAATGAGAGAAATAAGCCCAAGGCCTCATATTTATACAAGTTTCGGCGCGTGGGCGCGTCGGCTCGGGAAGATGAAGCGACACGACCTAATTCCCGCCAAAACCCTAGGGTTTCCGTCGAAGGTCGGCGGGCCCAGAAACATTTCAGAATCCAAGCCCACTGATATATCCATATTTTGCATGATTTTACTTAGTATTTATTTATGTTTTCAAGAGTTTTCAATGAGGTTTTATGCCTTTGGAGGTAGTTTTCTTGTATATGTTGGTTTTGAAGTCTCAACAGGTTAAAACATCAAAAAAGAATCAAAAAGGAGCAAAAGAGCCTTAAACCATGCATGATCCATGCAAGTTTCCAAGTCAAGAGCCTCAACAAAACTCCATTTGTCCGATTCTCGCATTTGGACAGAACCGGAGCATCCGAAAGATGACAGCGAAAAAGGATCTTTCCGACGTCCAAAAATCATGATCTTGGTCTTGATGGATAGATATTTGAGTCATGCATCACGGAGAAGTGGATTCAAGCTATTTGGATCAACCATCAGGGAGAAAAGCATTTTCTCCCAAGACGTGTCCGCCAGGCGAGTAAACGAAGCCCATGGAGACTTAGGTGCCACAAACGGCCCGGGATTCCGCGGCATGGACCCTGTCTCGACTTAACACAAGCCCAGCTTGCTTTTGGTGGTTTACTTGTTCTGAACCCGGTCCAATTACGTCGCAAATCTTCAAGGCCGGTTAACCGGAAAGTTTCCTTTTCGGCTGCTCCCAAAACCTAACCGACCTCTGACCTATATATGCGAGTTTTTAGCCTCAGAAAAAGGAGAGAGAGCGTGTGCGCCGTCAGAGGAGAAGAGAGAGCTGTCCCAGAAGCAGAGAAAAGAGGTTTATCTCAAGATCCAAGACGCACACACACTTGCACTTAACAACCTTGGCGATTGTTCTTTACCTTCACTTTTGTATTGAATCCGAGAGAGTATTGAGGAGAAATCAACTTTGTTCTTCATACATAGAGAAGCTTTCTTCATTCTTTACCTCTTTTTAATACTTGTCATGTTTTCAATCATCATGTCTTGTGTTGTTTGCGCCATGATTGAGTAGTTTCCTTGCTAGGTTAAAGGCTAGGCCGATGGGCTCATGAAATCGTTAACTTGAATCTTTTGAGTTGGGATAATTTGTTTGGTTTCATCACCTCTACTTGAGCATAATGCCGCTTGCTTTTCTGATCAACTAGCATCGGATCTTGGGTCAATATACTCTCCAAAAGCTTGCTATATTGCCGGACTTAGTATTTTGTGAGCAATGAATCACAACCATCGAAAGTTGAGTTGTTGGTCATTGTGAACAATCATGACTTGAACACCCTTAATGCATGTTTTCAACTTGTAATAACCATCGAAAGTTGAGTCTATTAGGTTGATTTAACATAGTAGTTTGATCCACGAAAGTGGGATGACTATATCCTTGTGTTATGAGTTCATGAACAGTTTCTATCATATCCCTTCCATTTGATTTCTTGTTAATGATTTGTGATGTCTTTAGGCATGCCTAAAGCCTAGTGTTTACTCTTACTGATTGCCACTTCTTTTATTTGCATTACTACTTTCGTTTTACGCAAAAATCCAAACCACAATCTGTTTTGTTTTAGCTTGATTCAACTCCTTACAATTTGTAGTACAATCGATAGGTCCTTGTGGATTCGATCCCATCTATACTTACCTCGTTGCTGTGCACTTGCAGGTAGTTCTAGTGGGTAAAACTTGAAGCAATCCCACGCTCACATCAAGTTTTTGGCGCCGTTGCCGGGGACCTTCTTGTCTACAAGTTTGGATTAGGATCTAGACTAAAACACTTTTCTGTTTTTGCTTTGTTATTTCACTTTTTCTTTTAGTTTGTTTTTGAATTTTTATAGGTGCAGCCTTAAGCTGGGCCATGGACCACATGGAACACGACCAAGGGCCACGGGTTGGTGTTCTTCTTGGAGCAAATTGTGCTGATGGACAGCCTTTAGATGGAGTTCAAAACCGTCTGCCGATAAACGGTGATGAACCGGAGCTTAACAATGGCGGGCTAGTACATCGAGCGAACCAAGACGACCACCAGCTGGGGCCGAATCAGGAGACCATTGGGGACAGTGACTCCAGACCAGAGCTTCTCCCATCCGGACACAAGAAGGCCAACAATATGAGATTAAGCCGCGGGTTATTGCATTGGTGAAGCAAAGTCAATACCATGGACTTCTTGAGGAGGATCCTTTGGATCATGTTGATTCTAATTTTGAGGAATTGTGCAGCACTACAAGCGCCAATGGAGTTCCAGGAGACTACCTAAGGTGCCGGCTCTTTATTTTCACTTTGGCGGGCAAAGCACTTAAATGGCTAAAATCTTTGCCGTCTCGCTCAATCACTACATGGATGGAGTTCAAGAAGGCGTTTCTTGGGCAATTCTACACCAAACAGAGGGCGAGCTTGATGAGGAGAAAAATCTCGGGCTTCTAGCAAGGTCCTATAGAGCCATACCATGAGGCTTTAGAGCGTTTCAAAGAATACATAAGAGACTGCCCACAACACGGCTTCTCGGATGTCAATCTATGGAACACATTCTATGAAGGGATTAGGCGAGAGTACAAGCTGTGCCTTGACATAGCTAGCAATGGAGACTTCATGAGCAAGTCCATTGAGGAGGCAAAGACATTAATAGACAACCTGGCAGCCAGTGATAGCAAGAACCAGCCGAGCTATGAGGAAACCATTAAGGCGATAAATACAAGACCGGAGCAAACCGAATTCAAGGAGATCAAATCCATGATCTCTAAACTTTTGGAGAGACAACCGAGGCTATGTCAAGTCTTTGAAGGTAATCAAACCCCAGATGAAGAGATAGATCAGGAGATCCTTGGCAATCATCAATGAGACGTGAACTTCATTAGCAAATATGAACTCGGAGATAGGAATCTCGGACCATTACTCAAGCCGCAAAACCGCTACTATGCTCAAGATAACAAGCTAAACCACACCCATATACGAGCTGGTCAGCAAGCTAATCACGCTCCTCGAGCATTTACACCTCAGCTAAGACACCAACCGGCGTATAAAGAAGATCGAGGAGGCGAACTCAAGTCTTTGGTCTATGAGTTCATCCATGAGCAAAGGCGAGCCAACAAGGAGATTCATGAGAAGATGCACCACATATACTATGACCTGAATAGTAAGTTTGATTCTCTTGAATCCCACGTGAAGCGACTTGATATTCAAATAGCTCACATAGCCGGCTCAATCAAGAAACCGTTGGGAGTCCTTCCCGGCCAACCCGAAGTGAACCCCAAAAAGGAGCACATTGCCGCTATCACTCTTAGGAGTGGGACGCAGCTAGATGAGGTATAGATGCCAGAGGAAGCCGAGAAGGGGCCATCCCGGCCGACTGTTGTAATAGAAGAGAATGAACCGGAGAACAAAAATGCGGCCGAGGGAGAGTTAGAAGAGGAAATCATCCCACCATTGATATCTCGAGTGTACAAGCCAAAAGCACCTTTCCCTAGGGCTGTGAAGAAGCCTAAGAAGGAGAAGGAGCAAGCAAAGCTAAAAGATCTTGTAAGCCAGCTAAGTGTGAGGCTGCCGTTTGTTGATGCTTGCATGATCATTCCGTCTTTGAGAAAGTACATGAAGAGTATCTTGACAAGCAACCTAAGCTTGGAAGAAGGTGTGATGTTGATCACCCAAGAATGCAGTGATGTGCTACAAAACCAAACCCCGGAGAAGCTCGATGATCCGGGCAGCTTTGTGCTATCTTGTCAAGTCGGAGGTACAACTTTCAAGCGATGCCTTTGTGACTTGGGTTCTAGTGTGAATTTGATGCCTTACACGGTGGCCAGACGACTTGGGATCACTAACTTCAGACCAACAAAGATTCAATTAGTCTTTGCGGATCGATCGGTTAGACGACCGGTTGGCATTGTAGCTGATGTTCAAGTCATGATCGGTAAATGTTCCATACCGGCTGATTTTGTGGTGTTAGAGCTTGATCAAGAACCTAGGGATCCTCTGATCCTTGGACGCCCGTTCCTAGCCACTGCCGGTGCCATAATAGATGTCAAAGGAGGAAAGATTGATTTGCATCTGGGAGACCTTGTGATGAAATTTCAAGTGGACAAGTCACTCGGCAAGCCTACAATAGATGGCCATTCATTTTTGGTAGACAATATGAGTGAAGTTTCTGAAGGGATCTATCAAGAGCTCATAATGAATGACCCATTAGAAATGGCATTAACCAGGAGTGAAGGGGGGTGATGACTACTTGAACGAAGAAGCACACCGGCTGACCAAGATTCTTGATGGCGCGGCCACATATGACAAGCTGGTAGCCTATATCGGTTTAGGAGGAGAAGAAAAGAAGCCGGGTCTGCCTAAGAGCTCCGCCAAAGCATCAAATGATCCTCAGAGCGAGTTGAGAGCACCCAAGGTTGAGCTTAAAGAGCTTCCAATTGGACTAAGGTACGCATATCTCGGACCTAATAATACATATCCGGTCATTATAAATTCAAACCTAACCAATGTGGAAACAGCTCTATTACTTTGTGAGTTGAGAAAACACCGTAAAGCCCTTGGGTATACCCTTGAGGATATCACAGGCATCTCTCCAAATCTTTGTATGCACAGAATACACCTCGAGGATGAATCAATGTCCTCCGTAGAGCATCAAAGGAGGCTAAACCCGAACTTAAAAGATGTTGTGAAGAAAGAGATAATGAAACTGATGGAAGCGGGAATCATATATCCGATCTCGGACAGTACGTGGGTAAGTCCGGTGCATGTAGTACCCAAAAAGGGCGGTGTCACGGTGGTGGAGAACGAAAATAAGGAGCTAATACCCACCAGAACAGTCACCGGCCACCGAATGTGCATCGACTACCGCAAGCTCAATACCGCTACCCGGAAGGATCATTTCCCTCTCCCATTCATAGACCAAATGCTAGAAAGACTTGCTAACCACCCTTACTATTGTTTCCTAGATGGTTATTCAGGTTTCTTTCAAATACCAATCCATCCGGACGACCAAGAGAAGACAACTTTCACATGTCCTTATGGCACGTTCGCTTACCGGCGGATGCCTTTTGGGTTATGTAATGCCCCGGCAACATTCCAAAGATGCATGATGTCCATCTTCACTGATTACATAGAGGACATAATGGAGGTATTCATGGATGAATTTTTGGTTTTTGGCTCATCCTTTGATGCTTGTTTTTCAAATCTTAGCAAGGTTCTCAAAAGATGCGAGGAGAAGCACCTTGTGCTCAACTGGGAGAAGTGTCATTTCATGGTGCGAGATGGGATAGTCCTTGGCCACAGGGTGTCAGAGAGAGGAATTGAAGTGGATAAAGCAAAGATAGAAGTCATGGTGAGCTTAGAACCACCGAAGAATGTCAAGGGAGTAAGGAGTTTCCTCGGACACGCCGGTTTCTATAGGAGATTCATTCAAGATTTCTCCAAGATCGCACGACCATTGACTCAACTCTTATGCAAAGATATCCCATTTGAGTTCAATGATGATTGCCTTGCAGCATTCAAGAAGATTAAGGAGGCTCTTGTAAGCGCACCGGTCGTGCAATCACCGGATTGGGAGCTTCCGTTTGAGATTATGTGCGATGCAAGTGACTATGCTGTTGGTGCCGTGCTAGGACAGAGAAAGGAGAGGAAGCTTCATGTCATATATTACGCAAGCCGGACCCTAGATGAAGCGCAATGTAACTATGCCACCACTGAGAAGGAGCTGCTCGCGATTGTCTTTGCGTTTGAGAAGTTCCGGTCTTACCTTGTCGGATCTAAAGTCATCGTTCACACCGACCATGCTGCCCTTAAATATCTTCTATCTAAGAAGGTTGCAAAGCCACGTCTCATCAGGTGGATTCTCTTACTACAAGAGTTTGACTTAAAGATCGTTGATAGAAAAGGTGCGGAGAATAGTGTAGCCGATCATCTCTCCCGGATGAGGATAGAAGAGCAGCTCCCCATAAACGACTCATTGCCAGAAGAGACAGTCTATTCTGTCAATGCCGTACCAATCACAAGACTCAACAACACACCACCACCAGTCCCGGACAAAAGAATCACCTTCGGTACGCCTTGGTATAGCCACATCGCCAATTACCTTGCAGCCGACATTGAACCTCCACAATTTTATGGATACAAGAAGAAGAAATTCTTGAAAGACATAAGATTCTACTTTTGGGACGAGCCTTACCTTTACAAGAAATGCCAAGATGGGATGTTCCGGAAGTGCGTCCCGGAGGAAGAAATCGCGGGAATACTTCATGGCTGTCATGGATCAGCTTATGCCGGCCATTTTGTCACATTCAAGACGGTTTCAAAGGTCTTACAGGCCGGTTTCTGGTGGCCGACAATGTTCAAAGATGCCCAGGTATTCATTTCAAAATGTGATGCTTGTCAAAGGATGGGAAACATTAGAAAACGGAATGAGATGCCCCAAAACTTTATCTTGGAAGTAGAAGTCTTTGATGTGTGGGGAATCGATTTCATGGGACCATTTCCCACATCTTTTGGGGACCAGTATATTCTTGTCGCAGTTGACTATGTGTCAAAATGGGTGGAAGCCATTGCCGCTCCAACAAATCATTCTAGTGTTGTCATCAAGCTGTTCAAATCGGTCATTTTCCCGAGGTTTGGGGTGCCGCGAGTTGTGATTAGTGACGGAGGTTCTCACTTCATAAACCGAGTATTTGCCAACCTATTGAGGAAATATGGAGTTATACACAAGGTTGCAAGCCCGTATCACCCACAAACCAGCGGACAAGTGGAGATATCAAATAGAGAGCTGAAAAGCATATTACAAAAGACAACCGGGAAAACAAGGAAGGATTGGTCAGCTAAGTTAGATGACACTCTTTGGGCTTACATGACAGCTTTCAAGACACCATTAGAAACAACACCTTTCCATCTCGTTTACGGGAAAGCGTGCCACTTACCAGTAGAGCTGGAGTATAAGGCAGCTTGGGCGGTCAAGGAGCTTAACTATAATCTCAAAACCGCGGCTGAGAGGCGCTTGATCCAACTGAATGAATTGGAGGAGATAAGACATCTGGCATATGAGAACACAAAGATCTACAAGGAGAGGACTAAGGCGTTTCATGACAGGAAGATAGTGCCAAAGTCCTTTGCTCCAAACGACCAAGTTTTACTCTTCAATTCACGACTTAAGCTCTTTCCCGGAAAACTCCGCTCAAGATGGTCCGGTCCGTTCAAGATTAAAGAGGTGAAAGCATATGGAGCGGTGGTTCTTTGGGACCCGAGTGGAGGAGACTTCACTGTCAACGGACAGAGGCTAAAGCCTTACCTAGCAAACGCGGACAAGGGAGAAGAAGAAGTCATCCCCTTAGCCGATGCACCTCAAGCCTAAAACAAAGGAGTCAAGCTACATGACTTAAAACAAAGCGCTTTGTGGGAGGCAACCCACACGGTATTTTTCTTTTTCATTTTCAGATTTCTCATCATTATTGCATGCATAACATTTTGTTAGGATAAAGACCCAAGAGGAGACCGAACAAGACATGTCCCACCCATTCATCCCACCCTTGTCCAAACCGAAACCAAAAGGGCGGGCGCAATCTGGGAATACTAAAGGAGGGAAAAAGAATCACCTAGGTCGAAGAAAATCACAGAACGGTCGAGTAGATTTGAAGATATCCCATCCGGCGTGATTCTCTCGGCCAAACGGGTGCAAAGATGGACAAACACCAACCATCTACCAAACCACGTGACCGATGTCCACCAAACTTCACAGCCGGCCAGGCAATACCATATTGGTCAGAAAATCTAAAAGATTGGACGGAGGAATGTGAACGGATGAGGAGATAATCACAGATGCCACATCCGGTCGATGGCGGGCAACCGAAGGCCGGCAAAACCGAAATCACGGCATGAAGACACCACCAGCTGGAGATGAATCCTTGGAGCTTCAACATCATTATTCCAGAAGAAAATCAAGGAACGAACGAGCCCATTACAAAGAGGTCACGAAAACTCCTCCCGGAGCCGAATTGACCACTTTGTGAAGGAACTCTCAATCCGCTCGTTCGTTTGGCGCCAGACTTCACCAGTGCCCATAAAATATGAGGTTGGTCGATGGAATTTCACGATCGGTCAGAGAATTTTTCACCATTTGAGCTGTGGTCCATTGCAATATCACCCGGTCGACCGAATGGACCACCACATGATGAATCTCTCAAACCACTCGTTCGTTTGCCCTCAAACTTCACCAGGAGCTCTAAAACATCAACTTGGACGGTAAAATTTCAATATGGTACATGAAATTCTTCACGGTTTGTTCTGTGGTTCATAGCACTCATTTCGGGTCGACCAAATGAGCCATACTCGACCAAAATCCAAACCGGCGAGAATCGGGCCTGGAAATTCAAAACTCACCGACCAATCCTGCCTACAGAGGAGCCCCAATCAGTTATCTGACCCTGATCTTCATCACAACTGGTCGACACTTGGTAACATCATCCTAACCTTTCCCTTTTTCACTTTATTCCATTTTTGCCTCTCTTAATCTGATTTTTCTTACACCGGGACGGTGCAAGTTAAGTCTGGGGGGATTTTACTAATGAGTTTGCTCATTTTGACATTTCATCTTGCATCATTTTTCTTTTCATCGAGTCGTTTTTATTGAGTCAAAACTTTTGTCGAGAATTATGACTTTATCTTGGACCTAACCATTGTTGTGCCTATGTTTAAGTGACCATTGATCAGTTGTTGGCAGTTTACCTCATCATATGTGCACCATGAGTGGATTGATCTACCAGAAACATCCACATCTCCAAGGGTTTAAGAAGGATCCATCTTTGACTCCGCACCTTAATGAACTTAACCTTCTCGGCTAGGAGCTTGGTTTTACAAAGGGCACGACTCCTCATCCTCACCTAATAGTGAAAGTCTATGTGAGTTCAGTTTTCCCTCTCTCTCCCCTTCAAAATTAAGAAAAAGCACCAAGGTCCAAGTAACCGGGGATTAGGTGGCAACCACCATCAATACTCGCGTCTATGGAAGACCTTTTGATCCAAGTAACCGGGGATTAGGTGGCTACAACCATCAATACTCGCGTCTATGGAAGATCCATCAAAAACATCCACAAAGAGGAGAAGAAGTCGAATAAAAAAATACCTTGCTACCCTAAAAAAGGGATGAATCGACTTAAGAAGTGAGAAGAGAGAGAGGTGAAAACAAGAGCCAAGACATGTATTTTATGAAAAGAGGATGGGTAAGAGTCTATAACCCCTTTGATCGATATTCCCTAGTTGAGACCACACCTTTAGAAACTAAAGGAGTCAAAAGTGGCAAATTTGGATGGCCCAAAGAGAGGTAGATTGCTTTGGGATGATTGCAAAACTCATGGTATGTACTTCCTTGTTCTTAATTCTCAATGTCATTGCTGTTTTATGTGGATCATTAAAATAAGGGTCAACATGGATTTCCAAAAGATTTGAGAGTTCTCACGTTTTCAAACCTATTTTCCTTTCTTAGTTTGCTTGAGGACAAGAAAAGGCTAAGTCTGGGGGAGTTGATATATCCATATTTTGCATGATTTTACTTAGTATTTATTTATGTTTTCAAAAGTTTTCAATGAGGTTTTATGCCTTTGGAGGTAGTTTTCTTGTATATGTTGGTTTTGGAGTCTCAACAGGTTAAAACATCAAAAGGAATCAAAAAGGAGCAAAAGAGCCTTAAACCATGATCCATGCAAGTTTCCAAGTCAAGAGCCTCAACAAAACTCCATTTGTCCGATTCTCGCATTTGGACAGAACCGGAGCATCCAAAAGATGACAGCGGCAAAGGATCTTTCCGTCGTCCTAAAATCATGATCTTGGTCTTGATTGATAGATATTTGAGTCATCCATCACGGAGAAGTGGATTCAAGCCATTTAGATCAACCATCAGGGAGAAACTCATTTTCTCCCAAGACGTGTCCGCCACGCAAGTAAACGAAGCCCATGGAGACTTAGGTGCCACAAACGGCCCGGGATTCCGCGGCATGGACCCTGTCTCGACTTAAAACAAACTCAGCTTGCTTTTGGTGGTTTACTTGTTCTGAACCCGGTCCAATTACGTCGCAAATCTTCAAGGCCGGTTAACCGGAAAGTTTCCTTTTCGGCTGCACCCAAAACCTAACCGACCTCCGACCTATATATGCGAGTTTTTAGCCTCAGAAAAAGGAGAGAGAGCGTGTGCGCCGTCAGAGGAGAAGAGAGAGCTGTCCCAGAAGCAGAGAAAAGAGGTTTATCTCAAGATCCAAGACGCACACACACTTGCACTTAACAACCTTGGCGATTGTTCTTTACCTTCACTTTTGTATTGAATCCGAGAGAGTATTGAGGAGAAATCAACTTTGTTCTTCATACATAGAGAAGCTTTCTTCATTTTTTACCTCTTTTTAATACTTGTCGTGTTTTCAATCATCATGTCTTGTGTTGTTTGCGCCATGATTGAGTAGTTTCCTTGCTAGGTTAAAGGCTAGGCCGATGGGCTCATGAAATCGTTAAATTGAATCTTTTGAGTTGGGATAATTTGTTTGGTTTCATCACCTCTACTTGAGCATAATGCCGCTTGCTTTTCTGATCAACTAGCATCGGATCTTGGGTCAATATACTCTCCAAAAGCTTGCTATATTGTCGGACTTAGTATTTGGTGAGCAATGAATCACAACCATCGAAAGTTGAGTTGTTGGTCATTGTGAACAATCATGACTTGAACACCCTTAATGCATGTTTTCAACTTGTAATAACCATCGAAAGTTGAGTCTATTAGGTTGATTTAACATAGTAGTTTGATCCACGAAAGTGGGATGACTATATCCTTGTGTTATGAGTTCATGAACGGTTTCTATCATATCCCTTCCATTTGATTTCTTGTTAATGATTTGTGATGTCTTGAGGCATGCCTAAAGCCTAGTGTTTACTCTTACTGATTGCCACTTCTTTTATTTGCATTACTACTTTCGTTTTACGCAAAAATCCAAACCACAATCTGTTTTGTTTTAGCTTGATTCAACTCCTTACAATTTGTAGTACAATCGATAGGTCCTTGTGGATTCGATCCCATCTATACTTACCTCGTTTCTGTTTACTTGCAGGTAGTTCTAGTGGGTAAAACTTGAAGCAATCCCACGCTCACATCACCCACCAATCACTAAGGCCCTCCGACGTCGTTTTGCTAAAGATAGAATGAAGAAGCAATTTCTGGCGAGCCGACTCCCGAGAAAATGACTAGCCGGCTTTATGTAAAAAACGAGCCTAGCATATTGAAGTGAAGGACGATCAAGCCATGATAAAGCAGCCTTTGGCTCGGTCCGATTGACAATGTCGTCTTGCTTTCAACTTTTAGCTCGTCACTCTTACTCCTAAGACTAACGAGATGGGGGCTAACTGTTGGGGTCGGATGTTCTCTTAAAAATAGGAACCGATGTTCATTGTTTGGGAGGATGACTTTTTACACCTAGAAAAAGGCACACGCCACAGATCTTGTAGCTCTCTCAACAGCTATCAAATAAAACCATCTTTGGATCTCTTTTCTTGTGTCTTTTTTAAAATAATTCCGGCTCTCACAAAAAAACATACTAAACACTATTGTGTAGGTTTCGGCTCACACATCCTACATTCGCGCACTCATGTTGACAAAGGATTAAAAAGGGGAAAAATGATGGAAAACGTTGAACAGCAACAAAGCAGAACTCCAGAACTCCGAAAATCACCCAGAGACTCTCCTCTCTTCTTCTCTCACGTTTCTACCTCTCTAAACTCCAAAAACCTTAAGGAAAAGTGGATGCTTTACATATAACTAACGACTTAAGGTTTCAATCTTTAACCGACCACAAACCGGACAATTGAAATCGAACCAAAAATCAATTTCCGGAACCGGTGTCGACCGAAACCCCCTTGGTGTCGTTCGACACCACCGGTCGACACCACCTGTCCAAAACGGCAGTTTGGTTTACGGATGTTACAATTCTCCCTCACTAAACTGGATTCAACCTCGAATCCCAACGAGAACACGTCTACCAAAGACGACAATCCTGGTCCCACCTGGCCAAACACTAGAGATCCACATCTGATCCCTGAGACTCGCATCTAATCCTATGCTATACGCACGTTCCTAGACATCGTTACTCTTAACTCATTACTCTAACCAATTATACTGGAGCCATTACACTCAGCTAAATCTGCCAGAGAACACTATCTCCAAAGGAAATGCAAGAGAACCACTTATACCAGGGCCACTCACCCAGATAAGTCGCTCATACTGATGCCACTACACTCAGTAAGCATTCCCACCCACTTATACTGAGGCTACTCACTCAGATAAGTCTGCCGGAGAACCACCGTCTCTAAAAATGTATAGAGTTATTCGGAGACACCACAGCCCCTAGAGTAAAAATTCTGAAACGACTATAACATATCTGACTAGAACTGTCTCACGACCCAAACTGGTCAACAACTCGTAACATCCGAAACACAGAAATATAAGGAAAACCCCATCTTATAAATATTCAAAATGTATATCGTTACAACGAAAACGCAAATACATAAACAAAAACATAACACAAGCTAAACAACTGGAGCTACAAAGATGAAGAAATTCACTCCACGACCTGCTTGTCGAACCACTTCACGAACTTCAGCTTCATCTTTGCCTTTGGCTCCCAAGTCTCATCCTCTGTACCGCTACAGTCCCACATAACTCTCAGCAACGGTATTTTCTTGTGCTGCAGAATTTTGACTCTCCTCTCGAGAATCCTCACAATCGGAACCGTCAAATCAGGTCTGAGATCCTCTAGAATCCTAGCCACTAACTCCTCTGAAGGATAAAGGCACTTCCCCAACATCGAGACATGAAACACCTTGTGAAATGCCCGCATAATCAGAGGTAATTCAAGCCGATACGCCACTGGCCCAACTCGTTCCACCACTGGAAACAGACCCATAAACCGCGAACTCAACTTGTTGTCTGCTATGGATCTGTTAGGACTCTTCAACATAGCCATCTTCAGATATACACGATATCCAACCTGAAATTTGATGTGTGGTCAGGTTTTACCCACTTTTTAAATCCTACAAGTGCACAAATCGTAGAAGTACGGGTTATCGAACACAAGGACTAGCTATAATGAATACACTTTGAAACTATGGAGTTCGGATCAAGCTAGAACAAAATATGAGATGGTCGATTGGTGATCTAATAACTAAATATGAAAGCTAAGGATTATGAGGTTATAAAGCAATTAGGGAAAACCGTTAGGTCTTTAGGGTTCAATTCGCAAAGAAGCAAACAACGATTAACTTCGATGATAGATATGAATCATTTTAGGGATGATCTGTAACACCCCCGATGCGTGCTAGACATAGCCCGCATCGGTCGGGCATCACAATCATGTCGAATACCATCGATGGTCCATCCTTAAGGCAAAGCACAAAGTTAAGCCAAGGTCAGTCCTTCTTCAATATTCGACTCTCTTAACAAGAACCTAAGGCTTGCCAACCCGTATTCATGTTTAAGAGTTATGTTAGTCCGGACAAGACTAATATCAGAAAAATCCAAGTTTTTAACACACACAAAATATATTTTTAATTAAACATAATAAAGTCTTACATAAAACCGAATTTGAAAATTATTCATTACAAACGGAGATAGCGAATATAAAACACGAGTTATAAAATAAACTTCGAATATCTTACATAGATTTTACAAAACACACCGCAAATCTACTCCGGCCTTCACGTCCAAGCGTCCACACCACGTCTAAGGTCATCTGAAACAAACAGAGTCATCATAAGTAATCTAGGTTTACTTAGTGAGTTCGGAAACCCTCTACAATACAACAACAAAACATCCCCAACCCAATCCCCATGCAAAACTCAATCAAATCAATGCACAAGCGGAAGCTTAAATAAAAGTAAAACACAATCACGCCTTAGACCAAATACAACGTATTGTCTAACTCCAATCTTGCCAAACCTGCTCAGACAAAAAACAGGGATAACTTCCACGAGTTATCCCAAAACACAAGAGATTACTCAAATCGAGTAACTCTATCACCTAAGATCACCTCACACACGTGATCTACTACCCAAGAGAATCTTCCCACAAGAATTCTCTTTACAACACACACAACCGAGCCTACGCTCAAAACTAGAGGTTTCTACTTAAAGAAACACTCTACACACACCACATACTAACGAGCCACCGCTCAACCTAGAGGCCTCTAACGTACACCATGGTTCACGTTCCAAATTCTGCACACTTGCACCTAGCAAACAAAAAGTCACACTAGGCCTGAACTGCATTTCGGGGGTTAACTCCGTTACTCTCACTAGTCGGACCCGTTAACCCGGATTAATCCCGCCATTTCACCACAGGCAGCCGATTAACCCACCTAGCCCCTTCCGCTGCGGCGAAAGCGCAACTAGGCATTTTCATCACACCGTCGTGTGGACTCAGCCATGGGAGCTACCCAAGTACCCTCTGAGTCTTCCTTCAGGAATATCCAAGAGGGTTTCTCAGTGAATAACCATCAGGGCAGCAAGAACGCCATGTGTACACCTAAAATCATGCCTAACGTGAGTACATGATCCTAGCACCCAACACTCACACTCAACACAGGGAACCGTAAGTACGTGACCTGCCCTCGTCGGCATCACCTTACGTCCCATCACATCTCGGCATAGTGTGACATAACCGCTTGTTATTCACAACTAGCCTTAAGTGCAACATTCATGTTAGCCATCCTACACTGAACATCGTGGGGCCTAAGTCTTTACTCAGCCTCCTCCATACATCCACAAGTACAACATGTTGTCAAAGACATACAATGTTTAACGCACCATGGACTGTATGAGGTTTAGCCTTTCTTTATACCCACCACCACATGTTCCACACAGAAATTGGCGTAAACCGAATGTTACCCACATTACTTGCACAAAGTGTAGAGACGCAGTACATGCAATGTTCACCGAAACATCACCACAAGGTCCACAACACATTGAAACACGTCAAGTGTGTTGGCCTTAAGAAAACTCACAATCGTTCAACATAATAACTTGAACAATCATGACACAACCTCAAGCATCAACATGCAATGGTTTTAACAGAAACCGCTCTAAGTGTTCTCCTCATGATAACACTTAAGCGTTTCTCTCCTCCCTACATCACAAACCCGTTAGTATTCACAACTAACCAAAACATACAAAAGTATAAAGGTAAGCCTCCTTGCTTAGCCTTCATATTTCCTGCAACCACAAGGTTAGTACAACACATACTAACAACCGCCACACAACATGCATGAACCTAATCAAAAGAAACACACAAGTTTCTACTTGATTCTACATGCAACATACAACAACAAAGAAATAGCTACTCTCGGAGCTATCACCGTAACTCACCAATACCGATTGATGAACAGCCTAACCACCTCCACAAGCTACACCTTTCACCAAGCTATCCTATAGCTTAAGCTCCTTAAAGCTTCTCCACACTCGCTCACTCACACTTAAAGAAAAGAAAGACTCTCGCTAACTCTCTTTTCTCTCTAACTCTCTCTAACTCTCTTCTCTCACGGTTTTAAGGCAAGAGGAACACTAGGAATGATGAAATGGAAGCAAGTGAGGCTAAGGATCAGTATTTATAGGCACATTGGGCGTGAGTTGTGTCTGACACAACACTTGTCATTTTGCTCTTGACACTTGTCTTGAATGAAAGACACTTGTCCTCTTTTCCCTTCCTTTCATATGTCCCATCATTTGGGTGTCTTCTTGCATGTGAATGGAATGTCTTGGCTTGACATATATGGAGTCTATCCCTAGCTCCTGGAGACTAGACCACTTACTCAGCCAATTTCGTCCCCCATGCAACCAACATTCTCGCCATTTGTTCACTTCTCATCTCTCTCTCTTTCTTCACAAGTTCCAAGGGAATATTCTGATCAAAAGGAGCTCCTACTTCTTAGGTCTGCACTCCTATAGCTCTTATATCTCTCCTGAAATAGAGCTAAGTCCAATGCATCACGTCCAGGTGCATTGTATAACCATTTCGGTTGTTATGCATCACATCGCTTCTCATGCAACCGTTCGGGTTCCTCCAAGTGTCATGGCGTTTCTTTGCATGCAACTGGAATCTTCTAGGTGTCAAAAGTATTGTTGTGGTCACAAACATACCCAATACAGCTGTTAGAATGATGTTTCCTTAATGGCAAACCAATTTCCTTCTCTTAAGGCATGTGTAGCCCACTAAGAAAACATTGTCGCCACTTTTCACGTTCTGATTGGTCGATCAATCCGTGATGTCTTTGATCATCCCGACTATGGCAAAGCGCGGCATAGACTCTCCTCAGTTCACGCCACTGCTCAGTTCCCTCCAATCCGTTGCCCGATTGTTGATATAAGCCTTCCCGCCCTTCGGCATAGCCATCAAGCGTTCAAACTTATATCTCGATTTCTGCTCGTCCTAATCAACTTCTGTCTCGACCAGATTGCTTATTTTGGCTTCTTCTTGTTGTCTCCAAGTTTTTACTTCGTTTGGATCAATTTTGGTCAGTCATTGCTTCATCCCACGATCGTGCGCTTGTCCGCACATGCTCGGCTTAACTGCCTTGTCTTGTTGCGGTTTGTCTCATCCCACCTTGGATTCTAGCCGTTCATTCTTGATTGTTCCTAGACCAAAGTCCTTTAAATTATCTATGGATCCTCTCCTTTGTGATCATCAGCCAAAATCTCTCATCCCGCTTCAGGGTTACTACATTCTCCCCCACTTACAAGAATTCGTCCCCGAATTCAATATCATAGGTCTCCATGATCGCCATAAGAATTTTACACCGTCTTCTGAGATCTTCCATGGTACCACCATTTGTTTATCACACCGATTCTAGACTCCATACCACCATTTGTAGCTCTTAAAGATCCGCAAATACATAGAGTTTGCCGTTGTAACCTCCTTGTTACAAGCATCTTCCTTCTCACCATGATCGCATATCTATTCTTTGATATGGTCATACTTTGCAACACTTTTCTCCTAAAAGTTTGCTCGCCTCGATGATCTGATCAAGTTCCATTTTGATCCCTGATCATCCTAGTCTTCATCTCACATGTTTTGAGTTTGTGTCTCACACACATCTTCCTTTCCGGTTGATCTCTCCATAGATCCTTATTGATCGACAACCTTGTCTAAATCAATATTCGTAATCGCCTGGTCTCTCCTAGACACATATTGGTAGACCTCGTTGTCTAAACCAATATCTCTGCCTCGTCGTTCACGTCTCCCCTCACTGCCTTCCTCACTGCCTTGCTTACCATTCCAAGGTCCACCTAAGGTTAGGTTTTCCTAAACACTTCCGGCAAAACCTAATCGAGTGACTTAATGATCTCCTTATCCCAGTCCGAACTCGACACTCCACACACTACACTTCACACGCTCAAGGGTTCTATGGACTCTCCACAGTTCTCCTAACCCTAAACCTAACGTTTCTCTTTCACAGAAACGTTACCACACACACTTCCAAGAGAAACATCCTACGATGTTTCCAAAGATCTCCACGATCTTATCATATCACACTAAAGGACCATGGATTTCACCACACCATGTCCCACACACACACAACAAGGAAAAGACACATAGCGTTCATCACACTATGTTCTTGACCATGCACACACAACAGATCCATAGCTTTGGGCTATGATCTCACACTCTAACAGGTATGGAACCATAGATTTCACCACACTATGTTCCAACCTTCAATACGATTGCTAGATGCTAAACTACCATGCAAGCAAACAACAGAGAGAACTATAGATTTCACCACACTATATTCTACTCTACACAGAGATTGAGATTACGCTACCACACAAGCAATCAATCTCACACAACGAGGTAAGTTAAAACCCATACATACCTCGTACTCTGGTTTATTACGGTTGGGGTTTCAAACTAACCAGAGTGTCCACCACGTCTCCCAGCAGTCCTTCGTGCATTGGTTGAAGATGAGGACGATGTAGATGGCGTTGGGGTCCCAGGGCAGGATATCGAATAATGTCCTCACATTCGACATGAGTAACACGTGATTCTACTCATAAGCCTTCCTGATATTTCGTTTGGACAGGCGTGAGTGAAATGTCCATATCCTCCACATACACGACAAGGCATTGAAGCCCTTGCCGGAATCGGAACTCTCTTCCTTGCTTGAGCTCGGAAACGAAGTCTTCCTGCGGGCCTTCTTCCCGAGGAACTTCCCATCTCCCACACGGTTGGAGTTTCATTCTCAGCCACCGTCTCCTCACGGTTTGTATCTTCCTTCTCATCATCGTCGTGATGCTCCACTTCAACACGGTTTTCATCATTTTGGTTTGGATTTTCTTCCACCACTTAGTTTCCCACCTCAACGTTGTTCACTGTTTCCACTTGGTTTGGGTTCTCCACCGGAACTTGTTCCTCCACCACTTCATTGTTCACATTTGTCACCGGATCTGGATTCACGGGTTCTTCTCCGAATTGGATCCCAAAGAACGTAGCAAGGTTTGCTAGTACAGGTAGCATTCCTTGTCCTGATTCATCTTCTCCCGTCGCTTGAGGACTGATCGGACCTCCACGCTGAGCGTCACGATCCCAATATCCCCAAAAGTCAGCCATGGTTGCTTCTGGACTAAGATAAGCTAAAGGTCTTCCATAATACAGAACTGCCTCTTCAAACGACCCAAAGTTCACCGCACTTGATTCTCCTTGAATCGGCTGGTTCTTCTCTTGATTTGGGTTATACACCGGACTTGGTATGGCAAAGGGTTGCCCATACAAGTCTAACATCTCCTCGCTTGGCATTTGGTTGTTTCTGTTTCCTTCTTGAGCCAACGGCTCCACTCCTTGTTCTCCTTCCCAGTCACCTTGATTCGCTTGCAATGTCGCGGTCACGTCCTCCTCGACTGACCCGGTCTGCACGTACGAATAATCATACTCCGAATAATCTCTTGTTGGTTCTTGCGGCATGTACGGATGCACTCCATATCCCAGCACATAGACATGAGGCATCGGTATCTCCGGCAGCTCCTGCTGTGAGCTTTCTCCATCCCATGAGTTCGTCAAAGCATTGTCGGAAGAAATCTCAATGATCTCCGTAGACGGCACTAGGATCTCCACATCCTCGTACCCCGTCGGTATGGCCACCATATCAATCTGGAAAACCGCTCCCGTAGCTCCAAATGATGCTGGCACGTCTGCCGCTACACCTCCTCCAATCCCTAGACTCGATAAATGATCTGACTCCGTATAGACAGCCGAACCAAAGTTCATCTCGCTCGGATCCGTCTCTACTGACGTGTCCGAATCTCCCACCATCACGTACTCCGATATGTTCGTTCCAACCGTCATCACTTGAACTTGATCACTCGATGAGGATATCACCACAACCTCACCGCTGCGATCCTCACTGTCATCTGATCCTCCCTGACCCCAAGTCTTGATCCACTCTTCCATCCTTTGTCCCATCTTTCAACCTGCACAACTGCACCACCATTCACCAGGACAACAAACAAGGTAAGGTCCTAAAATTCCTACTAACTAAGCTTGGACGTATCGGATTCCTAATGGTGTATTTTGCGACACAGTTTTGACTCGATAAAAACATTGAAAACGTTTTGAAAACTCTTGGTTTTTATAAGCACGATCATGAACCATGCTCTGATACCACCATTTGTAACACCCCCGATGCGTGCTAGACATAGCCCGCATCGGTTGGGCATCACAATCATGTCGAATACCATCGATGGTTGATATACTCAATATTTGTATGCATTTAGCACCTTGTTCTGCATAGTTTTATGTATAATTGAGTCTCATTTCATATCACTTAGAGTAAGTTTCATCTACTTAGGAGCATTTAGTCCTTAGGAAAGCATTTTGCATTTCCATTGCATTTGGAGTGTGTTTTGCAGGAGAAAAGAGCTGTAAGCAAAGGAGACGTGTAGAGGAGGTGGCCAGAGACAAACGGGAACCAGATCGAAGCTAAGGCGCATTCGGAGAAGGTGGCAGAACAGAGGACTTGAGCACGAGAAACAGAGTACTTGAGCAGCCTGACCAAGACCCGTGGAACGAGCAAAGTCAGAACCAGTGCGTTGACTGAGGGACCCTTCCTCCCTGTTACTACATAAATCTTGAAAACCTAGTTGCAGAGCGACAATTTTCACCTTTTGGCAGCCGATTATTTTTCTTTGTAAGAAAAGGAGATTTTTCAAGAATCTTTGGCAAGCTTTTGTAAAACCTTTATGTTTAAGAAGTTTTAAGTTATTAATCTCTTTTTATGATAATTTCGAATCTTCTCATTCCCTTCTTCTTCGATTTCGGAATGAGTAGCGAGTAGTTTCGTTGAGATTTCGAGGATGAGATAAACAAGTAGCCGCCATAGTCCCTTTGTTGCTCTGTTCTTATTCCGCTTGATCATCTTTTCCTTTGCTAGAGTTGAGCCATCTTAGTTCCTCTTTGATCATTTGGGGCTAAGAATTTAGACTAGCACGCCCATAAGGTGTTTGCGTTTTTGTCTAAGAGAGCTAGCTAAGGAGAGATTCACGTCCAACCTAAGAGATTGGTTGTTGGGGTGTTTCTTATGTTGAACTAGATTAGAATCTTGATTAAGCCTACTCCTTTGGCCTCACTAACGAGAGTTAGGTTCGGGTCAATTTGAGTAGAGTGACTTGTCCATGAGAGTGGCTTGTTTACCAAAAATCTGAGCATAAAGATTGATTCTTGTATAGATAAGAACTAGAGTTTTCGGGCTAAGGCGATCTTGACCAAATCTCATCCAAGGAATCTCCTTTCTTTAATTTTTACCTCAAGTTTTCTTCTTTGCGTTATTTTAATATATGTCTTTCATTTAAGTTGTTATTTTCTTTTGCAAAACTTTCAAACTCTTGATTTCACTTGAAGTTTAGCTTTACTTTGCATTCCTCTTAGCATAAGCTTCCATTTGGATTGATACCTAAAGTTCTACAATGATATGAGTGGACTTTGGAGTAGTTGATTTACGAAAAAGGCTGTTATCACAGGGTTCTCAAGCGTTGTGAAGAGACCAACCTCGTCCTGAACTAGGAGAAATGCCATTTTATGGTTCAAGAGGGAATTGTCTTGGGACACAAGATATCAGAGAAAGGCATCGAGGTTGACCAAGCCAAGATCGAAGTGATGGTTCAGTTGGCACCGCCTAAGTCAGTCAAAGATGTACGAAGCTTCCTAGGACATGCTGGGTTTTATAGGCGTTTCATCAAAGATTTCTCCAAGATTGCCCGACCCCTGACACGCCTCTTGTGCAAGGAGACCGAATTCTTGTTTGACGAGGATTGCCTGAAAGCTTTTAACTTGATCAAGGAAGCCCTAGTCACAGCCCCAATTGTACAAGCACCAAACTGGGATTACCCCTTCGAAATAATGTGCGACGCCAGTGACTATGCGGTTGGAGCAGTCCTTAGACAGAGAATTGACAAAAAGCTATACGTCATCTACTATGCCAGCCGAACATTGGACGATGCCCAAGGCAGGTATGCCACAACAGAGAAAGAGCTTCTTGCTGTGGTCTTTGCCTTCGAGAAGTTCCGAAGCTACCTGGTTGGATCAAAAGTAGTGGTATATACCGACCACGCAGCTCTGAGGCACATCATAGCCAAGAAAGACACTAAACCAAGGCTCCTGAGGTGGATACTTCTGCTCCAGGAATTTGACTTGGAGATCTTAGATAAGAAAGGAGTGGAAAATGGCGTAGCTGACCACCTATCAAGGCTCAGGATAGATGAACCAGTCCCCATAGATGATTCACTGCCCGAGGAGCAACTGCTTTTGGTGAAGACCCTGAACCACAGCCTCTACTTGGCCCAGAAGCTCGAAGAGATCAAAGCGATAGAGGAAAAGGCAGCACCCTGGTATGCAGATTTTGCCAACTATCTAGCTTGTGGTGAAGCGCCAACAGACCTGAACCCATATCAGCGAAAGAAATTTTTTAGGGACATATCCCATTACTTCTGGGACGAGCCATACTTGTTCAAGAGAGGATCTGATGGGCTATTCAGAAGATGTGTTGCTCAAGAGGAAGTAAACGGAATCCTACAGCATTGCCATGGCTCCAGTTATGGTGGGCATTTCGCGACCTTCAAAACCGCAACAAAAGTTCTCCACGCTGGATTCTGGTGGCCCAGCTTGTTCAAGGATACCCACGATTATATCCAGTAGTGTGATCGGTGTCAGAGAGAGGGGAACATCACTAAGAGGAATGAGATGCCCCAGAACCCAATCCTGGAGGTTGAAGTATTCGATGTGTGGGGTATTGACTTCATGGGACCCTTCAACCCAACCTCCTATGGAAACGCTTACATCCTTGTTGCTGTGGATTACGTTTCCAAGTGGGTGGAAGCAGTGGCTTGTCCAACTAATGACGCCAAGGTGGTGATTAAACTATTCAAGAATATCATCTTCCCCAGATATGGCGTACCCAGGGTTGTGATAAGCGATGGGGGCAGTCATTTCATTAACAAAGTGTTCGAAAGCCTGTTGAAAAAGTATGGGGTTAAGCACAAGGTCGCCACCCCATATCATCCCCAAACCAATGGTCAGGTTGAGGTTTCGAACAAGCAAATCAAGGGGATCCTCAGGACAATAGTGGGAGTGACCAAGAAGGACTGGGCCGCTAAACTTGATGACGCACTCTGGGCCTACAGAACAGCTTACAAAACGCCAATAGGGAGAACCCCCTTCTCGCTGCTGTATGGGAAGTCTTGTCATTTGCCAGTTGAACTTGAGTGTAAAGCACTTTGGGCGATCAAGTTACTGAACTTTGATATCAGAACAGTTCAGGAAAAAAGAGAAGCGGATCTCCATGAGCTTTAGGAAATTAGGCTGGATGCTTATGAAAACTCTAAGATTTATAAGGAGAGAACCAAAGCCTTCCATGACAAGAAAATCCTCCCCAAGATCTTCAAAGAAGGGGACAATGCCTTGCTTTTCAACTCCCGGCTCAAGCTGTTCCCAGGAAAACTCAAATCACGCTGGTCTGGTCCGTTTGAGGTTAAGGAAGTTCTGCCTTACGGGGCCGTCACATTGCTCAATCAGAATGGGGACGAATTTACGGTAAATGGCCAGAGGCTCAAACCATACTTAGGAAACGAAATTGTAGGAGAAAGAGTTTTGACTCTTTTACAAGACCCTCCCCAAGCCTAACAGGTCTGAAGAGTCAAGCTATGAGACTTAAAACAAGCTCACTTGGGAGGAAATCCCATGCCTATCACTGTACATATCTCTTTATTCCGGTTCGTTTTGACGTTTTCACCTCCAGGTCTATAAAAAAAAAACAGGGGGAGAGAGAGAGCTTGATCAGTGCGCGCTGCAACTTGACCATTTTGCTCAAGATACATGAAGGCAACGGTTTTGGGGAACGGTTTTTACCAATCCCTGACCGTTGCCAGGTAAGCCCATTTATTTCTCTTTAGGCGGCCCATTAGTAGATTCAAATTTAACTTAGCGATTTTGTTTAAGAAAGAGAAAGTGGGAGAGAAAAAGAAGGAAGCGATCTTCATTTATTGGGCACGATCGATTGGACAGTTTCACTTGAAATCGTGTCCGTCCGATCTCCTCGCCCCACCCCTCTCTCCTACTTTACCTTTCTTAAACTCCTAAATCCCTAGTCTCTCTCTCACGCTCTTTAACTAGAAACATATTAGTTTTCGTTTTCTCTCTAAGCATTCTCATCTTGTTCTTCACATTTGATCTCAATCTCTTCTTCCGAACTCCAAGCGGTAAGCATCTGACTCTTGAAAAGGGATTGTGGTTCGATTTTTATTTTAGAGATGTTTAGGGTGGATATTTTCGTTCACCGAGAGAGAGATAGTTCGATTTGACCATCGATTCCTACTTGCATGTATCTCTTTCTTGTTGAATCTAAGGGTTTGTGAGCTTACTTTGACAGCTATGAATTGGTTTGAAGTCGCTTGAATCTCGTTCCTTGCATCTCGATTTAATTCCTCGACACCGCTACTTCTCTTGCTTTGCATGTGACGGATTCTGCCCAATACTAACTCCTCTTGTGAATTTTAATCCATCTTGCAGAACATGACTACCACAAGGGGAAAGATTGCAAGAGCTGCGGCCGAAAAGGCTCAGGGCAAGAAACCGGCCGTTGAAGACGATAGCGGAAGCAAGGTCACGGCTTCCGGCCCAACCCGCGTCCGCGCGAAGGAGTACCGGTCCATTTTCCGTCAGATGGTGTTCGTGGGGACCCGATACCCAGAACAAGACGCAATGGAGAGTCTGGGGATCCTCGAAGACTGCCAAGAAGTCTTCGACATGATGGAGCTCGACAAGTTCATGTCGATGACGTACCCAACCTACAGAAATCAAACGATTGACTTCCTTTCGTCTTTAAAGGTCCACCATTACGAACCCGATGAAGTCACACCGGAGGGAGAAGGAAGCGGGTTCATTACCTTCATGATCAAGAAAGATAAGTACCGAGTGACTTTCACCGATCTTGAGGAAGTGTACGGGTTCGCTCACAAGGATGGGAGGCAACTCACCACTACAATTACCAAGGAAGAGACCGACGCTCTCTGGGAGACAATCGCGCAAGGAAAGTTTAAGTCAGCCACAACGAAAAGTGCGCAAATCCGAAGTCCGGTCCTGCGTTACGTCCACAAAGCTCTAGCCCACACCTTCTTTGCACGGAGAGACACCAGCAACGTCACCGAGCGAGAGCTGGAAATGATCAACTCCGGCGTCTACTACTCTCTGGACTTACTGAGCAACGGGAAGGCTATGGTAGGCGACAACTCCAATTCCAGCCTTGTCGTGCACCTGATAAAGAGCTTCATGGGGTACAAAGACTGGGCACTCACTTTGGACAAGATGGGCAAGGCAACAGTTGGACAAGTCAGTGTCGGAGGGGTAATCACGCCAATTTTGGTACACTGCGGAGTTGAGCTCGGAGAGCCGGACTTTCCGCCCCAGTTTATGACCCTCTCCTACTTGCGCAAGATTCACTTTCTCAGGGCCGAAGAAGTTGATGGGAAATTCATCTACACATTCGCTCACCATGATTTTCCCATAGCTCACACACTCTTGCCCAACAAAGCATTGACAACAATCGAAGTGAAGGGTAACATCGAATTCGAGCTCCCCTTTGGCGCGCTCTACGATCCGACCCCTGGAGCACAACAACCCGCATACTCGGACGATGTCCCGATGCACATGGGAGAAGAGGCTGCTCCCGCGGATCAAGACGAGATCCTTGACGAGTATTTAACCAGCGAGTTCCACTTTGAGCCGTACCATGCCTCCGGGAAAAACGTCGCCCTGAACGCCGCACACAAGCATATCAACCTGCTGCAACAATGGAACAAGTGGCAGGACAAGACGATCCAGAAGCTGGTTAAAACGGTCAAACGGCTGACTACTCAACTCCGAAATATCGCCCCTTGTACACCTCCACTGCAAGAGAGCTACTCCGATGCCGAGCTCAACCGAGGCACTCAGGCAAAACCACACACCACTCAGGCAAAACCACAAACCGCTCCGGCAACCACCACAGTTCAGTCAGCACAAAGGAAGCGGAAGGCGTCACGATCTCCTTCTCTCGCATGTTCTTCGGATGAATTAATCTCATCCGACTCTGCTGGCTTCTAAACGGTACACCTCCAAAACTGTAAATAACATGCACTTTTCTTTTTCTTTTGCTTTCTCTTTCGCTTTGGCCCTCTCCCTCTCCTCTTCCCTTTTTATCACACAAGGGACCGTGTGAATTAAGTGTGGGGGAGAGGGCCAATGGTACTTGACGAAGTGTTTTGTGTTCTTATTTTATTTTAACATACTTGAGTCTCATGCATTTGCATCATGTAGAAAATTAGGATAAAATTTTCAAAATTTGCATTTTGTCCAAGTTCATTTCATTTAGTATTTGAGCAATCCTTGGTTAAGTTGAACAGTTGAATTGCGGGATTAGCTCATTGACCTAGTTTTAAGTTCTCGGGCGCAAATTGTTCGAGGTTGAAGTTATGGTAGAACCGCATCACTTGAGCGCATCTTAGTCATTTTGGCAGAACCGAATGCATTGCTTTGATTTGAATCCACTCCTTGCTCAAGAGAACCTTAATCTGATTTTAAATTATCATGCTCATGCCTGTCTAGTTTGCTCGTGGATTATACGTACTTGAATCATCTTTACATATTATTTCTCCATCTCTGTTGATTCAAGTAGAACTCCCCTCCCTTAACCAACCCTTTCCTTCAGGCTGAATGTTATTCTTGTGTGTTGCGAGGCCTCTTGGTGAAAGCTTGGCATAAAGTGTTAGGTCTTGAACCGACAAGGATAGGTGATCATGTAGATTCTGGTCCACGCCTTTTGGGCCAGACTAGGCTAAGATCGGGTTTGGAAATTTGTCTTGGGTCGGGTCTTGAGGAAGAAAAAGAAAGTCTCGAGTAAAAAAAGAAAAAAAAAAAAAAAAAAAAAAAGGGGGCAGCGAGAGTATTAAGGTTGATAGAGCTTGGTCTATGTATGTATAAGTTTAGCCCCGTCACTAAAAAAAAAAGGAGAAGAATAAAAGAAAAGATGGGTTAGAGCATAAATGAAAAAGTCTAGACCATGTCTCGTGTGTATTGTTATAAGATGCCTTTGAAAAGTTTTTCTTAGCTGCCCAAGCAGAAAGCTCTTGATAAAAGCGAGTTAAAGAAAGTCAAAATCAGAGAAAAAATGGTAGAAATAGGAGGGCTTTGAGTTGTTCTTCATTTGGGGTTTGGGATTCAGTTGTGATACAAAGGGTAGATGATCATTTGTCCTTGTACTCATCAGTTGGTTCTCGCCTTTAGCATTATGCCGAAGCTCGTTCACTTTATTTTGAGAGAACCCTTTCCTGTTTTGTTTGATTTGAGCGCATACTGTTCACATTTGCTCTCCCTTTTCTTAGCCAAACGAGTGTGCTTGACTTGCATGAGTTTTGATCCACGGTTTTTATGCTTCTAATGAATGTCAAAAGGAGTGGAGGATTTGAACGCATGTTTAGGTTAAGCTAGATGCATTTGATTGCGTTTTGATCCACTCCTATGATAACTTATCTAATCGCTAAACTTTTGGTATGTCCTTAGATAGTTAATCAAGCATTAAATCGATCAAGTTCGGATACAGTTCACTAGGCTTAGTAAATCAACTTCCGCAGTCTAAGAAACCTAGCTTGTCAAAGAATAGGTCCGGCGAATAATACAGCACTTCCGTGGCTCAAATCAACCTAGGATCAGATTGCTAGATGCGCGGTAAAGCAATCAGCATTAATTAGTGAGCAAAACGAGACAAAGACTCTAATGATATCCCTAACAGTTCATCGAAATCATAGATCAAGCAAACAACTCATTGAATTAGTAACCCTAGCAACCTAACAAGTGAATTACTCAGACATGATCAAAGTAACAACATAGAGAGATTAAGAAAGCATGATAATAGATAAAGGTTCAGAAATCTTCTCCAAATTGTAGTGAGGAGGAGAGATCCTCTCCTTGAAATCTCTAAAACAAAAGTAGATCTATGAAACTGAAATACAATACGGCTCTGTTGTTCTTCTTCTTTCTAAAGAGGCTAAAAAGGTGTATTTATAGTGCTAGGTCTTCCAGGGTTCGAGATTAGGTAAACGGGCCGAGTAAATCGTGAAAACGTGCAAAACGGGCCTTAGTCGGCTAAGCCGGGTCCAGCGGGACGGCGGCGGTCGAGCGGGGCGGTCGACCGGTCGGTCGGGCTGGTGCTCGGGTCGAGCTGGGGGTCGAACGGTCGCACGGGATGATGGTCGGGTCGAGCTGGCGTGCACGGGATGGCGAAAAGAGGTCGGGTCGGACGAGAGCCTTGGAGGCCCTGTCCGACCGGTTCGGTCGACCGGATCGTGAAGGAAGGTCGGGTCGGACGGGGGCCTTGGAGGCCCTGTCCGACCGGCTTGGTCGAGCGGCGTCAATGTGCAGTTAAGGACGGTCGGGTCGGACGGGAGCCTTGGAGGCCCTGTCCGACCGGCTCGGTCGAGCAGATGGTGTGGACGTCCGGTTTTCGGCTGATTTGACACTCTTCACTAAAATGATAATATCTTCCTTTCTACACGTCCAAATTGCATGATTCCAATTGCGTTGGAAAGCTAACTCATGTGGGCATCACGACGAACTGGTTTTGGTGAGATCCATTGCGTAGAATGCTTTTGGGGCTCTTTCAAAGTTGATGCTGTGTCGTGGAGCGGCGTAAAGTCCAAATCCTGTGGTTTTGCTCCAAAATGCATCTTTCGACCTGTTTAGACTCTTAGTACTATAAATCCACAAAACTACCTTTTTAGATCGAAAAGCCTTTAAAAACCTTATAAAAAGCGTAGTAAAACCATATAAAAAGGGTACAAAATAGAGGTATATCAACTCCCCCAGACTTAGATCTTTGCTTGTCCTCAAGCAAATAGAATCCAAATCAGAGAAAGAGGTTTGAAAACGTAGAAACTCCTTATCCTTTTTGAGAAACCTGTGGTGGCTTCCTCTCCTGTATTCCACTAAAAACATAACCAATGTTAGACTAGCTTCACATAATGCTCGGCAACCTTAGCGAACCATACCAAACTCAACTAGTCTCATCCAGCACTCCAGACTTTCCATTGTTAACTCCTTGCATAAATTTAAAACGTGCGGTCTTTATCAAGGGAATATCGATCATTAAGCACTTGTTCTTACCCACTTGAGTCTCTCCAGGATAGTCCTTTTTGAAGCTTTTGAGTTCTTTTCCTCTCTCTTTTCTTTTGAAGGATCGATCTTTCCCTACTTTTCTAGGGTATCATTTTATTTTTTCTATCGATCCTTCTTCCCTTTCTTTTTTCTTTTGGGGAATAACATAGGATACGCTTTTGCTTTTTCCTTGTTTTTGGTAGGTCTCCATAAGACAAGAAGGTGCAGACGTATGCATTCCTCTTGCTTACACGTTTTCCTTGTGCTTAAAAGCTTTAGATTTTTATTTTTCTGAGAGAGAGGAGAACTACACTTTGTATTGGACACACCCTTTTGAGATCAAGTGAGGAACGACTCATATGTATGCCAAGTCCCTTGACAAGAAAAACTAGATTGGTTAGGGTGGAGTTAACGTTAGATTGTCCGGGTACCTTAGAAATGTTGCCAAGTCAGTAGGTCGATCCACCATTAGAGGTTCTGTTAGGCTTATGTCTGCAACTGATGTCCGCTCTAGGGTCATAGATTGTTAGCACAACACCGGAGAATCATAGAGATAAATCATAATTTCCAACTAAAGTTTTGACTCAATAAAACATGAAATTTTGAAAAGGTTAATAAGAGAAATAGATATGAGATGAAGACAAGACATGAACAAACGCATTAGTACCGACAATCCCCCCAGACTTAACTTGCACCGTCCCGGTGAAAGCAAATCCGATTAAGGGAGGTAAAAGAAAGAGGTAATAAGGCGTTTGTGAATGAGAGGAAAGGTGTAACCTGATTAGACATTAAGTCCATGAAGAAATGACCTATTGGTGGTATGTTGCTGTCCTTGTCCGTTGACAAGTTTGGTAAAATATGTCCCATGTTGCGTTAGAATGAACTCCAGAGCAATGGCTTGTATCCCTGCGTAGATGATCAAGTACCATGCGTCCATGGTAAAGGCTCTTGAAGTCCGCCGAAGGTGAGGCAAAGGTGGGATATGCTGTTGTGCTGGAACAAACGGATATATGAACGTGGTTGTTCCTTGCCACATTCATTGTTAATGTTTGAAAGGACAATTACTCCTTTCTTCATGTTCCGAGGTTTTTTTTTTTTTTTTTTTTTTTTTTTTTTTCTCAATTTGCATGTTAGATTCTCAAATCTCTGTATCCAAAACTTCAAAAGCAAAACAAAAACCATTAAACAAAAAGTAAAAGAGAAGAGTAAAACTTATAAAAGCTTGATGCGGGATAATGAGGATGAGATGGTGGGATGATATGCAAATGAGGTGGGATGGTATGCAATGAGGCGGGATGGGATGAGGGGATGGTGGGTCGGCAAGAGGGGATACGGTCGATCGGGCGAGGCACCGGTCGATCGTCCTGGTCGCCCCGAAGTGTTTTGGTCGACCGGCCGACCGAACCTCTTGGAGTCCCTGCCCGAACGTGTTTGGTCGACCCAAACAGCTTGGCGGCTCCACTTCTATGTTCCTCTTGCACCATTGTGATATCCATTCTATCATATCCTGCTAAAAGAAAACAAAGAAAACAAAGTAAAGCTAAAACTAAAAACTGAAGTTTAAAGGTGTTACCTTATGGGTTGCCTCCCATACAGCGCTTGTTTAAGGTCTTTAGCTTGACCGTAATGCTCTTTAGGATTTAAGAGAGGGTAGTGATCAACGAAACTTTTTGTCCATTAAGATCTTTCTTCTTGGGATTTATATCAGGAGGATGATTCACGGAGGATAGACAATCTCTCTATGCTTGTCCCGGGGCACCTTCTTAATGGTCTCTGTCCCGGTCTTATCCTTGATCGGTCCTTTTGGTGAGTGCTTAGGTAATGGCGTAGTCTTACTTCTTGCTGTGAGGGCAAGTTGCTTGGGCTGGTAAGATGTCGTAGTCTTACTTCTTGATGTCAGGGCAAGTTGCTTGGGCTGGTAAGATGCCGTAGTCTTACTTCTTGCTATCGGGGCAAGTTGCTTGGGCTGGTAGGCGAGGTCTTTGCTGGGCAAGCTGGACAGGATTTTCTCTTCTTCTGGAGGCTTGGGGATAATCTTATTCTCTTGCACCATATCAACTGATGGGTTCTTTGTTGAACACATGGGGAAAAACATCTCTTTATTCACCTTGTTGAATGAGATCCTCCGGTTGGGAAAATTGAAAATGGCTCCAACGGTTGATAGAAAAGGGGTGCCAAGGATGATGGGTCTATGGCTACTTTCTCTCATTTCCACTATTTGAAAGTCGGTAGGAATAGAACAGTTCCCAAGTCGTACCATCACGTCCGGGATGAAACCGTAAGGTGTTTGCGAGAATGAATCGGCATAGTTGATGGAGATGGATGAAGGTTGGATGTGGTAAGGCCTATCTCGTCTGCAATCTTCTTTGACATGATGTTGACATTAGCTCCTGTGTCACAAAGAGAATCGGTGAGATTAACTTCATTAATAGAACATGGAACTACAAACTTTCCAGAGTTATCCGCCTTTGGGATGATCTTGGGGAAAAGGCGTCTTTTCCTTGCACGGTTAGATTCTCTCTCGGGATAGATTTCTTCAGGCCAGGTCATACAATCATACTTAGGTGGGGAGAGCTTCCATTTGGGGATAGAATCCTCAAACTTCTTTTCTATTGCAACGGAGTTGCAAAAAGATTTCTTGGACTCCATCTCTGGTTTTTTTACTGCTTCTGCGGTTTGAGCGGCTTGCACTTCCAATTTCTTGACATGTGCGGCAATGGCATCATATTTAGCATGGAGATCATTGAACAAAGTGTCCATCTTCTCATTCATCTCCTTGTTGTTTCTCTTTTGACCTTCCATGATCTGTTGAAACATTCCATCGAACTTGTTGTTTGGCTGGGCTAAAGGAGGTTGGCTGGCGGGTAAACCATATGGTTCCTTTGGTGGGTATGGTGCTCTTTGGTCGTAGTTCGGCCTAGGTTGAAACTGGTTTCCTTGCTGCTGGAAACGATCTCCATAGGGTTGGAAAGGTGGTCTCTGCTGCTGGAATCTTGAGGGATAGGTTTGGTCTTGTGGGTTCTCCACATTGGTGCTGCGGTAAGAAAGGTTTGGGTTGGACCGGTAGTTGGGATTGTATCCCCTGTTTCCATAGTTACCAACATAGTTAACTTCTTCCTCAAGTTGATCATTGGAGAAATCTCCCATGCATTCCCTTGTAGGATCATCATTGACATCATTTATGCCCTCAACTGCATGTATGTGTCTTTGCTGTCCTTTTAGAACTTGAGCCATCATATTCTTCAGTTCAGCCATCTGAGTAGCATCAGGGGGTGCGTTGGTAGAGCGGTGTGATCTATCATAGTCGGGGCAGTTGTTGCAATCACTTGCTGCAAGGTTCTCAATCAAGACTTTAGCTTCCTCAACAGTCTTTGTCATAAAATTTCCATTGCTCGCAGTATCCAAGGATAGCTTATACTTGTGGTCTATGCCACGATAGAAGATGTTCCAAAGGTTCCCATCCTTGAAACCGTGGTTAGGGCAATCCCTAATGTATTCCTTGAATCGATCCAATGCCTCATAAAATGATTCGGTTGCACCTTGGCGAAATCCAGAGATCTTGTTTCTAACAGAAATCGATCTTTGCTTAGTGTAGAAATGGTTGATGAATGCTGCCTTGTACTCGTCCCAAGTAGTGATCGAATGGGCAGGAAGAGACTTTAACCATCTAAGGGCTTTGTCCCCAAGAGAAAATGAGAAAAGTTTGCACTTTAGGTAGTCGGCTGAGACTCCATTGGCTCGGGTGGTGCTGCAAATCTCTTCAAAGTTATCTATGTGATCAAGCGGGTGCTCAACTGGTAGGCCATGAAACTGGTTTTGCTTAACCAATGCTATGATTTGAGGCTTGATCTCATAGTCATTCCTCTGAGGTGGAGGTGGGTTGATCGGATTTCGATCCGTAAAGAAGACATCAGCGGAGTCATAGTCTCCAATGGTTGGGTTGTTAGCTTGAGGTTGTGCATCAACTTCCCCAGCAGGAGGTTGTGGTACTAAAGGTGGAGGTGGATCTCTCCCTTCAGCTACAGCTCTAGCTACTGCTGCATCATGAGCGGCTTGGGCCATCTCTTGAGCTCTTTGTCGTCTAAGTGTCTTCTCAAGTCGGTCGATTTCAGCAACTGGTTCAACTAGATTGTCCCTATTAGACTGTCTAGTCATGCCCCTGAAAAACAAAAGAAGAAAACAAATGAAAAGTAAAATAAACAAGAAAAACCAAAAGCAAAAATAATGAAAATGCAAGAAAACGATAAAATCCTAGACTAGATCCTAATCGAGATTCAAAGGTACTGCTGCAGTCCCCGGCAACGGCGCCAAAAACTTGATGTGTGGTCAGGTTTTACCGACTTTTAAAAATCCTGCAAGTGCACAGATCGTAGAAGTACGGGTTATCGAACACAAGGACTGGCTAAAATGAATACACTTTAAATCTATGGAGTTCGGATCAAGCTAGAATAAGATAAAGGATGATTGGTTGGTTGTCTAATAACTAAATACTAAAGCTAAGAAATCGAAGTTGTAAAGCAATGAGGGAAAAGCGTTAGGTCTCTAGGGGCTAATTCGCTGAGAAGCAAGCAATGATCAGTTCGATGATAGATATGAATCAATTTAGGGATGATGGGATGATAGATCCGTCTAGAACACAAAACACGAAAATAAGTCTTTCCACTTCCGTGGCTCCGACTCCTATGATAACTTATCTAATCGCTAAACTTTTGGTATGTCCTTAGATAGTTAATCAAGCATTAAATCGATCAAGTTCGGATACAGTTCACTAGGCTTAGTAAATCAATTTCCGCAGTCTAAGAAACCTAGCTTGTCAAAAAATAGGTCCGGCGAATGATACAGCACTTCCGTGGCTCAAATCAACCTAGGATCAGATTGCTAGATGCGCGGTAAAGCAATCAGCATTAATTAGTGAGCAAAACGAGACAAAGACTCTAATGATATCCCTAACAGTTCATCGAAATCATAGATCAAGCAAACAACTCATTGAATTAGTAACCCTAGCAACCTAACAAGTGAATTACTCAGACATGATCAAAGTAACAACACAGAGAGATGAAGAAAGCATGATAATAGATAAAGGTTCAGAAATCTTCTCCAAATTGTAGTGAGGAGTAGAGATCCTCTCCTTGAAACCTCTAGAACAAAAGTAGATCTATGAAACTGAAATACAATGTGGCTATGTTGTTCTCTCTCTCTTCTTTCTAAAGAGGCTAAAAAGATGTATTTATAGTGCTAGGTCTTCCAGGGGTCGAGATTAGGTAAACGGGCCGAGTAAATCGTGAAAACGTGCAAAACGGGCCTTAGTCGGCTAAGCCGGGTCGAGCGAGACGGCGGCGGTCGAGCGGGGCGGTCGACCGGTCGGTCGGGCTGGTGCTCGGGTCGAGCTGGGGGTCGAACGGTCGCACGGGATGATGGTCGGGTCGAGCTGGCGTGCACGGGATGGCGAAAAGAGGTCGGGTCGGACGAGAGCCTTGGAGGCCCTGTCCGACCGGTTCGGTCGACCGGATCGTGAAGGAAGGTCGGGTCAGACGGGGGCCTTGGAGGCACTGTCCGACCGGCTTGGTCGAGCGGCGTCAATGTGCAGTTAAGGACGGTCGGGTCGGACGGGAGCCTTGGAGGCCCTGTCCGACCGGCTCGGTCGAGCAGATGGTGTGGACGTCCGGTTTTCGGCTGATTTGACACTCTTCACTAAAATGATAATATCTTCCATTATACACGTCCAAATTGCATGATTCCAATTGCGTTGGAAAGCTAACTCATGTGGGCATCACGGCGAACTGGTTTTGGTGAGATCCATTGCGTAGAATGCTTTTGGGGCTCTTTCAAAGTTGATGCTGTGTCGTGGAGCGGCGTAAAGTCCAAATCCTGTGGTTTTGCTCCAAAATGCATCTTTCGACCTGTTTAGACTCTTAGTACTATAAATCCACAAAAACTACCTTTTTAGATCGAAAAGCCTTTAAAAACCTTATAAAAAGCGTAGTAAAACCATATAAAAAGGGTACAAAATAGAGGTATATCACCAAGCAAATGGAATCCAAATCAGGGAAAGAGGTTTGAAAACATGGAAACTCCCTTACCCTTTTGAGAAACCTGTGGTGGCCTCCTTTCCTGTATTCCACTAAAAACATAACCAATGTTAGAATAGCTTCACATAATACTCGGCAAGCTTAGCGAACCATACCAAACTCAACTAATCTCATCCAGCATTCCGGGCTCTCTATTGTTAACTCCTTGCATGAATTTTTAAAACGTGCGGTCTTTATCAAGGGAATATCGATCTTTAAGTACTTGTTCTTACCCACTTAATCTCTCCAGGATAGTCCTTTTGAAGCATTTGAGTTCATTTCCTCTCTCTTCTTTTGAAAGATAGATCTTTCCCTACTTTTCTAGGGTATCATTTTTTTTTTCTATCGATCCTTCTTCCCTTTTTCTTTTCTGTTTGGGAATAACATAGGATAGGCTTTTGCTTTTCCTTGTTTGGGTAGGTATCCATAAGACAAAAAGGTACAGACGTATGCATTCCTCTTGCTTACACGTTTTCCTTGTGCTTAAAAGCTTTTGATTTTATTTTGCAGATGAGAGAGAGGAGAACTGTACTTTTAATTGGACATACCCCTTTTCGATCAAGCAAGGAACGACTCATATGTATGCCAAGTCCCTTGACAAGAAAAACTAGATTGATTAGGGTGGAGTTAACGTTAGATTTTCCAGGTACCTTAGAGATGTTGCCAAGTCGGTAGATCGATCCACCGTTAGAGGTTCTGTTAGGCTTTATTTCCGCAATTGATGTCCGCTCTAGGGTCATAGATTGTTAGCACAACACCGGAGAATCATAGAGACAGGTTATAGTTTCCAACTAAGGTTTTGACTCAATAAAACATGAAATCATAAGAAAAGAAACATGAAAACATAAGAAAAGAAAGAAAAATACATTAGTAAAGGATAAAACTTCCCCCAGACTTGACTTGCACCGTCCCGGTGAAAGCAAATCAGATTAAGGGTGAGAGGAACAGACTCAATAAGAAAATAAAAAGAAATTCATTAAAATAAGATAAGGAAAGAAAATAGAGTTAGGTGTCCATTGCACCGGATACCGAACTAAGAGTGAGTGCCTAGGTGGCAGTGTAGTGGCTGGTCGCGCTCTTCTCTTTGTCTGTAGAGTCTCCATCAGATCCAAGTGCAGAGGCGAGTGACAACTCTCCAAGATCTGGGTCATGTGCTGATGTTGAAGGGCGGAAAAGACGATCGGGAGCGATGTGGCGAACAACACGGATGAGGCGCGAGATGAAGCGGGGTTGACACTGGACGGTCTGCTCCAAGTGGCCAAGGTGGTCTAATGCCTTGTTGGCAGCTTGGCCGGCAGTTAGGCAGTTGCGCCTTGCTTTGATGGTCCTCTGCTGAGCATAGTATTGATGGATTTGAAAGGTCGGTGTCTCAGGGTTTTCGATGAAGTAAGCCTCCGGTGATGGTGAAAATGTGACAACACCAGAGGTGAGAGGATGGAGGTCGTCACAAGGTAGCTGCACAAGTGCGGTCTTAGAGGATCCGATGGGGCACACATAGCAAAACCGGGTTGGATTTTTGGTCCAGCGGTTGAGGAAACGGATCTGTTGAAGGGCTTGGAGGTCTACAGGAGCAGTGTCTTCACTGGGCGTGTACTGTGAGATGTCAATCTTGCAATGGTTGACAATTGCTGTGATAAGTCTCCCAAAATGCACAATGACCTTCTTCTTGTCTGTGTGCTGTGCCAAATGCTTAACATTGACAAGGGTCTTTGCAAATAAAAGGCCAAGGTTTGCATTGTGTTTGTGGTTAATGAAGGGTGTTGTGAGAATGTAGAATTCCTCTGTTCTGACCTTGTTGGTTTCCGGTTTGCACTGTAGAGCGGTAGTGATGAGGCGGTGCACATATCGGATATTGCCGGGTGAGTGATGTGTGAAACCTTTGACCGGGAAGCGAGAAACGGTCCATCAGCGAAGTGGGTCCAGTTGGAGAAGTCATCATCACGAATGAGGTGGTTCTCCTTGAAGTCATGGGAGGTCTCATTGGCGAAGCCGAATAGCTTGCAAAGGGTGGCTATGGAGATTCGCCCGTTTTGGTCACCAATCTTGAAGAAAAGTATCCCATTGTTGGCTGGCTGGTCTTCATTGTTGTTAGGAAAAGCAAGAGTGGCGGTGGAGAGGAAATCCCTTGTAAGTTCAGTGTACTTTTTGATGTCTTGCGTTTTAGCGCATTCTAACGTTTGTTTTGACAGGTTTTATCGAGTCTTTCTAGTCCTTATTGAGTCTTTCCAGGTCTAAAGACGTTCTAGGGAGAATTTCCGCTCAAGGAGGAGCAAAAAGATGAAAGTGAGCAAAAGGAGTAAAAAGGCCGTCATACGAAGCCCGACCGAGCCCACTAGCTGATCACTCGATCGAGCCCATTAGGAGACGCTCGGTCACTCTATCTCGACCGACCACTCGACCAGTCACTCGACCGACCACTCGACCGACGACTAGACCGACCACTCGACCAGCCACTCGACCGACCACTCGACCAGCCACTCGACCGACCAGTCGACCTGCCGCTCGATCGACCACTCGATCGAGTACTCGATCGAGTACTCGATCAGCCACTCGATCTCCCATTCGACCCGCTTACCCGAGTGCCAGTTCGACCCGTTAGCCCGAGCACCCATTCGACCCGCTTGCCCGAGTGCCAGTTCGACCCGTTAGCCCGAGCACCTACTCGACCCGTTCACCCGACTACCCACACGACCGAGTTCCCGTTCGATCAATTCACCTTCAAACCGGATTAAACCGAACTCGACCTTGCAACTACTTAGACCTATTTTTCAGCCTTTGTTAGGCTACGCTTTCTTTGAGTTTTATACTTAGTGAGATACGCCGTTTTTCATTGTTTTTGAGGGAGAAGAATCTGAACCTTCTTGTGACAGTTTTTGGAGAAGATTTCTGAACCCTATAATTTACTGTTCATCATTTCTCTATTCAATGAATTCCTTTTCAACCATTGTTGTTATCTGTTTCGCCATGTCTGTGTAGTGTCTCAGCTGGATCTAGGTTTTTCAAAGGAGTTCATGTGTTAGATAAACTGAATACAAATAGGGCTTTCATCATATTGTCTTCGCCATTGTTGAGTTTAATGCCTAGATTGAATTGATCACTTAATCTCTGATCTTAGGTTAATCTATTCATCAAAAGTGTAATAGGTTGCTAGAACGAACATTGGTGAGCAAATCGTCCTTAGCCTGCGAGAGTTGATGCTAAGGCGACTAGTGAACATATCAAACCTTTCTGTATTGCTTGCTTTCAATTGTTAGATTCAAACGATAGTTTAGACATCTAGGTTGTTAAGCAAAGTTGTTAAAATCACGACAGTGGATTAACATACTTTCATGTTTGAGTTCGAGACCTGCATTAAACTTGTGCCCTGAATAGTTATTTGGTTCCTTTCCATGAGCTCCTGCGAATTGCCTTGATCTAGTGCTTGTTTTACTGAATTTACTTAGTCGTTCACATTCGTTACTTTGCATTCTATCTTGAAGAGCTAGCTCAGTCCTATCTGCTTTAGGTACCATGTGACATCACTCTTGATGTTGAGGAGGTCAAGAGTGTGGTAATCCATTGTCACACAAGGTTCAATGCTGACTCTTTCCATTGCCTTTCCATACTCTCCATTGCATTGAATAGACTCCTTCACAAACTTGATAAGAGGCTCATGATCTGTTTCACTTGAATACTCCTCAATCTCCTTGGCTTTTTCGTTGGTTATGAGAGCTGATTTCGATGTGGTCGCTCTTGTGGCTAAACTTTGGTCGGCTTTAAGCTTGATTTGTTTCCTTGGTGGCTCTAAAGCTGAATCTTTCTTCCTTATTGCCTCCGTTAGTTTTGTTCTTGCCATGGTACCTACAAAAACAAGTTCTCACCAAGAGACATGAGTTTGTGCTAAGAAAGTTTGAAAGGAAGAGAAGATAAGTATGAATATCAGCTCAAATCAAAGCTGCACAAGACTGATATACCTCTATTTTGCACTGTTTTTATATGGTTTTACTATGATTTTTATAAGGTTTTCAAAGTCTTTTTGATCTAAAAAGGTAGTTTTTGTGGATTTATAGTACTAAGAGTCTAAACAGGTCGAAAGATGCATTTTGGAGTAAAACCACAGGATTTGGACTTTATGCCGCTCCGCGACACAGCATCAACTTTGGAAGAGCCTTAAAAACATTATACTCAATGGATTTCACCAAAACCAGTTCGCCGCGATGGCTACATGAGTTAGCTTTCCAACGCAATTGGAATCATGCAGTATGGCCGTGTAGAATGGAAGATATGATCATTTTAGTAAAGAGTGTCAGATCAGCCGAAAACCGGACACACGGGTCGACCGCGTCCTGTTCGACTGTACCGCCCGACCCGAGGAGCCATTGACCGTGAACGAACCGAACTTCATCGCAACACCGGTCGACCAAGTCCGGTCGGACAGGTGTTCCAAGCCGCTTGTCCGACCCGATCATCCCTCACCACATCGACCGTCCGGTCGACCGAGACCGGTCGGGTAGGGACTCCAAGCTGTTTGTCCGAACCGATCGCTCTTCGCCACACCAACCATCCGGTCGACCAAGGCTGGTCGGACAGGGACTCCAAGCCCTTCGTCCGACCCGACCTTCCTTCACGATGCTATGCCCGCTCGACCGCGACCGCGACCGGTCGGGTAGGGACTCCAAGGCCCTCGTCCGACCCGACTCTTCTTCACCACTCGGTACATGCTCGACCGCCCCCGCTCGACCGAACTACCGTCCCGACCGACCGCTCGACCGCCCCGCTCGACCGCCGACCGTCCCGATCGACCCGCCTTAGCCGACTAAGGCCCGTTTTGCGCGTTTTAGCGATTTTCTCGGCCCGTTTACTTAATCTCGACCCCGGGAAGACCTAGGACTATAAATAGACCTTTTTAGCCTCTTTAGAAAGGAGAGCCGCATTGTATTACAATTTTATTAGATCTACTTTTGTTCTTAGTGTTTCAAGGAGAAAGATCTCTCCTCTTTACCAAAATTTGGAGAAGATTTCTGAACCTTTGTCATTTATTTATGTTTTCTTCATCATCTCTCTGTGTTGTTACTTTGATTATGTCTGAGTAATTCACTTGTTAGGTTGTGGGTTTATCAAAGAGTTCATGAATTAATAGGGTTCTAAATCGAATTAGGGGTTGTTCTTTATAGGTCTTCACCTTTGCTTAATCTTATTGCTGCATGCTTTCCTGATCAGCTAGCATCAGATCCTAGGTAGATTTGAGCCACGAAAGTGATGAATCATTCGCCTGAACTAGTATTTGGTGGGCAACACTTCATAGACTGCGAAAGTTGATCTATGCGGGGTTGTGAACAATTGAGACTTGAACGAATTAATGCTTGCTTAACAACCTAAGGACATACCAAAAGTTTAGCGATTAGGTTAGTTAACAAAGAGGTCGGAGCCACGAAAGTGGAATGATTTTACATCCGTGTTTTGAGTTCTAGACGGCACCCAATTAAACCCCCTAATAAGTCGATTTAGCCTAGTAATCTTGAATCTCTGCGAGTTTGCCCATTGCCTAGCGCTTTCTTACCTTGAACCTTTTACCGCTTTTACATTGCTTTCATTTAGTTTAGTTAGTTATTTTACCAATCAAAACCAAAACCTTTATCTTGTCCTAGCTAAATTGGAATTGCATAACTTGTAGTGCATCTACCTGCTCCTTGTGTTCGATAACCCGTTACTACTCTTGATCTGTGCACTTGCAGAAAAGGGATAGAAAATGGGAAAAGCTTATCCCGCATCAAGCTTTTTGGCGCCGTTGCCGGGGAGCATTACAGCTGCCTACAAGTTCCCAAGACTAATCTAGCCTAGGATTTTTAATTTCAGCACTTGCAAATTTAATTTTCAGTTTTTCTTTATATTTAAGAACATTTTGTTTGTGTTTCAGGTGAAAAATCTAAGCAGAAAACCTTGAGATGAGTGACTCGGAAAGTCAGCCAGAAGATGAAAACGCTTCCGCAGCAGCCATGATGTTTGGACAACCGCAGGATCCACCGCTGAATGTACTCGGTGATGGCATACCCGTGCGTCTGAACAAGGAAACTATGGGGGACTTTGACTCGACCCCTACTTTGCTACTAAGCCGAAATCCTATTCAGCCGCTGCTCCCGGAAGGAAGAGATTATGAGATTTCACCAGAAGTGAGTGCTTTGGTAAAGCAAAATCAGTTTCAAGGATTAACTGAAGAGAATCCTTTAGAGCACATTGATGCATTTGAGGAAATATGTGGGACCATCAGTGCGGATGGAGCTCCCAAAGACTATTTGAAATGCAAGCTCTTCTCTTTCACACTCACGGGAAAAGCTATAAGATGGGTAAAGTCCCTTCCAGCTCAGTCCATCACAACCTGGAAGGAATACAAAGGAGCATTCTTGGGACACTTTTTCACTAAGCAAAGAGCGAATTAAGGGAAAAGATTTCTAGCTTTCAACAAGGGCCGGTGGAGCCATTTCATGAAGCACTAGAGCGCTTCAAGGATTACACCAGAGAATGTCCAAACCATTGCTTTTCAGAAGGAAATCTGTGGAACATCTTCTATAGAGGGATAGCTCGGAAATGTCGATTCTCACTTGACACTGCAAGCAACGGAAACTTCATGACCAGGATAGTAATGGAGGCAAAGACTTTGATTGAGAATTTGGCATCCAGTGATAGTGACAACTTCATAAGTCATGAGAAGGCTGTTAAAGCAATAAACTCTAACCCCAGCCGAGAAGAGTATAATGAAATGAGAGCAATCATGATGACAATACTGAGGAATCAAGAAGGTGCAATAAGTAATAGAGAAGGTGCAATAAGTAATAGAGAAGGCTGTATGACTTACAACATCGATGGACAAAGATGTTTAGGAGATTTTGCACCTGAATTCCAAGAAGAAGTTAATTTTGTTGGCATCAGAGATCAACACTTCAGGCGAGAGCATAGAAAATCACAAGTATGGGATGATGAGCCTTTAGAATCCCAACATCGACAGAAGATTCAGAATTAAGAAAAGTACCAGCAGTATGGGCATAGTATGCAGAATTCAAGACAAGGTGCATATGGAAGGAGCACCATGGAATCACAAGATAGGTTTGACCCAATGATAAGTGAGCTCTTGGACTCACATCAGAAGCACTTAATTGAAGTTGAAGAGAAGCTTGATTTCATATACAGAGACATGAATGAGAAATTCGACCTCATCGCTGCTTCCACACGAAGTTTAGATTTCAAGGTTGCTGAAATAGCCGGAACTGTTAAGAGGGAAATGGGAGTCCTTCCTGGAAGAGTAGAGATAAATCCCAGAGGAGAAAATGTTGCTGCCATAACCCTAAGGTATGGGAAAGAATATAAACCACCAGCCTACCCTGTGGAAGAATCAACCCCAGCCAGAAAAGATAAACCTTTAGAGTATGTCATAATTGGAGATGGAGAAGAGCCACCTAAGGAAGTGCGGGTGCGCACGGAACCAGGGACTCAAGAGCAAGACATTGACCCACCAATTGTGCCAAAGGTTTATGAACCAAAGCTTATGATGGGGTGTGTGAATCAGGTTTTACCCAATTCTAACTAGATACCGCAAGTGCACGGATCGTAGTGTAGTAGGGGTTATCGAACACAAGGAAGAGTGATCTCGTTTCAAGTCTTTGTCGAATGATAAGTAGCTAGAACAACAAATATGGTTTGTGGTGATCTTGAAATCAAATGAAAACAAATGAGTAAGTGAATAAAGATTGTAAACAAGATGATGAAGAAGTTAGGCAAAGGATAATCAATGGAAACACTCAATGAAATGATAAGATTGCATGGGATAAATTATAAACCGCCTTGAACTCACAACACTAATGTATAGCCTTACCACTTTCGTGGCTCCGGCCACTATGCTTAAACAACCTAATAGACTCAACTTCCGAAGGTTATTACAAGTTATAAGCATGCATTAATCAATGTTCAAGTTGTGATTGTTCACTAAATTCCTTAGGTCGACTTTTGGAAGCCTATGACACTTAGCTCATCAAATACTAGTTTCGGCAATACAACAAGCTTTTGGAGAGTGTATCAACCTAGATTCAAGTTGTGTAGGCGCGCTTTACTAACAACAAGCATTAAGAACAGCAAAGATGAAGAACCAAAAGAGTAAATCCCGTTTTATGCAATCAAACAAGTCAAATCATATCATGAGTCCATCGATCTCCCTCGGCCTAACAAGGGGATCTACTCGGACATAGTGCAATCAAACAAGCAAGGCGAGATTGATATCATTATGCAAGTATGAAAAGAGATAAGGGATTGAAAGAGGCTTCTCTGATGAAGAACAAGTCGAATACCTTGATAACTTTCGATCCAAAGTACAAAAGAGAAAAGGAAAAGATAGAAATGTAAACAATGAGATGCGAGTGCAATGAGTAGAGCGGCGCCTCCTTCTTCTTTCTGGACTGCGCACCACCTAGGGCTTCTCCTCCTTGACGGCTACTCTCTCTCTTGCACAGACACTCGCGGCTCTCCCCCTTTCAGAGGCTAAAAGCAAGCATTTATAGGCTTGAAGTCGCTAGCTTATTGAAGTGCCGGAAAAGGAAAGTTTCCGGTGAGCTGGATCAAGACTTTTGCGACATGAATGGGCCGAGATAAGGCCAAGGAAACCACCAGGAATAGGCTAGGCCTATGTTAAGTCGAGACAAGGTCCATGCCACGGAATCCCGGGCCGTTTGTGGTACCAAACCTCCATGGGCTTCATTTCCTCGCCTGGCGGACACGTCTTGGGAGAAAAAACTCTTAGACCGTATGTCTGCTCCAAATGGCTCCATTCTACTTCTTCGTGATGAATGACTCAATTATGTATCCATCAAGACCAAGATCATGATTTTTGGACGTCGGGAAGACCCCTTGCCGCGGTCATCTTTCGGATGCTCCGGTTCTGTCCGAATGCGAGAATCGGACAAATGGAGTTTTGTTGAGGCTCTTCACTTGGAAACTTGCATGGGTTATGGTTTGAGGCTCTTTTTCTCCCTTTTGATTCCTTTTTGATGTTTTAACCTGTTAAGACTCCAAAACCAACAAATACAAGAAAACTACCTCCAAAGGTATAAAACCTTATTGAAAGTCTTTGAAAACATACAAAAATACTAATTGAAAACATGTAAAATATGATGATATCAACTCCCCCAGACTTAGCCTTTGCTTGTCCTCAAGCAAACTAAGAAAGGAAAAGAGGTTTGAAAACGTGAGAACTCTCAAATCTTTTGGAAATCCATGTTGACCTTTGTTTTAGTAATCCACACAAATCAGCAGCGGCATTGAGAATTAAGAACAAGGAAGTACATACCATGAGTTTTGCAATCATCCCAAAGCAATCCACTTCTCTTTAGGCCATCCAAATTCGCCACCTTTGACTCCTTTAGTTTCTAAAGGTGTGGTTTCAACTAGGGGGTATCGATCAAAGGGGTTATAGACTCTTACCCATCCTCTTTTTATAAAACACATGTCTTGGCTCTTGTTTCAGCTCTCTCTCTTCTCACTTCTTAAGTCGATTCATCCCTTTTTTAGGGTAGCAATGTATTTTTTTATTCGACTTCTTCTCCTTTTTGTGGAGTTTTTTGATGGATCTTCCATAGACGCGAGTATTGATGGTTGTAGCCACCTAATCCCCGGTTACTTGGATCAAAAGGTCTTCCATAGACGCGAGTATTGATGGTGGTTGCCACCTAATCCCCGGTTACTTAGACCTTGGTACTTTTTCTTAAATTTGAAGGGGAGAGAGAGGGGAAACCAAACTCACATAGACTTTCACTATTTAGTGAGGATGAGGAGTCGTGCCCTTTGTAAAACCAAGCCCCTAGCCGAAAAGGTTAAGTTCATTAAGGTGCGGAGTCAAGGATGGATCCTTCTTAAGCCCTTGGAGATGTGGACATTTTTGGTTGATCAATCCACTCATGGTGCACATGTGATGAAGTAAACTGCCAAATACTGATCAATGGTCACTTAAACAAAGGTACAACAATGGTTAGGTCCAAGATAAGGTCATAATTCTCGACAAAAATTTTGACTCAATAAAAACGACTCAATGAAAAGGAAAATGATGCAAGATGAAATGCCAAAATGAACAAACTTATTAGTATAATCCCCCCAGACTTAACTTGCACCGTCCCGGTGTAAGAAAAATCAGATTAAGAGAGGTAAAATATGTAATAAATTTGAAAAGGGAAAGTTTAGGATGATGTTACCAAGTGGTGACCAATTGTAATGAAGATCAGGGTCGGATAACTGAATAGGGATCCTCTTTAGACATGATTGGTCGGTGAGTTTGAATTTCCAGGCCTGATTCTCGCCGGTTGGCGATTTGGTCGAGTTGGGCTCATTTGGTCGACCCGAGAAGAATGCCATGAACCACGGCTCAAACCGTGAAGATTTTACTGACCCATATTGAAATTGCATCGACCAACCTCATATTTTAGGAACACTGGTGAAGTTTCGGGTCAAACGAACGAGCGGTTTGGGAGATCCGTCATTTGGTGGTCCACCCGATCGACCGGAAGGTGTTGCTATAGACCACAGCTCAAACGATGAAGATTTTTTCGTCCTATCTTGAAATTTCATCGACCAACCCCATATTATATGACCACTGGTGAAGTTGGAGGTCAAACGAACGAGTAGATTGGGAGATCCTTCAAAAAGTTGTCAATGTGGCTCCCGGAAGAGTTTCTTGACCATCCTTGAACTTGGCTCGTTCTTTTGTTGAATCTCTTCTGGAATAGTGATATTTAAGCTCCAAGGATTCATCTCCAGCTGGTCGGCGTACCTATGCCGTGATTTGGTTTTTGTCGGCCATTGGTTGCCCGCTATCGACCGAATGTGGCATATGTGCTTATCTCCTCACCCGTTGACATTCCGCCGTCCTATCTTTTGGATTTGCCGACCAATCTGGTAATGTATGGCCGCCTGTGAAGTTTTGTGGACTTTGGTCACACGGATTGTGAGATAGGTCAATTTGTACTTCGAACCGCCGGGATGGTCGAGAAAGTGATGCCGGATGGCATATCTCCATTTTTGCTCGACCGTTTTGGGATTTTCTTTGACTCGAGTTATTCTTTTATCCTCCTCTAGCAGTTCCACATTGTTCCCGCCTCGTTGGTGCCGCTTTGACAAGGGTGGGCTCAATGGGTGGGATATGTCCTTTGTTTGGTCGCCTCTTTGGTCTTCATCCAAAAAAGAAATGTTATGCATGCAAAAATAGTGTAAAAAAAATGAAAATGGAAAGGAAATACCGTGTGGGTTGCCTCCCACAAAGCGCTTGTTTTAAAGTCATCTAGCTTGACTCCCCCTTTTTTTTTTTTTTTTTGGTTTAGGTGCGCATGTGGTCGGCCAAAGGGTTTGGGATCCCTTTGGTGTCTTCACACTCTGGTTCAGGTGGCTCATGAGGTGGTTTGGGCTCTCCATGATTATCCTTCATGTCATCCTTGAAGACCAAAGCTCTCGGAAAAAGTTTTAAGGTTTTTCCGAGTTTCTCTTTTGCGGTTTGCTCATCCTTGGGGTCCGCATCCTTTGGGAAAAGGACTCTTATGCTGGCAAAGGTCTTAGGTACACCGTCAGGCTCTTCGTCAGCTCCATGATCGTCAAAGGATGGTGACAAGACCGAGTGAATATCCTTGAAGACATTCTCATGTTCCGGCTTCAACGGTTTCATCGCTTCCTTCGGTTTTGGATAGGGCTCGCCCTTCTTGTGCTTCTAGGCCGCTCGGCTCCTTCTCTTGGTGTGAGAGTGCTTCTTTCTGGTGGTAACTTGACTGCACTTGGAGCTTGTTTAAACTTGATGCTTGGGAAGAAGACATCTTGCCGGACATGACCAAGTGTTAGTTGGTTTCTCATGTAGTTGATGACCGCTCCGGCTGTAGCTAAGAATGGGGTTCCAAGAATCAACTGATTTCGCTTTGATCCTTCCCATACCATGATTTGAAAGTCGGTGGGGACATGCCTCTCTCCGATCTCTAGCATAATATCTTCAAGCACTCCATAAGGCTCCATACTTGATAGATCCGCAAACTCCACTCTTACTTTAGGCTCCTTGAAATATTTGAATCCCAAATCTTTGGCTAATGCAAGAGACATGAGGTTCACGTTGGCTCCACTATCACACAAGCAATCAGCGAGTTGGTATCCATTGATACTAGCTGGGATCACAAACTTCCCGGGATCCTCTCGTTTCAGCAATGGCTTATTCTCAAGCCCTCTCTTGTAAGCTCTCCTTGACTCCCAAGTGTACCTCTCCGGTTTGTGCCTCTCCTTAGGCTCATCTTCTCTTTCTTCTTCTTGAGATGGTACGGAGACAATGGCTGGTGGATCCTCCTTGGATGAGACAACACTACAAAACTTTTGAGGGTTTACCTCATGTTGTTTCTTAGCCGCTTCGGCCGTTTGAGAGATTTGAACTTCCAACTTCTGGACATGGGTTGACAACGCCCCAAACTTATTATTTAGATCACCAAACATGTGATCCATCTTCTCATGTAGGATCTTGGTAGCTTGTCTTTGCTCGTCCATGTATTTCTTAACCGCCACATCCATCTTTTCTTCTTGTTGAGCCGGTGCAACTCCTTGGGGGAAAGTGAATGGCTGCTTCACTTGGTAGACTCCCTTGGGATAGTATTGTTGCTTAGGCTGGTAGTTACCTCCTTGGTAAGCGTTTTGGCCTCCTTGATAGGTGTTTTGGCTCGGATAGACTTGATCATTCGGGTTTTCCACATTGGTGCTTCGGTAAGAGAGGTTGGGGTGGGGGCGGAATGGCTGGTTGTATCCTCTATTACCATAGTTACCTCCTATGTAGTTGACTTCCTCTTGATTCTCTTCTGCTCCATCTCTCATAAACTCCATGAGAGGCTCTTCATTAGTGGCCAAAACGTCATCAATAGCATGCACCCCTCGGTTGCTCTTTAATAGTTGTGAGACCATGTTCTTCAACTCCAAGATTTGAGCTGATTCTGATGATGAGCTCGTGGTTCTCACTCCTCTATTGTACTCAGGGCAAGCATTGGAATCACTTGCAGCAAGGTTTTCTATCAAAAGTTTAGCCTCCGGCACCGATTTGGTCATGAAGTTACCATTGCTCGCGGTGTCAAGTGAAAGCTTGTACTTGTGATCAATCCCATTGTAGAAGATGTTCCAAAGGTTACCTTCTGAGAAGCCATGGTTAGGACAATCTCTTGCATACTCCTTGAAGCGCTCCAAAGCTTCATAGAAAGACTCCATTGGTGCTTGCTTAAACCCGGATATCTTGCTCCTTATAGAGTTTGATCTTTGCTTGGTGTAGAATTGGTTTAAGAAAGCTCCCTTGTACTCATTCCATGTTGTGATGGATTGAGGTGGCAGAGAATTTACCCATCTAAGTGCCTCGTCACTTAGAGAGAAGGTAAACAACTTGCACTTGAAGTAGTCCGGTGACACTCCATTGATCCGAGTAGTGCTACATATCTCCTCAAAGGTATCGACATGGTCAAGTGGGTGCTCGGTGGACAAACCATGGAATTGGTTTTTGATGTGTACATATTTAGCCTTGTTTTAGCATCCTTTATTCACCACTTTCGCATACATAACACACCACTTCGTCACCTTTACCGTCCATTTGCATCCACTTTCCACACTTCATAGCATTTGCATTAGCATTGCATGTTTCGTCGCAATTGGAGTTGATATCAGGTAAATTTGGGGCTTTGGAGGGTGCCTTGAAGATGGAGAATGATTAGGTGATCAGCAGTGATGAAGTGGAGTCCGAAAACGATGGCTTGGAAGACAAGTAAGCGCACTTGACGGGGTCCGTACACGCACTCGAGTGGCACATGAAGTGGAGTCCGGAAACAATGGCTTGAAAGACAAGTAAGCGCACTTGACGGGGTCCATATACTCACTTGACGGGGTCCGTACACGCACTCGAGTGGCACATGAAGTGGAGTCCGGAAACGATGGCTTGGAAGACAAGTAAGCGCACTTGACGGGGTCCATATACGCACTCGACGAGTTCCAGACATGCACGTCGAGTGGCACATCGAGTGGAGAATAAAGGAGCCGTCTTTACATGAACTCGACGTGAACCAGACATACACGTTGAGTTGGTAGTCGAGTCGGAGCCAAAGGTGCAACCTTTAGGGGCACTCGACGAGTTCCACACATACACGTCGAGTTGGACGTCGAGTCCACACGCGCGTGACCTATTTTACTTTTTCTGCAACTTAGTATAAATACTCTATGATGTCACGTTTGTCAAGGATCCGATTTTTCTAACTTTCAGAAAACACAAAATCGCATATGTGGTGTTCTTGATTTGTAATCCAGATTCCTTCTAAGTTTTAATCAATTTGTGCTTGCTTCCTTCTTTGAACTTGATTGCTTTCTTTCTGTCTATCTTCTGATGCTAGTTTCACAGCTTTCCGAGTTCGACTTGATGAAGTCGGTTTCTGAGTAGTTTTCTTAGAATGTTAAGGATGGGTTAGATTAGTGAAGAACCATGGTTAACTAGAGTGTTTAAGCCTTGATTTCATAGTTTTCCTTCTTGATTAGTATTCTTAATGCTGATTCCTTCTTGATCATTTGGAATCTGAAGCTAGGCATTTCAGCACCCAGAAGGTGTTTGATGAAATGTCTGAACCAGCTTTTACAAGAAATTTGCATATCATACCTAGGATACTAGCGTTTTTGATTGCACTTTAGCATTTGCGAACTGATTCCTAATGCTTGTTGGTGTGGATTTCGCCATGAGAGTGGGTTAGGAACACACACCAACTCGATAGCTTCTGCCATGAGAGTGGATTAGCTTGCTATCGAGTTCGCAGGCAAGGGAACAGCTTTGTCTGAGTTTTGTTGAACACCATAGTGTTGACCATGGAATTTCATTGATCCATAACACCCATTCTTAGGATCCTTTGTTTAATTAGTTTTTGATCTTGAGTTTAAATCTTAAAGCTTTTGTCTTTTTATCTTGTTGCATTTGTTCATTCTAGCTTATGGTTTATAGTTTATCATTTTACATTTCACGTTTGTTCATTTCATAGCGTTGTGCTTGGACGCCGTGAAGTACCATTGCATTTGTATTTGCATTTCCATTTCTGTGTTTAGGTTGATAGTTTAGAATTCAAAACCTTTGCATTTGGCTTGACTTAGCCTTTCTTGATCATATTCTGATTGCATAGCATCTCACCCATTTGGATTGACTCCTTTAAGTGCTACATCGACATGATAGCATTCTAGGATAATTAGATAGTAAAATCCTACTATCAGTTTTGTTTCACCAAGGCAATGATTTGAGGCTTGATCTCAAAGTCGTTCCTCGGAGGCTGAGGTGGTCGGATTGGATTCCGATCCAAGAAGAATGCATCGGGGGAATCAAAATCTCCCATAGTCGGATGCCTTGGATGCTGAGCGAATTGTGCTCTCCTTGGAGGCACATGTGGTTGAGGTTGAGGCATCCCTTGGTGACCGCCATGGGGGTTTTGATGATGCTGGTTTTGTTGCTGACCGGTGTCTTGTGGCTCCGGTTGTTGTTGATGTTGTTGTTGCGGCTGCGGCTGATCGGCTACACCGGGAGCGTTTTGATAAGGTTGAGGCACGGCTCCTTGTGCTGGCTGGTCAGCTCCGGCTCCTGGTGGGACATGAGGATCTTGTGGTTGTTGCTGCTGGTCAGGGGCTTGCTGTTGGCCACCTTGTGCCGCGGCTTCTCCGCCTTGATTCATTCTTTCTCTTCTTTGCCGCCTAAGTGTTCTTTCAAGTTGGTCAATGTCAAGATCTTCTTCTATGGTATTATCTGGATTAGACCTTCTTGTCATGCACCTAAGAGACACAAAGATAGAGTATTAAGTAAAATTTTTATGGTTTTTAGGATTTTATGAAAAGTAAAATGCAAGAATAAAAAGAACTAGACTAAAAATCAATCAAGAAACTTGAAAGAAATGCAACTCTTCCCCGGAAACGGCGCCAAAAACTTGATGGGGTGTGTGAATCAGGTTTTACCCAATTCTAACTAGATACCGCAAGTGCACGGATCGTAGTGTAGTAGGGGTTATCGAACACAAGGAAGAGTGATCTCGTTTCAAGTCTTTGTCGAATGATAAGTAGCTAGAACAACAAATATGGTTTGTGGTGATCTTGATATCAAATGAAAACAAATGAGTAAGTGAATAAGATTGTAAACAAGATGAGGAAGAAGTTAGGCAAAGGATAATCAATGGAAACACTCAATGAAATGATAAGATTGCATGGGATAAATTATAAACCGCCTTGAACTCACAACACTAATGTATAGCCTTTCCACTTTCGTGGCTCCGGCCACTATGCTTAAACAACCTAATAGACTCAACTTTCGATGGTTATTACAAGTTATAAGCATGCATTAATCAATGTTCAAGTTGTGATTGTTCACTAAATTCCTTAGGTCGACTTTTGGAAGCCTAAGACACTTAGCTCATCCAATACTAGTTTCGGCAATACAACAAGCTTTTGGAGAGTGTATCAACCTAGATTCAAGTTGTTTAGGCGCGCTTTCCTAACAACAAGCATTAAGAACAAGCAAAGATGAAGAACCAAAAGAGTAAATCCCGTTTTATGCAATCAAACAAGTCAAATCATATCATGAGTCCATCGATCTCCCTCGGCCTAACAAGGGGATCTACTCGGACATAGTGCAATCAAACAAGCAAGGCGAGATTGATATCATTATGCAAGTATGAAAAGAGATAAGGGATTGAAAGAGGCTTCTCTGATGAAGAACATGTCGAATCCCTTGATAACATTCGATCCAAAGTACAAAAGAGAAAAGGAGAAGATAGAAATGTAAACAATGAGATGCGAGTGCAATGAGTAGAGCGGCGCCTCCTTCTTCTTTCTGGACTGCGCACCACCTAGGGCTTCTCCTCCTTGACGGCTATTCTCTCTCTTGCACAGACACTCGCGGCTCTCCTCCTTTCAGAGGATAAAAGCAAGCATTTATAGGCTTGAAGTCGCTAGGTTATTGAAGTGCCGGAAAAGGAAAGTTTCCGGTGAGCTGGATCAAGACTTTTGGGACATGAATGGGCCGAGATAAGGCCAAGGAAACCACCAGGAATAGGCTAGGCCTATGTTAAGTCGAGACAAGGTCCATGCCGTGGAATCCCGGGCCGTTTGTGGTACCAAACCTCCATGGGCTTCATTTCCTCGCCTGGCGGACACGTCTTGGGAGAAAAAACGCTTAAACCGCATGTCTGCTTCAAATTGCTTCATTCTACTTCGTCGTGATGCATGACTAAATTATCTATCCATCAAGACCAAGATCATGATTTTTGGACATCCGGAAGACCCCTTTCCGCGGTCATCTTTCGGATGCTCCGGTTCTGTCCGAATGCGAGAATCGGACAAATGGAGTTTTGTTGAGGCTCTTCACTTGGAAACTTGCATGGGTTATGGTTTGAGGCTCTTTTGCTCCCTTTTGATTCCTTTTTGATGTTTTAACCTGTTAAGACTCCAAAACCAACAAATACAAGAAAACTACCTCTAAAGGTATAAAACCTTATTGAAAGTCTTTGAAAACATACAAAAATACTAATTGAAAACATGTAAAATATGATGATATCAGCTTCCCTACCGCAATGTTCTTAACCAGCCAAAGAAAGAGAAAGAGCAAGCTAAGCTTAAGGATCTAGTTAGCCAACTGACAGTCAGGTTACCATTTGTGGATGCTTCCCATATCATACCATCTCTAAGGAAGTACATGAAGGCTATACTTACAAACAATGTCAGTCTAGAAGAGGGAGCTATGATGATCACCAAAGAAGAGTGCAGTGCGATCCTTCAGAATAGAATGCCAGAAAAACTTGATGATCCGGGAAGTTTTGTTCTAGCTTGTGAGATTGGAGGAACACTTTTCGACCGGGCTCTTTGTGATTTGGGATCAAGCGTCAATCTAATGCCCTATTCAGTAGCGAGACTACTAGGGATCACCAACTTTAAACCCACAAAAATCTCTCTTGTTTTTGCAGATCGATCTGTTCGACGCCCCATAGGGGTTGTCTTGGATGTAAACATTATTGTGGGAGGATGCAATATTCCAGCTGATTTCGTGGTCCTGGAATTGGAGCATGAGCCCAAGGATCCTATAATCCTAGGACGGCCCTTCTTAGCCACTGCTGGAGCAATAATAGATGTGAAGAATGGGAAGATTGACCTTCGCTAGGGGGATATTGTCATGAACTTCGAAGTTAACAAAACAATCGATAAACCCACAGTGGATGGTCAAGCCTTTTGGATTGGAGAAATTACAGAGACAAAGGAGGAGATCTTGGAAGAACTACTGCTTCATGATCCTCTTGAATTGGCTTTAACCCGGGCAGAAGAAGAATTCGGTTATGCAGAAAAGGAGGCACAAGGTTTAGTTAAATTCTTGGATTCAGCTGAAGCCTACAAAGAGGTAGTCGCATATATGGATTTGGATGATAATAAATAGAAAGAAGCTGGAGCAGAGAAAGGAAGGCCAGCTCCTCAGCAAAAACCAGACCCATGGTGTCCCTTGAGAGCACCAAAAACAGACCTAAAACAACTCCCTGTTGGGCTAAGGTATGAATATCTCGGTCCAAATGAAACTTATCCTATTATAGTGAATTCTGGACTAACAAATGAGGAGACCGCTTTACTTGTACAAGAATTAAGAAAGCATAGAAAGGCCCTTGGTTATTCTTTGGATGATATAATGATAAGTGGAGATTTTGGCTCATTCTAACCCTTGTTTACTAATGTTTTCTAGAGTCTTTTGAGTCTTTGTCAGGATATTTCAGGTAACTAGGAGGCAATAGGCGAGGATTGGAGCAGCTAGAGCGTTCGGAGCAAAAAGGAGATGAAACTGAACAAAAGAGCCCAACTTACGCAGAAGTACCACTTCTCATCCGGGAGCACCTGCTCCAACTACCCGAAGCAAAATAAGGAAATCTATTTTACCTAGTTGGGATGCGAAGGAATAAAAGGAGAGAGCCGCCCTCTGAACAAACAAAACCATATATTGTCTTAGCTCTACTTTACTCTCAAAGATTTGTAGTGTAAACTTGATCTCTGTGGATTCGATCCCTTCTATACTACTGTGATTGTCTGTGCACTTGCAGTATAATATTTGGATTAAAACCCGTGTTATCAAGTTTTTGGCGCCGTTGCCCGGGGACCAATTGCGTTACCTACGAGTCTAGGACTAGAGTTTAGTCTAAGACCCTGACTTTTACTAACTTTTATTTTAGTCCTTTTTGTTTCTTACAGGTGATGGCTATGGACTACAATGATTGGCCACGAGAAGATGATACCATGTCTGATGAGAACATTCAAGATGAAACATATGAGGAGCCACCACTTGATGAAAATATGCTCACGCCGGAACAAAAAGTGGAGTTGGATAAGCTTTGCAAAGAAAATACAATGTTGGCAAGGAGTGATCTTGCGATCATGATCTGACTGAACATCATGTCGCATCGAGCAGCACTTGAAGGAAGAGATCTCACATTTTATGAGATAGGGATAGCTCAAGCACTTGAAGAGGTAATTTATTGGGTTCCACCATGCCCACTAGAAGGTACATGCGATTCAACCGTGGAAACCCATGATTATGAGGACAGTCACATGCCATGCATTGATGTTGTAGCTTCTAGTGTATACACTCCCATTCTCATTGATGAATGTCATGATTTGATATGTGAGACGCAAAGACTAGACACTCTAAGAGTAGAAAAGCTTGCTAGAGATTACCATGAAATATGTTTTGATATTAATCATCTCAGTGCTTTGAATGCTCATGATCTCGAGTTTAAGTTTCCAGTGCTTGAGGAATCTAAATCTATTCCTGAAGAATCTTACCTAGGAGATGTGTTTGATGTAGATAAAATCTTGAATGAGGCAGAAGGTTCTAAGGACGTTGAGATAGATTTTAGAGAAGAGGATATAGTGTTTTACATGATTGATGGAGATGAAGTTGACTATTTTGTAATGAACTCTTTTAAACCTGAAGTTGACTTTATTTTTCCATCAAATGCATTTGATCCTCATGAACACCTAAGCATCAAAGAAAATTTCAAGTTATATGCTCTATTCGTAGTAGAGTTGTTTGATGTAAAGTTGGCCTCTTTGGCATGGATAGTTGGGTGTTGTTTGCACATGTTGTTTTTTCCAATAACATGAGAAGGACAAAAGATGCATTGGCCCAACCTTTTGATTCTTATGATTAACATATGTGCAACGAAGTCAAGCTAATGACTTAAAACAAGCGCTTGGTGGGAGGCAACCCACCGGTAAGAGTCTCTAACTTTGAGTCCTTTTAATTTCTAACCACTAATTTTTAGTTTCGTTTTTCTGTTTCAAAAAAAAATAATAATAATAATAATAAAGGAAAGACAAGAATTTGTTCTTCCCCATCGGTCACTTTTAAAAGTGGAAGGTCGATGGGAGTGCCCTATGGAAATCTCCAGCAGGCTCACCCAAGAAAGAAGATAACGCGGAAAAATCGTCGGAGCACCCTATTCTGATCCGGAGCACCTGTTCCGCTAGGGTGCTCGCCATGCGCGAACCAGGTAAGTTTTCTTAAACCCGAAATCGATTCAAATCCGGTTAAATTTCACAATTGATTGCTTTAAACCCTCGGGTTCTCCGAAAACCGGACCGATTTCGTTTTTAAAACCCCCCTCGTCGCTTCCTTTTCTCTCCTCACACGACGGTTTCCTTCTTTTTCTGCCTCTCCCTCTCGATTTTTCTCAAACTCTAATTCTCTGGATTCTCAACCGTTTCAAGCAATTTTTGAGTCTAAACCAGTCGGATTTCTCTCCTCTCTCTGCATCCCTCATCAATTTCGCAAACCAAGCAAGGTATCTCTCTGAAACCCCCTTTTACAGTAGCGATTTTGATGGGTAATGTGAACTTCTGGGTGATATACTACTTGATTTGCTTGCTCACATATGTTCTAGATGGTATAATGATTGATTGCGACTTAATTGTGAGAGATTTTGTTGCAAATTTAATACATGCAAAATATATAGAAATATGGAAAAAGTGGGTATATTGTGCTAGCGAAATTCTAGTTGTGTGATTTCCGTCGGTTTACTCTTGTGTTTAGCTGATTGTTGCATCTATGAACTATTTAATCACTTAAGCTATCAAATTTGGAACCGAGTAGATTTTGTTCTTCTTCATTATACTTGGTTTCGCCAAGCACTTGTATCTCATTCTCTTGCGTGTTTGCCTATTTTACAGGATATGGCTCCTAAGCAGAGATTCTCTACGCGGAAGGACAAGCACGTAGCCGGCCCAAGCGACGTCACTTCGTCGACTTACCCTTGGCCGCGACCTGATGGCGTGCCCTTTAACCTTCCCGACGATACCATTCCTGCGAATTCCCACAGCCGCTGGGACCAAGTAGATTGTTTCTACTACAACAAGCTGCTCAATGTCGAGATGGAGCCCACACGTCTGATGTGCGCTGAGACACTCAAGAGACTTGGCATCCACGACCAAGTGAAGAGTATCCTCCTTCACGCCAAGCTCATGGGGTTTGCCTTAGAGACCTCACCTCTTTACCCCGACCTGGCTAGACAGTGCCTCGCCACCGTACGCATCACCTATGCGAATCCGGAGACACCACTGGTCAAGGAAGCCACACTCTCTTTCTTTGCTGGAGGAAAGAAGTACAGCATACCCATGGAGCACTTCTGCGATCTCTACGGGTTCCATTCAGAGGACGCAGACCTTACCTTCCCGACGAAATTCGGCGTCGCGTCTCGTTTCTGGCAGACCATCGCCAACGGACCTTACCAGTCCAACTCCGCCAGCCAGTCTCTTATCCGCAACCCTGCTGTGCGCATCTGCGCAAGAATCATCAGCCAGATGCTTTTCAACCGAGACGCCGGCAACAAAGTCCACATGGATGAGCTGATGTTGCTATACTATGGCTGCAGAGAGATCGTGCGCGAGCCATTTGGCAAAGAGTTCGCCGTGGAACACTCCATCAGCCTTGGCACTCAGCGGCCCCTTCTGAGCGACTCTCACGTCGTAGGCGCCGCACCGACAGCAACGAAAGTCAGAGTCCGGAGGAACACACCACTCGGTGATTCCCAGTAACATCTTTCCTCCATCATTTTATCATATTCTTTTTATTTCTCTTTATTTTAGACACTTCTCAGATTTATTCTCACACCGGGGACGGTGTGGAGTAAGTCAGGGGGAGGGTCGCTTTCTGCACTTCTTTATTTTCTTTCTTTTGTTATTTGAGTCAATCTTTTGTTTTTGTTTCATTGAGTCAGTTCGTCGTATGAGTCAAGTCAAAACTTATGTGGGAATTAGGACCAAGATCTATGATGAGTCTTAAACCATTAGCGAGCTGATACCTCGATTTTACCATCTCTCTAGTGACCATTGCTGCAGAATTAGAGTACAAGGACGAGCTGAAGCTTCTACACAATCGGATCCTAATCCGTCCAGAATATTTTCCCTCCCATCGAGGTTTCATCCGAATGACATAGACTCTATTTTATCTGGATTAAACTGAACTTTAAATACTTCTTGTTTTGGGCACTAGATAGTGGAGCGAGTTACACCATACATATTCAGGACTTCTTTTCCCTTTATACCGCTCTTGCTGATCCTGAATAGCTAGCTCATCTTTAGCTAGTACCCACCAAAAAGCCTAACCACTTTTCAACCCATATGTACTCTTGTGTTTTTATCTCTCTCTTATATGCAGATGTGTGCTAAAGGGTCGGAGAGAACAGGACTGACGCAACCTCTAACTCACTCTTGCTGAAGAATCGTGAGTGTAGGAGAAAATGAGCACCTGCTCTCAACTTTGGAGCACCCGCTCCGAGCAGACCATCAAGAAAATTCAAGTCGTCCAGTTGTTTGGGGTACGATATCTATTGTCTCATTCTTTGTGTCTTACGGGACATGCATATGTATAGACCCCCTTCATCCTTCCACCTTTCATTTTCTTAAAAAAATAAAAAAAATAAAAAATTGTGCAAAAATATAATTCGAAGGATGAAGGAAAGGGTCTCAAAAACTCGAAGACACATGTCCCTTAGCACGTGACAAGCCCCGTGGAAGAAGAAGTGGAGTTTGGAGTTTGTTAATCAAGAAAGAAGGAGAGTGATTAGAGGTTGTGGACATCAACAAGTCCATTCTCTCTTTGCCATTTTGTGCAACATCTTGCATCTACCATCGAAAAAATGGTAACCCTCTAAACACTACTCTAACATCCGTAAACCAAAGAAACAGAGTTTTTCTTTGGTGTCGATCGACACCAGTGTTCAGTGTCGATCGACACCGGTCCGAATTCGCGAATCCGGTTTGATTTAAGTCGATAGAATTTCCAGTTTGGTTCAAGGGAACCCTAGGTTTCGCGATAAAAAGCTGTGGCCGCCTGGTTTTTGTCGTGTTGCGACTTGGGAGAAGAGAGGAGAGGCGATTGTGGTGTTCGTGTTCGATTTGTGGAGTTTCTGGGTTGATCTGAGGCTAATCCTTGCTGTTCTTCATCTCCTTCATCTTCCTTAAGCCGAATCAAGGTGAGTGCGTGACTGTAGGTCCGTAAATGATAGATGGGAAATTATAACTTGATGGATGCGAATTGTTCTTGATGTTTTGATGTTTTCTGGATTGATTTCGTGTTGATTGTTGAATTTAATCGTGTTCTGAGTTGATTGATTCTCGTTTGTGTGTTTTTGGGTTCCGATCTGTTGCAGTCGGATTCGGCCAGACGATCGAGTGTCGATCGACACCAAGTTTGGTGTCGGTCGACACCACCGGCCCAATCTGGTTTAATCCGATTTTGATTGATTGTTAGAATAATGGTTTAATGTGGTTTAAATCGAATTTAATTGGTTATTACGGTTTAAATGGTTTAATTGAATTAAATGGTTAATTTAATTGGTTTAATTAATTATTTTCGGAATAATAATTAATTAATATTATTACTTAATTTTTGGAAATTATTTAATAATTATTTGGAATAGTCTAGAATTTACGTAAATGACCTATAGACAGGATGATCGTCTCACTGAGTATTTGTGATAATACTCACGCAACTCCATTCCAATGTGTTGCAGGTAAAGGCAAAGTGTGATCGCGGAATCAGGACCGGAGGAAGAGGATGATAGGAATTCATGTTTATTTTTTTATTTGATTTCATTTAAGTTGTTAGACTTATTTGTTTTATTATTTGTTTCCGCTGATATTTGTTGAATTTATTGATTTATTTATTTAAAGACTTTTTAAGACTTCCGCTAGAATTGTTTAAGTTTAATTAAAAAAAAAAAAGTGTTGGTTGTTTCATTTTGGTATCAGAGCCTAGACGGTTTTAGGACGTGTTAGGTTGATAGTTTTAGTATCATCCACTTCGGGCTTCAGTAGATTCCGCGGTAAGTTTTTGTGTTTGTGTTGTTGGTTTTTGTTTTTAGTTCTCACCTCTTTTCCGTTTTTAGTTAGATGGACGGAGCTGCGAGAGGTCGTGGTAGAGGTCGCGGCAGAGGCCGTGGCATAGGCCGTGGTCGTGGTCGTGGAGCGCAGGCGGATTCGGGTGAGAGTGCGGTGTCGAGTGTGGCGACTGCGTCGGTGACCCAGTCAGGGGCCGGTGAGGCCAGTTTGGGCGCGAGTGTGAGCGCGGGAGTCGGGGCTGCCCCGGTGGTGGTTGCTGCTCCAGCTCCGGGTCTGGGTGACCAGTTTATGGGGGTCCTGACACAGATTTTGGTACGTCTTCCGCAGGCGGCTCCAGAGCAGGCGCCGGGTGATCCTCCGGTGGCGGGGGCACAACAGGGTGCCGAGTTCGTTGGTCATCAGCAGGCTGCTGGTTTTGTCGGGCAGCAGGGCGCTGCGGGTTTCGGTCAGCCGGGTGCGGCTGGTGTTGGGCAGCATGGCGCTGCAGTTGCTGGGCATCCCCCTTACCTCGAGATGATGAGGGAGATGCAGCGTATCGGGACGCCTTTCTTTTAGGGCGGTGTTGGTCCGGAGCAGGCCGACGAGTGGAGATCGAGACTGGAGCGGAATTTCCAGTCGATCAGGTGTCTAGTGCAGTACCAGGTGGAGATAGCTATCCACTATCGGAGTGGTGACGCACATTTGTGGTGGCGGGCCATAGCGGGGAGGAGAGCGTTTTGGACTTGGTGAGGTTTCTCGATGAGGTTTCTTGCCTTAGTTCAGGGGGACCGTTCAGTGCGCGAGTACGCCGCAGAGTTCAGCAGGCTAGTGGTGCATGCCGGTTTCGGCATGGGCGGTGAGCGCATGATACTTGGGAGGTTCTTTACGGGGCTTCAAGTATCCGGCAGACATGTCAGACTCGTGAGTACGCTTCGAGGGCGGACTTGGTAGAGTTGGCGGCTTCGATTGATGAGGATCAGCGTGAGGAGGCTGGTCGAGTAGCAGTGCCGTCTACAGTTGTTCCTGCTACCCAGCCTAGGGGCCAGCAGCAACAGCAGCAGTCGCAGCAGCGCCGAGGTGCGAGTTACGGTTCTGGTTCGGGCAGGGGCGGCAAGCCCGCGCAGGGCCAAAAGAGGAGTCGGGAGGAGGTTTCGGTAGTTAGCCGTTTCCTGCGTGGTTCTTGTTTCAAGTGCGGGAGTATGGAGCACAGATTGGCTAGCTGTCCCAAGAGGGAGGTGCCTCGGGAGGTGCCTCAGGATACTAGGGTGTGTTTCCATTGTGGAGAGCCGGGGCACGTCAGGCCGATGTGTCCCAAGTTGCGGAGTCTGACAGTTGCAGCGGTCCAGCCGTTGGCGGCTCGGCCAGTGAGTCAGATTTCAGGAGTGCAGACTGCGGGTCAGAGTGGAGCTGCACCGCGGGGCTACTCTACGGTGGAGACGGGCCAGACGAGTCAGGCCGGTTCGATCACAGGTATACTTATCGACTCAGACTTCGTAAATTATTTAAAGTTTTTAGGTGATGTTGTTTGGTTGCGATATTTTTGCCTGTGATAGTTTTTAACAAGGTCTCATAGTTTCGAGTGTGTAGGGACCTTGTTAGTGGGTGGCGTTGAGTCACACGTTTTGTTCGATTCTGGAGCGTCTAATTGCTTCATTAATCCGGAGTGTGCCGAGAGTAGAGGTATCGAGAGTAGCGCTGGTGAGCGTTCGAGCATGGTCAAGGTGGCTGGAGGTGGTTTCCTGGCTACTTCGGACTGTGCTAGAGGCGTCGATATTCAGATTGCGGGGCAGTCGATGCCAGCAGATTTGGTTATTAGTCCGGTGGAGCTATACGACGTCATTTTGGGGATGGACTGGTTATCTCTTCACCGTGTCCATCTGGATTGCTACACAGGCAGAGTGGTCTTTGAGCGGGACGACGGGAGGTTAGTGTTTTAGGGAGTGAGACCGACTTCCGGGAGTATAGTGATTTCGGCGATTCAGGCAGAGCAGTTGATTGAGCGGGGCTGCGAGGCCTATTTGGCGACGATCACTATGATGGAGTCCAGCAGTGAGGTGGCTATTGGGGATATTCAGGTTGTTCGGGAGTTCTAGGATGTTTTTCAGTCATTGACGGGGTTGCCACCATCTCGGTCAGACCCTTTCACGATTGAGCTAGAGCCAGGGACAGCACCGATATCCAAGACACCTTACAGAATGGCTCCAGCTGATTTGGCTGAGCTGAAGAAGAAGCTAGAGGACCTTTTGAGCAAAGGGTTCATTCGACCGAGTGTTTCACCGTGGGGAGCACCGGTGTTGTTTGTGAAGAAGAAGGATGGGAGTTTCCGGCTGTGTATCGATTACCGGGGACTCAACCGAGTCACTGTGAAGAACAGGTACCCTCTCCCGAGGATTGATGAGTTGTTGGATCAGCCGAGGGATGCTACTTGGTTCTCCAAGATTGACTTGGCATCGGGTTATCATCAGATCCCGATAGATGAGACAGATGTTCGGAAGACGGCATTCCGGACTAGGTATGGGCACTTTGAGTTTGTGGTCATGCCTTTTGGTTTGACTAATGCACCAGCTGCATTTATGAGGTTGATGAACGACGTGTTCAGAGAGTATTTGGACGTGAAACAACCAAGCTTTTTTTTTTTTTTAAATAATTAAGTGCGGAAAAACTTAATCAAAATAAACTTCAATAGATAATAAATAATTATTTAATTCAAACAACCAAATTCAATTCTATAAATAAAACACTAACAACCTAAACACCAGGTTTGCACAACAATTAAGTAAAATCCAAAACACCAAAACAATTCTATCATCCTCTCTCTGGCCCGATTCCGCGATCACACTTTCTTTCTACCTGCATCACATTAGGGAAAAAGAGATGCATAAGTATTTAATAAATATTTAGTGAGGCAATCACCCCGCCTACAGGCCAATTACGCAATTTAAAACACTTTTAAAATAATATTAATAATTACCACAGTTATTAAATTCACTTATTTTAATTATTAAATAATTTCAACAATTAAATAATAATTTTCACACACTTAAATAATTTTCACAATTATTTTAAATCATTTCATTAATTTAAATTCACCAATTAAAATTAAATTCCGAATTAAAACCTTTAATTTCCTTAACCGAGTTAAACCGGATTAAACCACTTAATCCAATTAAACTGGTTATTTAAATATCCAGATAACCGGATTAAACAGGACAGTGTCGATCGACACACAGATTGTGTCGGTCGACACCTTGCCCGATGGTGTCGATCGACACCGATCCAGGAGATCGACGCCCGCCGAACGATTTCTAACACAGAAACCCCCAAAAAAATCACAATTATCACACTAAAACTCGATCAAACACAACTATAACTCATAATCAACACGAACTCATCATAAACTCATCAAAACAACAATTCACTTTCGCAATTTCCACTATTTGCGAGCCTACGGTCATGCACTCACCTTGACAACGGATTAAGAGGAAGAAAGGATGAAGAACAGCACAACAACACCTCAGATCAACCTCCATTCTCCAGAAATCACCACCAAACCTCTCTGCCTCCTTTTTCGTTTGCTTTCTCCCAAAAACACAAGGAAAAATTGGCTGGTCGACTTATAAAACGCGACCTTAGGTTTTAACCTAAACCAACCACTAAACCGGCGATTGAAATCGAACCAGAAATCAATTCGCCCGACCGGTGTCGATCGACACCCCACAAAAACCACGCTTTCTGGTTTACGGATGTTACAATTCTCCCCCACTAACTGGATTCGACCTCGAATCCCAACACGACACGTCTACCACAGACGCAACTCGTCTACCACAGACGCAAACTCGTCTACCACAGACGAAAACTCGTCTACCACAGACGCTAACTCGTCTACCACAGACGCTAACTCGTCTACCGCAGACGAGAGAAATCCGGCCCACATGGCCAACACTAAAGATCCTCACCTGATCCCGGGACTTATATCTAAACTTATGTCATATGCACGTTTCACAGATATCTTTACTCTTAATTCAAATCTGCCAGAGAACACTATCTCCTTGTTACTTATTACGCGACACACTAGTCACTAATAAGCAAACATATCATATCACTTATACTTGAGGTAGCGACCCTCTCGTATAAGTCTATTAGAGAATACTATCTCTATAAGGGAACACTATCTCTTGGCAAGAGTTATTCAGGACACCACGGCCCTTAGAGTAAAAATTCTGAAACGTCTATAACATAGTGAATAGATTTGTTTCACGACCATCTGGTCAACACACTTGTAACATCCAAGCCACCAAAACCCAAAAATGAGGCAAACACCATCTCATATAATTCCAAAAATGTATATCGGTACAACACAAAACGAAAATACATAAGTCCAAAGAAAACAACAAAAACATAGCACCACGCTATCACAACTAGAACCACAAAGACGAAGAAGCTCACTCGACGACCTGCTTGTCGAACCACTTCCTGAACTTCAGCTTCATCTTTGCCTCTGGCTCCTAAGTCTGCTCCTCTGTGCCACTACAGTCCCACAAGACTCTCAACAATGGCACCCTCTTGTTCCGCAGAACCTTGACTCTCCTCTCGAGAATCCTCACAGGAACCGCCGGAACCGTCATATCTGGCTGAAGATCCTCCGGAATCTCCGCCACTAACTCCTCGGATAAAAAGCTGTGGCCGCCTGGTTTTTGTCGTGTTGCGACTTGGGAGAAGAGAGGAGAGGCGATTGTGGTGTTCGTGTTCGATTTGTGGAGTTTCTGGGTTGATCTGAGGCTAATCCTTGCTGTTCTTCATCTCCTTCATCTTCCTTAAGCCGAATCAAGGTGAGTGCGTGACTGTAGGTCCGTAAATGATAGATGGGAAATTATAACTTGATGGATTCGAATTGTTCTTGATGTTTTGATGTTTTCTGGATTGATTTCGTGTTGATTGTTGAATTTAATCGTGTTCTGAGTTGATTGATTCTCGTTTGTGTGTTTTTGGGTTCCGATCTGTTGCAGTCGGATTCGGCCAGACGATCGAGTGTCGATCGACACCAAGTTTGGTGTCGGTCGACACCACCGGCCCAATCTGGTTTAATCCGATTTTGATTGATTGTTAGAATAATGGTTTAATGTGGTTTAAATCGAATTTAATTGGTTATTACAGTTTAAATGGTTTAATTGAATTAAATGGTTAATTTAATTGGTTTAATTAATTATTTTCGGAATAATAATTAATTAATATTATTACTTAATTTTTGGAAATTATTTAATAATTATTTGGAATAGTCTAGAATTTACGTAAATGACCTATAGACAGGATGATCGTCTCACTGAGTATTTGTGATAATACTCACGCAACTCCATTCCAATGTGTTGCAGGTAAAGGCAAAGTGTGATCGCGGAATCGGGACCGGAGGAAGAGGATGATAGGAATTTATGTTTTTTTTTTTTTTGATTTCATTTAAGTTGTTAGACTTATTTGTTTTATTATTTGTTTCCGCTGATATTTGTTGAATTTATTGATTTATTTATTTAAAGACTTTTTAAGACTTCCGCTAGAATTGTTTAAGTTTAATTAAAAAAAAAAAAGTGTTGGTTGTTTCATTTTGGTATCAGAGCCTAGACGGTTTTAGGACGTGTTAGGTTGATAGTTTTAGTATCATCCACTTCGGGCTTTAGTAGATTCCGCGGTAAGTTTTTGTGTTTGTGTTGTTGGTTTTTGTTTTTAGTTCTCACCTCTTTTCCGTTTTTAGTTAGATGGACGGAGCTGCGAGAGGCCGTTGTAGAGGTCGCGGCAGAGGCCGTGGCAGAGGCCGTGGTCGTGGTCGTGGAGCGCAGGCGGATTCGGGTGAGAGTGCGGTGTCGAGTGTGGCGACTGCGTCGGTGACCCAGTCAGGGGCCGGTGAGGCCAGTTTGGGCGCGAGTGTGAGCGCGGGAGTCGGGGCTGCCCCGGTGGTGGTTGCTGCTCCAGCTCCGGGTCTGGGTGACCAGTTTATGGGGGTCCTGACACAGATTTTGGTACGTCTTCCGCAGGCGGCTCCAGAGCAGGCGCCGGGTGATCCTCCGGTGGCGGGGGCACAACAGGGTGCCGAGTTCGTTGGTCATCAGCAGGCTGCTGGTTTTGTCGGGCAGCAGGGCGCTGCGGGTTTCGGTCAGCCGGGTGCGGCTGGTGTTGGGCAGCATGGCGCTGCAGTTGCTGGGCATCCCCCTTACCTCGAGATGATGAGGGAGATGCAGCGTATCGGGACGCCTTTCTTTTAGGGCGGTGTTGGTCCGGAGCAGGCCGACGAGTGGAGATCGAGACTGGAGCGGAATTTCCAGTCGATCAGGTGTCTAGTGCAGTACCAGGTGGAGATAGCTATCCACTATCGGAGTGGTGACGCACATTTGTGGTGGCGGGCCATAGCGGGGAGGCGAGCGTTTTGGACTTGGTGAGGTTTCTCGATGAGGTTTCTTGCCTTAGTTCAGGGGGACCGTTCAGTGCGCGAGTACGCCGCAGAGTTCAGCAGGCTAGTGGTGCATGCCGGTTTCGGCATGGGCGGTGAGCGCATGATACTTGGGAGGTTCTTTACGGGGCTTCAAGTATCCAGCAGACATGTCAGACTCGTGAGTACGCTTCGAGGGCGGACTTGGTAGAGTTGGCGGCTTCGATTGAGGAGGATCAGCGTGAGGAGGCTGGTCGAGTAGCAGTGCCGTCTGCAGTTGTTCCTGCTACCCAGCCTAGGGGCCAGCAGCATTAACAGCAGCAGTCGCAGCAGCGCCGAGGTGCGAGTTACGGTTCTGGTTCGGGCAGGGGCGGCAAGCCCGCGCAGGGCCAAAAGAGGAGTCGGGAGGAGGTTTCGGTAGTTAGCCGTTTCCTGCGTGGTTCTTGTTTCAAGTGCGGGAGTATGGAGCACAGATTGGCTAGCTGTCCCAAGAGGGAGGTGCCTCGGGAGGTGCCTCAGGATACTAGGGTGTGTTTCCATTGTGGAGAGCCGGGGCACGTCAGGCCGATGTGTCCCAAGTTGCGGAGTCTGACAGTTGCAGCGGTCCAGCCGTTGGCGGCTCGGCCAGTGAGTCAGATTTCAGGAGTGCAGACAGCGGGTCAGAGTGGAGCTGCACCGCGGGGCTACTCTACGGTGGAGACGGGCCAGACGAGTCAGGCCGGTTCGATCACAGGTATACTTATCGACTCAGACTTCGTAAATTATTTAAAGTTTTTAGGTGAAATTGTTTGGTTGCGATATTTTTGCCTGTGATAGTTTTTAACAAGGTCTCATAGTTTCGAGTGTGTAGGGACCTTGTTAGTGGGTGGCGTTGAGTCACACGTTTTGTTCGATTCTGGAGCGTCTAATTGCTTCATTAATCCGGAGTGTTCCGAGAGTAGAGGTATCGAGAGTAGCGCTGGTGAGCGTTCGAGCATGGTCAAGGTGGCTGGAGGTGGTTTCCTGGCTACTTCGGACTGTGCTAGAGGCGTCGATATTCAGATTGCGGGGCAGTCGATGCCAGCAGATTTGGTTATTAGTCCGGTGGAGCTATACGACGTCATTTTGGGGATGGACTGGTTATCTCTTCACCGTGTCCATCTGGATTGCTACACAGGCATAGTGGTCTTTGAGCGGGACGACGGGAGGTTAGTGTTTTAGGGAGTGAGACCGACTTCCGGGAGTATAGTGATTTCGGCGATTCAGGCAGAGCAGTTGATTGAGCGGGGCTGCGAGGCCTATTTGGCGACGATCACTATGATGGAGTCCAGCAGTGAGGTGGCTATTGGGGATATTCAGGTTGTTCGGGAGTTCTAGGATGTTTTTCAGTCATTGACGGGGTTGCCACCATCTCGGTCAGACCCTTTCACGATTGAGCTAGAGCCGGGGACAGCACCGATATCCAAGAAACCTTACAGAATGGCTCCAGCTGAGTTGGCTGAGCTGAAGAAGCAGCTAGAGGACCTTTTGAGCAAAGGGTTCATTCGACCGAGTGTTTCACCGTGGGGAGCACCGGTGTTGTTTGTGAAGAAGAAGGATGGGAGTTTCCGGCTGTGTATCGATTACCGGGGACTCAACCGAGTCACTGTGAAGAACAGGTACCCTCTCCCGAGGATTGATGAGTTGTTGGATCAGCTGAGGGGTGCTACTTGGTTCTCCAAGATTGACTTGGCATCGGGTTATCATCAGATCCCGATAGATGAAGCAGATGTTCGGAAGACGGCATTCCGGACTAGGTATGGGCATTTTGAGTTTGTGGTCATGCCTTTTGGTTTGACTAATGCACCAGCTGCATTTATGAGGTTGATGAACGACGTGTTCAGGGAGTATTTGGACGTGAAACAACCAAGCTTTTTTTTTTTTTTAAATAATTAAGTGCGGAAAAACTTAATCAAAATAAACTTCAATAGATAATAAATAATTATTTAATTCAAACAACCAAATTCAATTCTATAAATAAAACACTAACAACCTAAACACCAGGTTTGCACAACAATTAAGTAAAATCCAAAACACCAAAACAATTCTATCATCCTCTCTCTCTGGCCCGATTCCGCGATCACACTTTCTTTCTACCTGCATCACATTAGGGAAAAAGAGATGCATAAGTATTTAATAAATATTTAGTGAGGCAATCACCCCACCTACAGGCCAATTACGCAATTTAAAACACTTTTAAAATAATATTAATAATTACCACAATTATTAAATTCACTTATTTTAATTATTAAATAATTTCAACAATTAAATAATAATTTTCACACACTTAAATAATTTTCACAATTATTTTAAATCATTTCATTAATTTAAATTCACCAATTAAAATTAAATTCCGAATTAAAACCTTTAATTTCCTTAACCGAGTTAAACCGGATTAAACCACTTAATCCAATTAAGCTAGTTATTTAAATATCCAGATAACCGGATTAAACAGGACGGTGTCGATCGACACACAGATTGTGTCGGTCGACACCTTGCCCGATGGTGTCGATCGACACCGATCCAGGAGATCGACGCCCGAACGATTTCTAACACAGAAACCCCCAAAAAAATCACAATTATCACACTAAAACTCGATCAAACACAACTATAACTCATAATCAACACGAACTCATCATAAACTCATCAAAACAACAATTCACTTTCGCAATTTCCACTATTTGCGAGCCTACGGTCATGCACTCACCTTGACAACGGATTAAGAGGAAGAAAGGATGAAGAACAGCACAACAACACCTCAGATCAACCTCCATTCTCCAGAAATCACCACCAAACCTCTCTGCCTCCTTTTTCGTTTGCTTTCTCCCAAAAACACAAGGAAAAATTGGCTGGTCGACTTATAAAACGCGACCTTAGGTTTTAACCTAAACCAACCACTAAACCGGCGATTGAAATCGAACCAGAAATCAATTCGCCCGACCGGTGTCGATCGACACCCCACAAAAACCACGCTTTCTGGTTTACGGATGTTACAATTCTCCCCCACTAACTGGATTCGACCTCGAATCCCAACACGACACGTCTACCACAGACGCAACTCGTCTACCACAGACGCAAACTCGTCTACCACAGACGAAAACTCGTCTACCACAGACGCTAACTCGTCTACCACAGACGCTAACTCGACTACCACAGACGAGAGAAATCCGGCCCACATGGCCAACACTAAAGATCCTCACCTGATCCCGGGACTTATATCTAAACTTATGTCATATGCACTTTTCACAGATATCTTTACTCTTAATTCAAATCTGCCGGAGAACACTATCTCCTTGTTACTTATTACGCGACACACTAGTCACTAATAAGCAAACATATCATATCACTTATACTTGAGGTAGCGACCCTCTCGTATAAGTCTATTAGAGAATACTATCTCTATAAGGGAACACTATCTCTTGGCAAGAGTTATTCAGGACACCACGGCCCTTAGAGTAAAAATTCTGAAACGTCTATAACATAGTGAATAGATTTGTTTCACGACCATCTGGTCAACACACTTGTAACATCCAAGCCACCAAAACCCAAAAATGAGGCAAACACCATCTCATATAACTCCAAAAATGTATATCGGTACAACACAAAACGAAAATACATAAGTCCAAAGACAACAACAAAAACATAACACCACGCTATCACAACTAGAACCACAAAGACGAAGAAGCTCACTCGACGACCTGCTTGTCGAACCACTTCCTGAACTTCAGCTTCATCTTTGCCTCTGGCTCCTAAGTCTGCTCCTCTGTGCCACTACAGTCCCACAAGACTCTCAACAATGGCACCCTCTTGTTCCGCAGAACCTTGACTCTCCTCTCGAGAATCCTCACAGGAACCGCCGGAACCGTCATATCTGGCTGAAGATCCTCCAGAATCTCCGCCACTAACTCCTCAGATGGATGCAGACACCTCCGCAACATCGAAACATGGAACACCTTGTGAAAGGCGCTCATAATCGGTGGCAACTCCAACCGATAAGCCACAGGTCCAACTCGCTCCACCACCGGGAACGGACCCATAAACCGCGGACTTAGCTTGTTCTCTGCTATAGACCTGTTAGGGCCTCTCAACATAGCCATCTTGAGATACACTCTATCTCCCACCTGAAACTCAAGCTCACGCCTCCGCCTATAAGCATAACTCCGCTGTCTATCCTGAGCCTCCTTCATGTTCAGCCTCAAAACACGGATCTTGTCCGTCGTTTCCTGAACAAAGGTCGCTCCAAACATGATGCGCTCCCCCACTTGGGTCCAGCATAAGGGTGTCCTACATGGCCTCCCATACAAAGCCTCATAAGGAGCCATGCCAATACTAGACTGAAAACTATTGTTATAGGCAAACTCCGCCAAACACAGATGATCAGCCCAATGGCCACCCCAATCCAACACACACATCCTCAGCAAATCCTCCAAAGTCTGTATAGTCCTCTCTGACTGCCCATCTGTCTGCGGATGATAAGCTGTACTCATATGCACCTTAGTGCCCAACTCTGTCTGAAATGCACTCCAAAACTCTGAGGCAAATCTCGGATCTCTATCCGACACAATACTGGCTGGCACACTATGCAGCCTCACAATCTCTCGCACAAACTTCCTAGCCAAAACAACAGCCCCATCTGTCTTCTTGATGGCCAAGAAATGCGTGGACTTGGTCAAACGATCCACAATGACCCAAATCGCATCAAACGTCCGTGAGATAGGTAATCCCACCACAAAATCCATCGTGATCATATCCCACTTCCACTCTAGAATGGGTAAGCTCTGCAAAAGTCCACCTAGAACCTGATGCTCTGCCTTGACCAACGAACACGTGTTGCACCTCGCAACCCAATCTGCCACATCTCTCTTCATCCCGACCCAGTGATAATACCGTTTGAGGTCACGGTACATCTTGGTCACGGTATAACTTGCTCGGATGACCCTCTCTCAAGACCTCTCGTCTCAACTCCTATTAATTGGGCACACAAACTCGCCCACGGAGCACAATCGTCCCATTCGCCGAGACCTGATACTCAGAACCAGCTGCCCGCGATGCATCAATCAAACCCTGATCATCCTGCTGAGCCAATTTGATCCTACTGAGTAAGTATGCCTGATCAGCTGCCTTCAAACCCAAAGGCTCCTCTGAAATAGCACAAAGCCGCAATGTACTAATCTCGCTGACCAAAGCCTCAACATCCTGCTCTCTGGCTGAATCAACCCTCCGTCGACTCAACGCATCTGCCACCAAGTTGGCCTTGCCTGGATGATACACAATATACAGATCATAATCCGCCAGAAACTCTACCCAACGCGCCTGCCTCGCATTCAGCAAAGGCTGAGTGAAAATGTGCTGCAAACTCTTGTGATCCGTAAAGATCTGCACAGCACCACCATAGAGATAAGACCTCCAAATCTTGAGTGCGAAGACCACCGCTCCCAACTGAAGATCGTGTGTAGGGCGGTTGCGCTCACTGCCCTGCAACTGCCTCGAAGCATAGGCGATCACTCTGCCCTCCTGCATCAAGACGCAACCCAAACCAACACCTGAAGCATCTGTATACACCAGATAAGGCTTCCCCGGGTCGGGTAATGCCAACACTGGTGTAGAAGTCAACATCTCCTTGAGCTTCCCAAAGCTCTCCTCGCACTCCGGCGACCACACAAACGGCACATCCTTGCCAGTCAACCTCGTCATCGGCTGAGATATACTCGCAAAGCCCCTGACAAACCTCCTGTAGTAGCCTGCTAAACCCAGAAAACTCCTGATCTCTGTAGCACTACTCGGGCTAGGCCAATCTTTGATAGCCTCGATCTTAGCCGGATCCACAGAAACTCCCTCTGCAGAAATAATATGGCCAAGAAACCCCATCTCTCTCTGCCAAAAGCTGCACTTGCTCAACTTAGCAAACAGCTTCTGCTCTCGAAGCTTCTCCAACACAAGCCTCAAATGAGTCGTATGCTCCTCTGGACTCCTCGAATACACCAAGATGTCATCGATGAAGATAATGACGAACACATCCAAAAACTCTATGAACACGTCGTTCATCAACCTCATAAATGCTGCTGGCGCATTCGTCAAACCGAAGGGCAACACCACAAACTCAAAATGCCGATACCTCGTCCTGAACGCCGTCTTGCAAACATCTGCCTCATCTATCAGAATCTGATGATAACTCGATGCCAAGTCAATCTTGGAGAACCAAGTAGCACCACTCAACTGATCCAACAACTCATCAATCCTCGGGAGTGGATACCTGTTCTTCACTGTGACTCGGTTAAGTCCCCGGTAATCGATGCACAACCGGAAACTGCCATCATTCTTCTTCACGAACAACACCGGTGCTCCCCACGGCGAAACACTCGGCCGAATGAACCCTTTGCTCAAAAGGTCCTCTAGCTGCTTCTTCAGCTCTGCCAACTCTGCTGGCGCCATCCTGTAAGGCATCTTCGATATCGGCGCTGTCCCGGGCTCTAACTCAATCGTGAAAGGATCTGACCGAGATGTACCATGACCTCAAACGGTATTATCATTGGGTCGGGATGAAGAGAGATGTGGCAGATTAGGTTGCGAGGTGCAACACTTGTTCCTTGGTCAAGGCAGAGCATCAGGTGCCTGGTGGTCTTTTGCAGAGTTTGCCCATTCCAGAGTGGAAGTGGGATATGATCACTATGGATTTTGTTGTGGGATTGCCTATCTCACGGACATTCGATGCTATTTGGGTCATTGTGGATCGCTTGACCAAGTCAGCACATTTCTTGGCCATCAAGAAGATAGATGGAGCGGCTGTCTTGGCTAGGAAGTTTGTGCGAGAGATTGTGAGACTGCATGGAGTGTCAGCCAGTATTGTGTCGGATAGAGATCCGAGGTTTGCCTCAGAGTTTTGGAGGGCATTTCAGACTGAGATGGGCACTAAGGTGCATATGAGTACATCTTATCATCCGCAGACAGATGGGCAGTCAGAGAGGACTATTCAGACTTTGGAGGATTTGCTGAGGATGTGTGTTTTGGATTGGGGTGGCCATTGGGCTAATCATCTGTGTTTGGCAGAGTTTGCCTATAACAACAGTTTTCAGTCTAGTATTGCCATGGCTCCTTTTGAGGCTTTGTATGGGAGGCCATGCAGGACACCGTTATGCTGGACCCAAGTGGGGGAGCGCAGCATGTTTGGAGCTACTTTTGTTCAAGAGACGACGGAGAAGATCCGTGTCTTGAGGCTGAACATGAAGGAGGCTCAGGACAGACAGAGGAGTTACGCAGATAGGCGGCGACGTGAGCCTGAGTTTCAGGTGTGAGATAGAGTTTATCTCAAGATGGCTATGTTGAGAGGCCCTAACAGGTCTATAGCATAGAACAAGCTCAGTCCGCGTTTTATGGGCCCGTTTCCGGTGGTGGAGCGAGTTGGGCCAGTGGCTTATCGGTTGGAGTTGCCACCGATTATGAGCGCCGTTCACAAGGTGTTTCATGTTTCTATGTTGAGGAGGTGTTTGCATCCTTCAGAGGAGTTGGTGGCTGAGATTCTAGAGGATCTTCAGCCAGATATGACGGTTCCGGCAGTTCCTGTGAGGATTCTTGAGAGGAGAGTCAAGGTTCTGTGGAACAAGAGGGTGCCATTGTTGAGAGTCTTGTGGGACTGTAGTGGCACAGAGGAGCAGACTTGGGAGCCAGAGGCAAAGATGAAGCTGAAGTTCGGAAAGTGGTTCGACAAGCAGGCTGAGGAGTGAGCTTCTTCATCTTTGTGGTTCTAGTCTTGTTTTTGGTTTTGGTGTTGTTGTTTCTGGATTTATGTATTTTCGTTTTTGTTGTACGATATACATTTTTGGAGTTATATGAAATGGAGTTTTTGCCTCATATTTTGGTTCGTGTTTGGATGTTACAAGTTTCTTTGGCCGGTGGGGTCATTGAAAATTTTAGTCATATGATTATACGCGTTTCAGAATTATTACTTGATACAGTCTAGAGACGGTGGTGTCTTTAGAGTAGACGGTGGTGTCTACATTTGGGACGGTGGGTGCCCGGCAGACTTATATTTGGGGGTCGCTACCTCAGTATAAGTGGATATTATGACGGTGGTGTCACGGTATAGATATTGTGACGGTGGTGTCTCAGTATAGAGTTTTGTGACGGTGGGTCACGGTATTGAGGAGTAATAATGTCTAGAAACATGCGTATAACATAGGACTAAAATGTGAGTTTTTGAGGTCTTGGAGAGACGTTTGTGTTGGGATTCGAGGACGAATCCAGTTTAGTGGGGGAGAATTGTAACATCCGTGAACCTGGAAGTTGTTTTGGAAGAGGTATCGGACGACATTAGGGGTTCGGGAGTAGCTTGCATATACTCTTTGAAGTGCGAATTGAGGATTGATTGTACATGTTCTTGTTTGATTGTTGTACAGTCGGTCTAAGGTTCAATCATTTCGAAGAAAATGTGTTAAAAAGCTTCTGAATAACTAGTGTCGATCGACACGAGAGGGGTGTGTCGATCGACACCGGCTATCGTAATTGATTCTGGTTTAAGTCGATCGATTTGCAATTGGAGTTGGTTTGGTCGAGTGGTGTCGACCGACACCAAGGAAGGGTGTCGATCGACATCGGCTATTGGAAAATCGAGCAGTTCGATTCAAGTCGGCTGGTTTTGTCCGGTTTAGGCAACGGAAACCCTATTCTCTGCGACAAAACACTGTAGACGCGTGAGAAAGCTCACTTTTCGAGGCAGGGAGTTTTAAGAGAGAAGGAGCCGATTTCTTGGGCGTTTTTGGAGCTTCTGGGCTTGATCTGTCGCTGTTCATCTTCTTCTCCTTCCTTTCAATCCGTTCTAAGGTGAGTGCGTGACTGTAGGTCCGTTTATCACTAGAGATTTCTTGAGTTTGGAGTTTAGGATGTTATTCTTGAGATGTTCTTCGTATTTTCGTTGATTGATTCGTTTATGGGGGTTGAATCCCATTGATTTGTGTTTATTTGGCTGTTTTCGCACTGTTTCGTTGCTGTTGGCTTTGTGACGTCGGGGCGGTGTCGATCGACACCATTGAGGGTGTCGAACGACACCATTGAGGGTGTCGAACGACACCATTGAGGGTGTCGAACGACACCGATTGAGCTAAGTGTCGCTCGACACCCTTTGTGGTGTCGGTCGACACCTTAGCAGGGGATCGACACCGGTGGGGGTGTCGATCGACACCTTTGCTTTTGGAAGTCTTATGCGTTATCGATCATTGCTGCTGTTGTTTATTGCTTTTGTGTTTGTGGTACTGTCTGGTGGTTGACGTACATGGCCTGTAGGCAGGATGATCCATCCACTCACTAAGTATTTATGGTAATACTTACGCATCTCTATTCCAATGTGATGCAGGTAACAGGAATGTGCCGCCGCGGAATGAGACCGAGAGACGATGAGGATGATAGGCTTTTGATTCTTTATATTTTGATGTGGCGAGCAAACCGTCGGTTTTAGGTTGTTAGTTTATTTCATTAATGTAGCAAACCTGGTGTTAGGTTGCTAGAGTTTATTTATTTTATTGGTTATTGGTTTATTGTTGAACTGATATTTGATTTATTTAATTATTGATTTCTTTCGAGAATTTCCGCATTGATAATTAATTTAATTAAAAAAAAAAAAAACCTTGGTTGTTTCAACACATTTCGAGTGAAAGAATGAAGAGATTGGTAAATGATGGAGTCATTCCGAATGTTGATTTTACCAATCATAAAGAGTGTATAGATTGCATTAAGGGTAAGCAAACTAAACACACTAAAAGAGAAGCCACAAGAAGTACTCAGCTTCTTGAGATCATACATACATGTATTTGTGGACCATTTGATGTTCCCACATTTGGAGGAGAAAATTATTTCATTACCTTCATCGATGATTTTTCACGTTATTGTTATGTCTATCTATTGCATGAAAAGTCTCAATCTGTTGACGCTGTACAAGTGTTCATCACTGAGGTTAAGAGGCAATTAGATAGAAAAGTGAAAATCATAAGGTCAGATAGAGGTGGTGAATTTTATGGCAGGTATGATGAAACAGGACAACATCCTGGACCTTTTGCCATATTACTCCAAAAATTAGGGATTGTGGCACAGTACACAACGCCTGGTTCTCCATGGCAAAATGGTGTAGCAGAAAGGCGGAATCGTAAATATATGGGAATGGTTAAATCCATGATGAGTCGGACTAACTTACCTATATCCTTGTGGATGGATGCATTACGTACAGCAGTATATGTCTTGAATAGGGTTCCAAGCAAGTCAGTTCCAAAGACTCCCTTTGAACTGTGGAAAGGCTGGAAACCTAGTCTGTCACAGCTCCATGTTTGGGGATGTCCAGCTGAAGCAAGAATATACAACCCACATGAAAGGAAATTAGATTTCAGAACGATCAGTGGTTTCTTTATTGGTTACCCTGAGAAATCTAAAGGATATAGAATTTATTGTCCAACCCATAGTACGAGAATTGTTGAAACCAATAATGTCATATTCTATGATAATGGCGATGTTAGTGGGAGTGATAAAGTTAAAGATGTGATCATTCAAGAAATCAGGGTAAATATACATTTACCCTTATTTCATAAAGATGGGAATCTTCCTGTTGTTGAACCGTTGAACAACAAGGATAACCCAACGAATGATCATACACTCCATAATGAAAGTATCGCCAATAATGAAGCACAACAAGAATTAGCATTAAGAAGATCAACTCGTGTGAGAAGATCTGCTATTTCTGATGACTATGTGCTTTATCAAGTAGAATCTGGAGAATGGGATTTAAAAGATCCAGTTTCTTATTCACAAGCCATGAAAGATGTTAATTCTAATAAATGGATCAATGCCAGTAAGGAGGAAATAGACTCAATGGTTAAGAATGAAGTTTGGGACATCGTTCCATTGCCTGAAGGACATAAAGCAGTCGGGTGTAAGTGGGTCTTTAAGACTAAACTCGACTGTAGTGGCAATGTTGATCGATATAAAGACAGACTTGTAGCCAAAGGGTATAATCAGAAAGAAGGCATTGATTATTGTGAGACCTTTTCACCAGTGTCAAGAAAAGACTCACTCAGAATTATCATGGCATTGGTGGCTCATTATGATCTCGAGTTACACCAAATGGATGTGAAAACCGCTTTTCTTAATGGAGACTTGGAAGAAGAAGTCTATATGTGTCAACCGGAAGGCTTCATAATCGAAGGACAGGAAGACATGGTCTACAAATTAAAGAAATCAATATATGGACTGAAACAAGCTTCGAGGCAATGGTATCTAAAGTTTGATGAAACCATTACGAAATTCAGTTTCATTGAAAATATTGTAGATCCATGTATATACCTCAAGATCAGTGGGAGTAAGTTCATATTTTTGGTTATGTATGTTGATGACATATTATTGGCCAGTAGTGATCTTGGTTTATTACATGAGACTAAGAGCTACCTCTCAAAGAAATTCGATATGAAAGATATGGGCGAGGCATCCTATGTGATAGGAATTGAAATATTCCGTGACAGATCACTAGGAATTATAGGACTGTGTCAGAAAGCATATATCGATAAAATTCTTGAGAGATTTGGCATGATGACGTGTTCTTCTAGCATCGTTCCTATGTAAAAAGGTGACAAGCTTGATCTCAAGCAATGTCCGCAGAATGAAATGGAACATAAAGAGATGCAAAATTACCCTTATGCTTCACTTGTGGGAAGTTTGATGTATGCTCAGGTCTGTACAAGACCTGATATTAGCCATGCAGTTGGCATGTTGGGAAGATTTCAAAGTAACCCTGGAATCACTCATTGGAAAGCTGCAAAGAAAGTATTGAGATACCTAAAGGGGACAAGGAATCATATGCTGACATATCGAAGATCAATACATCCACAGATGGTTGGATTTTCGGACTCAGATTTTGGTGGATGTCATGACTCAAGACAATGTACTCTTGGCTATGTGTATCTATTATGTGGAGGTGCCATATCATGGAAAAGCCAAAAGTCACAATTAATCTATACATCCACCATGGAGGCTGAGTATGTTGCATGTTATGAGGCTTCTATTCAAGGAAGTTGGTTGCATAATTTTGTGTCACAGTTTGGGGCATTAAGTTTGGTTGAAAAGCCATTAAAGATTTACTGTGACAATCAAGCCGCAATCTTCTTCGCTAAGCATGATAGGATATCTAAAGGATCCAAGCACATGGACCTTAAATATCTGTCACTGAAGCAAAATGTTAAAAGAGAAAAGTTTGTCATTGAGCACATAGGCACTGAAGTTATGATCGCACATATTTACGAAAGCATTACCACCTAAGGGCATCCGCAACGCAAGAGTTGCTTATTAAATGCTTAACTATTTTTATATTGTAAAATTTATTGAAGAAAGAGAAGAGAAACAAGAAAAATGAGAAGAAAAAAAAACGTGTGCTGCCATGTGGCAGTAAGCATCAGCGCTTAAAAAGCTTATTTAAGCGCGACTGCTTAGTTTTTATTGCAATTTTCATTTAATTAAACGCACATTTATGTTAAGAACTGGGGTAAGCATCCCGCGATGCGCATGCCCTAAGACCTTCATAAAGCATGCTGAAAGTATGGGTCTTGAGGATAGCTTTACTTATGTTGTATGATTATGTTTAGCCTATCAATGACATATGATGAATAGCTCTTTATGATAATTTTAACATCTTTTATTCTGTTTCCAATGTGCACACACATTAAACTGATTGGAATTTAGATAACGGAATAAGTCTTTTATCAAAGACATAAAGAGACCATAATGGAAAACTCCTACTTATGTTTATGGTCTAACTATGAAGGTAATCACTGCAGTAGTACATGGAAGGAATCGTGTTGTGAAATGATGTGTGACCGCCATGACTCCCATTGATTACTGGATTAGCTTAGACACTTATGATGACCAAATAAAGGAAGATAAAGATATAACAAATCATGCCGGCCTTATGATTCTCAAATGAGAAAGCATTAATGACTAACGACCAAGTGGGAGAATGTAAGAAAATGTTCTTACCAATTAAGTGGTCTTATAGTAATTAGTTTTCTATTAGAGATATTGTTATTCTTTATCACATTTGGTGGCCAAATTAATATTAATGATGAGGAGTTTAGTTCCTAATGAACTAGCGAAGACAAGTGGAATGGTGACTCATATCCATAAAGGGGCACATGTCCATTAAGGGATATGTATCAAGGTTTAAGGACAAGTGTTAAGGAGACTCATCTCCATAAAGTACACATGGCATATTAAGAGAAACAAGGTTTCATATGTGTTCATTAAAATGACACCAAAGAGATACTTGTCATGTTTAAGAGATTAGAGGTTAACACTTGTCCTACACTTGTCACTTATGTGTTCATCTCTACCTTGATGGAAGGATGAGAATGAACAAACCTAATGAGGAACAAGGTCCTCTCCCCACCTATAAATATGTGACTTTACCCATCATAAAGACACAACTTAAGGGATCTAAAGAATTACAACACATAAAGGAAAGTCATAGGCAAGGAGAGAGAAATCTAGTCTCCTACTTAAAGATCAAGTTCTAGTCTTCAAGATCTGGAACATAAAGCTGGGAAAAAGACATCACCTCATGATGGAAGGAGGTATTCCGCAAACTCTTTTTATGGTTTATATTATGTGATTAATTAAAATGTTTAAACATCTTGGGATTTCATTAAGATTAGCATGTCATATTAAAGTATTCTAACAGTAGAAGCCATGGCCCTCGCCGTCGTAGGAGTCCGGATTATGGGTATGCTAGAAGATAAGTTTAACTAAAACATTCTTATTCAGCTGCTTAAATCATATTGCGATGAAATTTAGATCGTATAAGCACTTATGGCGTACATTTTTGTTCCATTTTGTTCAGGAGTATCAGTCCTTAACCATTTAACATACGGTTAATACAGTTACGGTTAAATATAAATTTGGTTAGTACGGTTACGGTTACATACAGTTATAATTATAATACAGTTAATATTACGGTTTATGATTAAATTATTATTATAAAAATAAAAAATAGAATCTTTATTCTTATAAAACAGAAGTCAGTTGGCAATTCTGTGAGTGAAATGTGTCATTCTTTATTTTTAAATAATTTTATTTAAAAAATAACAAATTGATTATGAGTTGATTTTTCTTTTTTGGATCCCACGTTCTACAAATTCATATTGGATTATCTTTTATATTATCTTTTATGTTATAAAGCATTGGCCAGTCATATTTTGCAAAATAATATGTTGGAAAACAGATTTCTGTAACTACCTATTATAAAAATTAGTTATTCCATAATAAATCCCTATGTTTTCTCACTCAACTATTATCCCACTCTTCTTCACGACCTCTGCAATTCGTAAGAAAAAAAAACCACCACAATTCTTCTGAGAAATATGAAAACGACACAGCAGTAGAATTGAAGAATAAATTTGATCCATGTGTCAATTTGACGAGGAAGAGAAAACTTAGTTATGAGTATCTTTTTAGCTAAACGATCAGCAGCTTGATTACTGAGTCTTAGAACATTCGACTTTTATAGTTTTTTTTAACCTTACTTTTTATTGTTACGCATTTTGAATACTATTTTTTCCACTGTAAACACTTTGATTTTTAAAAATTATTCGTACGGGACTAATGCTAGTAATGTAATAATTTATACCAACATATGTAAAAGAAATAAACTAAAACAAAATTATGAGTGTATATAAATTTTTGAAAGAACAACTAATCATTTATTACAATAATAAAGTAAAACAAAATATTAGTCACTATCTTCAGATCTTATTGAAGATACATCACTATCAAAATCTTCTAATTCTTCTTCATTGTCACGGATGTATTCTTGTTGTCTATATTGAGCTATAGTCCAATCGTCAAGACACGCTTGAGCGTCGAGAGAATCTGGACTCATTCTTGATCGAGTTTCGTCTAGAATTTGACCTCCCATACTAAAAGCACGTTCGACGGAAACTGTAGAAACTGGTGAAGAGAAAACGTCCTTTGCTATCATAGCTAAAATCGGATAATGAGACTGATGATATTTCCACCATTGAATGACTTGAAAGTTATTACCTGCATCTTCATCACTAAACTCAAAGTTAGTAGATAAATATTTTCCAAGTTCAGAATTATTACCTTGTGATGGTCGTTGTCTTTTTTGTCTCCGCATCTTTCCGCAAGGCTTAATGAAGACATTGACGACATGTCATTCTGTAAAGATGATTCATCCACTTGTGTGTAACATCCGTGAACCTGAAAGTTGTTTTGGAAGTGGTATCGGACGACATTAGGGGTTCGGGAGTAGCTTACGCATGCTCTTTGAGGTGTGAATTGAAGATTGGCTGTACATGTTGTTGTTTGATTGTTGTGCAGTCGTTCTAAGGTTCGAACATCGCGAAGAAAATGTGTGAAAAGCTCTTGAATGACTAGTGTCGATCGACACCAAAGGGGGTGTGTCGATCGACACCGGGTTGAGGAATCAATTCCGGTTTAAGTCGATTGCGCGTGTGTTGTCGGTTTGGTCGAGTGGTGTCGACCGACACCAACGGAGGGTGTCGATCCTATTGAGAAATCGAGCGGTTCGTTTTGAGTCGGCTGGTTTTGTTCCGGTTTAGGCGAAGAAGCCCTAGATCGCGACTTAAAACACTGTAGCCGCGTGAGAGGCACATTTTTCGAGGCATTGTGTTTCAGAGACGATTTTTGGAGAGTTGGAGGTGATTTCTGAGTTTCTTGGTTGGATCTGTTGCTGTTCATCTTCTTCTCCTTCCTTTCAATCCGTTCTAAGGTGAGTGCGGGACTGTAGGTCCGTTTACCACTAGAGATTTCTTGAGTTTTGAGTTATGTTGTTGTTCTTGAGCTGTTCATCGCTTTTTTTTATTGTTTGAATTCGTATATGGGGGTTGAATCCCATTGATTGTGTTTTATTTGGCTGTTTTCGCACTGTTTCGTTGCTGTTGGTTTTGTGGCGTCGGGGCGGTGTCGATCGACACCATTGAGGGTGTCGAACGACACCGATTGAGCTAAGTGTCGCTCGACACCCTTTGTGGTGTTGGTCGACACCTTAGCAGGGGATCGACACCAGTGGGGGTGTCGATCGACACCTTTTGTGATGTGAGTCTTTTACGTTTGTTGATCATTACTGCTTTTGTTTATTGCTTTTGTGTTTGATGTACTGTCTGGTGGTTGACGTACATGGCCTGTAGGCAGGATGATCCACTCACTAAGTATTTATGATAATACTTACGCATCTCTATTCCAATGTGATGCAGGTAACAGGAATGTGCCGCCGCGGAATGAGACCGAGAGACGATGAGGATGATAGGCTTTTGATTCTTATATTTTGATGTGGCTAGCAAACCGTCAGTTTTAGGTTGTTAGTTTATTTCAATGATGTAGCAAACCTGGTGTTAGGTTGCTAGAGTTTATTTATTTTATTGGTTATTGGTTTATTTGTTGAATTGATATCTATTATTTAATTTATTGATTTGTTTCGAGAATTTCCGCATTGATAATTATTTTTTTTTTTAAAAAGGGTTTGGTTGTTTCATTTTGGTATCAGAGCGTAGTCGGTTGTAGGACTTTTAGAATTGGGTGAACTGGACTATGTGTTTAATTGATTAAATGTGCTTAGTCATTAGTAGTCTAGAATCATCCTCTCGGTCTTCCAGTATTCCGCGGTAAGTGAGTTGGTGTTTGTGTGTTTTGTGGTGTTTTTGTTTGTGTGCTGACTTTGCTCGTCTTCTGTACTTGGTGGAAGTGCAGAGAGATGGACGCAGGTCGTGGTCGTGGTAGAGCCCGTGGGGGCAGAGTGGCTGGTCGTGGTGGACTAGCAGCGGGTCGTGGAGGTCGGGGTGCTGGGCGTGGTTTGCCAGAGGTTGAGGCTTCAGCGGAGAGTGCGGTGCCGAGTGTGGCGACGGCGTCAGTTACTCAGTCTGTTCTGTTGGCCGGTGGGGCTAACTGGGGCGCCGGTGGTGGCGCAGGAGCGGGAGCAGTTCCCGGTGGGGGCGCGACTCTTGCTCAGGGTGACTTGATAGTGGGGTTACTGACGCAGCTGTTGGCACGTCTTCCAGAGGCAGTTCCACGGCAGGCTCCGGTTGCACCTCCAGCGGCCGGGGCACATGCAGGTGCCGGTTTTGTTGTGCAGCAGGAGGCTGCGGGTTTTGCGGGGCAGCAGGGTGCTGCGGTTGGGCATTCGCCTTATCGCGAGATGATGAGGGAGATGCAGAGGATTGGCACGCCGATGTTTGAAGGCGGTGTCACTCCAGAGCAGGCAGACGAGTGGCGTCAGAGGATGGAGCGGAACTTCGATTCAGTCCGTTGTCCAGAGCAGTTTCAGGTTGAGTTAGCGGTGCACTACCTTGGAGGTGATGCACATTTGTGGTGGAGGTCTGTTAGGACCCGGAGAGCGGTGTGGACTTGGGTTGACTTCGTTGAGGAGTTCAATCACAATTTTTTCCTGCAGGAGGCTCGTGACAAACTGCAGTTGAGGTTCTTAGACTTGACTCAGGGAGAGAGGTTTGTACGGGAGTACGACGCAGAGTTCTGCAGGTTAGTGGTTCACACCGGTAGTGAGCTGGTGAGTGAGCGGGCCTTGACGGCGAGGTTCCTTCAGGGGCTTCGGAGGGGCATCAGGACCCAGTGCCGAGGTGGTATGTACCACACGAGGGCCGGTTTAGTGGAGTTGGCAGCTTCCATTGAGGAGGATTTGCGGGAGCCGGCGAGCTCAGCAGTTGTTCCAGCTGCAGTTGCTTTTGCTACCCATCCTAGGTGCCAGCAGCAGCAGCAGCGTCGGGGTTTCGGTTCTGGTCATGGCAGGGGCGGCAAGCCTGCGCAGGGCCAGAAGAGGAGAGCAGAGGAGTTATCTGCTAGTAGCCTGAGTGCGGGTGGTTGCTTTGGTTGTGGGAGTCTGGATCACAGAGTTGCTGCTTGCCCCAAGAGGGCGAGATCCAGAGAGTCGGCAGTATGTTTCTACTGCAGAGAGCCGGGGCATATCAGGCCGATGTGTCCCAAGTTGCAGCAGAGGTTAGTGGCAGCGGTTCAGCCATTAGCTATCCAGCCAGTATCGCAAATTGTAGCGTTGCAGTCAGGTGGAGCGCCGCGTGTGTACACTTTGGCGGAGATGGGCCAGACCAGTCAGTCAGGCCAGATCACAGGTAAAATCTTTGACTTAGACTTGTAAATTCTTGAGAAGGTAGAATTTTTGGTGTTGTCTTTTTCTTTTATTTTACTGTGATAGAGTTTAGGGGTTCTCAACACTTGTGGAATTGTGTAGGGACCTTGTTAGTTGGCGGATTTGAGTCTCACGTTTTGTTTGACTCGGGAGCATCTAACTGCTTCATTACTCCGGAGAGGGCCGAGAGTAGCGGTATTCGGAGTAGCGAGGGCGAGTGTTCGGGCTTTGTCAAGGTGGCCGGTGGTGGTTTTCTGGCTACTTCGGGCAGAGCTAGAGCAGTAGATGTGCAGATTGCGGGGCAGTTTATGCCAGCAGATTTGGTCATCAGTCCGGTGGAGCTGTATGACGTGATTTTGGGGATGGACTGGTTATCTTTATACCGGGTTCATCTGGATTGCTACAGAGGTAGAGTGGTGTTTGAGCAGGATGCAGGGAAATTGGTTTATCAGGGAGTGAGACCGACTTCAGGGAGTATAGTGATCTCAGCTATTCAGGCAGAGCAGTTGTTAGAGCGGGGCTGCGAAGCCTATTTGGCGACGACTACTATGACAGAGTCCGGTGGTGAGGTGGCTTCGCAGGATATTCAGGTTGTTCGGGATTTTGAGGATGTGTTTCGGTCGCTGAAGGGATTTCCACCATCTCGGTCAGAACCTTTCACGATTGAGTTGGAGCCCGGGACAGCTTCGATATCGAAGAAACCTTACAGGATGGCGCCAGCAGAGTTGGCAGAGCTGAAGAAGCAGCTAGAGGACCTTTTGAGTAAGGGGTTCATCAGACCGAGTGTTTCGCCGTGGGAAGCACCAGTGTTGTTCGTGAAGAAGAAGGACGGCAGTTTTCGGTTGTGCATCGATTACCGGGGACTTAACCGAGTCACAGTGAAGAACAGGTACCCACTTCCGAGGATCGATGAGTTGTTGGATCAGTTGAGAGGTGCTACTTGGTTCTCCAAGATTGACTTGGCATCGGGATATCATCAGATTCCGATAGATGAGGCAGATGTTCGGAAGACGGCTTTTCGGACGAGGTATGGGCATTTCGAGTTTGTGGTCATGCCTTTTGGTTTGACTAATGCGCCGACAGCATTTATGAGGTTGATGAACGACGTGTTCAGGGAGTTTTTGGACGTGTTCGTTATCATTATCATAGATGACATTTTGGTGTATTCGAGGAGTTCAGAGGAACATGCGACGCATTTGAGACTTGTTTTGGAGAAGCTTCGGGAGCAGAAGTTGTTTGCCAAGTGCAGCTTTTGGCAGCGAGAGATGGGTTTTCTTGGCCACATTGTTTCTGCAGAGGGAGTTTCTGTGGATCCGGCGAAGATTGAGGCAATCAGGGATTGGCCTAGACCGAGTAGTGCTACCGAGATCAGGAGTTTTCTGGGTTTAGCAGGCTACTACAGGAGGTTCGTCAAGGGCTTTGCGAGTATGTCTCAGCCTATGACGAGGTTGACTGGCAAGGATGTGCAGTTTGTATGGTCGCAGGAGTGCGAGGAGAGCTTTGAGAAGCTCAAGGAGATGTTGACTTGTACACCAGTGTTGGCATTACCCGATCCGGGGAAGCCATATGTAGTGTACACAGATGCTTCAGGAGTTGGACTTGGTTTTGTTTTGATGCAGGAGGGCAGAGTGATTGCCTATGCTTCGAGGCAGTTGCAGGGCAGTGAGCGCAACCGTCCTACTCATGATTTAGAGTTGGGAGCAGTGGTTTTTGCACTCAAGATTTGGAGGTCTTATTTATATGGTGGTAGAGTGCAGATCTTTACATATCACAAGAATCTACAGCATATCTTTACTCAGCCCTTGCTTAATGCGAGACAGACGCGTTGGGTGGAGTTTCTGGCAGACTATGACCTGGATATTGTCTATCATCCGGGCAATGCCAATTTGGTGGCAGATGCGTTGAGTCGACGGAGGGTTGATTCAGCTAGAGAGCAAGATGTTGAGGCTTTGGTCAGCGAGATTAGTACATTGCGTCTTTGTGCTATTTCAGAGGAGCCTTTGGGTTTGGAGGCAGCTGATCAGGCAGATCTACTCAGTAGGATCAGAGTGGCTCAACAGAGTGATCAGGGTTTGGTTGATGCTTCGCGGGCAGCTGGTTCTGAGTATCAGGTCTCATCGAATGGGACTATCTTGGTTCGTGGGCGAGTTTGTGTGCCCAAGGATGTGGAGTTGAGGCAGGAGGTTTTGAGAGAGGCTCATTTGAGCAAGTTTTCTATTCATCCGGGTGCGACCAAGATGTACCGTGACCTCAAACGGTATTATCATTGGGTCGGGATGAAGAGAGATGTGGCAGATTGGGTTGCGAGGTGCAACACTTGTTCCTTGGTCAAGGCAGGGCATCAGGTGCCTGGTGGTCTTTTGCAGAGTTTGCCCATTCCAGAGTGGAAGTGGGATATGATCACTATGGATTTTGTTGTGGGATTGCCTATCTCACGGACATTCGATGCTATTTGGGTCATTGTGGATCGCTTGACCAAGTCAGCACATTTCTTGGCCATCAAGAAGATAGATGGAGCGGCTGTCTTGGCTAGGAAGTTTGTGCGAGAGATTGTGAGACTGCATGGAGTGTCAGCCAGTATTGTGTCGGATAGAGATCCGAGGTTTGCCTCAGAGTTTTGGAGGGCATTTCAGACTGAGATGGGCACTAAGGTGCATATGAGTACATCTTATCATCCGCAGACAGATGGGCAGTCAGAGAGGACTATTCAGACTTTGGAGGATTTGCTGAGGATGTGTGTTTTGGATTGGGGTGGCCATTGGGCTGATCATCTGTGTTTGGCAGAGTTTGCCTATAACAACAGTTTTCAGTCTAGTATTGCCATGGCTCCTTTTGAGGCTTTGTATGGGAGGCCATGCAGGACACCGTTATGCTGGACCCAAGTGGGGGAGCGCAGCATGTTTGGAGCTACTTTTGTTCAAGAGACGACGGAGAAGATCCGTGTCTTGAGGCTGAACATGAAGGAGGCTCAGGACAGACAGAGGAGTTACGCAGATAGGCGGCGACGTGAGCCTGAGTTTCAGGTGTGAGATAGAGTTTATCTCAAGATGGCTATGTTGAGAGGCCCTAACAGGTCTATAGCATAGAACAAGCTCAGTCCGCGTTTTATGGGCCCGTTTCCGGTGGTGGAGCGAGTTGGGCCAGTGGCTTATCGGTTGGAGTTGCCACCGATTATGAGCGCCTTTCACAGGGTGTTTCATGTTTCTATGTTGAGGAGGTGTTTGCATCCTTCAGAGGAGTTAGTGGCTGAGATTCCAGAGGATCTTCAGCCAGATATGACGGTTCCGGCAGTTCCTGTGAGGATTCTTGAGAGGAGAGTCAAGGTTCTGCGGAACAAGAGGGTGCCATTTTTGAGAGTCTTGTGGGACTGTAGTGGCACAGAGGAGCAGACTTGGGAGCCAGAGGCAAAGATGAAGCTGAAGTTCGGAAAGTGGTTCGACAAGCAGGCTGAGGAGTGAGCTTCTTCATCTTTGTGGTTCTAGTCTTGTTTTAGTTTTGGTGTTGTTGTTTCTGGATTTATGTATTTCGTTTTCGTTGTACGATATACATCTTTGGAGTTATATGAGATGGAGTTTTGCCTCATTATTGGTTTCGTATTTGGATGTTACAAGTTTCTTTGGCCGATGGGGTCATTGAAAATTTTAGTCATATGATTATACGCGTTTCGGAATTATTACTCGATACAGTCTAGAGACGGTGGTGTCTTTAGAGTAGACGGTGGGTGCCCGGCAGACTTATATTTGGGGGTCGCTACCTCAGTATAAGTGGATATTTGTGACGGTGGTGTCACGGTATGGATATTGTGACGGTGGGTCACAATATAGAGTTTTGTGACGGTGGGTCATGGTATTGAGGAGTAATAATGTCTAGAAGCATGCGTATAACGTAGGACTAAAATGAGAGTTTTTGAGGTCTCAGAGAGATGTTTGTGTTGGGATTCGAGGACGAATCCAGTTTAGTGGGGGAGAATTGTAACATCCGTGAACCTGAAAGTTGTTTTGGAAGTGGTATCGGACGACATTAGGGGTTCGGGAGTAGCTTACGCATACTCTTTGAGGTGTAAATTGTAGATTGGCTGTACAGGTTCTTGTTTGATTGTTGTGCAGTCGGTCTAAGGTTCGAACATCGCGAAGAAAATGTGTGAAAAGCTCTTGAATGACTAGTGTCGATCGACACCAAAGGGGTGTGTCGATCGACACCGGGTTGAGGAATCAATTCCGGTTTAAGTCGATTGCGCGTGTGTTGTCGGTTTGGTCGAGTGGTGTCGACCGACACCAACGGAGGGTGTCGATCGACACCGGCTATTGAGAAATCGAGCGGTTCATTTTGAGTCGGCTGGTTTTGTTCCGGTTTAGGCGAAGAAGCCCTAGATCGCGACTTCAAACACTGTAGCCGCGTGAGAGGCACATTTTTCGAGGCATTGTGTTTCAGAGGCGATTTTTGGAGAGTTGGAGGTGATTTCTGAGTTTCTGGGTTGGATCTGTTGCTGTTCATCTTCTTCTCCTTCCTTTCAATCCGTTCTAAGGTGAGTGCGGGACTGTAGGTCTGTTTACCACTAGAGATTTCTTGAGTTTTGAGTTATGTTGTTGTTCTTGAGCTGTTCATCGCTTTTTTTTATTGTTTGAATTCGTATATGGGGGTTGAATCCAATTGATTGTGTTTTGTTTGGCTGTTTTCGCACTGTTTCGTTGCTGTTGGTTTTGTGGCGTCGGGGCGGTGTCGATCGACAACATTGAGGGTGTCGAACGACACCGATTGAGCTAAGTGTCGCTCGACACCCTTTGTGGTGTCGGTTGACACCTTAGCAGGGGATCGACACCAGTGGGGGTGTCGATCGACACCTTTTGTGATGTGAGTCTTTTACGTTTGTTGATCATTACTGCTTTTGTTTATTGCTTTTGTGTTTGATGTACTGTCTGGTGGTTGACGTACATGGCCTGTAGGCAGGATGATCCACTCACTAAGTATTTATGATAATACTTACGCATCTCTATTCCAATGTGATGCAGGTAACAGGAATGTGCCGCCGCAGAATGAGACCGAGAGACGATGAGGATGATAGGCTTTTGATTCTTTATATTTTGATGTGGCTAGCAAACCGTCAGTTTTAGGTTGTTAGTTTATTTCAATGATGTAGCAAACCTGGTGTTAGGTTGGTAGAGTTTATTTATTTTATTGGTTATTGGTTTATTTGTTGAATTGATATCTATTATTTAATTTATTGATTTCTTTCGAGAATTTCTGCATTGATAATTATTTAAAACAAAAAAAGGGTTTGGTTGTTTCAGGTGCCATATGCTTATATACTCTATAATATTCATCATATAGAGTCTCTATGTCTTTTTTAGAATTTGAAATAATGTTTGGAATATTAATGCTATGAGACAAATGCAATGAATCATAATATGTAGTAAGATAATCATTTAAACCATCCAATTTCATTCGAGGATCAAAAATAGAATCAAGCAAATTAAGAGGTGGAATTTCCTTATCATATTTTAACCATTTTTCTCTCATACTCTTAATACATGATGATAAAACAATATTATGCTCATGTGAATGCATCACATCAGCAATATTAACACATTCATATAAAAGTAAATGAGCAGTAGGATAATAAACACCAGATAATAAATATGTTGCATCATTAAAACATTTTAATAATTTTAATAGTGCACCACACTCGTCCCAGTGAGTAGGCCACAAAATTAAAGAACTACAATTTTGTTGAATAAAACTACATAATAAATCCTTATAACCAATTGAATCAACAAGGATATCATAAGTTGAATTCCAACGAGTAGGAACATCACGAGAAAACCTTTTAGGAGATGCATTATGTGTTTTACAAAATGAAAATCATTGTTTCTGAAACAACCAACATTTTTTTTTTTTTTTTTAAACTTAACAATTCGGAAGTCTCAAAATCAACTTAAATAAATAATCAAATAACTCAACAATAAATAGCGGAAGCAATTAATAAACAAATAAGTCTAACAACTTAAATGAAATCAAATAAAACAATAAACATAAATTCCTATCATCCTCTTCCTCCGGGCCCGATTCCGCGATCACACTTTGCCTTTACCTGCAACACATTGGAATTGAGTTGCGTGAGTTTATCACAAATACTCAGCGAGACGATAATCCTGTCTACAGGCCATTTACGCAATTTCTAGGCAATTAAAGTCTTTTCAAATAATTTCCACAATTATTAAATATTTTTTCACATTTAAAATATTCCCAAATAATTATTAAATAATTTTCAAAATTTAATAATAATCTTAATTAATTATTAATCCGAAAATAATTAATTGAACCAAACCAATTAACCATTTAAACCAATTAAATTCATTAAACCGGATTAAACCATTTTATTCGAATTACAATTGAATTCAATCGCCGAACCAGCCTCTGGTGTCGACCGACACCCGCTTGGTGTCGATCGACACCCATTGACCTTGGTGTCGATCGGCACCAGATTGGTGTCGATCGACACCCGCTCGACAGGGCGATAACAAGTGCGATTCAACAGCACCAAAAACACAAAACCACAAACTTAACAATACCAAACACGATTAAACTCAACAATCAACACATAACCATCACGAAAATCAATAGGAACTCATCAAAACATCCATCTATCAACCTAGATCCAGAAACTCCGAGCCCACAGTCACGCACTCACCTTGAATTTGGATTGAAAGGGAGAAACAAAGGATGAACAGCAAGAATCAGCAACCAAACCTCCATGTTGGGGACAGATTTCCCTCCATCACATTGTCGTTCGAACCGGCGCAGTCAAATCAAGCCGGGCCAAACCGTCGACTAAATCGGGAAACCGGGAAGAAATCTCTCGATGGGCCGAGCCAACATCCAGCGAAGCGATTCGAGCCGAGGCCCATCGAGGAAGGCCCATGTTCAGAGCTTGCCATAAACACAAGTCGGCGCGAGCAGAAATGGAAAGTTTCATTATGGAATGTTTACTTAAACCTTGTAAAGTCGGTTCTTATTCTCTTATAAATAGGAATCGACGTCAATTGTTTCGCCAGGACTTTTTACCCACAACAAAGGCACACGCCATAAAAATCATAGCTCGCATAACAGCTAATAATAAAACCAAATTTGGCACGTCTCCTTCGTATTTAATCAATAGAATTCCTCGGCTCTCCCTGAAAACGAACTAAACAATATTGTACGAGTTTCGGCTCGCACAATTTGGCGCTAGAAGGAGGGGAAAGCGAATTCGTACACAAGAAATACGAAGCCTGACGGGATGATGGATAGGGACGTAAACTTGAATGAGACCGATCCGACCGGCCAAAAGCACAAAGACAATGCAACAGCGCGCCAAACAGAAGCAGAGAGGATAGCTGCCCTTGAGAAACAGACCGAGGAGCAAGAAGCCCTGAACAGCACGTTAACCCAAGAGCTCGAAAGTCTGCGAACCCAGCTGAAGGAAAGAGAAGAGGAGGGAGCCAGGCGCCGAAAAAAACTCGATCCAAAGAATCTAGCCTTCAACTCCCCGGCCAGCGAATCGGAAGGAGAGGGCGCAGAAGAAACTCCCAACCGAAGCGAAACGGACTCCTAGCCAGACGACTCGCCACCGCGTCTCCATCAGAAGAGGCAGAACCTGAAACGCAAAGACGCACAACCGGTCAAACCAATACGAATCAACCTAGGGGACCCGATTCCTAACGATGTTACCCCAGAGTCGCTAGCCGAAATGCTCAAGCAAATACTGTCAGGTCAAGAGGAATCAGCCCCTAGCAATTCGACCGATGATCCGAACCAACCAACTGAGATTGCCGAACAGATTCCAGAGGGCCCGCCTACGCTACCCATTACGGAAACATTTGCTGAAGCACTTACGCGTCTCCTACTTGAGAAGCAGACTCCGATTTCCCTCCATGCTCGAAACGTGAGTCGACAGCCCCGAGGCCCGTACATCTCGAAGAAAAGGATTCCGAGCAAGGAACAAAATATGAGTCAAAACGAATTGGCCGAAATTCGGGCTCGCCTCGAAAAATCTGATAATGAAGCTAAACTGCTCCGCTCACAAATCCACAAAGCACTCAGCTCGGCTCCAGAAATTGCGCAGATATGCGAGGACGCAGAGCACACACCTTTCTCGGCTCGAATAATTAACACCAGGGTAATTGACCCGGGGAGATTGAGCATCCAGAAGTATGACGGCTCGACTAACCCAAAGGATCACATTAATGCGTTTCGAGTCGCCCTCAGTCGAGCCGCATTCAGAAGCGTAGAGGAAAAGGATGCCGGCTTCTGCCTATTATTCGCTGAATATTTGAAGGGCGCGGCCCTAGATTGGTTCTTAAACCTCGAGCCAAACTCGGTCGAAAACTTCCAGCAGCTGACGGCTCTCTTCCTTAAACAGTACTCCATGTTTATAGAAAAATCGGCCTCGGCAATCAACCTTTGGAATATGGTCCAAGGAGAAGAGGAATTGCTTCGCAGTTTTATGGATCGATTCAAGACAACTATGTCGAAGGCGGGAACGATCAATGACGAAATCGCTGTCGACTCGCTCAAAAAGGGGCTGTGGTTCCAGTCAGACTTCCGAAAAGAGCTCGCACTGAATAAACCCAAGTCGATCGCCGACGCCATCCATCGATCCGTGGCGTTCCTAGCAGAAGAGGAGGATATGAAGCTCCTAACCGCGCTGCACACCTCGTCTAAAGCCACGGCCAAACCACCGCCAGCAGTACAGCTGCAGACCAATCAGAAGCGTCACAACCAACGGAGCGGATATGTATATCACGAAGGACGGAACTTGTCCGGGGCGCACAATTATCAGGTCGATGAGAACCAACAGTCCGGCGTCGTAAACCAAGTAGGCGCTGGAAGGGGAAAGGCGCTAAAAAGCAACACATGGGTGAGGAACCAAAACTCCCCGAACTACGACGACAAAGCATACTGCGAGTTTCATCAATGCTACGGTCATTCTACTGAGAAGTGCCGCCATCTAGGAGCGGAGCTCGCAAGGAAGTTGCTTAGCGGCGAACTGAAAGGCGACCTGAAGCTAGAGGACCTGGAACGCCCCAAACCAAGAGAACGACCAGAAAAATCGGATCGACAGATCGATCAGCCGAAGCGCGGAAAAAGGGAGGAATCAGATGATCAAGCCGGCACTCGGAGGAGAATCCATCTCATAATGGGCGGCTTGCAATATTGCCCGGATACCGTTTCGTCAACCAAAGCTTTTCAACGACGAGCCGACGCAGCAGTCAACTGGTACGAACCCCCAAAGTTGCAAAACGCGGAAATCACCTTCACAGAAAATGAAGTTATCGGGATCGATAAGCCGCATGACGACCCACTCGTGATCATGCTGGCCGTGGGAAATTTCGACGTAGCTTGGATCCTCATCGATACGGGGAGCACGGTCGATATAATTTACAAAGGAACCTTGGAGCGAATGGGGATTGACCTATCTGACGTAAGGTCAGCACCAAAACCATTGACAGGGTTCGGAGGCGAGACGACAATGTCCATGGGAACAATCACGCTTCCGGTCGAAGCAGGCGGTGTCACCAAAATGGTTCACTTTTCCGTCTCGGATAACCCACCAATCTACAACATCATCATGGGAACACCATGGATAAACTCAATGCGAGCCGTACCATCCATATATCATCTATGCATCAAATTCCCCACTCCGTCTGGAATAAAGACCATACTTGGTTCGCAAAAGGAGTCGAGAATTTGTTTCATGACTGAGCATAAACTTCGGAATCCCTTGCCTAAGCTACTCCCCGAAGCGAACAGGAAGAAGATCAAGACGAACCGGGAGACGGCAAACGACCTAGCTAACCTCTTATAGAAATTACAGATAGCAGATGACGGCGAGCCGACGAACAGCCAGCCCGCCCAGAATAAGCTAGTCGAAGGCAAGGAAACCGTCATCGAAGACTCAACCTGCGAAGCCATAACTTCCGTATGCATTGACGAACAAAACCCAGAGAGATGCGTGGAAATCGGGGCAAACCTGGACGAAGCGATCCAAAAAGAGCTAATCTCTTTCTTAAAAGAGAACATCAACACCTTCGCTTGGACGGCAGAAGATATGCCTGGGATAGATATCAATGTCGCTTGCCACGAGCTGAACGTCGACCCAACCTTTAAACCAGTTAAACAAAAGCGACGAAAATTGGGACATGAGCGTCAAAAGGCCGTGAACGACGAGGTGGAACGGCTGTTAAAAGTGGGCTCGATCGTCGAAGCAAAATATCCCGAATGGCTCGCAAATCTGGTCGTTGTTAAAAAGAAGAATGGAAAATGGCGGGTGTGCATAGATTTCACAGACCTAAACAAAGCATGTCCGAAGGACAGCTTCCCGATCCCGCATATCGATCGCCTCGTAGAAGCAACTGCAGGAAACGAGCTGTTAACCTTCATGGACGCTTTCTCAGGTTACAATCAGATTAAGATGAATCCTGACGATCGAGAAAAAACGGCTTTCCAAGCGGAGCGAGGCATCTATTGTTACAAGGTAATGCCGTTCGGACTGAAAAACGCAGGAGCAACGTATCAACGGCTCGTGAACAAAATGTTTGCCTCCCAGCTCGGAAAAACGATGGAAGTATACATCGACGACATGCTAGTGAAATCGCTGAAGAAAGAAAGTCACGTAACGCATCTCCGCGAATGCTTCGAGCAATTAAACTCGTACAATATGAAATTGAATCCAACGAAGTGCCGCTTCGCTGTAACATCTGGAGAGTTCTTGGGTTATCTGGTAACTCAGCGAGGTATTGAGGCAAATCCAAAGCAGATTCAAGCCCTGATCCAAATGCCATCGCCGGCAACAAAAAGGCAAATTCAACAGTTGACCGGACGTATAGCCGCGCTCAACCGATTTATCTCGCGATCCACGGACAAATGTCTCCCTTTCTACGATACTCTGCGAGGCAACAAGAAATTCGAGTGGACAGAAAAGTGTGAGGAAGCCTTTCTCGAGCTGAAGTCTTATTTGGCGAGCCCCCCAATACTGGCGAAACCGGTGGATGGAGAAGCCTTATACTTATATATCGCTGTGTCCTTAACGGCGGTTAGTGGAGTCCTAATCCGCGAAGATCGTGGAACCCAAAAACCGGTTTTTTACGTAAGTCAAAGCCTGACAGATGCGGAGACGAGATACCCCCAAACCGAGGGTCTGTGATCAACTTTTTGTGGGCATTCTCCTTAGAAACCCTCCTTGGAGCTCGCCTCTTTGTGGCTCGTGTTTTCTTTGCTCGAGGTGAACTAGGTCCAAATTCCCTAAGAAGAACATCGTCCTCCACCACGTCAGCTAGCACTCGTCTCTTCGGTGCTTGAGATGAGCTGGGTTTGAACGACCCAAGAAGAACGCCGCCAAACGCCTCCTCAGTTAGCATCCGCTCGATCTTTATTTCCTCCGGGTTGAATACGGGATCAAGCCTCGTTTCTACACGAGCTGATTGGTCTTGGAAAATCTCTGCCTCGGAACAAAGGAGAGCCATCTCATTCGATTCATTCGTCGCCTAGTCATCAAATCTCAGCTCGGTCGCTTCATTCGACCCATCACGTTGAAGAAGCGTCGACTCGTTTACTAGAGGATCAGTTTCAGCGACCTCATCGATCCGAACTGACAGACTTCTATCTTCAGATCGAAGTGAACTAACTATCTTTCGACCCCGCGAAGTATAAGAATTGTGCGATCCTATGGAATCGGACGGCTCGGAAGAAGAAGACAAACGGCGAACTGTGTTGGTAGACTCATTCGAATCGTAGGACCGATCTTTGGAATGGCTCGCTCCGACAGAAGGAGTACGGCTGTTCGTCGACATTTGGCTCGGAAGAAGATGAACCGGAAAGTTTGAAGATCGATTGGAAAGTTTGAAGATGCGCCAGAAGAACAGCGAATCGCGATAGCGAGATGAAGAACACAAAGAATATCTTAAAAGAAAGAAGAAAAAGTAGAGAGAAGGGAGAGAGGAAATCTACCTTTTTACTCGGTTTTGGAATGAGAAGCAAAATGAGAGAAATGAGCCCAAGGCCTCATATTTATACAAGTTTCGGCGCGTGGGCACGTCGGCTCGGGAAGATGAAACGACACGGACTAATTCACGCCAAAACCCTAGGGTTTCCGTCGAAGGTCGGCGGGCCCAGAAACATTTCAGAATCCAAGCCCACCAATCACTAAGGCCCTCCGACGTCGTTTTGCTAAAGATTGAATGAAGAAGTAATTTCTGGCGAGCCGACTCCCGAGAAAATGACTAGCCGGCTTTATGTAAAAAACGAGTCGAGCATATCGAAGTGAAGGACGATGAAGCCATGATAAAGCAGCCTTTGGCTCGGTCCAATTGAAAATGTTGTCTTACTTTCAACTTTTAACTCGTCACTCTTACTCCTAAGACTAACGAGCTGGGGGCTAACTGTTGGGGTCGGATGTTCTCTTATAAATAGGAACCGATGTTCATTGTTTGGGAGGATGACTTTTTACACCTAGAAAAAGGCACACACCACAGTTCTTGTAGCTCTCTCAACAGCTATCAAATAAAACCATCTTTGGATCTCTTTTCTTGTGTCTTACTTAAAGAAATTTCGGCTCTCCCAAAAAACATATTAAACACTATTGTGTAGGTTTCAGCTCACACAGCCTACATTCGCGCACTCATGTTGACAAAGGATTAAAAAGGAGAAAAATGATGGAAAACGTTGAACAGCAACAAAGCAGAACTCCACAACTCCGAAAATCACCCAGAGACTCTCCTCTCTTCTTCTCTCACATTTCTACCTCTCTAAACTCTAAAAACCTTAAGAAAAAGTGGATGCTTTGCATATAACTAACGACTTAAGGTTTCAATCCTTAACCAACCACAAACCGGACAATTGAAATCGAACCAAAAATCAATTTCCTGAACCGGTGTCGACCGAAACTTCCTTGGTGTCGTTCGACACCACCTGTCCAAAACGGCAGTTTGGTTTACGGATGTTACAATTTTCCCTCACTAAACTGGATTCAACCTCGAATCCCAACGAGAACACGTCTACCAAAGACGACAATCCTGGCCCCACCTGGCCAAACACTAGAGATCCACACCTGATCCCTGAGACTCGCATCTAATCCTATGTTATACGCACGTTCCTAGACATCGTTACTCTTAACTCATTACTCTAACCAATTATACTGGGGCCATTACACTTAGATAAATCTGCCAGAGAACACTATCTCCAAAGGAAATGCAAGAGAACCACTTATACCAGGGCCACTCACCCAGATAAGTCGCTCATACTGATGCCACTACACTCAGTAAGCTAAACAACTGGAGCTACAAAGATGAAGAAATTCACTCCACGACCTGCTTGTCGAACCACTTCACGAACTTCAGCTTCATCTTTGCCTTTGGCTCCCAAGTCTCATCCTCTGTACCGCTACAGTCCCACATAACTCTCAGCAACGGTATTTTCTTGTGCTGCAGAATTTTGACTCTCCTCTCGAGAATCCTCACAGCCGGAACCGTCAAATCAGGTATGAGATCCTCTAGAATCCTAGCCACTAACTCCTCTGAAGGATGAAGGCACTTCCTCAACATCGAGACATGAAACACTTTGTGAAATGCCCGCATAATCGGAGGTAATTCAAGCCGATACGCCACTGGCCCAACTCGTTCCACCACTGGAAACGGACCCATAAACCGCGAACTCAACTTGTTCTCTACTATGGATCTGTTAGGACTCTTCAACATAGCCATCTTCATATATACACGATATCCAACCTGAAATTTGATGTGTGGTCAGGTTTTACCCACTTTTTAAATCCTGCAAGTGCACAGATCGTAGAAGTACGGGTTATCGAACACAAGGACTAGCTATAATGAATACACCTTGAAACTATGGAGTTCGGATCAAGCTATAACAAAATATGAGATGGTCGATTGGTGATCTAATAACTAAATATGAAAGCTAAGGATTATGAGTTTATAAAGCAATTAGGGAAAAGCGTTAGGTCTTTAGGGTTCAATTCGCAGAGAAGCAAACAACGATTAAGTTCAATGATATATATGAATCATTTTAGGGATGATGGGTTGATAGATCCGTCTAGAACACAAAACACGAATATAAGTCTTTCCACTGTCGTGGCTCCGACTCCTATGATAACATATCTAATCGCTAAACATTTGGAATGTCCTTAGATAGTTAATCAAGCATTAAATCGAGCGGGTTCGGATACAGTTCACTAGGCTTAGTAAATCAACTTTCGCATTCTAAAAAACCTAGCTTGTTAAAGAATAGGTCCGGCGAATGATACAGCACTTTTGTGGCTCAAATCAACCTAGGATCGGATTACTAAAACAATCAGCATTAATAAGTGAACAAAACGAGACAAAGACTCTAAAGATATCCCTAAGAGTTCATCGAAATCATAGATCAAGCAAGCAACTCATTGAATTAGTAACCCTAACAACCTAACAAGTGAATTACTCAGAAATGATCAAATTAACAACAGAAAGGGATGAAGAAAGCATAGTATAAGATAAAGGTTCAGAAATCTTCTCCAAATTGTAATGAGGAGTAGAGATCCTCTCCTTGAAATCTCTAAGAACAAAAGTAAATCGGTAAAACTGTGATACAATATGCGGCTCTCTTCTCTAGAGAGGCTAAAAAGGTGTATTTATAGTCCTAGGTCTTCACGGGGTCGAGATTAGGTAAACGGGCCGAGAAAATCGCAAAATCGGGAAAAATGGGCCTTTGTCGGATAATTCGGGTCGATCGGGACGGTCGGGGTTGAGCGGGACGGTCGAGCGGTGAAACAAGTATTTTGTGGGTTTCAATCACTCAACTCTACTCATATCATTCTAGTGTTTGAGGTTATCAATCCAATCTGAGAGAGATTAGTACAAAAGAGAATCCAAGAAATCTAGCAAGTCAAGAGCAAAAGAAGGGTTTTTAGAAACCGAGCGGAAATCAAACTAAAAATGACTGATTCTAACTATTAAATGCAAGAACAAAAATCCGAAATCAAGGAATAAGAGGAAGCGATTTCGAAATGATGGAAAGGAACTAACTTTATTTAAGAAAAGAAGGTCCTAGGATGAGAGTCATTGAGATAAAGAAATAGAGGGAGACAAAGGTGTTCAAGCAACACTAATCATTATCCTTGGAGGCGAATCAAGAATTGTGTCTACCCACTTTCATGGTGAAGACCCCTTGACTGAGGTCGATCTCAAGATCTAGCCATCGCTAGTGAGACCTTCCCCAATCCGCCTTAAGATCCGATTCCCTAAATCCGAGAGGCTCCCTAGACAACCACCATCGTGTGTAAGGGCAGCCAATCCCGTTGTTGGTTTGTTCCAACATCTCACCTCACCCATCGATGAGAGAGATGTCCAAGATCTAGAGCCAAGAGATCAACAAGACTCTAGCTTTACGAAAACCCAACGAAGGAGGATAAGAAAGAATAGTGAAAGCGCTTAAACACTCTAGTCTACACTCTAAATCTCTAACTCTATCCCATCCTTGAGACCAAAGTGAATTTACTCACTAACCATACTTAGAAAACCAATTCCTATTGAGGAAAGATTCCTAAGCATGTTTAGAAAGCTATGAACAGTTGATTTAATAAAGAAGAAGCAAGACTTTATAAAAATCTAAGCTGGAATCTTACAAAATGATAAGAATCCTAAAGAAGGTGGTTTTTTAGACTATTACAAGTTGCCTAAAACTTTAGGTCTTAAAATGTATTTATAGTGGGGAACTAACAAAACCCTTGGTCAACATTAAAAAGTCTTCATTTTAATCACTCCAAGTCGGTTTTAGTTCCTTGACACCGGTTTAATTCGACTTGGTCCAGCTGGAGCTCGGTTTTCCTTCGGTCAACGCGCGTCTTCAGTCAACGATCGGGATGCTCGGCAAGATAATCCCGGTTGCGAACCCAGGTGCATCTTTCAGATGTCTCCTTCACTCTTCGAACTCCATATCTTCTCCAAAAGTACCTAAAAGCAACTCCAAATGCAGAGAATGCACAATGCAAGATCCTAAACTACATGATGCAATTAAAAGATGCAAATTACACTAAACTAGGCTAGATGATGGGTAAAACAGCACAAAAGATCATAGAAAGCTATGCTTAAAAGTGCTAAAATACCCATACATCAAGCGGTCGGTCGGGACGGCGGTTCAGTCGAGCGGGATGGTCGAGCGCGTATCGAGTGGTGAAGAAAATTCGGGTCAGACGAGGGCCTTAAAGCTCCTGTCCGACCGGTCGCGATCGAGCGGACGATTGGTGTGGTGAAGAGTGATCGGGTCGGACTAGGGCCTTAAAGCTCATGTCTGACCGGTAACGGTCGAACGGCTTAGTTGTCCTCCGGATGATGAAGTTTGGTCCGACCGCGGTCATTAAGTCTCCGGGTTGGACAGCACGGTCGAGCGGGCGTCGGTCGACCAGTGTGTCCGGTTTTCGGCTCGTCTGACGCTCTTCACTAAAATGATCATATCTTCCATTCTACATGGTCAAATTGCATGATTCCAATTGCGTTGGAAATCTAACTCACGTAGGCATCGCGGTAAACTGGCTTTGGTGAAATCCATTGAGTAGAATGTTTTTAAGGCTCCTTCAAAGTTGATGATGTGTCGCAGAGCGGTATAAAGTCCAAATCTCTTGGTTTTGCTCCAAAATGCTTCTTTCGACCTGTTTAGACTCTTAGTACTATAAATCCACAAAAACTACCTTTTTAGATCAAAAATCCTTTAAAACCTTATAAAAAGCATAGTAAAACCATATGAAAAGCGTACAAAATAGAGGTATATCAACTCCCCCAGACTTAGATTTTTGCTTGTCCCAAGCAAATGGAATCCAAATCAGAGAAAGAGGTTTGAAAACATGGAAACTCCCTTACCCTTTTGAGAAATCTGTGGTGGCCTCCTTTCCTGTATTCCACTAAAAACATAACCAATATTAGAATAGCTTCACATAATACTCGGCAAGCTTAGCGAACCATACCAAACTCAACTAATCTCATCCAGCATTCCGGGCTCTCTATTGTTAACTCCTTGCATAAATTTTTAAAACGTGCGGTCTTTATCAAGGGAATATCGATCTTTAAGTACTTGTTCTTACCCACTTAATCTCTCCAGGATAGTCCTTTTGAAGCATTTCACTACAAAAAAGGCCTACATTCATAGCACATCGTAATAGCACGGTTTGTTAAACTGCTATTGAAGATGAGTTTGTAATTCCGGCTATCATATTATAGCATTGCATGAATGCTATGATAGAGTTTTAATAAGCGGGAAGCTAATTACTCTTATTCCGCCAACACTTAGTAAAATTAAGTCGATTAAGCGCGAAAGAGTCCCAAATACTTCTCAATTTCCCCCCTCTCTCATTGAGTTATCGAAAAACCCTCAGAACAAACAATACCCAACAGCGAAAAAACTCTTACAGAAACCAATCGAAGGGTTCCGTCTAGAATCGCCGTCGCCGTTGAAGATTGTCGGAACTGTATCTCTGAAGCAACATTCCGACTTCGTCTCCGTCGACATTGAGCTCCAATCGAAGGCATGTATTTCAAACTCTGTTTTAGTTTTTCGTTACTCTAAAATTGTTTTCCCTTCGTGATGTTAGCGGATTACAGTCCGATTTCTGGGTGATTATAGGGTTTGTAGTTCATTGATTATAGGGTTTGTAGTTCATTGTAGTTCATTGATTTTAGGGTTTGTCTATTAATTTGATTATGTCGGATGTTAGGGGATTACACTAATTTTCTTAATACGGTTTGTGGGATTAGACTAAATCATAGTTGGACAAGTAGGTTGAACAACTATTGTTTTCCCATGTTCAGATTTACAGGATTATAACATATGTTCTTTAAAAATAGACACCTTCTTTCTTCTCAGTTAATTTGAACTCTGAAATACATTCAACTGAATTCAGTAATGCGTATGATACAAATACATAGAAAATAACAAGTTCGTTTACACAGTTTTGATGTTTAGAATGTATCTGCATTTGTTCTCTCATCCAAATGACTCTCAGTGGTTCTCTTTCATTGTTAACATTATGCTCCCTCTGCTATTGTTTTGCAAGTGCTTCTGACTGCAATGTTGGGGAATTGAAACTTTACTTTTGCTGTTATCACACAACAGGTCAGTCACTCTCTTGGTGAAAATGCTGTGGCTGTTTATGTCTTTCACTGTGATTGCTGTTAGTAACTCCATTTATTGGCTGCAATTCTAAGGTTTCTTGTTTTCTTATTCTTGATATACTCGTTTTAGATTTGCAGAATTGTGATAGACATAATAGACTGATATCCCCTGAGAATGAATTGTAGATATTGTTTAGTTTGATCGTTATTAGATACTGTGATACGAGTTTCTTTGCCTGAATTTTGTGTTAAACTGATGGATTTACTCTGACATGGTGTTTATGGTAGAAAAGGTTTTCATTAAAGTAGAACTTAGAATGGTGGAAAAGGCATGGGTGCATCTTTGCAGGTATATAATTAAATTGTATAGGTTAGGTTTCAGGTGAGTCTAGAGTCTTTACTGTGTTTTTTTTGTTCCTTTCATTTCTGCGAGAAAGAGCTGATCCTGCTTATGAGAAAGGGGCTTCAGAGTTTGTTAGAGATGTGGCTGCGGCTCTGGGGGACGTCGATATGATTGTGTGTCCTTGCATTGACTGTCGTAACATAGATCGTCATGCTAGCAATGTTGTAGTTGATCATCTTGTTACAAGGGGAATGGATGAGGCGTACAAGAGAATGTCTGATTGGTATCATCATGGGGAACTGAATTCAGGTGTCGAAGGTGAACCAAAATCAATTCAGCGGAATGATGAGATTTTTGGGCTATATAAAGCCGCTGAATTATTGGATGAAGAGTTTGCTAATGCTGACTTTGGTGAGATTGCCGAGGGAGAAGACAAGAAAGAAGATGAGTTCCTTGCCAAAATCGCTGATGCTGAAACACCTTTGTACCCAACTTGTGTCAACCATAGCAAGCTATCAGCGATTGTATCCTTGTTCAGACTGAAGACACAGAACGGCTGGTCGGACAAGAGTTTCAATGATCTTCTTGAGACTTTGCCAGGGATGTTACCAGCAGATAATGTGTTACACACATCACTTTACGAGGTGAAGAAATTTCTGAAAATCATTTGACATGGGTGTAAACCATCTGTGGAATAATGGAGAAGGAAAACATAATGCTTACATTATTGATTCCTGGTCCACATCAGCCTGGAAATAGCATTGACGTCTACTTAGAGCCGCTCATAGAGGATCTAAACCATCTGTGGAATAATGGAGAGCTAAGTGATTTCCCAGCTTATGGAAATCTTGCAGGCTGCAAAGTGAAAGGTAAAATGGACTGTCATTTGTGTGGAAAAAATACGGATTGTATGTGGTTGAAGTTCAGCAGGAAACATGTGTACATGTGTCATAGAAAGAGACTGCCACCAACACATAGCTTTAGGGGAAAGAAGTCGTGGTTTGATGGGAAAGTGGAACAGGGCAGAAAGGGTAGAATTTTAACCGGTCGTGAAATATCTCAGAATCTCATGAATTTCAAGAACGAGTTTGGAAACTTGAAACGTTCCGCTAGAAAAAGGAAAAAGCCTGTGTGTACATCTGTGGGTTCTGAAGTTGAAGATTTATATAGTTAATCAGAGGAAGATGAAGAGGAAGAATTACAAGTAGATGAGGAGGAGTTGCTGCGGTGGAAGAAAAAGTCAATCTTTTCAAGTTATCTTATTGGGAGGTATGTTTATATTGACATGTGATTAATTTTTTTGTGAATATACTATCAACAAACGTTTCTTAACGTTGGTTTTCTTTATTGTTTTTGTCTTTGTTAGGAACTCCCTGTGAGACATAACTTGGACGTCATGCACGTCGAGAGGAATGTGGCTGCAAGTATAGTGGCTACATTGTTGCATTGTGGAAAGTCAAAAGATGGTCTTCTAGCTCGTAAAGACCTAGAAGAGCTTGGTATTAGGAAGGAACTACATCCAACAATCAGAGGGAAACGAACGTATCTACCAGCAGCACCTTGGTCTCTTTCCAAGACAGAGAAGAAGATCTTTTGCAGGCGACTGTTTGACTTCAAAGGCCCTGATGGATATTGCTCAAACATATCAAGAGGTGTGTCATTGGATGACTGTAAGATCACGGGCCTGAAATCACATGACTATCACGTCCTTATGCAATAACTTCTTCCAATTGCACTTAGAGGCTTGCTACCTAAAGGTCCTAGGCTAGCAATTGTACGCTTATGCGCATTTTTCAACCATTTGTGTCAGCGAGTCATAGATAGAGAACAACTTCTGGTAATGGAAGCTGAGATTGTTGAGACTCTCTGCATGTTCGAGAGATTTTTTCCTCCAAGCTTCTTCGATATAATGGTGCATCTGACGGTACATCTAGGAAGGGAAGCCCGACTTGGTGGTCCAGTCCATTTTAGGTGGATGTACCCATTTGAGAGGTATAATTTTCATTACATACGACTCTCTTGGTTGTTATTTGTACTATTTATAATCAGTTACTCTTTACACTTTCAGGTATATGAAAGTTATGAAGGACTTTGTGAGAAATCCTGCTAGACCAGAGGGATGTATCGCTGAGTCTTACCTTGCAGAGGAATGCATCCAGTTTTGTAGTGACTTTCTAAAGAATACAACAAATGTACAAGACAAACTCGATAGGAACACCGAGTATGAAAACGTAACCATTCTGGAGGGTCGTCCAATCTCTGCATGCTCTCCAGTAACTCCTTCTGAAATGGAGAAGAACATAGCCCATCTTGCTGTCATCCAAAACATGGCAGTCGTTGAACCTTATGTAGAGTAAGTTCACATTTTAATTCATTGATCAGGAGCTCATAATGTTTCATCATCTGACTGACTCATTTTATTTGTTTACTCTTATGAAAGTGAGCACCTGCAACATCTACAGGATTCAAACGGACGATGTAGACGTGATGCATCAATACTCTGGAATATGCATACTCAGAATTTTGCAGCTTGGCTAAAAGAACAGGCTAGTTACATTTAAATTTCTTTCTTAATTTCAGTTATATTATGCTGTGTATAGTGCTGACTGTATTTACACTTTTGTCAGATACCTCCTTATTCTACACGACATGGTGAAACACTTAAATGGTTGGCATATGGTTTCACACAAGTTCAGTTGATAGAAAAAGTCAGAATAGTGGGGTTTTTTATGAGGCTACATCAGTCTGTAGATCTAGTGCCAAAGACATATCGCAAGTGGTTGATTGGGTCTCTTACTATGGCAGAGTTACGGAAATTATTTTGTTGGATTATAATGTATTCTATGTGGCTCTATTCCGGTGTCAGTGGGCAGTATTGGGTATTGGAGTTAAGATGCAGGATGGTTTCACACTTGTTAATCTGCATCACAGTCAAACCTCTTTTTTCCATACATATTAGCCTCTCAAGCGAAGCAGGTTTTTTACTCTAGGGAAGATGAGTTGTCAAGTTGGTATGTGGTTATGAGAGGTCCTTCAAGAAGATACAGCAAGGAAGAAGTTCAAGAAGGAAATGCAGACATTGGGCCATTGCCATCAACTATTGTCATGGATGTTGATATGGATGAATCTGAGAATTCACGAACTGATTGTGAAGGCATATATGTTTGAAATGTAGCTTCTTGATCATTATTACTCGTTGATGCCTTTGATGTCTCTGTTGTGTGCTTTGTCAATTTGTTTGTGATTGTTAATTTTTAAAGAATTTGATGGTGCTGCCTTAAAATTCCTTCTGTTATTTGTTTCAGGTAAATTAAAATGGCACGTACGAAGCGAGGAAGGAGGTCTCATAAGAAAAACCAGCAAGTTACTGCTAAGGTGGTGGAAGAGCAGCGGGAATTAGGAGAAAACCAGCCAGTTACGGCTGATGAGGTGGAAGAGCAGCGGGAATTAGGAGAAAACCAGCCAGTTACTGCTGATGAGGTGGAAGAGCAGCCGGAATTAGGAGATGATGGACCTGTGGAAGATCAACAGAATGTTGGGGTCAGATTTCCCTCCATCACATTGTCATTCGAACCGGCATGATCAAAGCGAGCCGGGCCAAACCGTCAACTAAACCAGAAAACTAGGAAGAAATCTATCGATGGGCCGAGCCAACATCCAGCAAAGCGATTCGAGCCGAGGCCCATCGAGGGAAGCCCATGTTCGAAGTTTTCCAAAAACACAAGTCGGCGCGAGCAGAAATGGAAAGTTTCATAATGGAAAATTTACTTAAATCTTGTCAAGTCGGTTCCTATTCTCTTATAAATAGGAATCGACGTCAATTGTTTTACGGATGACTTTTACACACAGCAAAGGCACACGCCATAAATTTCACAGCTCGCATAACAGCTAATAATAAAACCAACTTTGGCTCGTCTTCTTCGTATTTAGTCAATAGAATTCCTCGGCTCTCCCTAAAAACGAATTAAACGATATTGTGCAAGTTTCGGCTCGCACAATTTGGCGCTAGAAGGAGGGGGGAAGAATTCATACACAAGGAATACGAAGCAGGATGACAGACACAAACCTAGACGAGACCGATCCAACCGGTCAGCAACGCGAAGGAAGCGCGGCATCGAGCCAAACGGAAACAGAGATGATCGCTGCCCTGAAAAAACAAACTGAAGAGCAAGGAGCCTTGAACAGCACGTTGACTCAAGAGCTCGAAAATCTACGCACCCAACTAAAAGAAAGGGAAGAACGAGACGCCAGGCGACAAAAGAAACTCGACCCGAAGAATCTGGCCTTCGAGTCCCCAACCGATGAAACAGAGGGAGAGGAAGAAGAAGAAAAAACTCCCGAGCAAAGCGAGACAAGTTCCGAGCCAGATGATTCGCCACCGCGTCTCCGCGGGAAGAAGCAGAACACAAAGCGCAAGAATACCCAACCGATTAACCCGATACGATTCAACTTGGGAGATCAGATCCCCAGCGATATCACCCCAGAATCACTAGCCGAGATGCTCAGGCAGATACTATCAAGTCAAGGGGAATCCGCCCCGAGTGACTTGATTGATGATCCGAATCAACCAACTAAGATTGCCGAACAGAGCACGGACGTCTCGCCTACTATACCCTCTTCCGAAACGTTTGCGGAAGCCATTACGCGTCTCCTACTCGAGAAACAAACACCAACTCCCCACGGTACTCGAAACAAGGATCGGCTGCCTCGAGGCCCGAGCTCCTCAAGGAGAAATATTCCCAGCAAAGAGCTGAATATGAGCCGAGACGAATTGGCAGAAATTCGGGCTCGCCTTGAAAAATCTGATAACGAGGCAAAGCTGCTTCGATCTCAAATCCACAGAGCACTCAGCTCAGCACCAGAGATCGCTCAAATATGCGAGGACGCAGAACATACACCTTTCTCGGCTCGCATAATTAACACCAAGGTAATCGATCCAGGGAAATTGAGTATCCAGAAGTATGACGGCTCGACCAATCCTAAGGATCATATTAATGCATTTCGGGTTGCACTAAGTCGAGCTGCATTCAGAAGCATAGAAGAAAAGGATGCTGGATTCTGCCTATTATTCGCTGAGTTTCTGAAGGGCGCGGCCTTGGACTGGTTCTTAAACCTCGAACCGAATTCGATGGAAGTTATACATGCTTACTGTGATTCCCAGCTCGTCGCGAGCCAATTCAGTGGAGAGTACGCTACCAAAGATAAAATAATGGAAGCCTACCTCGAAGTAGTTAAGAATCTAGCCGGACAGTTCGAAAAATTTGCATTGGAGAAGATACCGCGTTGAGATAATACTCAAGCCGACGCTCTGGCATCGCTGGCCTCGACCTCCGACCCAGACTTGAAAAGGATAATTCCCGTAGAGTTTATCGAACATCCCAGTATCGATACCGACGAGCCCGAAATCCTAATGACCGTAGTCACAGACGAGCCGGGCGATAATGGTGTACTCGATGGCGATCAGCCCGCGGATATGGACATCGAAGAAGATACGGAGTACGGTTGCGACAAAGAGTGGCTCGCTCCAATCCGTGTATACATAGCCGATGGAGAAGTACCAGCGGATAAGTGGGCGGCTCGCAAGCTGGAAGCTCAAGCACCACGATACATTCTGATACGCAACGCCGTATTCCGATGGAGGTTTTCAGGACCACTGCTCGCGTGCGTAGAAGGAAAAAAGGCGAGAGAAATAATGAAAGAAGTTCACAGTGGATCATGTGGAAATCATTCCGGAGGACGAGCCCTGGCTATCAAAATCAAACGGCACGGCTATTTTTGGCCAACGATGATCAGCGACTGCGAAAAATACTCGCGGAAATGCGAGAAATGCCAACGTCATGCTCCAACGATACATCAGCAAGCCGAGTTGTTGTCTTCTATCTCCGCACCGTATCCATTCATGAGATGGTCGATGGATATTGTCGGACCGCTGCACAAATCGAAGCAAAAAAGGTTTTTGCTAGTCTTAACCGACTATTTCTCTAAATGGGTCGAGGCAGAATCTTACGCAAGCATAAAAGACGCCCAAGTTGAGCAATTCATTTGGAAGAACATCATCTGTCGGCACGATGTCCCTTACGAAATTGTCACGGACAATGGCTCGCAATTTATATCGGCTCGATTTCAAAACTTCTGCGACAAATGGAAGATTCGCCTTAGCAAGTCGACGCCTCGCTACCCGCAAGGGAATGGTCAAGCCGAAGCGACTAACAAGACGATTCTGGACGGACTCAAAAAACGGCTCGACGCTAAAAAAGGCCGCTGGGCAGACGAGCTGGAAGGAGTCCTCTGGTCCCATCGAACAACCCCGAGACGAGCCACCGGCGAAACGCCGTTCGCACTTGTCTACGGAACGGAATGTGTAATCCCACCAGAAGTACACTTCCCCGGAGTTCGTCGCTGGCTGTTACCAGAGCAAGAAGGCTATAATCATCTGATGCTGCTAGACGAACTGGATCTAATTAACGAACGACGCGATCAGGCGCTTATTCGCATCCAAAACTATCAACAATCCGTCACCAAATACTACAATTCCAACGTTCGACCACGGAGGTTTAGAGAAGGCGATCTCGTTCTCAGAAAAGTCTTCCAGAACACTGCCGAACGAAATGCCGGAAAGTTAGGGGCAAACTGGGAGGGCCCCTACAAGATCATTGAAACGGTTCGTCCTGGAGCATATCGACTCGAAAACATGGCCGGCGAAGCAATTTCAAACCCATGGAACGTGATGCACCTCAAGAGATATTATTAATAAGGCGCGGCGCGCCATTACCTAGAACTACGCGTGACTTGATCCCCGCAAGGGGTACGTAGGCAGTTCACTTTCGAGTGGATTCAGTTGCCCCCCTCAAAAAAAAAAAGGGGGGGGGGGGGGAGTGGGTACGTGTACATATGCACTCCCTTTCGCGCGCAACACGGTTCGCTGTTAAACGCATTTTTGTCCCTTGTAACACGGCTCGCCGTCAACACGACTGGTCAATAAAAATTTTCTTGTAACGCAGTTCGCCGCTAAAACATGATAGCTAATAAAAATTCAAGTTTTTATTACTTCAGTTTGTCAACATAATCAAACCATCTACGCCACTTGGTACAAATCGGAATACATTCTCAATCTATTCCGAGCCGGGTGTTGTTGGCCACAACATCCGATCTTAATCATCTAACCTTAACACTATATCATGCGCGCTATACAAATTGATCATTCGTCATTTGTCCCGACCCGCTAATTACTAATAGATAAGGACGCGGAAAAAACTGGAACAAATAGATCAGAAACCCAAACGGTTCATTACGACTTTTGGTTCAATATTTAAATCGCCACTATTTCGGTTCGTAACTCATTGATTTATGGAGACACGGAAAAAATAGAAACTAGTTGGCACAAACCCAATATACAGAAACGCCTCGCGATGACATTGGTTAAGTATTTTTAGTTCATCGCTATTGATACGCGGTAAAAGTTGGAACAAATCCTCTTGAACCCGATACAAAAAACGGCTCGACGCAACATCAGGAAAAGCGGCTTTAAAAGAGCTAAGTCTAAAGCTTGGAATTAAGGTCGATCTTGCCAAACGGCTCGAATATACTTTCATTACACAAATTAATAAAGGGATAAAGCCATCCAGGCACTATTTACAACCAAAACGGATAAAGCCATCCAGGCGCCATGTTCAAAAATCTAAAAAGAAAAATAAAAATAGTTCGGCGATTCCTTAAACGGCTACCGGAGCTTCATCAGCAACATCCACGGGTTTCAAATTCGGCTCGCCAAGGGCTTGATCCGACGTCTCCTGAACGCCAACAACAGGTTGGCTCGTCGGCTCTTAAGCTCCTTCAACTAACGATGGGTCAAGAACCATCACCGGCTCGATTCTGTTCTGAAAGATAGAGGAACCAAAGTTAGTACCGTACTGCGAACATACTCCTATCTCGAATCTATCTGACCAGGTAACCTTCTCGTCTCCGAGATGTACCTCGGGCGGATTAGAAGAGGCCATGGAGACATCGAGGCGATTGATCATTTTTGCGAGCAGCGCGTCGGCCTCCTCACCAGCTTTGGGATCAGAAGCGACATGCTCCTCGAGTCCCGCGAGTTCGACTTCGAGGTCGGGAGGGTTCGCGCTTCGGATATCACGGATCAACTCGATGTTAACATGAGCCTGAGCAAGATAAATGGCTCGGGAGAACGCCTCTTTGAGCCCTTCCGTGTCAGATCTAACCGTCCCGAGCAAAGAGGCATACCGACTGTCCACCTCGGACCTCACTCTTTTGACCTCGGCCTCGAGGAGAGCATCCTTGGCCCGCATTAGCTCCTGCAGCGAGCTGACCTTAGCCTCGAGGGATTTTCTCCTCTCCGCGATCCTAAGATTCGAGTCAGCCATCTTGGTAGCGTTCTCCCTGTGAACCTCCGCTTCGCGTTGGATCCTGGCGATCTCCTCTTTGGCTTGAGTCAACTCCTCGGCATGACCTCTCTCCGAAGCCTCATGAAGCCGCTTCAGATTATCGAGCGATTTCTGAAGATAGTCGAGAGCAGATCGATCAGAACGAGCCCTGGCGTCGTATCCCGCCACGAGACCGTTAAAGGATTCCGTGAACTGAGACAAAAAAAAAATGTGTAAGAACACGCATACCATTCTCATTTAACTTAAGCGGGAAGAAGACTCACCGAAAGAAATTTGAGAGCTGCCTCTCCATAAACCTCACTCTCCAATAAAGTATCGGGGGGAGGTAGACGAACCGTCGAAGTACTACTTGCAAGGTAGCTGGCCGCCTGAGCTCTCCGGAGAAGCTGAGTCTGGTTCGGATCGGCGAGCAAATCAGAAGAAGCATCCGCCTTGGCTTTCTTCGGAGCTTTCTCTTTAAGCTCGCCAGTTGCCGCTCTTTTCTTCCCTCCCGCTTCGTAAGGCTTGTCCACCGCCGGCGCGCCAGCAGGTTCGGAAACCTTCTTGGCTTTCCGATTGAGGACCAGAGTCCCGGAATCTCTGGACGCGTCCGAGCGACCTGGAGAGGAAGACGCAGCAGGTCCCTTCTTCTTTGAAGCCAAGGCTTCCTTGGCGCGTTTCACGGCCTTCTCAAGATTTATGGGCCCTTCGCTTCGTGGCCCCTTTTTCAGAGGGCTCGGCACCGTAGTCCGCTTGCCCAAGGCCTTAGATTTCGCGGCCGCCTCTGTAGCCTTAGCGCGAGCCGCTTGTTCGGCCTTTACGCGTGCCTCTTCGTCCCTTTTATCCTGATGACGTTGACGGATGGTCTTCTTTTTCATTTCGTCGCCTGAAGACTCGGGAACTTCCGGGATTTCTTCGTCCGAGCTGTCTGAGTCGTCGAAAGAATCGTAGGCTCGGGCTCGAGCACTTTCTACTCGCTCCAAGGAGAAGTCTCTCTCCCAGTCGTTTTTCCCTGCGCGAAAGCTTTCCACGGCTTCTAAGAAATCGTTGGGGAGGTGGAATACGGCTCGTCGAACTGCAAAATAAACAGAAAAGGTTAGAAACGATCCACACAAACAAGAACGATGATTGTTTTTCGGTTCGGCTACCGATTGGATGCCAAGTCTGCTTGACAAATTTCCTGGGAACGCTCCCAACAGTCGCCCCACATATTGGGACGAAGAAAAAGTAATTTTCCCAACCACTGTCTTTGTTGGGAAAACCATCGATGATCCTCCTATTCTTCTTACAAGAAATGTAGTATCGGAGCGACTTTTTCGATCCGGCTCGAATCTCCTAAAGATTCTGAAGATGATGGATCCCGATCGGGATGCCGGTCTCAAAACTGCGGACGATAAGCCCGAGCAGATGGCGGAGACCGCGCGGCATGATCTGGCCAATGGCGAGCCCATACTTGCTCAAATAATGCAGGATCAAGCTCGAGATTGGGAACCATAGGAAGCAGCCGTAGAAGAAGCTCTCATAGAGCGTCAGGCACCCTATGGGAGGATCGTCAGCCCTCTGATGGCTCGCCGGCAGAAGAAGGTCGACTCCTTCGGATATGTGGAAACACCGACGAAGCGTTTCCAGAGACGATTCAGTACAAAGCGTCGACCCAGGAGGATTTGGAACCATCCTCTTCGCGGCTCGCCTGTGAGTAACTTTCCTTGGGACCCGTCTCTTCGAGGAGCACTTCCTCATCCCCTTTGACGAGCCGGCACCGAAGGCGCTGGATAAGACGTAATCGAGAGATGCATCATCCAGAAGGGTTCTCCTCGGCAGCTGAGGAGGCCTGGGTTTAAACGGCCCGAGGATATCTCCAGTCGCCCCTTCAGACATCATCTGTTCGAGCTTAATCTCCTCAGGATTATATATCGGGTCAAGTGGTATCCCAGGACGAGCCAACTGGTCCTTAGCAAATTCTGCCTCGGCGCGAAGAAGATTGAGCTCATCCCCTTCATCCACGTTCGGCTCGGATGCTCCATTTGAACCATCACGATGAAGAACTGACGGCTCGCTCAGCAATACATTAACTTCAGCGGTCTCGGCGACCCTGACAGATTGATTTCCCTCTTCAGATCGAGGCGAATTAACTACTTTCTGACCCCGCGGAGTGAAGGAATTGTGAGATCCCACCAAATCGGATGGCTCGGAGGAAGAAGACGAGCGTCGAACCGAGATCTCCGAATCGTTCGAATTATTGGAGCAATCCTCAGAATGATCAACGCCGACCGAAGGAGTGCGACTGCTTGAAGACATCTTTGGCTCGGAAGAAGATGGATCGGAGAACTTAAAGAGTGATCCGAAAGTTTGAAGATCGCGATGCAAAACGATTCACACCGGCGGAGCGAACAAAGAACACTAACGAAATTTGAGAACAGGAAAAGAAAAAGCTAGAGAGAGAAAGAGAGTTCTACCTTTTTTCTTGATTTGGAGAGAGAGCGAGATGAGAAAAACGAGCTCCGGATTCCGATATTTATAGAAGTCTTGGCGCGTGGGCGCGTCGGTTCGGGAAGGCGAAACGGCACGACCTAATTCCCGCCCGATTTCTAGGGTTTCCGCTGAAATCAGCGGGCCCCGAGACGCTTCGGATTCCTCGACCGGTTAAAGTAATAATTCTACGACATCGTTTAGAAGAAAGACGAACCAGATTCTCTCATAAAGACGAGCCGAATACGTCGACGGCTCGGTTTGAGTGACAGTGCTTTTTCCTGATAAACTTATATCTCGCCACTCTTATACATAAGACTAGCGAGCTGGGGGCAAATTGTTGGGGTCAGATTTCCCTCCATCACATTGTCATTCGAACCGGCATGATCAAAGCGAGCCGGGCAAAACCGTCAACTAAACCAGAAAACCGGGAAGAAATCTATCGATGGGCCGAGCCAACATCCAGCAAAGCGATTCGAGCCGAGGCCCATCGAGGGAAGCCCATGTTCGAAGTTTTCCATAAACACAAGTCGGCGCGAGCAGAAATGGAAAGTTTCATAATGGAAAATTTACTTAAATCTTGTCAAGTCGGTTCCTATTCTCTTATAAATAGGAATCGACGTCAATTGTTTTACGGATGACTTTTACACACAGCAAAGGCACACGCCATAAATTTCACAGCTCGCATAACAGCTAATAATAAAACCAACTTTGGCTCGTCTTCTTCGTATTTAGTCAATAGAATTCCTCGGCTCTCCCTAAAAACGAACTAAACGATATTGTGCAAGTTTCGGCTCGCACACAGAACAACGCAGAATTGCAGTCGGCTCAACAAGAACTTGGTCGTGAAGATGCAGAAAAATCTGAAGGTGAAATTGAATTATCTGAGCATGATGAGGCTGGAGCTGAACGTAGCCGTAAGAGAAAGCGAGGTCCGACTAGGATGAAAGACATAACCAAGGATCCAAACAACAAACTACGAGTACAGTTCACTTTTATGGGAGAACCTTATGGTTCTGGTTCAGTTAAATTGTCTTCCTACTTAGGTCCATTGGTCCGGGAACATGTTCCTGTGACCCTTACTAGTTGGACAAAACTTAGTGAAGCTCTTAAGACTGTTCTCTGGAAATCTGTTCCGGTCACGTTTCCTCTTTATTAATTTGATTAATCATTTGACTCCCATTTGGATTGTAATGTTTGCTTACTACATTGAATCAGGCAAGGTTTGAACTAGATGAATATTACCAACAGAAAGCGGTGCTGAAGCAGTTGGGATGTTTGTGGAGGTCATCGAAATCACGCCTTGTTACCCAAATTCTTGAAGCGACGAATAATCAACAGAGGATGAATCTACGACCAAAGAATGTTTCTCCAACAGATTGGCGCAAGTTTGTGAAGCTCAAAACCAGTCAAGAATTCAAGGTATAATTAATAGGAATCTCAGTATTGCTGAAATCATATATATAGTGGACCATAATTAACATTACTTTGTTAGGCTGTTAGTGATAGCTACAAGGAAAGAAGGCGTAAACAGATTCCTCACACTTGTAGTCGCAAGGGAATGGTTAGACTTGCGGAAGAAATGGTCAGTGTACTCCTATTATGTTGTATTTATAGTTCAGTCAACTTTAAAATATTTAATTGGTTTTCTTTTTACAAAGAAATCTGTTAGTGAAAACCCCTCTGAAGTGACTCGGCTGAAGGTGTGGGTGAAATCGCGTACCAGAAAAGATGGCACACCGGTGAACATGAATGCTGCTGACAAGATGGTGAGAATCTAAATTATTACTACTAATATGTTTGCTTCCTTACTTTGTTACCATTTGAAATCAATACTTTATAATGTACAGAAAAAGGCAACTGAGATGGTCCATAGTGATACTCCAAACTCTGTAACAAATGAAGGAGAAGATACGCTTACTCAGCTGTTAGGACCGGATAATCCTGGCAGAATGAGGGTCATGGGTAGGAACATGACTAAGACGAAGTTAGCTTGTTTCGAAGTGAAACACAAGTGTATGACTGAAATGCAAGAGAAACAAATTCATCTCCAGCAGAAGGTGAATGAGTTGCAAGCTGAAATTGCAAACCTGAAAAACCAGGTTAGTAACTTTTATATTTATATGTCTAGTGATGACAATTTCTGAGTGAAATTAACTTTTCCTTATAGCGACAAGAACCAGAAGTTAGTGAAAATTCGGCTGCAAAAGTAAGTCTTGATAATTTCTGCTTTATAGATATACAGCGAGAAGAACCTGACTCCTTACAATTTCTGCTTTTACTCTTTCAGAGTGTCAACAAAAGATCACAACCCAAGTGTGTTTTGGTTGACTGGGCTGGTACTGATGAAAACGTTGCCGAGGGAAGAATTATTTCTTCTGAACCTGATGACTTGGTGAATGACACTCGCTTAGGCCCCACGGATGTAAAAGTACTTGTTGATTCTGCAACTGTACCAGATGCATTCCTTTGGAGACCTGCAAGTAACATGTTCACAATGGTGGAAGCTGTTGGACAAATGATTGCATGGCCTGCCTCGAAATGTGTTAATCTAGAACCGGTGATACAAGCAGTAGACATTAGACCACTGGTATTAGTTCAGTCTCTTAATATTCATCTTAGTGATCAATGAGTATAGGTTTATGATGATCAAATAATAGAGTAAGACTGTTTTAATTTCTCATTGCGTTTGACAGGGCCAAAGAGCGAGCTCAGTAAACAAATGCAAACTACTTGATTTGTCTTCGGATGATGTTGTTGTTACTGAAGGACGCTGGCAGACAGAAGAACCAAAAGCGTTGGTTAATGGTCTACCTCTTGGACCAAAGGCAGCTAAAGTCTTCATTGATCAAGTGCATCAGCCTGAGACATTTATATGGAGGCCTACGATAGAAACAACATACATTGAGGACTGTCTACTGTCTTTTGTAGCATGGCCTGCCAGTAAGGTTGTCTTCGAAAGCTCAAGAGATGGAACTGGGCATAAATCTCCTTTTCAAAACTCTGTTTCAACTGATCAAACCTCAGGAGGTAAATCAGTGGGCACTGCTTCAGGGTCTATGGACAAATCATTTAAACCCGATGCAACAGGGTCAAAGTCAGCAGCCAGAGTTTCAAAATCGGCTAGTGAGCATTCTCCAGAAACATATCCGGTAAATGCCTTGTGGAATTGTTTATATATTGCTTATGTTTACAATTTTCTATGTATTAAATGGTTGATATTGAAAACATGGCAGCTTAAACAGGGAGCAGAGGTTATGAAGGAAAATCAGAAGTGCAAGTTGCTGGATATTAGTGGAAAGAAGGTGGTTGTTGCTGAAGGTCGTGTGCATTCTACCGACCCAAAACAAAAGGTACATTTCGTTAGATTGGAGTCTGATGTAGCAAGAGTTTGGGTAGACATAGTCAAAGTTGATGATGCAGCAGTGTGGAAGCCATCAGATGAAATCGAGACTCTGAAAGATGCACATGGTTCATCAATCCCATGGCCAATGGATAAATTGGTCATCTTTTGAGATTGAGAAACAAAAGGTATGTTATGTAATTCCTGTATTGTTTCTGCTTTTGATTTGAAATGAGCAAGGCTCTATGGTAAACTGATATAAGATATTACGGTTTGTTGCAGGGGATGAAGCAAGTTTGGTTCAGATTAGGTAGTGTTAACTTATTTAAGACTAGACTAATCTAAAAGTTGACTTGTGTTATGTATTTGGAATTTAGACTTTTGTTATCTTGTTTGAATGAATCTTCAGACTACTACTATCACTTCTGGTATGTGTGTTGGTTTGAATTCAGATTTCTGTTATGAATGGTGGATTTTTATTATGCAATATATTTTTTAGTGGAATACATTTATGTAAAACATTATCATTGGATATGATAGCTATTAGAAAATACATATAACAGCAAAAACAAAAAGGTGCAATCTTATTTCATAGCAAGAAAAAGGAGCTACAAATTAGTATATTATAGCAGATCTCTAAATTGAGCATAGCAATGCTGAAAAGCTATAGTATATGACATGTTTTATAGCAAGGAATATGATTGCTATTGTATGAGGCTCTACCACAGCAAAAAATATGATTGCTATTGTATGAGGCTCTACCGATAGCATGGAATATGAGTTGTCATCTGATGGTTTGCAGCTTTCAAATGTTGCTATGATATCTGAATCTATTGTAGCATTCTAAAAAAATGCTATCGTATGGGTACCACCTAACATAGCTGCCGATGACATAGCATCTGTGAAAACGCTTGTTGGGGTCGGTTTTCACCCCAATGAGATCAATGACAAGAGAGCCAAGTGTAGACAAGCAGTCTAGCCGAGATGATTGGAGAGCCGAATGAACCAGAAGATATGTTAGGAGAACTAAGCTAAATCGGCTCGATGATTAAGACGAGCCGACGAACCGGGTCGACATAGAAGCTAGTGCAGGACGAGCCAAACGGCTCGACGACTCCTATATTGTGAAGGAGAGCCCAGCTGGAATGCCATAATACCGGTTCACTCTGCCGACGAACCGAGCAGAACCGACGGCTAACCAGGTGCTCGCACAAACCAACAGTCGAACCGGAGCGCCAGCAGTTGTTCACAGCTCTTGATGGGCCGAACCAACGTCTAACTTAACGACTCGAGCCGAGGCCCATCGGAGACGGTCCATAATCAAGATTGCCCTAGCTAAAGGCGGAGAAACAGAAATGGAAGGAAATCTTTGAGAATATTCATCATATCTTTGTCAAGTCGGTTCCTATGTTCTTATAAATAGGAATCGACATTCATTATTGAAGAACAACTTTTGAACCCTAGAAACAGGCACACGCCACACATATTGTAGCTTATCAAAACAGCTATTAATAAAAACCATCCATCTTTGGATCTTTGTCCTAGTTTTTGACCATAGAAACTTTAGTTCCTCTCAGTCTCATTATCAAATTCTATTGTGTGAAATCCAGCTCCCACAATTTGGCGCTAGAAGGAGGGGAATTTGAAGTCTTCTTACTCATAAATCTACTTACACAAGATCTGAAAAGATGAATAAATCCGAGGAGCAGGACAACAATTTGACGAGCTGGACATAGGCGGAGGTAAACGAAATCGGGACGAGCGGATCTGTCTATCCCACTGCGTTAAACTTCAAGATGCTAGAAGGAGTAACGAAGAAGAAGAAGGGGAATATGGAGGATGCTACTTTGGTAACTCGCCAACAGCAAAGGAAACGCTGGTTAAGTACAAATAACGTACTGGCGTAATCACCATCAACCCAAGAGTCTAAAGACAACGAGCTAAAACCCTAGTTAGGGTAGGAAATTCGTTTGGAGACTTTGCTTCTCGGACAAGAAATCTCTGCAAAACCTGCAATCTATAACCTAAAAAACAGTGCAAGTAATGATGTTTGGAGGAGAATTCCCGAACAACTAAGAAGATTCAGATCGCTTACGAGGTAGCTATAGAAAGATATATTTGTGTAGAATCTGGAGGAGCTTACGACGTATCAATCGGAGTTAAACTCCATCCACAAAACGCTTCACAAGTCTGCAAAAAAACATAATAACCTGCAATTTTAACCCGAAAGAAGAGATTTTGAGAGATTTTCGGAGTGATTTCCCGACGACTCAGAAAGATTCAGAGAACGATCTATATACGGTTGGAAAGCTCTTGATGTCGACTATTCAGATCTCTCTCCCTTCACCTATTCAGAGGCATATTCGAGCCGAAAATCAGTTTGCAATTTGGCACGATATCACTGTGAAAAAATCAATTTCAGTGCATCTTCTTCAAACAACATGGGAGGCTCCTGTGTGATTATCGCTCCAACTGTGCCACGACGTTTGACTCCACAACTTCTCCAATCCACGTTCAGCTCAATCGTGAATTCGTAAACCAATTCTCGACACCAAGGGAAAACAAGCTGTAAAGCTTCAACTTCAGTTCGGAATCTCCAAGGAACAATCGACTCGGGTGCAACTGATCTGCCACCCATCCGAAGACAAGACAACTGAACGGGGAGACACGGCTAAGAACGCATAGATCTGGCACAACGCAAAGCGCAAGGAACGTGCGTCACAAGTGACGCAAGAACAGCTCATCGCGATTCTAACCAACCAACGGTTCGGCGGAATTAGTTCAAACCAGGCCAAGGCAAGGAGAAACTGACGAGCCGTGTGATAATGGCTTGACCCCAGTGTATATGACAGATCCTCAGGCCACTAACGTTAAAGAAGCATTGTTGATAAGCCGAACAAATCATGGACCGTAAAGACGGAGAACTAAGCTTTAAACGTGCAGACCATACACATGGGCTCGGCCACGAACCTCCTGGAGGAGCCGCACGAAGGTTGAGCTCAGACAGACTGCCGCCGTTATACAACACGGACGAATCCGACGACCCCGCCGACTTAATGCGCTTCTCTCCTTGGACATAGCTTGAGCTCGGCGAGCCTAAAGAACTTCAGTGAAACCGACGAACCCGCCAAACCTTAGCGCTCCCCAAAGATACAGAACGAGTTCAGCGAGCCAGGCGAATTTGACGAATCTGGCGAACCTGGCGTATGAGGTGATCCTGACGAAGGCGTCAAACTTGACAAACTTGGCTAGCTTATTCGAATGTTTATGACCTACGAATTTGACGAACCAAAAGGAGTAAGGAGAGCCAAAAAGATTTTGACGAAATCCAAACTTCTCTTCGAGAAAAACGGCTCTCCAAACGCCTCTCCTAACTTCTCTTTGAGAAAAACGGCTTTCCAAACGCCTCTCCTAACTTCTCTTTGAGAAAAACGGCTCTCCAAACGCCTCTCCAAACTTCTCTTTGAGAAAAACGGCTCTCCAAACGCCTCTCCAAACTTCTCTTTGAGAAAAACGGCTCTCCAAACGCCTCTCCAAACTTCGCTTTGAGAAAAACGGCTCTCCAAACTTTTCTCAGAGAAAACGCCTTGCCAATCTTCTCTTTGAGAAAACGGCTCTCCAAACTTCTCTTTGAGAACAACGGCTCTTCAAACGCCTCACCAATCTTCTCTTTGAGAAAACGGCTCTCCAAACGCCTCGCCAATCTTCTCTTTGAGAAAATGGCTCTCCAAACTTTTCTCCGAGAAAAAGGCTCACCGATCTCCTGACATAAAAAACGCCTAACCATGTTCTCCAAATTTCTACCATAGAAAATTCTTCGCCAATCTTCCCTCAGGGAAAACGGCTCTCCCGATTTCTCGCTAGGAAAACGGCTCACCAAATTTCTCTTTAAAAAGGCGGCTCTCCCAAGTTAGACGGCTCTCCTCAGAGAACATTCTTCAAGCCAAGGCATTTCTCAGTGACACAAAGTTAGGAAATATTTGACGAGCCAAGATCTATACGATGAGCAGCGAAAGAGAAGGCAGAACGAACATGGCAAGCCGCGAAGAACGAGCCTAAATCAACATGACAAGCCGAAAAAGCTAGGAAAGATTTGACGAGCTCGCCAACATAACGTTTCTCTACCTGAAGATAGTACAAGCTCGAAGAGTTTAACGAGCACGAAAAACCGACAAACTTGCTCCACCCAGCGAACTTGACGAAACCAACAGCTTTTATGTTTCCAAGAATAAGTTCGGCGATGATCCCAGTGAGATAAACCATGAATCACATGACGAGCCAAATAAAGTAAGGAGAGCCCAAAGAGATGACTTCGACAAATCCCAGCTTCGATAGCTCGCGAAAAAACGGCTCTCCGAACTTCTATCGTAGAATAAGGCTCACCACGCTTCTATCGAAGAACACCACTTGGCAAACTTCTCTTTGAGAAGGCGGCTCTCCAAGATTTTTCTCCGAGAAGGCCAACCAAGACAGTTCTATAAAACAATATAAAACAACAGCTAAGAAACACCGACAAACTGCGGAGAGCTATGAGCGTCGTGACGAGCTGCAGGGAGCTACAAGCCTCGCGCCGAGCTGCAAGGAGCTACAACCGTCGCGACAAGCTCGACCGAAGACAAGTCGCAACGAGCCGTGATTATTATGATAAGTTGTCAAGCCGTCAGCAAATATGGGTCGTCGAACTGCGGATATTTGTGGGCCGAACCATTAGGCGAACAGACAAAGACAGTGACCAGAGCACACCAACAACACTTGACATGCCGCCAAATCAAAGCTGAACCGTCCAAGCTATCTAACAAAGCAATCTTATCCGAAGAAGGTGAAGCATAACTCACACAACCAGCTCACGTCTCGCACGTTTGAATCATAAAAAAAAAAAAAAAAAAAAAAAAAAAAAAAAAAAAAAAAAAAAATCAAGCCGAGCCTAGTCTCGCACGCGAAGCATATAACCGAGCCTAGTCTCTCACAATCAAAAAAAAAAAAAAAAAAACAAACAAACAAAATAGATGAGCTGTCCCACATTCAGACGAGCCGTCTCACATGAGCTGTCTCACATTTAGACGAGCCATCTCACATTTAGACGAGCTGTCCCACATTCAGACGAGCCGTCTCACATTTAGACGTGCCGTCTCACATTTAGACGAGCTGTCCCACATTCAGACGAGCCGTCTCACATTTAGACGAGCTGTCCCACATTCAGACGAGTTGTCTCACATTTAGACGAGCTATCTCACATTAAGACGAGCCATCTCACATTCAGACAAGCCGTCTCACATTTAGACGAGCCGTCTCACACTCAGACGAGCCAGCCTCGCACTTAGACGAGCCAGTCTCGTACATACAAGGCTGATCCTCACGCCAAACATACTATCTTATTGCAAGAACTACGAGTGGCTTGATCCCCGAAAGGGGTACGTAGGCAACTTATCTATTTTACCGATAAGTTCAGCTGCCCTCTCAAAAAAAAAAAAAGAGGGAGTGGGGTGCGTATACTCGTATACTCCCACATTTCACATTGCAATTTTCGCAAACTTTATCTCTCAATAATACAGTCTTTATAACTTCACCTTTTGTTTTGTAACGCGGCTCACCGCCAACACATTTTTCCTTACGACTTACGTTGTCACTTCTATTCTTCTCGTTTGTTGATGGCCACAACAAACGAACTACAACAATCCTACATGGGTTCTCACTATTACAAACCTCAACGGTTTCTAAGCGCGCTATACAAATTCGATCGATTATCATTGTTTCGACCTGCGACTTACTGAGGGTAAGATCGTGGAAAAAACTGAAACAAAGATATCTTAAACCCAGTAACGACAAAACGCCTCTCGGCATCACTGGTTTTCTATGTAAGCAAGTCATTGTTTCGACCTGCGACTTACGGAGGGTAAGATCGTGGAAAAAACTGAAACAAATATATCTTAAACCCAGTAACGACAAAACGCCTCTCGGCATCACTGGTTTTCTACGTAAGCAAGTCATTGTTTCGACGCGTGACTTACTAATAGATAAGATTGCGGCAAAAACTGAAACAAGACATCTTCAAACCCAGTAACAACAAAACACCTCTTGGCATCACTGGTCTCCTACCTCTCTTGACTCAAAGTTACTTCAACCCGTAAAGATAGCCGAGTGCGAGTTTGCGGGAACAACCGGAGTAAAGCATATCACAGCTCGTTTTTGCTGTTCTCTAACGCCTCTTGGCTCGGCAGAAACATATCCAAAAACATATTGTAACTCAAAGCAATCGTAATGGATAGAGCCATTATGACAAGTCAAAGCGAAAACAAAAAGAAGTCATCATGGATAAAGCCGTCAGGCATCACGTCTAGCATAAAACAAAAGACAACAAAAAACTCTGCATAAAATAATAGCTCGTCACCACAACAAGTTACAGTTCGTGTGATGAACCAACATTTTCGACTACACAAGTCTCTCGACGACCCAAGTGTCGGGCCAAGTCACATTCATGGCTCGTCGATGTTCTCATTCCATGATGCGCCAAGCTCTTTCAGTCCACATCGCAAGTTTGGCTCGTCACAAATCTTTCATGGTCCGTTGATCTTTGCCATAATTCTTAGCTCGTCACTTCCGTCTTCGAAACTGACGAAACAGCAACAGCTCATATTCTCTGGTCTTTAACGCCTTTTGGTTCAACAAAAATTCGAGAAATCCAAAACGCATCATAGTCAAGCTGATCCGACGGAGAACCAAAGAACAGCTCGGCAACTCTCCTTTTCTAAAGATGGCGGGCATAATCTTTAACGAGCCAACACTGCATGTTTCCTGCGTCGACGAACCATTTAACTTAGCATGAGGAAAAACATTCGCTCCGAAATTTCACCAAGGCATGGTCTAAAAGTTATATGGTGAGCCGACTTTTGGCTAATGACGAGTCGATTAACGTTAAGACAAAACGAAGCAGAAAGACAGCTCAGCGGAAGAACATGCCCTGCTTGGCTCGCCGGTAACATCTGGTTATCAAAATCGGCTCGTTCGGCTCGGAAAAAACTATCATTGTGTCCACACTGTTTGCTAGATGACGAACCAAGTGAATACAAGCTGAACCTCGACGAACAAAACATCAAACCAGCTAGTCAGCTCGATAACCACGCACTACGCGATGGCCGCAAGCCAAATCAATTCCGGCTCAGCAATAAGCATTTGGCATGGAAATTTCACGTAACTTGGTTGTGTTGCTATCGCTGGTTTCTAAATGCTTATCAAATGAATGAAGAAGGGGACGAGCCAGCATAACGGCGAGCCAAATAAGTGATGAGCCAAACTCATGGCAAGCTGGACATCGATTCTGAAAAATAGTGAACTCATCGGCTCGACGTCAAACCATTGTCACAACTTTGTCGCAAGTTACAAAAACAAAGAACGATGACGAGCCGACAAAACAACAGCCAGCTTTACAAAACACCAATCGTAGTCTCGACCGGATAAAATCAAGAGGACTAATCTAGATCTTGCCGTAATGATGATGCATCTCACTACATATTTTTTGGCGGGACACGAGTGAAAGAAGGCACGACAAAATATGGCTCGTTAACAATTTGCTCTATGTCAAACGGCTCGTCGTAAGAAGATAACTCCCCTTTCGGAGTTGTTAACGAGCTGAACGTTTGGTTCTCCAGCATATCTAGCGATGAGCGCCGACTTAGGATCTGATTCGTATCGTGAAAGTGTTGATCTCAGTCAGGACTCTTTAGCTCATTACTCTTAACTCTAAGACTAAAGAGCTGGGGGCTTAACTGTTGGGGTCGGTTTTCACCCCAATGAGATCAATGACAAGAGAGCCAAGTGTAGACAAGCAGTCTAGCCGAGATGATTGGAGAGCCGAATGAACCAGAAGATATATTAGGAGAACTGAGCTAAATCGGCTCGATGATTAAGACGAGCCGACGAACCGGGTCGACATAGAAGCTAGTGCAGGACGAGCCAAACGGCTCGACGACTCCTATATTGTGAAGGAGAGCCCAGCTGGAATGCCATAATACCGGTTCACTCTGCCGACGAACCGAGCAGAACCGACGGCTAACCAGGTACTCGCACAAACCAACGGTCGAACCGGAGCGCCAGCAGTTGTTCACAACTCTTGATGGGCCGAACCAACGTCTAACTTAACGACTCGAGCCGAGGCCCATCGGAGACGGTCCATAATCAAGATTGCCCTAGCTAAAGGCGGCGAAACAGAAATGGAAGGAAATCTTTGAGAATATTCACCATATCTTTGTCAAGTCGGTTCCTATGTTCTTATAAATAGGAATCAACATTCATTATTGAAGAACAACTTTTGAACCCTAGAAACAGGCACACGCCACACATATTGTAGCTTATCGAAACAGCTATTAATAAAAACCATCCATCTTTGGATCTTTGTCCTAGTTTTTGACCATAGAAACTTCACTTCCTCTCAGTCTCATTATCAAATTCTATTGTGTGAAATCCAGCTCCCACAACGCTATCTAATCCATTTGATAGCAAATTTTTCGTGCTAACAATGTAGGCATTTCTTGTAGTGTTTGAGTTCATTTCCTCTCTCTTCTTTTAAAGGATCGATCTTTTCCTACTTTTCTAGGGTATCATTTTATTTTTTCTATCGATCCTTCTTCCCTTTTTCTTTTCTGTTTGGGAATAACATAGGATAGGCTTTTGCTTTTCCTTGTTTGGGTAGGTCTCCATAAGACAAGAAGGTACAGACGTATGCATTCATATTGCTTACACGTTTTCCTTGTGCTTAAAAGCTTTTGATTTTATTTTGCAGATGAGAGAGAGGAGAACTATACTTTTAATTGGACATACCCCTTTTCGATCAAGCAAGGAACGACTCATATGCATGCCAAGACCCTTGAAAAAGAAAAACTAGATTGATTAGGGTGGAGTTAACGTTAGATTTTCCAGGTACCTTAGAGATGTTGCCAAGTCGGTAGATCGATCCACCGTTAGAGGTTCTGTTAGGCTTTAAGTCCGCAATTGATGTCCGCTCTAGGGTCATAGATTGTTAGCACAACACCGGAGAATCATAGAGATAGGTTATAGTTTCCAACTAAGGTTTTGACTCAATAAAACATGAAATCATAAGAAAAGAAACATGAAAACATAAGAAAAGAAAGAAAAATACATTAGTAAAGGATAAAACTCCCCCCAGACTTAACTTGCACCGTCCCGGTGAAAGCATATCAGATTAAGGGTGAGAGGAACAGACTCAATAAGAAAATAAAAGAAATTCATTAAAATAAGATAAGGATAGAAAATAGAGTTAGGTGTCCATTGCACCGGATACCGAACTAAGAGTGAGTGCCTAGGTGGCAGTGTAGTGGCTGGTCGCGCTCTTCTCTTCGTCTGTAGAGTCTCTATCAGACCCAAGTGCAGAGGCGAGTGACAACTCTCCAAGATCTGAGTCATGTGCTGATATTGAAGGGCGGAAAAGACGATCGGGAGCGATGTGGCGAACAACACGGATAAGGCGCGAGATGAAGCGGGGTTGACACTGGACGGTCTGCTCCAAGTGGCCAAGGCGGTCTAATGCCTTGTTGGCAGCTTGGCCGGTAGTTAGGCAGTGGCGGTTGCGGGTGTGTCGCCTTGCTTTGATGGTCCTCTGCTGAGCATAGTATTGATGGATTTGAAAGGTCGGTGTCTCAGGGTTTTCGATGAAGTAAGCCTCCGGTGATGGTGAAAATGTGACAACACCAGAGCTGAGAGGATGGAGGTCGTCACAAGTAGCTGCACAAATGCAGTTTTAGAGGATCCGATGGGGCACACATAGCAAAACCAGGTTGGATTTTTTGTCCAGCGGTTGAGGAAACGGATCTGTTGAAGGGCTTGGAGGTCTACAGGAGCAGTGTCTTCACTGGGCTTGTACTGTGAGATGTCAATCTATCAATGGTTGACAATTGCTGTGATTCGGGTTTCGGGTGAGAGTCCCAAGCTTATGTGTATGTGTACTCTTTGTTAAAAAAATTTAACAAAAATAACAATATATATATATATATATATATATATATATATATATATAGTATAAAACTTATGACAAAACATAAAGTATGCATACAGAGCAAAATATTTTATCTATATGGAATTAAAATTTGTTTCCTAAAGTAACATCAAATTGATAAATACATAACCCCACACTGTTAAAATAATAATCAATTTCTTTAATTCTACTATAAATTGTTTTCAATTAAAAATTACTAACCCTACACATTCTACGCATTTCTATAAAGTGACATTTTTTACGGGTTCATCGAATAAAAAATACTTCATTGACAAACATATGAATGTTTTGAAAATATTTACACATCAAAGTGATTAGATCACATGTAAGTTCACTGGAAACATTAAGATAATGTATTTGGTATTACAAATATAATTACAAATCAAGAACATAAATATATTCATTAATCTTGCTTAATCAAACAGCCCTAATATTATGTATTTCATCACAAGTATAATCACATATCAATAATATAAGTGTATTCATTAATTTTGCTTAATCAAACAGCCATAATATTATGTATTCATCAATCTTCCATATGTATAATATATTGAATCTTATTATCTTCTTTGTGTAGATTATCTCATTATTATACGTAAAGTCTAAATTATGCATTTACAAACTCTTAAAAAATGTTTGACTAATTTTAACCTAGAAGTCTTAAAAATTAGGTTATCAAGCAAGAAAATTAGATCTTGAAGCCATAATACTATGTATTCACGGGTTGATAGTTGTCTTTCACGAATCGGATCGGGGAGTTAGGTTACTCCATATCTCATATACTTTTTGTACTAGTTTTTATATTTTACGGTCTTAACATTTAACAATTCTGTTTACATTCATATTTTAGTATTATTATGCATTCTGTTTTAATGATTATAGTATATTACCAAATTTAGTAGAATGATGTCTTGCGTTTTTGGCGCTTTCCAACCGATGTTTTATATAGTTTATCGAGTCTTTTTGGTCTTTATCGAATCATATCAGGTCTGAAGATGTTCTAGGACGAGTTCTGGTCATGAGAAGCAACAAGAGGCGAACAAGAGGCGAAAATGGACAAATAGAGCAAAAAGGAGGTCCGACTTGCCCGAGAGTTCACAGAACGATCGATCCAGGAGGGATCGACCGTTCCCATATGAAGACCGATCGGTCCACATCACCGGACCGATCGATCCAGAAGACGTCAATGCCGACACTCCACCGACACTTGACAGAACGTTCGGTCCAGTGATGGGATCGATCGTTCCCAACGCCAAAAGATCCATCCGAAGCTTGACAGAACGATCGATCCCGTTCCATACGCATAACGATCGGTACGTCCTAGGATCGATCGTTCCGGCCCTGTTCGCAAAGCAGAAGAAGTCCGGTTTTCTTGTTTCAAACCAGAAGCAAGCCAAAATAAACCAAGCTCGACCCCTGAACTATTTAGCTTCTCTTTCAGCCCTTGTAGAGACACATTATTACACACTTATTGTTCTGAAATTTCTAGGTTTTGAGAGAGAAAACTCTTGCTCTTTAATTGTGTTCTTGAGGGAGAAGATTTGTGAAGCTTGTTTCTCGTTAGAGAAGAATTCTGAACCCTCTATCTCTTGTTTATTATCTCTGTATTATGAATTTCGTTTTTGCTGTGATTGCTGTGTTCTTAGCTATGTGTGAGTAGTTCATCAACTAGATTGGGGTTTTTCAAAGGAGTTCATGAGTTAGGGAATTGAATGCAAATAGGGCTTATTATCTTCTGTTTTCACCATTGAATTCTTAAAGCTAAGATTAAATTGATCAATTAATCTTAGATCATAGGTAATATGTTCATCAAAAGTGTAATAGGTTGCTAGAACTTTTACTTGGTGAGCAGATATCCAGAAAGCATTGAGTTCCAGAAAGCATTGAGTTCCATGACACAACTTATCATTGAGCAGATATCCTGCGAGAGTTGATGCTAAGATGGATTGTGAACTTATCATTCCCGTTCAATTAAAGCTTGTCGACAATTGCTAGTTTCAAACGAAAGTTTAGACTTCTAGGTTGTTCGACAAAGTTGTCGATACCACGACAGTGGGTCTGCATAATTCTATGCTTGAGTTCGAAACCTGTACCGAGTCATTGCCCTGAATAGTCATTCGATTCCACTTAATTGAGCTCATGCGAATTGCCTCGATCTAGTGCTTGTTTTATATCATTTACATCGTCATTTAAGTTCGTTACTTGTTACCGAATCAACAAACAAACCATTTTACATTTTAGCTCTGTTTTAATCCTCTGAGATTCATAGTGTAGCACTGGTCCTCTGGATTTCGAATCTTATATATTACACCTTCATAACTGTGCACCGCAGTAGAAACTAAGACTATGTATTCGGAGTTATCATAGAACAATGCAAAACAGATATTATCACAAAGTGAATATGGTGACCTAACTCAATTTCCTTAACTATTAAATAATAAGTGAGTCACAACATTAATATAATTATAATCTATAAAGTTCTGTAAATTTTAGTAATTTATCCTCGCAAACAACAAAAACTATACTAATTCTTTTACAATTTTTAAAAATCGTTTGCCCCGCACATACGTAAAATCTAAAGCCATCATCGCAAATCCTGAATACAACTAGGTGTACAATGTCAAAGGACTAAGGACTCATGCTACATATGTCGGATAACTTATGCTCATTTCCTACCTTATTTATGTTTTATTGTTTTAGAATTATTCCTTCTTCACATTATGCATATAGTATTGGTTTAAGCTTTTTTTCTATGATTCAATTATTTATTAAAATTATATAAACCACATTATACTCACCTTTTGTCACAACTGAATATGGCAAACATTTTTACTACATAAACAAAAATTCTAAGCTGGCAGTTATTAAAATCGTGAATCGGCAAGATAATAAAATCTTAAACCTCCAAACTCTAAACACAAATTGCAATAATAAGTTTAAAATTTTAAGAAAACTTTTTTGCCCCGCACAATGTGCGGGTTAAATCCTAGTTCTTAAGATTAAGAAATTTTAGACACTAGTTGTAGCCAGGAGACCCACTGCCACGTCATCGCATGAAAACGTGAGGAGACAGAAGCTCCATTTCTAATAAATGCAAGAACCTTTTAAGCAAAATTATCCAGAAACTGAAGTAACTACACAATTATTAACTTCATAAGTCTAAGAGATATCCAAAAAGGAGAGAGAGAGAGAAAGAGAAAGTCGCAGACAGAATTAAGAAGAAAAAAGCTCAAACGCCATTAAAGTTTTTTAAAGCAAAAGAAAAGCATGACAAGAGACAAGTCTCATCATTTGGCTCCCTTCTTGACTGCGGCCTTGGTCACCTTAGCACCGGTTGGGTCCTTCTTGTCCACGCTCTTGATGACACCGACGGCGACAGTCTGCCTCATGTCCCTCACCGCGAAACGTCCAAGAGGTGGGTACTCAGAGTACGTCTCCACCACCATTGGCTTGGTCGGGGTCATCTTCACCATACCTGCATCACCATTCTTCAAAAACTTGGGCTCCTTCTCAAGCTCCTTACCAGAACGCCTGTCAATCTTGGTCAAGATCTCAGAGAACTTGACTGCAACGTGGGATGTGTGGCAATCGAGCACCGGGGCGTATCCGTTACGGATCTGACCAGGGTGGTTCATGATGATGACCTGGGATGTGAAGTTGGCTGCTCCCTTGGCAGGGTCATTGTTGGAGTCTGAGGCAACGTAACCAGGCTTGAGATCCCTGACAGCAACATTCTTGACGTTGAATCCAACATTGTCACCTGGAAGTGCCTCCAAAAGAGACTCGTGGTGCATCTCAACAGACTTGACCTCAGCGGTCAGACCAGAGGGGGCAAAGATGACAGCCATACCGGGCTTGATCATACCAGTCTCCACACGTCCCACTGGCACCGTTCCAATACCACCGATCTTGTAGACTTCCTGAAGTGGGAGACGGAGGGGCTTGTCTGATGGCCTCTTGGGCTCGATGATCTGGTCAAGTGCCTCAAGTAGAGTTGGTCCCTTGTACCAGTCAAGGTTGGTTGACCTCTCAATCATGTTGTCACCCTCGAAACCAGAGATGGGCACAAACGGGATTTTGTCAGGGTTGTATCCAACCTTCTTCAGGTAAGAAGACACCTCCTTCACGATTTCATCGTATCTTTCCTTGGAGTATTTTGGGGTAGTGTCATCCATCTGTACAGAAAAAATGAAAGGACCTTTGTTAGCATCAAAGCAAACTAGAACAGATCAAAAAAATTAGACAGCTTGGGAAAATAATTCACCTTGTTACAGCAGCAAATCATCTGCTTGACACCAAGGGTAAAAGCAAGAAGAGCGTGCTCACGGGTCTGACCATTAGTAGAGATACCAGCTTCAAAACCTTTGGCTGTGGAGTCAATGATTAGAACAGCACAGTCGGCCTGGGAGGTACCAGCAATCATGCTCTTGATGAAATCACGATGTCCAGGAGCATCAATGACTGTGCAGTAGTTTTTGGTGGTCTCGAATTTCCAGAAAGAAAGGTCAATGGTGATACCACGCTCACGCTCGGCCGTAAGTTTGTCCAAGATCCATGCGTACTTGAAAGACCTCTTGTTCATCTCAGCTGCCTCCTTCTCGAGCTTCTCGATCACACGCTTGTCAATACCACCAAGCTTGTGGATCAAGTGACCAGTTGTGGTCGACTTTCCAGAGTCGGCATTGTTGTTTAAGCTTGAAATAGCTTGGGAGTCAAGCCAAGTATATTTAGGAGTTATCTAAATATACATAAAAGATGATTTAGGAGTTATCTAAATTATAAGTTTTCCTAATAGGTTTAGGAAACTAGTTTTGGCTTTTCTCTATATAAGGAGGTGCTAGGGTTGTGGCACAACTTGTGAGAGATTAAGAGCTTAAGGTTTTGAGTTATTTTTCCTTAAGACAATAAGAGAGTTATTCATAATATTGTGTTCTTTGATTTGTGTTTCTAAAGTTCGAGAATTCGAGAGTCTTTATTTGGTATCAGAGCCATCTAAAGAAGAGAAGTAACCATGAGCGGCTCAAACGAGAAAGATGGAGAAAGTGCGGCCAAGGAAATCGAGCCATATGTTGCGATTGCGTCCAAGGAGATCGGTTCTTCCTCCATCAAGTGTCTGATGCTAAACTCTACTAACTACACCGTCTGGGCCATACGAATGAAGGTCTCGCTGAAGGTGAACAAAGTATGGGAAACTATAGAGCCCGGAATCGATGACGAGGAGAAGAACAATATGGCTATTGCTTTACTCTTCCAATCCATACCAGAAGCATTGATCCTACAAGTCGGAGAGCTTGATAAGTCAAAAGCTGTTTGGGAGGCAATAAAGGCAAGACATGTTGGAGCTGAAAGAGTAAAGGAGGCAAGGTTACAAACCCTGATGGCGGAGTTCGATAGAATTAAGATGAAGGAAACCGACACAATTGACGTCTTTGTGGGAAAGCTTTCAGAGATTTCATCTAAATCAGCATCACTCGGTGAGACTATTGAAGAGACGAAACTTGTGAAGAAGTTTCTGAAAAGCTTACCACGCAAGAGATATATTCATATCGTCGCATCGCTTGAACAAGTTCTCAACCTAAACACTACAAGCTTTGAAGACATCATTGGAAGATTGAAGGCATACGAAGAGAGAATTGGAGAAGAAGATGATGAAGAAGAATTGGAAGATCACAGAAAGTTGATGTATGCAAATACCGATTTCCAAACTGGGTATCGTGAGAACTACGGCAACAATAGAGGAAGAGGACGAGGTGGTCGCTTCAATTTGAGAGGAAGAGGCCGTGGACGTTACGGCAACAGCCAAAACGGATCGTGGAACCAGGGACGAGACAAGGAGAGAGATGACTCGATGATAACATGCTATCGATGTGACAAACTAGGTCACTATGCATCTGATTGTCCAGATCGTTTACTCAAGCTCCAAGAAGCTCAAGAGAGGAAGGATGAAGAGACACAAGAAGCTGATGAACTGATGGTACACGAGGTAGTGTATCTCAGCCAGGAGAAGGTAAAACCAAGTTGCTTGGAGACTGATCAGGACATCAAGAACGTATGGTACTTGGACAATGGTGCAAGCAATCATATGTGTGGAAATAAAAGCTTCTTTGAAAGCATCGATGAGACAGTTGCCGGGAAAGTTAGATTTGGTGATGATTCTCGGGTTGACATAAAAGGAAAAGGCTCAATTCGACTTGGGTTCCAAGATGGGAACAAGAATATCTTTGTAGTCCTAAAGAATGCTTACTACATACCTGACTTGAAGAGAAACATTGTTAGTCTTGGTCAAGCTACGGAAGAAGGATATGAAGTACGAATGAAGGAAGACCTTCTTATGCTCTATGATCGAAGAGGTCAACTACTAGTGAAGACAAACAGATCGAGAAATCGTTTGTATAAGGTTGTATTGAAATATGAAAGCACCCGATGCTTACAACTGACATTAGAGGATGAGCTAAGAGCATGGCATGCACGTCTAGATACATCAAGTACTGAAGTCGAGATAGAGATAGGTGCACCACACCTACTTGGAGAAATTTCAAGACGTGTTTTAAATCAAGAAAGGTACGTGCTTGAACTAATTCATGACTACTCTCACAGCATGAGGATATCTCTGTTGAGAAAGACGACTGAAGCACTGGATGAGCTGAAGAATTTTAAGATACTTGTTGGAAAAGGAATGGAAGCTACATATCTAGTCAATCGTGTTGCAATAAGATCTCTAGTTGAAGAAACTATTAATGTTTGTGGAGGATTCATCGGATTGGGAGAATTTGGCAACGAAAGCATTGAGAGAAACAAGACAGATGAAGACACTCGAGTTATGAGTGAGAGAAAGACGGTGAATGGAGCAAAAGAAAAGAATGAAGAAACTCGACATGGAGGCGATAAAGATGATATTGGTGAGGAAACACAGCCACGGTTGAGGAGACCTACGAGAGCAACAGAGAGCGAACGACTATTGATGGCAATTACTGATGAGCCACGTGCATTTCAACATGTAAGAGTCATCGGGGAGTGGAATCTAGCTTTCAGAGAGGAGCTGTGCTTGATAGAGAAGGACAAGACGTGGACTCTAGTTGTTTTTCTTGTTAGTGTCAAATCAATCGGTTTGAAATGGGTGTTCAAAACCAAACAAAGCGTCGACGGAAGCATCAACAAGTGCAAAGCACGTCTAGTGGTGGAAAGATTGGACATGTGCTACCCTAATATGAATAACATATTCGTCCATATGATGAGCTGAAGGAGGAAATCTGCATTGCTGGGAAAAGTGAAGAGGAGATTTACAAGTTTGAAGAGATGAGAAGACACATTGTGATTCAAGATGCGAGAGAGGGAGATTTCAAGCTTAAGGGGGAGAATGTTGTTTAAGCTTGAAATAGCTTGGGAGTCAAGCCAAGTATATTTAGGAGTTATCTAAATATACATAAAAGATGATTTAGGAGTTATCTAAATTATAAGTTTTCCTAATAGGTTTAGGAAACTAGTTTTGGCTTTTCTCTATATAAGGAGGTGCTAGGGTTGTGGCACAACTTGTGAGAGATTAAGAGCTTAAGGTTTTGAGTTATTTTTCCTTAAGACAATAAGAGAGTTATTCATAATATTGTGTTCTTTGATTTGTGTTTCTAAAGTTCGAGAGTTCGAGAGTCTTTATTAGGGATATTGTAGAGGTTAATGGGCCATGAAGCCTTAATCTCTAGAGAGTTTGTGTGAGAATATCCCACATCGGAAGTTTAGATGGGACTTAAGTGATATATAAGGGACTGAGGCCTCTCCACCTATTGCCAATTGGTTTTAGGTTGGATGCCAAGGAAACTTGACATGGTATCAGAGCCTGATCCACAAACTCTCGTTGACTCGGCCCAGAAAGGGCCCGACCCTCCGACCCTAGGATTGATGGTCTGCGAGATTAATGGCTAGAAGAGCCATTATCTCGAGGGGGGTATTGGGATATTGTAGAGGTTAATGGGCCATGAAGCCTTAATCTCTAGAGAGTTTGTGTGAGAATATCCCACATCGGAAGTTTAGATGGGACTTAAGTGATATATAAGGGACTGAGGCCTCTCCACCTATTGCCAATTGGTTTTAGGTTGGATGCCAAGGAAACTTGACAGGCATGGCCAATGAACACAATGCTGATGTGAGATTTCCCTTTAATCAAAACAAAGTGATTAGACCATTAGAGTAAAAGCCAAATCCAGCAACATTCACAAGATATACATGAAAACAAATACAAATCCATTGATTCATAACCTTATACCGTCATCTAAGCAACTTTCCATACATTTCTAGCAACCATACACTAAAATCTTCCTAAAATAATGAACATCATCAACCAAACGCATCAGAATACTGCAACCATAGCAAAAATCGAAACAATTTGACAAATCGAGCTGTGAACATACAGATCAAAACGATTACAGTAACTCGGAAATAAGCAAATAGATTTTCTCACCTCTGCTACGAGTCTTGGCCTCTTCAAAAGGCTGATCAAAAAGTTTAAAATCAGAGAGACACTCTACAGCCTTCTTTTTGACATCAACCTTTGCTCTTGGAGGACGAGCACAGAAATGCCTACGGTAACGATGTGTGGTAAGTACTTTCTCGGCCTCGGGAGTGTCCCAAAAGTTAGCCCATGAATAATTACCATTTGTCAGATCCAACCAACTCAAAACAAAATGTGCAGCGGCTAACAATTCCCAATTCTTAGAACTTGCATATATCAAATAAATGACGAATCCTCTAGCTCTAAGTCTTCTCAAAGTTTCAATATAGTCACCATCTCCTGCAATCAGCACAATCGGCCCTGGTGGTGATGAAAGATTATCCATCATATCGCATATGTGTTGATCACATACTTGTCGATCCTCGGAGTGTACCACGGTGTAGTAGACTCCGTCTTCCTCATACTTCGCTTTATTATCGTTGAGCTCCCTTGCCATGTGAGGGCTTATCCGATCACGATTTTCTGTCCCAACCACCGCAGTGATCTTTTTGGCTTTAGGGTAATCGGCGGCGATAATGGCATCATTGATGCGATTCACGACCTGGGAAGCTGGAAAATGTTTGGGTTTGGGGCAGTTTTCCAAGTCGTGGAAAACCAGTGGTGAACAATCTTTTTTGGCCTGCACACAACTCCCTTTTGCTTTTGAAGTAGCATTTTCATTGAAAAACTCTGACTCGTCGTTGTAAGGAAAGCAACACCAATAGTGCTTTGCACTAGCCCAAGACCGTAGTACCGAGAAACTCGTAAGAAATAGTATGAAAATCAATACGGAAGAACACTTGAGCAATACTTGAAGACTTTGGTAAAGAGCAAGGAAACTTATTTTTAAAACACTCTTTTATTAACTTATTTAATTTTTTTTGTTACAACTCTCGTATTACAAAATGAGGAGGGTGGACATGTATTTATAGGCTTTCTAAACTATATTACAAAGTTCTAGACTTCTCTTTCTACAACCTCCTCACTTAGATATTTTTCTTATCTTCTATAACCTTCTACATAGCTTGCAAACTTATGGAATTCTCTAGCATAATATCTAGAGATTTATAGAATTCTCTAGAGTACTTAAGGAGGTGATGACCTCTTGATGTTTCTAGAGAAATTCTAACTTGGGCCTTATTTGGGTTTAATCCAAACTTAACATTTGATCAAAATCAAGTTTAACTTCAATACTCCCCCTTAAACTTGATTTTGTCAACCATCCCGAGCTGAGAGCGAAATAGCTCGAAAAGACTTTTTGGTAATGACTTGGTGAAGATATCTGCAACATTCTCCTCACTTTGAACTTTCAAGACTTCAATCGTTCCATCAAGCACATTCTCCCATATGAAATGATATTCCAACTCAATATGCTTTGTCCTTGCATGGAACACCGGATTGTTTGCCAGCTTGATAGCACTTTGATTATCTTCATATATGGTAACAGGCTTGTTGATTGGCTCGAACAAATCTTCAAGAAGTCTTCGAAGCCATATACACTCTTGGGCTGCAAGCGTCGAAGCCTTATACTCTGCTTCAGTGGTAGACAGCGACACTGTTGCTTGCTTCTTGCTGCACCACGAAACACTTGTGTCTCCACATAAGAACACAAAGCCCGAAGTTGATTTTCGATCATCAAGATCTCCACCAAAGTCAGCATCCGTGAAACCATAGAGAGAGACCTTGGCATTGTTCTTGTACAGTAGACCCATGCCAAGAGTTGTCTTCACATACTTCAAGATCTTTTTGGCCGCTTCTAGATGTGGCTTTCTTGGCGTCTGCATAAACCGACTTACAAGACCAACTGCAAAGGAAATGTCAGGTCTTGTAATTGTTAAATATAGCAGACTTCCTACAAGAGAGCGGTAAGGTCGAGGATTGGGTAGCAAGGATCCTTCATCACGCCTCAACTTGATGTTGGCATCCATCGGAGTAGTACGTGTCTTCCCTTCGTGTACCCCGAACTTCTCAACAATCCTTCTTGCATAGCTTTGTTGGCCGATGAATATTCCATCCTTTACCCTTTCAACCTCCAAACCAAGAAAGTTATTCAGTTCACCCAACATCTTCATCTCAAACCTTATCGACATATCCTCTTGTAGACGAGCAATTTCCGCTTCATCATTCCCGGTGATGATCAAGTCATCCACGTAAAGAAGCACTATCACGTGGACTCCTCCATTCTTCTTGAAGAATAGACTCGGATCAGAGTTTGACGGAGAATAACCGCAAAACTGAAGAAATTGAGCAAGCTTTCCATACCAGGCTCTTGGAGCTTGTTTTAACCCATATAAAGCTTTCTTTAGCTTGCAAACATAATCAGGATGCTCTCGTGATATGTAACCAAGTGGTTGCTCCATATAGATTTCCTTATCAAGTTCTCCGTAAAGAAAGGCGTTCTTCACATCTAACTGCCATAACTTCCAGCCAAAACTTGCAGCTAAAGATAAGAGTATACGTACCGTAGTCATCTTCGCCACTGGACTGAAAGTCTCATCATAATCTTCTCCATACCTCTGAGAAAATCCTCGAGCAACCAATCTTGCTTTGTGTCTATCAATGTTTCCATCCGTCTTGCGCTTAATCCGATATACCCATTTGCATGAGACGGGTTGGACATCCTTGGGTTTTGGAACCAAATCCCAAGTTTCATTCTTTTTAAGAGCATATATTTCTTCCTTCATTGCAATCTCCCACTCTTTAGCTCCTTTTGCTTCATCATATGATGATGGTTCTTCTTCATCAAATGGGGCTGCAAAGTAGCATGAGTATGTAGTGACAAACTCTTCATCTCTGAACCGAGCAGGTTTGACAACGTTCCGTTTTGGCCGTTGATTAGCCATGGAACCTTGGTCTTCTTCCTCATCTTCTTCTTGGTTAGTGCTCCCCCTTTCACCTTGCGTTTCTGGTTCAGAACTTCCACCGTCACTTGGTATCTGAACAACTGGTTTATCGCCTTTGAGGGAACCCGCACCATCTTGCTCAACTAAGACTTGAGGAGGTCCGTAATATGAAGATACTTCATCAAAGACAACATCACGAGATATTGTGTACCTGTGAGTCTCTGGATCCATACACCTCCACCCCTTCCTTTGTTCATCATAGCCGACAAAGATGCACTTCTTCGCCTTTGCCTCTAGCTTGGTTCTTTGAGAGTCGAACACATGGACATAGCAGATTGATCCAAATATCTTGAAATGTTTCACCGTTGGCTTCTTCCCATGAACCATCTCATAAGGTGACTTCATATTATTTGGACTAAGCGGCATCCGATTAATGACATAGGCTGCACATCTCATACCTTCCGCCCATAAGGCCTTAGGCAAATTCTTCGCATGTAGCCAGCTTCTACATGTCTCACTTAGATGCCGTATCTTCCTTTCTACTACTCCATTTTGCTGAGGTGTGTATGGACAAGTAAATTCTCTCTTGATACCTTGCTTCCGGCAGAAAGATAGAAACTCGTTTGACATGAACTCCCCTCCATTATCCGTCCTTAAGATTTTGATTTTCCGACCTAACTCTCCTTCCACGGTGACCTTGAATTCTTGAAACTTGGAGAATACTTCTAACTTTTCCTTCACGAAATATACCCAAGTGTACCGTGAGAAGTCATCAACGAACAACAACATGTAGCGGAACCCGGAATAGGAGGATGTTCTCGTTGGACCCATTAAATCACTATGGACCCTCTCCAACGGAGCGCTGTATCGTGAAGTAGAATTGTCAAATGGAAGCCTATGTGATTTTCCATATTGACAACCTTCACAAAGCTTTCCTTCATCTTGAATCTTCAACTTCGGGAGTCCATTAACCAGATCTTTATTCACCATAACCTTCAGCTTAGTCATATTTATATGACCAAGTCGAGCATGCCAAATAAAGGCATTATCATTTGTACTCATCTTCTCAATGTAAGAATTTGAGGCTGATAAGACATAAAGATCTTTAACTCGTGCTCCGGTGTGAACTACGTCCGCCTTTAATTCTTGAATGTTCTTCAAGAATTTAACGTCTCTTGGGCCAAATAAAACGTAGTTACCTGAGTCCACCGCATTCACCACAGAAAGAAGATTCTTCTTTACTCCAGGGACATGGTATACGTTCTTGAGAGTGATTGAACCTCTATCATCTCCTTCAATAACAACAGTCCCTTCCTTCTCAACATGGTGGATAGAATTATCCGCTGTAGTGATAGCTTCTTTCTCATCATGGCGTTGAAGACTAGAAAATAACTTCTCGTTTCCGGTAATATGATGGCTACAACCGGAATCCACAATCCAATCATTTTCAAGATTTTTTGCTGTGGATGTTCCTGAAGATGCAACCTCCACCGTGAAACATTTCCCCCATTCTTCATCTTCATTATGACTTTTTGATTCCGCCATATTGGTTTCCTTCAGCTTGACTCGGCAATCCTTTTTGAAATGTCCAAGCTTTCCACACCGGTAGCACTTAAACTGCTTCTTGTCTCCCGTAGAAGATCGTTCCCGTCCATCATTGGTCTTTGCACCATCATACTTAGGTTTTCCTTTGAAGCTCTGTTGCCTCCGAGCTACAAAGGCGCTCCCCGAGTCGTCATGGATTTTGACTCCCGCCATTTGTGTGGCTAACGATTCTTGCGAAGCTAACAAATTCTCAAACTCTTCCAAGGAAGGTTGTGTAGCCCATCCTTGAACGGAAGTTACAAACGGTGTATATTCGGGTCGTAAACCACGAATGATAGACCGCTTTAACCGAGCTTCCGAAATTGACTCCTCCGGATTTAGAGTATTAATCTCAGAGCAAAGGTTTTTTACCTTGATGAAAAACTCTGAGATTAAAGACTCCCCCTGCTTCGCATTCGCCAACTCGTTCTCTAACAGCTGTAGACGAGCCTTGTTCTTCTTGTTGAACAATTGATCCAACGCTTGCCAAATGGAACTAGCGGATGTGCACCTTGAGACATGCTCAAATATTCCTGAGGCTATTGACCTCTTCAATGCAAACTCCGCCTTGGCATTCTTCTGTGTCCACTCCTTTGTCGCTTCCGCTGTCGCAGCAGCTCCCCTTGGTGGTGTTGTGCTTCTCCAAGATCACAATGTCATTGTGATTCACACCTGAAAAAAGATTCAAACTTGTTGAGTAACTTCCACCAAGAATGCTATTATATAACACCATGGATTTATCTTGCTTACTAACCAGTGGCGTCTTTAATAGCTGCAAATGCAACTTTTTGAAAGATGACCTCTTCATTCTGATCTGCAGCAGCAGTTTTCTCCTTTTCAATGGTTTTTTCAACTAGTGACCACACACCTTGTGTGATGGAACCGTGTTGAAGATAACAACTCTCCTTCTTTGAGTCAACTAACAGAACTGCAATTTTCCTTATGGGACATTTCTCCAAGCTTGAAAAATCTGAAGACGCATCCAAGCTCATGGATAAACTACATGCATCCACAATAACCTTCTCCAGCAGCAACACAGTTTGTTCTGAATCACCATCTCCTTCAACTTCGCTAGATTCCTTCAAATGCTGAAGCAGAGCAGGTCTCATAACCGTAATCAAATTACGGAACGACTCAAAAGACAAGCGTTCCAGATGAGGATGCTCTCTTCTATGGTAGTAATTGTACAGCAACACAACAGCATGAATCTGAATCAACACCATTTTGAAAAGAAAAAAAAAAAAACAGAAATTTATAGTTAAAAAGAGGAAGTCTTAGAGACACAACCGAAGGCATTGCTGTCTTGCATGTCTAATTAGAGCTAATCAGAAAACTAATTAGAGATTTTGAAGTTCACCAAAGAGACTGAGAAACCGTTAAAGAAATCACCTGCTTTGCAACAGATTCCCGGAGAGCATCACTGGGAGAAGGTTTGAATGGAAGCCAAGGGTCGACCAAAGTCTCTAGCAGAGCTCGAATGGCGTCCTCTTGCGGACAAACCTCTGTGGATTTTGTGGTGGTCTTTGTGACCGTTAAACCGCAACCCACCTCCTCCATAATATCAATCGCCAAGAGAAAAGATTCACTGCACCAAAAGTTTTAAGCAAAGCGTAAGAAGAAACCAGGAAAAGAAAGCAGAGTAAAGACCTAGGAGAGCTAAATTTCACGGCATTTAAGAAAAGGGCTAAACAGATTTATAGAAAGATAAGTGTCGCAGTACAAAAATCTTCGAACCAGTGACGGAAGAACGACGAAGAAGAAAAAGAACAGATTTTTAAGGAGAAGAAGCGATGAAAAGAGAACATAAAGTTGAGATCTTTTTGTTCGATGGTAGCGAAGGAGAAAGTGCCGGAAAAGGAATGCGCTAGAAGAAACCAGGAAAAGATAGCAGAGTAAAGACCTAGGAGAGCTGAATTTCACGGCATTTAAGGTGAAATTGCAGAGGAAGAAGAAAAAGAACAGATTTTTAAGGAGAAGAAGCGATGAAAAGAGAACATAAAGTCGAGATCTTTTTGTTCGATGGTAGCGAAGGAGAGAGTGTCGGAAAAGGAAAGCGCTAGAAGAAACCAGGAAAAGATAGCAGAGTAAAGACCTCGGAGAGCTGAATTTTACGGCATTTAAGGTGAAATTGCAGAGGAAGAAGAAAAAGAACAGATTTTTAAGGAGTGAAGACGGAGAAGAAGCGATGAAAAGAGAACATAAAGTTTAGATCTTTTTGTTCGATGGTAGCGAAGGAGAGAGTGCCGGAAAAGGAAAGCGCTAGAAGAAACCAGGAAAAGATAGCAGAGTAAAGACCTCGGAGAGCTGAATTTTACGGCATTTAAGGTGAAATTGCAGAGGAAGAAGAAAAAGAACAGATTTTTAAGGAGTGAAGACGGAGAAGAAGCGATGAAAAGAGAACATAAAGTTTAGATCTTTTTGTTCGATGGTAGCCAAGGAGAGAGTGCCGGAAAAGGAAAGCGCTAGAAGAAACCAGGAAAAGATAGCAGAGTAAAGACCTCGGAGAGCTGAATTTTACGGTATTTAAGGTGAAATTGCAGAGGAAGAAGAAAAAGAACAGATTTTTAAGGACTGAAGACGGAGAAGAAGCGATGAAAAGAGAACATAAAGTCGAGATCTTTTTGTTCGATGGTAGCGAAGGAGAGAGTGCCGGAAAAGGAAAGCGCTAGAAGAAACCAGGAAAAGATAGCAGAGTAAAGACCTCGGAGAGCTGAATTTTACGGCATTTAAGGTGAAATTGCAGAGGAAGAAGAAAAAGAACAGATTTTTAAGGAGTGAAGACGGAGAAGAAGCGATGAAAAGAGAACATAAAGTCTAGATCTTTTTGTTCGATGGTAGCGAAGGAGAGAGTGCTGGAAAAGGAAAGCGCTAGAAGAAACCAGGAAAAGATAGCAGAGTAAAGACCTCGGAGAGCTGAATTTTACGGCATTTAAGGTGAAATTGCAGAGGAAGAAGAAAAAGAACATATTTTTAAGGAGTGAAGACGGAGAAGAAGCGATGAAAAGAGAACATAAAGTCGAGATCTTTTTGTTCGATGGTAGCGAAGGAGAGAGTGCCGGAAAAGGAAAGCGCTAGAAGAAACCAGGAAAAGATAGCAGAGTAAAGACCTCGGAGAGCTGAATTTTACGGCATTTAAGGTGAAATTGCAGAGGAAGAAGAAAAAGAACAGATTTTTAAGGAGTGAAGATGGAGAAGAAGCGATGAAAAGAGAACATAAAGTTTAGATCTTTTTGTTCGATGGTAGCGAAGGAGAGAGTGCCGGAAAAGGAAAGCGCTAGAAGAAACCAGGAAAAGATAGCAGAGTAAAGACCTCGGAGAGCTGAATTTTACGGCATTTAAGGTGAAATTGCAGAGGAAGAAGAAAAAGAACAGACTTTTAAGGAGTGAAGACGGAGAAGAAGCGATGAAAAGAGAACATAAAGTCGAGATCTTTTTGTTCGATGGTAGCGAAGGAGAGAGTGCCGGAAAAGGAAAGCGCTAGAAGAAACCAGGAAAAGATAGCAGAGTAAAGACCTCGGAGAGCTGAATTTTACGGCATTTAAGGTGAAATTGCAGAGGAAGAAGAAAAAGAACAGATTTTAAGGAGTGAAGACGGAGAAGAAGCGATGAAAAGAGAACATAAAGTTTAGATCTTTTTGTTCGATGGTAGCGAAGGAGAGAGTGCCGGAAAAGGAAAGCGCTAGAAGAAACCAGGAAAAGATAGCAGAGTAAAGACCTCGGAGAGCTGAATTTTACGGCATTTAAGGTGAAATTGCAGAGGAAGAAGAAAAAGAACAGATTTTTAAGGAGTGAAGACGGAGAAGAAGCGATGAAAAGAGAACATAAAGTTTAGATCTTTTTGTTCGATGGTAGCGAAGGAGAGAGTGCCGGAAAAGGAAAGCGCTAGAAGAAACCAGGAAAAGATAGCAGAGTAAAGACCTCGGAGAGCTGAATTTTACGGCATTTAAGGTGAAATTGCAGAGGAAGAAGAAAAAGAACAGATTTTTAAGGAGTGAAGACGGAGAAGAAGCGATGAAAAGAGAACATAAAGTCGAGATCTTTTTGTTCGATGGTAGCGAAGGAGAGAGTGTCGGAAAAGGAAAGCGCTAGAAGAAACCAGGAAAAGATAGCAGAGCAAAGACCTCGGAGAGCTGAATTTTACGGCATTTAAGGTGAAATTGCAGAGGAAGAAGAAAAAGAACAGATTTTTAAGGAGTGAAGACGGAGAAGAAGCGATGAAAAGAGAACATAAAGTTTAGATCTTTTTGTTCGATGGTAGCGAAGGAGAGAGTGCCGGAAAAGGAAAGCGCTAGAAGAGACCAGGAAAAGATAGCAGAGTAAAGACCTCGGAGAGCTGAATTTTACGGCATTTAAGGTGAAATTGCAGAGGAAGAAGAAAAAGAACAGATTTTTAAGGAGTGAAGACGGAGAAGAAGCGATGAAAAGAGAACATAAAGTTTAGATCTTTTTGTTCGATGGTAGCCAAGGAGAGAGTGCCGGAAAAGGAAAGCGCTAGAAGAAACCAGGAAAAGATAGCAGAGTAAAGACCTCGGAGAGCTGAATTTTACGGTATTTAAGGTGAAATTGCAGAGGAAGAAGAAAAAGAACAGATTTTTAAGGACTGAAGACGGAGAAGAAGCGATGAAAAGAGAACATAAAGTCGAGATCTTTTTGTTCGATGGTAGCGAAGGAGATAGTGCCGGAAAAGGAAAGCGCTAGAAGAAACCAGGAAAAGATAGCAGAGTAAAGACCTCGGAGAGCTGAATTTTACGGCATTTAAGGTGAAATTGCAGAGGAAGAAGAAAAAGAACAGATTTTTAAGGAGTGAAGACGGAGAAGAAGCGATGAAAAGAGAACATAAAGTCTAGATCTTTTTGTTCGATGGTAGCGAAGGAGAGAGTGCCGGAAAAGGAAAGCGCTAGAAGAAACCAGGAAAAGATAGCAGAGTAAAGACCTCGGAGAGCTGAATTTTACGGCATTTAAGGTGAAATTGCAGAGGAAGAAGAAAAAGAACAGATTTTTAAGGAGTGAAGACGGAGAAGAAGCGATGAAAAGAGAACATAAAGTCGAGATCTTTTTGTTCGATGGTAGCGAAGGAGAGAGTGCCGGAAAAGGAAAGCGCTAGAAGAAACCAGGAAAAGATAGCAGAGTAAAGACCTCGGAGAGCTGAATTTTACGGCATTTAAGGTGAAATTGCAGAGGAAGAAGAAAAAGAACAGATTTTTAAGGAGTGAAGACGAAGAAGAAGCGATGAAAAGAGAACATAAAGTTTAGATCTTTTTGTTCGATGGTAGCGAAGGAGAGAGTGCCGGAAAAGGAAAGCGCTAGAAGAAACCAGGAAAAGATAGCAGAGTAAAGACCTCGGAGAGCTGAATTTTACGGCATTTAAGGTGAAATTGCAGAGGAAGAAGAAAAAGAACAGATTTTTAAGGAGTGAAGACGGAGAAGAAGCGATGAAAAGAGAACATAAAGTCGAGATCTTTTTGTTCGATGGTAGCGAAGGAGAGAGTGCCGGAAAAGGAAAGCGCTAGAAGAAACCAGGAAAAGATAGCAGAGTAAAGACCTCGGAGAGCTGAATTTTACGGCATTTAAGGTGAAATTGCAGAGGAAGAAGAAAAAGAACAGATTTTTAAGGAGTGAAGACGGAGAAGAAGCGATGAAAAGAGAACATAAAGTTTAGATCTTTTTGTTCGATGGTAGCGAAGGAGAGAGTGCCGGAAAAGGAAAGCGCTAGAAGAAACCAGGAAAAGATAGCAGAGTAAAGACCTCGGAGAGCTGAATTTTACGGCATTTAAGGTGAAATTGCAGAGGAAGAAGAAAAAGAACAGATTTTTAAGGAGTGAAGACGGAGAAGAAGCGATGAAAAGAGAACATAAAGTTTAGATCTTTTTGTTCGATGGTAGCGAAGGAGAGAGTGCCGGAAAAGAAAAGCGCTAGAAGAAACCAGGAAAAGATAGCAGAGTAAAGACCTCGGAGAGCTGAATTTTACGGCATTTAAGGTGAAATTGCAGAGGAAGAAGAAAAAGAACAGATTTTTAAGGAGTGAAGACGGAGAAGAAGCGATGAAAAGAGAACATAAAGTCGAGATCTTTTTGTTCGATGGTAGCGAAGGAGAGAGTGCCGGAAAAGGAAAGCGCTAGAAGAAACCAGGAAAAGATAGCAGAGTAAAGACCTCGGAGAGCTGAATTTTACGGCATTTAAGGTGAAATTGCAGAGGAAGAAGAAAAAGAACAGATTTTTAAGGAGTGAAGACGGAGAAGAAGCGATGAAAAGAGAACATAAAGTTTAGATCTTTTGTTTCGATGGTAGCCAGGAGAGAGTGCCGGAAAAGGAAAGCGCTAGAAGAAACCAGGAAAAGATAGCAGAGTAAAGACCTCGGAGAGCTGAATTTTACGGCATTTAAGGTGAAATTGCAGAGGAAGAAGAAAAAGAACATATTTTAAGGAGTGAAGACGGAGAAGAAGCGATGAAAAGAGAACATAAAGTCGAGATCTTTTTGTTCGATGGTAGCGAAGGAGAGAGTGCCGGGAACAGGAAAGCGCTAGAAGAAACCAGGAAAAGATAGCAGAGTAAAGACCTCGGAGAGCTGAATTTTACGGCATTTAAGGTGAAATTGCAGAGGAGAAGAAAAAGAACAGATTTTTAAGGAGTGAAGATGGAGAAGAAGCGATGAAAAGAGAACATAAAGTTTAGATCTTTTTGTTCGATGGTAGCGAAGGAGAGAGTGCCGGAAAAGGAAAGCGCTAGAAGAAACCAGGAAAGATAGCAGAGTAAAGACCTCGGAGAGCTGAATTTTACGGCATTTAAGGTGAAATTGCAGAGGAAGAAGAAAAAGAACAGACTTTTAAGGAGTGAAGACGGAGAAGAAGCGATGAAAAGAGAACATAAAGTCGAGATCTTTTTGTTCGATGGTAGCGAAGGAGAGAGTGCCGGAAAGGAAAGCGCTAGAAGAAACCAGGAAAAGATAGCAGAGTAAAGACCTCGGAGAGCTGAATTTTACGGCATTTAAGGTGAAATTGCAGAGGAAGAAGAACAAGAACAGATTTTTAAGGAGTGAAGACGGAGAAGAAGCGATGAAAAGAGAACATAAGTTTAGATCTTTTTGTTCGATGGGTAGCGAAGGAGAGAGTGCCGGAAAAGGAAAGCGCTAGAAGAAACCAGGAAAAGATAGCAGAGTAAAGACCTCGGAGAGCTGAATTTTACGGCATTTAAGGTGAAATTGCAGAGGAAGAAGAAAAAGAACAGATTTTTAAGGAGTGAAGACGGAGAAGAAGCGATGAAAAGAGAACATAAAGTTTAGATCTTTTTGTTCGATGGTAGCGAAGGAGAGAGTGCCGGAAAAGGAAAGCGCTAGAAGAAACCAGGAAAGATAGCAGAGTAAAGACCTCGGAGAGCTGAATTTTACGGCATTTAAGGTGAAATTGCAGAGGAAGAAGAAAAAGAACAGATTTTTAAGGAGTGAAGACGGAGAAGAAGCGATGAAAAGAGAACATAAAGTCGAGATCTTTTTGTTCGATGGTAGCGAAGGAGAGAGTGTCGGCAAAAGGAAAGCGCTAGAAGAAACCAGGAAAAGATAGCAGAGTAAAGACCTCGGAGAGCTGAATTTACGGCATTTAAGGTGAAATTGCAGAGGAAGAAGAAAAAGAACAGATTTTTAAGGAGTGAAGACGGAGAAGAAGCGATGAAAAGAGAACATAAAGTTTAGATCTTTTGTTCGATGGGTAGCGAAGGAGAGAGTGCCGGAAAAGGAAAGCGCTAGAAGAAACCAGGAAAAGATAGCAGAGTAAAGACCTCGGAGAGCTGAATTTTACGGCATTTAAGGTGAAATTGCAGAGGAAGAAGAAAAAGAACAGATTTTTAAGGAGTGAAGACGGAGAAGAAGCGATGAAAAGAGAACATAAAGTTTAGATCTTTTTGTTCGATGGTAGCGAAGGAGAGAGTGCCGGAAAAGAAAAGCGCTAGAAGAAACCAGGAAAAGATAGCAGAGTAAAGACCTCGGAGAGCTGAATTTTACGGCATTTAAGGTGAAATTGCAGAGGAAGAAGAAAAAGAACAGATTTTTAAGGAGTGAAGACGGAGAAGAAGCGATGAAAAGAGAACATAAAGTCGAGATCTTTTTGTTCGATGGTAGCGAAGGAGAGAGTGCCGGAAAAGGAAAGCGCTAGAAGAAACCAGGAAAAGATAGCAGAGTAAAGACCTCGGAGAGCTGAATTTTACGGCATTTAGGTGAAATTGCAGAGGAAGAAGAAAAAGAACAGATTTTTAAGGAGTGAAGACGGAGAAGAAGCGATGAAAAGAGAACATAAAGTTTAGATCTTTTTGTTCGATGGTAGCCAAGGAGAGAGTGCCGAAAAGGAAAGCGCTAGAAGAAACCAGGAAAAGATAGCAGAGTAAAGACCTCGGAGAGCTGAATTTTACGGCATTTAAGGTGAAATTGCAGAGGAAGAAGAAAAAGAACATATTTTTAAGGAGTGAAGACGGAGAAGAAGCGATGAAAAGAGAACATAAAGTTGAGATCTTTTTGTTCGATGGTAGCGAAGGAGAGAGTGCCGGAAAAGGAAAGCGCTAGAAGAAACCAGGAAAAGATAGCAGAGTAAAGACCTCGGAGAGCTGAATTTTACGGCATTTAAGGTGAAATTGCAGAGGAAGAAGAAAAAGAACAGATTTTTAAGGAGTGGAAGATGGAGAAGAAGCGATGAAAAGAGAACATAAAGTTTAGATCTTTTTGTTCGATGGTAGCGAAGGAGAGAGTGCCGGAAAAGGAAAGCGCTAGAAGAAACCAGGAAAAGATAGCAGAGTAAAGACCTCGGAGAGCTGAATTTTACGGCATTTAAGGTGAAATTGCAGAGGAAGAAGAAAAAGAACAGACTTTTAAGGAGTGAAGACGGAGAAGAAGCGATGAAAAGAGAACATAAAGTCGAGATCTTTTTGTTCGATGGTAGCGAAGGAGAGAGTGCCGGAAAAGGAAAGCGCTAGAAGAAACCAGGAAAAGATAGCAGAGTAAAGACCTCGGAGAGCTGAATTTTACGGCATTTAAGGTGAAATTGCAGAGGAAGAAGAAAAAGAACAGATTTTTAAGGAGTGAAGACGGAGAAGAAGCGATGAAAAGAGAACATAAAGTTTAGATCTTTTTGTTCGATGGTAGCGAAGGAGAGAGTGCCGGAAAAGGAAAGCGCTAGAAGAAACCAGGAAAAGATAGCAGAGTAAAGACCTCGGAGAGCTGAATTTTACGGCATTTAAGGTGAAATTGCAGAGGAAGAAGAAAAAGAACAGATTTTTAAGGAGTGAAGACGGAGAAGAAGCGATGAAAAGAGAACATAAAGTTTAGATCTTTTTGTTCGATGGTAGCCGAAGGAGAGAGTGCCGGAAAAGGAAAGCGCTAGAAGAAACCAGGAAAAGATAGCAGAGTAAAGACCTCGGAGAGCTGAATTTTACGGCATTTAAGGTGAAATTGCAGAGGAAGAAGAAAAAGAACAGATTTTTAAGGAGTGAAGACGGAGAAGAAGCGATGAAAAGAGAACATAAAGTCGAGATCTTTTTGTTCGATGGTAGCGAAGGAGGAGAGTGTCGGAAAAGGAAAGCGCTAGAGAAAACCAGGAAAAGATAGCAGAGTAAAGACCTCGGAGAGCTGAATTTTACGGCATTTAAGGTGAAATTGCAGAGGAAGAAGAAAAAGAACAGATTTTTAAGGAGTGAAGACGGAGAAGAAGCGATGAAAAGAGAACATAAAGTTTAGATCTTTTTGTTCGATGGTAGCGAAGGAGAGAGTGCCGGAGACCAGGAAAGCGCTAGAAGAAACCAGGAAAAGATAGCAGAGTAAAGACCTCGGAGAGCTGAATTTTACGGCATTTAAGGTGAAATTGCAGAGGAAGAAGAAAAAGAACAGATTTTTACGGAGTGAAGACGGAGAAGAAGCGATGAAAAGAGAACATAAAGTTTAGATCTTTTTGTTCGATGGTAGCGAAGGAGAGAGTGCCGGGAAAAGAACAGCGCTAGAAGAAACCAGGAAAAGATCGCCGAGTAAAGACCTCGGAGAGCTGAATTTTACGGCATTTAAGGTGAAATTGGCAGAGGAAGAAGAAAAAGAACAGATTTTTAAGGAGTGAAGACGGAGAAGAAGCGATGAAAAGAGAACATAAAGTCGAGATCTTTTTGTTCGATGGTAGCGAAGGAGAGAGTGCCGGAAAAGGAAAGCGCTAGAAGAAACCAGGAAAAGATAGCAGAGTAAAGACCTCGGAGAGCTGAATTTTACGGCATTTAAGGTGAAATTGCAGAGGAAGAAGAACAACAACAGATTTTTAAGGAGTGAAGACGGAGAAGAAGCGATGAAAGAGAACAAAAGTTTAGATCTTTTGTTCGATGGTAGCGAAGGAGGAGAGTGCCGGAAAAGGAAAGCGCTAGAAGAAACCAGGAAAAGATAGCAGAGTAAAGACCTCGGAGAGCTGAATTTTACGGCATTTAAGGTGAAATTGCAGAGGAAGAAGAAAAAGAACAGATTTTTAAGGAGTGAAGACGGAGAAGAAGCGATGAAACGAGAACATAAAGTCGAGATCTTTTTGTTCGATGGTAGCGAAGGAGAGAGTGCCGGAAAAGGAAAGCGCTAGAAGAAACCAGGAAAAGATAGCAGAGTAAAGACCTCGGAGAGCTGAATTTTACGGCATTTAAGGTGAGATTGCAGAGGAAGAAGAAAAAGAACAGATTTTTAAGGAGTGAAGACGGAGAAGAAGCGATGAAAAGAGAACATAAAGTTTAGATCTTTTTGTTCGATGGTAGCGAAGGAGAGAGTGCCGGGAAAAGGAAAGCGCTAGAAGAAACCAGGAAAAGATAGCAGAGTAAAGACCTCGGAGAGCTGAATTTTTACGGCATTTAAGGTGAAATTGCAGAGGAAGAAGAAAAAGAACATATTTTTAAGGAGTGAAGACGGAGAAGAAGCGATGAAAAGAGAACATAAAGTCGAGATCTTTTTGTTCGATGGTAGCGAAGGAGAGAGTGCCGGAAAAGGAAAGCGCTAGAAGAAACCAGGAAAAGATAGCAGAGTAAAGACCTCGGAGAGCTGAATTTTACGGCATTTAAGGTGAATTGCAGAGGAAGAAGAAAAAGAACAGATTTTTAAGGAGTGAAGATGGAGAAGAAGCGATGAAAAGAGAACATAAAGGTTTAGATCTTTTTGGTTCGATGGTAGCGAAGGAGAGAGTGCCGGAGACAGGAAAGCGCTAGAAGAAACCAGGAAAGATAGCAGAGTAAAGACCTCGGAGAGCTGAATTTTACGGCATTTAAGGTGAAATTGCAGAGGGAAGAAGAAAAAGAACAGACTTTTAAGGAGTGAAGACGGAGAAGAAGCGATGAAAAGAGAACATAAAGTCGAGATCTTTTTGTTCGATGGTAGCGAAGGAGAGAGTGCCGGAAAAGGAAAGCGCTAGAAGAAACCAGGAAAAGATAGCAGAGTAAAGACCTCGGAGAGCTGAATTTTACGGCATTTAAGGTGAAATTGCAGAGGAAGAAGAAAAAGAACAGATTTTAAGGAGTGAAGACGGAGAAGAAGCGATGAAAAGAGAACATAAAGTTTAGATCTTTTTGTTCGATGGTAGCGAAGGAGAGAGTGCCGGGAACAGGAAAGCGCTAGAAGAACCCCGGAAAAGATAGCAGAGTAAAGACCTCGGAGAGCTGAATTTTACGGCATTTAAGGTGAAATTGCAGAGGAAGAAGAAAAAGAACAGAATTTTAAGGAGTGAAGACGGAGAAGAAGCGATGAAAAGAGAACATAAAGTTTAGATCTTTTTGTTCGATGGTAGCGAAGGAGAGAGTGCCGGAAAAGGAAAGCGCTAGAAGAAACCAGGAAAAGATAGCAGAGTAAAGACCTCGGAGAGCTGAATTTTACGGCATTTAAGGTGAAATTGCAGAGGAAGAAGAAAAAGAACAGATTTTTAAGGAGTGAAGACGGAGAAGAAGCGATGAAAAGAGAACATAAAGTGAGATCTTTTTGTTCGATGGTAGCGAAGGAGAGAGTGTCCGGAAAAGGAAAGCGCTAGAAGAAACCAGGAAAAGATAGCAGAGTAAACGACCTCGGAGAGCTGAATTTTACGGCATTTAAGGTGAAATTGCAGAGGAAGAAGAAAAAGAACAGATTTTTAAGGAGTGAAGACGGAGAAGAAGCGATGAAAAGAGAACATAAAGTTTAGATCTTTTTGTTCGATGGTAGCGAAGGAGAGAGTGCCGGAAAGGAAAGCGCTAGAAGAAACCAGGAAAAGATAGCAGAGTAAAGACCTCGGAGAGCTGAATTTTACGGCATTTAAGGTGAAATTGCAGAGGAAGAAGGAAAAAGAACAGATTTTTAAGGAGTGAAGACGGAGAAGAAGCGATGAAAAGAGAACATAAAGTTTAGATCTTTTTGTTCGATGGTAGCGAAGGAGAGAGTGCCGGGAAAAGGAAAGCGCTAGAAGAAACCAGGAAAAGATAGCAGAGTAAAGACCTCGGAGAGCTGAATTTTACGGCATTTAAGGTGAAATTGCAGAGGAAGAAGAAAAAAGAACAGATTTTTAAGGAGTGAAGACGGAGAAGAAGCGATGAAAAGAGAACATAAAGTCGAGATCTTTTTGTTCGATGGTAGCGAAGGAGAGAGTGCCGGAAAAGGAAAGCGCTAGAAGAAACCAGGAAAAGATAGCAGAGTAAAGACCTCGGAGAGCTGAATTTTACGGCATTTAAGGTGAAATTGCAGAGGAAGAAGAAAAAGACACAGATTTTTAAGGAGTGAAGACGGAAGAAGAAGCGATGAAAAGAGAACATAAAGTTTAGATCTTTTTGTTCGATGGTAGCGAGGAGAGAGTGCCGGAAAAGGAAAGCGCTAGAAGACACCAGGACACGATAGCAGAGTACAGACCTCGGAGAGCTGAATTTTTACGGCATTTAAGGTGAAATTGCAGAGGAAGAAGAAAAAGAACAGATTTTTAAGGAGTGAAGACGGAGAAGAAGCGATGAAAAGAGAACATAAAGTCGAGATCTTTTTGTTCGATGGTAGCGAAGGAGGAGCAGAGTGCCGGAAAAGGAAAGCGCTAGAAGAAACCAGGAAAAGATAGCAGAGTAAAGACCTCGGAGAGCTGAATTTTACGGCATTTAAGGTGAGATTGCAGAGGAAGAAGAAAAGAACAGATTTTTAAGGAGTGAAGACGGAGAAGAAGCGATGAAAAGAGAACATAAAGTTTAGATCTTTTTGTTCGATGGTAGCGAAGGAGAGAGTGCCGGAAAAGGAAAGCGCTAGAAGAAACCAGGAAAAGATAGCAGAGTAAAGACCTCGGAGAGCTGAATTTTACGGCATTTAAGGTGAAATTGCAGAGGAAGAAGAAAAAGAACAGATTTTAAGGAGTGAAGACGGAGAAGAAGCGATGAAAAGAGACATAAAGTTTAGATCTTTTTGTTCGATGGTAGCGAAGGAGAGAGTGCCGGAAAAGGAAAGCGCTAGAAGAGACCAGGAAAAGATAGCAGAGTAAAGACCTCGGAGAGCTGAATTTTACGGCATTTAAGGTGAAATTGCAGAGGAAGAAGAAAAAGAACAGATTTTTAAGGAGTGAAGACGGAGAAGAAGCGATGAAAAGAGAACATAAAGTTTAGATCTTTTTGTTCGATGGTAGCGAAGGAGAGAGTGCCGGAAAAGGAAAGCGCTAGAAGAAACCAGGAAAAGATAGCAGAGTAAAGACCTCGGAGAGCTGAATTTTACGGCATTTAAGGTGAAATTGCAGAGGAAGAAGAAAAAGAACAAATTTTTAAGGAGTGAAGACGGAGAAGAAGCGATGAAAAGAGAACATAAAGTCGAGATCTTTTTGTTCGATGGTAGCGAATGAGAGAGTGCCGGGAAAAGGAAAGCGCTAGAAGAACCAGGAAAAGATAGCAGAGTAAAGACCTCGGAGAGCTGAATTTTACGGCATTTAAGGTGAAATTGCAGAGGAAGAAGAAAAGAACAGATTTTGAAGGAGTGAAGACGGAGAAGAAGCGATGAAAAGAGAACATAAAGTTTAGATCTTTTTGTTCGATGGTAGCGAAGGAGAGAGTGCCGGAAAAGGAAAGCGCTAGAAGAAACCAGGAAAAGATAGCAGAGTAAAGACCTCGGAGAGCTGAATTTAACGGTATTTAAGGTGAAATTGCAGAGGAAGCAGAAACAGAACAGATTTTTAAGGACTGCAGACGGAGAAGAAGCGATGAAAAGAGACATAAAGTTTAGATCTTTTTGTTCGATGGTAGCGAAGGAGAGAGTGCCGGAAAAGGAAGCGCTAGAAGAAACCAGGGAAACGATAGCAGAGTAAAGACCTCGGAGAGCTGAATTTTACGGCATTTAAGGTGAAATTGCAGAGGAAGAAGAAAAAGAACAGATTTTTAAGGAGTGAAGACGGAGAAGAAGCGATGAAAAGAGGACATAAAGTTTAGATCTTTTTGTTCGATGGTAGCGAAGGAGAGAGTGCCGGAAAAGGAAAGCGCTAGAAGAGACCAGGAAAAGATAGCAGAGTAAAGACCTCGGAGAGCTGAATTTTACGGCATTTAAGGTGAAATTGCAGAGGAAGAGAAGAAAAGAACAGATTTTTAAGGAGTGAAGACGGAGAAGAAGCGATGAAAAGAGAACATAAAGTTTAGATCTTTTTGTTCGATGGTAGCGAAGGAGAGAGTGCCGGAAAAGGAAAGCGCTAGAAGAAACCAGGAACAGATAGCAGAGTAAAGACCTCGGAGAGCTGAATTTTACGGCATTTAAGGTGAAATTGCAGAGGAAGAAGAAAAAGAACAAATTTTTAAGGAGTGAAGACGGAGAAGAAGCGATGAAAAGAGAACATAAAGTCGATCTTTTTGTTCGATGGTAGCGAATGAGAGAGTGCCGGAAAAGGAAAGCGCTAGAAGAAACCAGGAAAAGATAGCAGAGTAACGACCTCGAGAGCTGAATTTTACGGCATTTAAGGTGAAATTGCAGAGGAAGAAGAAAAAGAACAGATTTTTAAGGAGTGAAGACGGAGAAGAAGCGATGAAAAGAGAACATAAAGTTTAGATCTTTTTGTTCGATGGTAGCCAAGGAGAGAGTGCCGGAAAAGGAAAGCGCTAGAAGAAACCAGGAAAAGATAGCAGAGTAAAGACCTCGGAGAGCTGAATTTTACGGCATTTAAGGTGAAATTGCAGAGGAGAAGAAAAAGAACAGATTTTTAAGGACTGAAGACGGAGAAGAAGCGATGAAAAGAGAACATAAAGTTTAGATCTTTTTGTTCGATGGTAGCCAAGGAGAGAGTGCCGGGAAAGGAAAGCGCTAGAAGAAACCAGGAAAAGATAGCAGAGTAAAGACCTCGGAGAGCTGAATTTTACGGCATTTAAGGTGAAATTGCAGAGGAAGAAGAAAAAGAACAGATTTTTAAGGAGTGAAGACGGAGAAGAAGCGATGAAAAGAGAACATAAAGTTTAGATCTTTTTGTTCGATGGTAGCGAAGGAGAGAGTGCGGAAAAGGAAAGCGCTAGAAGAAACCAGGAAAAGATAGCAGAGTAAAGACCTCGGAGAGCTGAATTTTACGGCATTTAAGGTGAAATTGCAGAGGAAGAAGAAAAAGAACAGATTTTTAAGGAGTGAAGACGGAGAAGAAGCGATGAAAAGAGAACATAAAGTCGAGATCTTTTTGTTCGATGGTAGCGAAGGAGAGAGTGCCGGAAAAGGAAAGCGCTAGAAGAAACCAGGCAAAGATAGCAGAGTAAAGACCTCGGAGAGCTGAATTTTACGGCATTTAAGGTGAAATTGCAGAGGAAGAAGAAAAAGAACAGATTTTTAAGGAGTGAAGACGGAGAAGAAGCGATGAAAAGAGAACATAAAGTTTAGATCTTTTTGTTCGAGGTAGCGAAGGAGAGAGTGCCGGAAAAGGAAAGCGCTAGAAGAAACCAGGAAAAGATAGCAGAATAAAGACCTCGGAGAGCTGAATTTTACGGCATTTAAGGTGAAATTGCAGAGGAAGAAGAAAAAGAACAAATTTTTAAGGAGTGAAGACGGAGAAGAAGCGATGAAAAGAGAACATACAGTCGAGATCTTTTTGTTCGATGGTAGCGAAGGAGAGAGTGCCGGGAAAGGAAAGCGCTAGAAGAAACCAGGAAAAGATAGCAGAGTAAAGACCTCGGAGAGCTGAATTTTACGGCATTTAAGGTGAAATTGCAGAGGAAGAAGAAAAGAACAGATTTTTAAGGAGTGAAGACGGAGAAGAAGCGATGAAAAGAGAACATAAAGTCGAGATCTTTTTGTTCGATGGTAGCGAAGGAGAGAGTGTCGGAACAGGAAAGCGCTAGAAGAAACCAGGAAAAGATAGCAGAGTAAAGACCTCGGAGAGCTGAATTTTACGGCATTTAAGGTGAAATTGCAGAGGAAGAAGAAAAAGAACAGATTTTTAAGGAGTGAAGACGGAGAAGAAGCGATGAAAAGAGAACATAAAGTTTAGATCTTTTTGTTCGATGGTAGCCAAGGAGAGAGTGCCGGAAAAGGAAAGCGCTAGAAGAAACCAGAAAAAGATAGCAGAGTAAAGACCTCGGAGAGCTGAATTTTACGGCATTTAAGGTGAAATTGCAGAGGAAGAAGAAAAAGAACAGATTTTTAAGGACTGAAGACGGAGAAGAAGCGATGAAAAGAGAACATAAAGTCTAGATCTTTTTGTTCGATGGTAGCGAAGGAGAGAGTGCCGGACAGGAAAGCGCTAGAAGAAACCAGGAAAAGATAGCAGAGTAAAGACCTCGGAGAGCTGAATTTTACGGCATTTAAGGTGAAATTGCAGAGGAAGAAGAAAAAGAACAGATTTTTAAGGAGTGAAGACGGAGAAGAAGCGATGAAAAGAGAACATAAAGTCGAGATCTTTTTGTTCGATGGTAGCGAAGGAGAGAGTGCCGGAAAAGGAAAGCGCTAGAAGAAACCAGGAAAAGATAGCAGAGTAAAGACCTCGGAGAGCTGAATTTTACGGCATTTAAGGTGACAATTGCAGAGGAAGAAGAAAAAGAACAGATTTTTAAGGAGTGAAGACGGAGAAGAAGCGATGAAAAGAGAACATAAAGTTTAGATCTTTTTGTTCGATGGTAGCGAAGGAGAGGTGCCGGAAAGGAAAGCGCTAGAAGAACCAGGAAAAGATAGCAGAGTAAAGACCACGGAGAGCTGAATTTTACGGCATTTAAGGTGAAATTGCAGAGGAAGAAGAAAAAGAACAGATTTTTAAGGAGTGAAGACGGAGAAGAAGCGATGAAAAGAGAACATAAAGTCGAGATCTTTTTGTTCGATGGTAGCGAAGGAGAGAGTGCCGGACAAGGAAAGCGCTAGAAGAAACCAGGAAAAGATAGCAGAGTAAAGACCTCGGAGAGCTGAATTTTACGGCATTTAAGGTGAAATTGCAGAGGAAGAAGAAAAAGAACGATTTTTAAGGAGTGAAGACGGAGAAGAAGCGATGAAAAGAGAACATAAAGTTTAGATCTTTTTGTTCGATGGTAGCGAAGGAGAGAGTGCCGGAAAAGGAAAGCGCTAGAAGAAACCAGGAAAAGATAGCAGAGTAAAGACCTCGGAGAGCTGAATTTTACGGCATTTAAGGTGAAATTGCAGAGGAAGAAGAAAAAGAACAGATTTTTAAGGAGTGAAGACGGAGAAGAAGCGATGAAAAGAGAACATAAAGTTTAGATCTTTTTGTTCGATGGTAGCCAAGGAGAGAGTGCCGGAAAAGGAAAGCGCTAGAAGAAACCAGGAAAAGATAGCAGAGTAAAGACCTCGGAGAGCTGAATTTTACGGCATTTAAGGTGAAATGCAGAGGAAGAAGAAAAAGAACATATTTTTAAGGAGTGAAGACGGAGAAGAAGCGATGAAAAGAGAACATAAAGTCGAGATCTTTTTGTTCGATGGTAGCGAAGGAGAGAGTGCCGGAAAAGGAAAGCGCTAG